>CM057349.1:471456130-472171755 GCA_030015575.1 Agapanthus africanus
ACAGAGTTGGAATGGTCAGATCACCTAGGAATCCCACGTTTCATTTAAACCACAAACGAAGCGCGACATTTCCCGGTCGCGTGAATAGCCCGTGCGTAGCCAAAAGCAGACCCCTACGAGTGCGGCAAGTCATCCGCTAATCCGAGAAACGAGACGACTCATCATCATTACTATGACGGGGCCACCCCACACTTTCTCGAATCTGATAACTTGTGCACTCTTCCACGGATCAATCCTAACCCCTACAAGCGCGGTAAGCAGCCCGCCAATCCTAAAATCGAGTGATCCGATCTCAACTCCTTGAGATGGCCACCAGCTGCAATCTAGAATCCGGCTGCTAGTGCCCTTCTCCGTGGGATATCCTTGTCACGACCCAAGTTTGGATGTGACCGACACTTAGATTGTATCATATCTAAAGATATGCACACAGTCCAAGTAAGCCGAAAACCAAGATCAAAATCCTTTTTGCGGAATTCTTTATATAGAAAATTTAGTTTTTGAAAAAATCACCGTTTATGAAGTTAAGTATTAAACAAGTATATTAGTGTTAAGTATGGTTGCATCCGTAGTTAGGATCAACAATATCAACAGCGGAAAATAAAACCTCAGTATATAGGCATCAATATGAATCTCAGACATAAAGAAATGAAACCACAATTTATAGAACTAAACGATCTCAACTGTCAATAATATACATAACATCTTTCAATCTAAGTCATATACAGGTCTGATGGAGATTTTCTAGATACAAAATACAATACCAAAATAGAAGGTTACTACATATGTAACCTACCTATCAAAAGATGGAATAAAGCTGCAAACGTAGATCCGCACCGCAACTAACCGTCCACTCTATCCCTGCAAGGAACTGTGGCACAACGGGGGTGAGTTGCCAACTCAGTAAATATAACTAACATATAACGGTTAATAACGTAAATATGACGATCATACTACTGAAATGTGAACAAGTATAATGTATGATTATATGTGAAAATCAAGAATATATAATACAAATCTCATAGTCCAACTGAAATCTCATCATTTATTCCCAATAAATTCATTTCACCGTGTCTATCATCGACACAAAACTTCCATTTCTCACCGGCATCATTCCTCGAATGATCCTGAAATCAACAATACCGGTCGTTATCATCTAGATATACGCCGTATTTTTACCACTATCTCCGATATCGAGTATCCTCGTTAGGCTCTCCCGCCTCAATGCGGCTATCCTGTCCCTCGGTCTCGACCGGGTCCACCATGTATCCAACTGTATATCTCCCCCACTCAGTATGGATAACGTAAAATCCGCGACCGTATATTTCCCCCACTCGGTCCGGAAATAAAATCAAAACAGAAAATATCTCATGGTGGACATGACACATCAATCATGAAAAGTCACTGGATTTATGTCATAGTATTCAAAACTCAAAATCATAAATCCTTAATAATACCTTTACTTCATATATCAACATGAAACACTCAGAAACTAAAACATAATATAAATGATGAACTTTACTACTATTTATTGGTTTGTAAGATACAATATGAATCATTTTAACAAGGAATTTGCTAAGTGTCAATGTGACATAGTAATATCGACGAGGTGTGTGTAACATATAAGATGTGCATGTGGCATGACTCGTCGATACTTGTGAAGTGTTCTAGCAACTAAGCAATTTTATATGTGAATGATGAATGCACATTATCAATTTAGCATAACAATATAAAGCATTTAAGTTAAATAAAACTACGGGCGAAACACGCCATCTTTACAAAATTCCTCAGTAGATGTTTAGTCTACTCACCGGAAACGTCGAATCTATTCAGGAATTGCTAATCCTTTCCCTTTCCTCGCTGCCTCCGTAATTCCCGTATTCGAATCTAATATCACAATTTAACGTATATAAGAAAACGGCTATTCCGACATGACGGAAATGAAAAACACCCGTTCCCACGTACTAGTTATATAATATACGACTATATCGAGCTATTAAACACTTAACCTTACTGGATTTTAACCCTAACCTGCATCGCTACAGAAATTAAATCGCGACGTATTTTAACCGTGTCGTATTTGATGTTTTAAGATATCCTTTCCGATATACGCTTTCAGATTCAATCTGAAGTGAAACTAATTTAATTAAACAACACCAAAATAGCCAAAATTATACACTGGAATCTACCAAACAAAGAAAACCCACCTAGCTCCCTACATGGCCGGCGACGCCGGAATTCCCTTTATGGCCGCCGGCCAAAAACCGGCCCCCTGGGTTCGTGGCCCTAGAGTTTGTTCTAGGCGTTTCCTACATCATTTTAACACTGTTTTGTTAAGTTAATTATCTTCTAAATAAAAGCAGATTTCAATAGAGCTTAATGTTAACCAAAATACGATATTATGTGACTTGGTTCAATTCAACTTAACTAATCTACAGAATTTAAATTACCTACTGTGTTTAAGAATTTTACCCTCCAATTAGCTGTTGGAAAAACCCTCCAAGATGCTAAGTCCCTCCTAGTTTGATGGTGATGAAAAACCAAGAATATAGCTTCCTTCTTCTTCTTCTTGTTCCTTCTTTTCTCTTTTAATTTTTCTTTTCCTTTTAAAGTTTTGAGTTTTAATCTGAGCTATTGAACTGAATATGTGCTATATATATGAGAGAAGGAAGGGATAAGATGAAGGAGGAGGTGTCAAGGGTAAAAGGGTGCTCATTTCATGCAAGGAGGAGGTGTGAGATGAGTGTGTGCATGCAAGCATGAGGTGTGCTTGCCTTATCTTTAAATTTTGTTTTAATTTGAAATTGAATTCTGAACTAAATTGATTTCTATTCCACTTTCATTTATATTCTCAACAATTTCCTATTTGCACAAAAACTTAAACTTTACTTATAAACCCTTCACAACCTAGCTTATTATAAAACACACATTTCACTAAAATGAAGCTAAATTTGTCATTAAAACTCTTATAACTTAATTATGTTGCATACTAAAATTTAAATTTAAATTGTTTTACATACAACTTAAGAAAATTGACTTATTTGTTTTTAACAACTTTGTGATTTAACATATTATTCTTAATTTAATTAATTTTATTTATTTCTAAATTTTCAAAATGCTACAATCCTAAAACCTGTATTAATATAAGTGACATCGATCGCAACCTGATCAAGCCTCGACAAATAATAATACAAAAAGCGGTAGCGACGACCACATGTCGACCACTCGTCCGGAATAAATAAATATACATTTTTGGTTACAACATGAATGAAATGAAACAGATAACATCGCAACATCCAAAAACGTACGGGGCTATTCATTTCGCGACAATCCAATCCAATCCAAACCAAATATTCTATAACATAGAACACATCAACGTGAATATTATATTCATAAATCCGTCTGATTGTGCATATAGCAACCAATCGGATTATCACCGCGCAATAATATTCACGGTCGCAGAAAACCACGAATTTACATTTTTGATCGATTAAAACTTTCCGTATTAAACCCAGGCACAGACTGTACTCACAAACTTCTAGGCCAAAACAAAAAATTCCAAAATTCACATTTCAATACGATAGTCACAGAAAAAAATTGGCGCTCTGAGACCATAGTATGCCGCGGATCCGCGCTAATGGCCGCGGATCCGCCGCCAATGGCCGCGGATCCGCCGCCAAATTGTGGCCTTAGACGCTCAAGTTTTTTCCGTTTCTCTAAATTTGCCTGCACGTAATTTTGAGCTACCCAGAAATAATTTTTGATTAACTTTTGAAAAACGAACAGCAAGCAAGAAAAATAGGAAATGTGAATCAGAAAATGCTCTCGATCGAAATTCTAATTTCATGCAAACAAGCTAATAATCTATGGAAGGCTCTGATACCACTGTAGGGTTACCGTGCTCGCCAGACGGGTTTCAAAAATATTGCGAAAGCGTAAAAAAGACAAAATCCGAGCGAGCAAGACACCCAAAACCCTAGAATACTACCATAGACTAAAAACTTATAAACTAAAGAAGTTAGAGTCGAGAAGATACAACCTATGAAATTTCTTCTCATACTCCAATGATGATACCAAGGACTCCGGCTAGGCTCCGAGGCGTTCCGGATCTCGTTTAGTTCCCGATCGGCTCTGTCGAAGATGATCCACGCGAAGGCCACCGGTTCTACCTCCATCTTCAACAACTTGAAGAGACTCATTCAAATTTGCTATAGATGATATGAGAGTGATATAGAAAATGAGTGTAGTGAATTCAAGAACCCTCTCTTTCTTTTCTTTACTTCATTTTCTTTTGTTCTTGTTGAGAGAAAAACTTTTGTCAAAATGAACTCATGGTTTTTGAGACAAAGAAAACCCCTTCTCATAAACCATAGTTTTATGCTCTCATCCAAGTGTCATGAGCATGATGATATGTAGGCAACAAGCCTCCACCTCACTCTCATGTCATGCAAAAAGAAAATGAGAAAAAGAAAAACATATAAATACATGTACAAAATAATTGTACACATAAATATACATGCACATGTTATGTAACCATACACTAAGAGAGAAAAAGAATATCACATTAATACTAGTTTATATATGCACCATCATATATAGAAAATATCATTAAATCAACATTTGATTCAATGATCCGGTTAAATTATAAACCGGCTAGTATTTTCCATCTGATTAATACATGTAGTATCACATTCACATATTTAATGGGACCCCGCACGCATCGTCATACGTGCACTACATCATTTCGCCATAACTAGAAAACCCTCTGTGTGGGACTCTAAACATTCGACAATACGCTGGCAGTAGATCAGGATCATATCCAATTGATCTGAAACACTTTCATATCAATCCCCCACCGGATTAACCTACAAGCTCGTTAGCGGTACTAGCTATACATAACGGCTATCCAGGTATTGAACGAAAAACCAGTCGACAAGCAAGCTCGTCCGTACCTTGCTAGAGCCTATCAATGACATTCATCGTACAGCCTGGTCTTTTCGTATAAGACTGTCGCATACCGGGACTGGAAGGTGGAAACCGTCAGACTCCCAATAACCCGATAAGTCATGATGACATCAAGTTCATGTTCCTCCGAGAAACTATTGATATTAGTAAATCTCGTCTGTCTTGGCCAAGAACTTATGGTCATAGCCAGCTGTGCACAATACGATATCAACTCCTTATACCGGGAGAGACGAATTCTCTCGACCGCACACTTCCTCCATGTGCTTCGGGACTGTATCTAACTAAAATCTATTTGTACGACTCTTTAAACCCGTGGCAGAGTAGTAATCTAAGTACAGTGGGAACACACAAGACAATATGGCGATCTTGGGTCTAGGGACTACCCTGTACTCATGTCACCAGAGAACTGCTACCCGACGTTGGTATAGTACTATTTAGGAGTTCTCGGCTAGTCCGTCCAGTGTGACTCTGTTTACCGCCGAAAGACCGGACTGAAACGTTGAGACGTCTAGCCTGAATTTGAGGGCAGATGCTATTTGGACATATCCATCCACCTCTCCGAAAATACCAAGTTGATTTATGGCACCGTATATCAGAGGTTTGGATAGATGCGACTGTTATAGCAGACTTCATCAGATTCCCTCTCATTTGTGAGGGGTTTTGATTATGGGGACGTTTTTCCCTGCAGGCGCAAGCCCCTGCAGTTAATTACGTTATCGCGTTGCGATAACCACTTTCTCTTACTCCAGTAGTTCACTTCGTGTCGTGTTGTGTTTGTTTTATTTTGGATTGCCCGTGGATTGTATACGGAGAATAGTTTATGTCGTTGCCCGTAGGGCGCGGAGTAGTCCAAATCCGTATATTTTTAGATTTGGGGTTTTGAATTTAAGTTATATTTTCCTTTAGTTCAAAAATATTTTGTTTTATTTAAGGACCGTTAATCTAATTTGAGATTAAGATCTACTTAAATATATGAGCATTTGGGCTCAATTTATTTTTAACTAAGGATACGTTAGCCTTATTTGAGATTAGGATCAACTTAGCAACATCTCAAGGATCAAATTTTTGTTGAGATCTAACAACAGAGCATTTGGGCTCAGCTGCAAGAAACTTTCAGAGAGACTTTTAGCCAATTTGGGCTTGGTCTGCTCAATTTTAAAAAAAAGTGCTAAGCACTTATTTGTGGTTCTGTTTGCTCAATCCTTTTTGCTTTATGCAGAAGTGCTAAGCACTTGTTTGGAGTTCTGACGCTCACATGTATATCATGTGAGGCACTTAGTCATGGGCGCTGCCCAATCAGCGCTAAGCACTTGAGTCATTTTGACTGAATATATAGTGCTAAGCACTTTTATATGGCGCTCACGTGTGTATCACGTGAGGCGCTGAGATATGGGCGTTGCCCAATCAATGCTGAGCGCTTAATCATTTTGACTGAATATAAAGTGCTAGGCACTTGGTATGGCGCTCACGTGAGGAGCACATGCGGCGTTAGGACGTGGGCATTGCCCAAATAATGATAAGCACTCAATCATTTTGACTGAATATGAAGTGTTAAGCACTTTTACTCAGCGCTCACGTGTATTTCACATGAGGCACTGGCCTTCTGTTTTGACCGCCCATGTGGGAAGCGCGTAAGACGCTGAGCCCTTTGTTTGGGGCGCCCACATGGGAAGCACGTGAGGCGCTGGGTCCTTTGTTTTGGGAATCTTTTGGGCGCTCACGTGGTTTTCACATGAGGTGTCGAGTTCATTTTCTTTTTTAGAGATTGAATCTCTGTTAATGACATTTTGATCATTAATGATCACCAAGATCTTTGTTTTGAAAATCTGAGATCAAGTTTTCTTTAAGAACTAAGTTCTTATGTTTTTTTATAAGAACTAAGTTTCTTTATAGGGTTAAACCCTGTTTTCAGAGGAATTAAATTTCTGGAACATGTTTCTTTTCTGTCTTTTCTTTTTATCTAGTTCTTTCTCCTAGATTTTGAGTCTGAAGGATAGAATCTTCCCGATGAGAATTAAATTCTCAATTTGTGGAAGATTTGTCTTACGGATCTCATATCCAAAAAAAGAACTAAGTTCTTATATGAAGGGTTAAACCCTTGTGTTTTATTTACACTAGGCAAAAGAGATATTTTTAATCTCTTCTTTTCTTTACCTAGGGTTTGAAAAGAGGAAGATCTTCTTCGAAAGAGAAAGACAATTCTCAATTGCAGCTTCTATCTTTTTGTTTGCAGAAACTTATGGGGGTTTCTCCTTTTTGCGTCTCTATGAGACTTGAAGTCTCAGGACCTTTTTATAGGCAAGGCAAATTGTTGATTAGTTTTGAGAAAATCTCTCATTGAGAGATTCTAATTGATTTTATTGGTCTCAAAGATTATTTAGGGAATATTATCCAGCGTTGGATTTTTGATCCAGTGATTTCTGTTTTACAAAATATGTTTTCTTGTTTTTAACAAGATTAAGAAAATATTTTTCCATATACAGAATTTAATTCTGTCAAACGGTAATTTTTAATCACCATTGGATTTTAATCCAAGGGCTCTCTGTTTTACAGAGAACAATCTTTCTTTGTTTAGAAAGATTGGGGAAGTATATTCCCAAAAAATAGAATTTAATTCTATCATTAGATCTTTGATCCAACCAAGAATATCTTTCTCACTTAGAAAGATTAAGGAGATATTTTCTCCTGATAGAATTTAATTCTATCATTTGATGATTTAACATCACCATTGGATTTTTGATCCAATGGCTCTGTTTAACAGAGAATATCCCAAGTTTTAGGAAATAATCCTCATGTAGAATTTAATTCTACCTGCTTTAGTTTGGGCGCTGGTGCTCACGTGTTATGCACGTGGACGTCACTTAAGAATAAAATTCTTATACATAACAGGCGCTTCTGTGCTTTGCACATTGGCGCTTACGTGAACTTTACGTGCGGCGCCACTATAGAATTTAATCCTATAAGACTGGCGCCGGCGCTCTCGTGGGGAGCACGTGAGGTGCTGTCTCATTGGATTTAACAGAGTTTAGCTTTTATTATTGTGTTTAATTTTTAGGGGAACAGACTCATCCAATGAACACCTGTATACAATCATCGGTGTCAAACACCAATGGCAATGAGATCAGCTATCGTCCCGTGCAGGGTCATGAAACGTATACACTAGTCTAAACTGGAGTACCGATACCCAGTCTTAATACTCCTACAACTAGAGACTTTTAAGGATATGTTTATAAACTACACAGGCCCCGCTAGTATGATCCCTATCATAATCCTGGTAGTCAAGCAAAGATCCTAGGGGCTTTATCATCATTTAGTAGTGATACGTTATAGCAAGTAAAACATATACTTATGAATAATAAATACAATCTAGATAGCGTACTATCATCTCGAGTAAGACTGTTATTCGTATATGCCTTTCTCGAATTCAGTAATTACGTTCCTGCAACTACGATAATTGCCTTGAGGGTATCTATATCCAACAATATATATATATATATATATATATATTTATTTATATAAACTAGGATCCTATCGGAAGAATTTGGAAATAAATACTTCTCACTTTTTTACCATTAGATTAATTTTGGGATGTGTGCTAACAATTATAAATAAAAAACTTTGATTTATTACCAACCATAACATAATTGAATGCACAAATCCCAAAGTTAATGTAATGATGAAAAAGCGGGAAGGATTTGTTTCCAAATCCTTCCTATAGGATCCTAGCCTCTCTCTCTCTCTCTCTCTATATATATATATATATATATATATATGGGGGTTTGGTTTGAGTAGAAAGATAAATGCAACTCCTATATTGATTAAAGTTCAACATCAAGACCGTCGATTGGTCTTTCCCATCAAGACAAGATGCGGACCGGTCAGCGATGACAAATTTCATGATGGAAATATATATTTTATGCGGTTTTGTATGGTTAACTCATAAAGGGTATAAGATATAACTAAGTGGAATCAAGAGGGTATATCAATTTTTATTCACCAGCCTTTTGGATGTGTGATGCCTATGTATATACGTAAAACATAGATGAAAAGTTTCACACACACATACATGGAATAAAAATGTTGCTACATCCACATCCCTAGTGATGTAAAGAATTGACTACGGAGCGGATTCAACTATTACCATGTCCGTTTCTGGCTCTTGTTGGTGGAAGTGAAAATGGATATGGATTATCATAAATGAATATTAACTATCTGTATTTGATAAAAGTCGGATACAAATACCACCAAGCAACTAATATTGGAAAAAGTCTACCTGCTAAAATCAGACATTACTATTTCCACCTGTCATACATGGATTTAGAACTATTTTTAGCATAAATTAACAAACATGTATGAAGATGAATTCAGTTTGGAATAATTGACATATAATCTTGATGGTATATTTATGATACCATATTCAAAAAAATTTAGTTATAAATTACGGAGCCTATAAACTATAAAGCGTTTTGCAAAATTTAGGAGTTATATATGAATAATAAACACCCAGGAAACTACGTACCAATTTTTTTTGGGAAAAATGGATCCAACTCACTTGCTTTGAAAAGCAATAGGTTTAGATCCCTAACCCAAAAAAAGTTGTGAAAAACTCTCTGAACTTAAAGATTCTTGTGTTTTAGTCCCTATAGTACATTTACTATTGTTTTATGCCAACACTGCTTTTTTAGGCAAACTATTACATTTACCTTTTAAAGTACTACAGTTATTTTTCAAAGTACTACATTTATGTTATAAATACTACATTTGTGTTAAAATACTACATTTGACATGAA
Source organism: Agapanthus africanus (assembly GCA_030015575.1). Lineage (NCBI taxonomy): Eukaryota > Viridiplantae > Streptophyta > Magnoliopsida > Asparagales > Amaryllidaceae > Agapanthus > Agapanthus africanus. Next base: position 471,465,883 of record CM057349.1, read on the forward strand.
ACTGTTACATTTTTTAGTAAAATTATTGTATCTATTACATTTGACCTATTTTAATATAAGTGTAGCACTTTAGAAGATAAATGTAGCACTTTAAAAGATATATATAACACTTTAAACGGTAAATGTAGTAGTTTATCTGAAAGGTCGGTGTTGGCATAAATAATAGTAAATGTACTATAGAGGCCTAACTTATTGCTTTTTGAGTCAGGGACCTAAATCTATTGCTTTTCTAAGGTAGGGAGTTAGACCATTTCCTCCCCTTTTTCCAATTTGACAGGTATTCTATGATCACATAACATTTCAAAATCACTTAACCACTTTCTCCATCATGCTTTGCTTCTATGGGTCTCTATATGATTCATCCTTCTATATCTCATCGACACGATGAATGATTGATCCTTAGTAGCAAAAATAGTCATTCCTGGAATTGCTTTAGAATATAGCATATGTTTGGCCACTACCACTAAAATTGTATTTTGTGATTTAATCAAGGTTTGAGAACTCGGTTTCGGTCTCGCATAATTTTATTAGTTTCGCTGGGTTTCGGTTAGTTTTGCTAATCTCGGTTCAGGTTTCGGTTTCAACGGTAATACAACATACATAAGTGTAGATATATTAAATACTTAAATTTATGCTTCTATATTACAAAACAATGATCCTAGTATTTAAAATCCAGCCATGATGCAAAATATATTGAAAGTGTATTTAGATAAGTATTAATATAGTGTCTGGGTTCATTTTTTTGCGGTTTTCTAACAATGAAGGCCTACAAGGATCACAATGACAGTAAAAAATGGTATAAAAATAAATTTTTAAAGGTTTTGGCCGAAACGATATTGTATGGTTGGTTTCGTATCGGTCTCCACCGAAACCGATACGAAACCACCGCGTATCGGTGGTTTTGGCCGAAACCTCGAACCTTGGGTTTAATATCATTTAGAAGTTGCTCCCTCCCTCATTTACCTTTTAAAATGTAGCCTGGCTTCGATTCGCTACATTTTGCGAGGATTGATTACCAGGATAAGGAAAAACGTAAGGCTGACAAATCACTTGAAATTGTTTGGTGGGGATCGAAAACTTTCAGTGCCTCCTCCCAGGTGAGAAGTTAAATACCTACTTCACTTGCTCTTTAACCTTTTAGTATTATTTTATTTGCTGAAATGCTTAATTGAAAATGCCAGATTTTTGCAAGCGCCTTTCCTGAGCATTATAGCCCCCCTACTGGATTTCATTTTGAAATCAAAGACCATACCACACCTGTGCTGGTACCAAATTTTGGAATAAAGAGATTGGTTTATCAAACCATGATTTTACCCTGTTTCCTATCTATACAGGATGCCCCTCTGCTTGCTGACTACAATGTTGAGCTATGGGTGAATAATTTTATTGATGCTGCTAGGAATCAAGTATGGAATTTTTTTAAAAACAAAAACTGGGTAACCATCCAAGTTCCCTTTATGCATGTTGAGATGTGAGAGACCCACAATGGAAAAACTATGAGAGGTACATGGGTATAAGATCTAAGATGGTCCAAACCTCAACAAGGCTTTAGTCTTATTGTAGCAATCCACTTATATCAAAGCCCGTATACACAAATAAATAAAATATATAATTGCCTCCATATATATATAACTTGAATATGGTATCAGAGCCAATGGCTTGATCCAAAACCTCAACAATACCTCTGAGAAAAGCAGATTACAAGCATTAAAAAATGTCTCTAAGAGACCTAGCTTTACAAGTGTCGTACTTTTCACGTGACAACTACGCCAAGAAAAAATGATGGTTGCACGTGATGGGAAGTGTTGAGATGTGAGAGACTAAAATAGTCTCATATTCAAAAAACTATGAGAGGCATATGGATATAAGGATGAGCCAAATCTCAACAAGGTTTGAGTCTTATTGTTGGAACCCGCTTATATCAAAACCCCGTGTACACTCATAAATAATATATCTAATCGCCTCCTTTGTTCTTGAATATTAAAAAAAACTCTAATATAGTATCACGATCCAAAAACCTCGACAATACCTCTAAGAGTAGCATGCTATGCGAGAGACTAAAATAGTCTCACATTGGAAAAACCATGAGAGGTACATAGGTATAAAATATAAGATGGACCAAACCTTAACAAGACTTGAGTCTTATTGTTGGAACCCACTTATATCAAAAGCCCGTGTACACTCATAGATAAAATATATAATCACCCCCTCGTTCTTGACAATGTGCAATCTCAGGACTCTTTGCATATTGATTATTGATTATTTGATTTTATATAAATGGCATTTTTCATAAATTTCATCTATTTGTGAATGCTGGCTGTAACCCATATATCAGGCCAATTTGACACGCACAGATCTTATAATGTGGACAATGGGTGATGATTTCATGTACCAGTATGCAGAATCTTGGTTTAGGCAGATGGACAAGCTTATCAATTATGTAAACAAGGTATTATTATTATTATTATTATTATTATTTGATGATATTTAATAACCTATTATGGAATTTCAACGACAACTTTCCCTCAGATCTTGTTCGCATTGTAGCAGATTTCTGAGCTTGAGATCTTGATCGTTTTTGCATGTTAGAGATAAAAAAAATATGCATACTGTGAGTAATGGACTATAAAATATTTCTTCACCGAGCATTTATAACTATTCTTGCATCATTATATATGTCTAGAAAACCTTGAAATGAATCTTGACTAAGCATTTATCACTGTTTTTTTTGGTCTGTTTCCACCCTGACACCATGTTGGTCTGTGTGTTTTGCTTCATGATCTCAGGCTGTCTACACAGTATTAATTCATGGATATAAATGCTTTGTTTGCTCTTTAATTTACCTCAATATAAATGATAAAGACTATTTCGTCGAATATTTCTAATTTGATGAATTCGACCATGTTTGCATTGACTGGATTAACAGAATAGCAGGCATCATTAATACCTTTTTTTGCTTGTATTTCTTGATTCATTGTAGGAGGATGTTGTTTGCAGAACTTGACACACAGTAGTGTACAAAATGATAGTCAAACGAGAAAAAAATAAATCAAATTGATTTTTGTAAGGTTAAATTTATCTCATTGATCCATTACTAAGCAGTAAAAATCTATTATACTGATCCAACACATTTTTGCACTAATATCCAGCACCTCCAGTAGCCCTAGTCGGTAATTGCTATTTAATTGCAGGTTCTATACTCACATCTTCATCAAACCTTCTAAGAAAGATCATAACCTCGTAAAAACTCTTCTATTCCTCTCCTCCCATATTTGTCTGGTTTCTCTACAATGAGTTAGTTTGAAAGAGTACAGATAGCTTATTCCTCCTTTTAAATTCTGCTGCAACCAGCATTTCTTCTGATATGAGATGCCATGAACTACTTCTAGAAAGCCAGATTTTATTTTCGCAGATCCAGATGTAGAAAGAAAATTATATCATAGGGGAAAACGACCCCTTTTCTCTTACTGGATGGTACATAGTGAATAATCTGTCATGAATAAGTCTAAACAGCAGATCGTCTTTTTGTAGTTCTTTATGAAGACCAGGGTTTCTCTGTATATATACTTCTGGTTACACTTCATGTTGAACTGGACAGGAGGTTTGTGCTTAGTTTGTACCCAAACCTCAATTTCTTGCACATTAAATAAATCAATCAACATCACCTAAGAAAAAAAGCTGCCGATAAGGCCTGGTGATAATCCTAAATTAACCTTCTGTACGGACTTCCCATTAAGTCCTGATAAAGCAAGCTCATTCCATCCAAGAATGTCTATAATCTTGCCTGATTGAAGTTTGCCTCTATTAGTAATCCTCTCTGCACTTAACAACTAGGTTTGACTCATTTTTCCATCCTTTCATTTACAATTATGTGAAAGCTAGCATCCTAAATGCCTTGATTGAAATAATGCAGTCTTATAAATAATGGTTATATAGAGGTTGGATGATGAATCTCCAAATCGACTTAGTTGCCAGATGCATCACATAATCAGCAACTCTTCTAATACAAAAGGTATCATGTGTAGTTCTACAAATTTAGGACAATTTTCAACCTCCAAGAAATCTCAGAAGTTGTCACATATCATTCTTTACATGTTTTAGTTTATGCAAATGGTCATCAGATCTGGCCTCACCATGAGGCACATAAATCATACTAGCGGTACTGCTTTATCCTTGGGATATTAAATGACCTGCCTGAAAATTTAGATCTACGGGCTGAGGCTTACTTTATTATAGAGGGTGCAGCGGTTGAAGCTCACAGTCTTTCAGTACTATGCCGTCTTCTTTAATGAGAATGAAGCTTGCAATTTAGGAGACCTTGAAGTTTCGAATTAAGTTTTGTGTTCTGTCGAGAATAGAAATAAACATCGCTGCTTCATTTTTGGAGGAAACAGTCAGTGTAACTGGGGCCACAACCTTAGATTGACTTTTAATATGACACCTAAGATATTTGCTCTATGTAATGAGGAGTTGTGGTTTATATATGAGTAGTCCGTTGTGGCAATTTTTATAAATTATCCTTCAACAGAGTCCATTATGCCAGTACTGTTCCACCTTCTTTAAGACCATTAGAGTACATAACTATCTTGTTAAAGATGGGTTTAGAGTAGATAATTTTTCTTATAGAATATGATGTTTCCTTTTCTAGGTTCTTATGATCCAGCTGGTTGATGTATAGAAGTGACAAAGTTTTAGACTTTTAGTTAACCAGATTCATGATGTTTGGAACATTCGTCTCGTGATGGTTTAGCTTAATTATTCATAGTTTTTTTGTTGAAAATATGCAGCTTAACTGTCAGGGATTTAATTGCAAGATGTATGAGCCCGTCTCAAAAGGTCACCGTTCATACCGAATTTTGGGGGTTCTTCTCAATCCCTTTCTAAGAATCCTTATTAAGGCTGAATTTTTTTTTGTCTTAGGGACAGTTTTGGAACACAAATAGGAGAATTCTTGATGCCACATGCTGGTTGCTCCTCCCAATCATCATCTTTATTTCCTTTTTCCTTTCTATTATCAGTTCTGCACTTTACTCCTCGACTTCTGTTCTCATACAACGATCTTTCCATGTTAGGGAAAATAAACTCAGTATTAAGCATTATCTTTTGGATAATGAAATATGCAAGATTCCAATCTTTGCTTCTCTGAATTTTTGAGGACATTCTAACATTTCTCCAAGGTCCATACTCTATATAAGAGTTTCTTTTTCCATTGATCGTGAAATTCTGCCGTAAAGTAGTAATCTTACCGCATGGCTACTGTTTCAAGGACAACTGCATCAGAATTCTTGTAAACCCTACCCGTATCCTTTAGGGAGAAATCCCTCAAGTGCATTCTTATGATCGGTAGAATCAGATAAAACTATGATTAAAGTTTATGTTTGCTGATAGAATTAAATTTATCTTTCCTTGTTTGTAGTTTCATAACAAGCAATCACCGCTTCTAGCAGTTATATTTTCTGTTATTTTATGTCTTCTTTGTACAGTTGCACTCAGTTTATTAATATATTCTAACAATTCTTGCAATCTGTTTTCGCTCATTGTTAATGAAGACATTTTCATAATTTATTTCTTTTTCCTATTCTGAAACATGATTTATAATCTCGGCCAATCCCGATACGATATGGCCAATTCCGATCCAAGAAATGGCCGTACGAGTTCCGATACCGATACCGATACCGTCTGATACTTGAGTTATATTAGGTTTATCATTTGATTAGTAGGAGCTTAGTATTAAGTTTACTAATGGGTTAGTGGTTTATTAATAGATATTGGGGTATGGTTTGTTTGACATCATTAATTTGTTAAGAGTTTGCAACAACAACAACTGAGCCTTTTATCCCAAGCATATGGGGTAGGCTACATGAACCAACAAGAGAATCATGCCGGGTCCAGTACATGAATCCTCCGTCTCCACTCACTCCTATCGAACAATAAACTTTCATTGAGGCCTTTGACAACCATATTTTTTCGTATCCCCTCCATTCATGTTTTCTTCAGTCTCCCTTTCATCCTTTTGACATTGTCTATATTGAGAGTATCCATTCGTCGAACCGGTACTTCCATAGGTCCGCGTCGTATATGACCAAACCATCTTAACCGATTTTCCCGCATCTTCTCCTCCACAGGTACTACACCAACTTTTGCATAAATATTCTCATTTCGCACCTTATCTTTTCTAGTATTACCATACATCCAACGAAGTATGTGCATCTCCGCTACATCCATCTTCTGTCTATAATGCTTGTATCAATAATTGGTAAAATATAAGTATAATATTCTTAATAAATTTGTTAAGAGTTTATCGAGAATATTATACTTGTATTTTACCAATTATTGATACAAGCATTATAGACATCATTGGTTACTAAAGGATTTGTCTAATTGTTTATAATCGTTTTTACTATTCATCATCTAAGCCTTTTTCCATCAAAAAGGGGTCGGCTATGAAGCAAACCTCTAATAAAGATTTGACAAAGTTTTACAACCGTCTGTCAACCTGACGTCAACTTTCTCCAAATAAGTGTTAAATTCCCGGTTCAGAAAACTATAACGAGAGAGAGGCTTGTCATAGTCTTAAATGACCAGTTGACATCCTCCTAATTCTTATAGACTATGAAGAAGTCTATAAGGAGTAAAGATGGTATATTTGCTATATGAAATAATGATCAACTCTAACGCGTTAATATAGCCAAGAGCGAAATGGAACACATTCCAAATAACTGTTTTTACTTTTGATTTACATAACTATAATTTTAATTTTTCTTTTCAAAACGATATAAAATCTAATATTTCTGATCCGAGATGTCCAATATGGCTGAGATGTCCGATTCCGGTCCCAAAAGTGAACATCCGATACCGAGACCATCCGAGATTTTAAACCTTGTTCTGGACATTCTTAGATAAAGGAAATGATGATTAAATGTGTTTTAGATCGATTTTGGACAAATGCATATGCCTTCCTTTTAAAAGATCATTTTTCTATGAGATTTGATTATGGTTTTGCGTTTGGACCATCCACTAAACTGATGTGGTACTATTGCAGGATGGACGAATTCATGCTCTATATTCTATTCCATCCATTTACATTTATTAGAAGAGATTTAGGGATAAAATGTGATGATTAGGTTAACCCTATCTCATCATATCTTTATATATAGGCAAATGCTTATTACAAATATACTCTTCATCACAACCGTCCATTACATCAATTATTCTATCACTCATTTTCAAGTTGGAGCATATATATCACACATACCCAATTTGTTATAAATAAAATGCATACGTGATCTCCCATGAGGTTTAGTGAACAAATCGGCAAGTTGGTTCAACGAACTCACATGAATTGTATCAATGACTCCACATCAATCTTTTCATGAATGAAGTGACAATCAATTTCAATATGTTTTGTTCGTTCATGGAAAACGGGGTTGTTCGCAATATAAATCACAGCCTTGTTATCACAGTGCATCATAACCATATCCAAGCTCTGTAAGTAGAAATCCAATCCACACTAACTCACTTGTGGTGTTTTCCATGGCTTTATACTCCGACTCTGCACTGGATCTAGAGACCACACTTTGTTTTTTACTTTTCCAAGAAACCAAATTTCCTCAAACAAGCACATAGAAACCAGTGGTCGACCTCCTATCATCGGAAGACCCTGCCCAATCTGCATCTGTGAAGCCCATGGCCTTGGAATGCCCATAATCCTCATAGACAATACCTTTCCTAGGGGCACCCTTTAGGTATCTCAAGATACGAAGAACTGCATGAAGGTGAGCCTCATGAGGATCAGACTCACAACGCTAACTGGCAAGGCCATATCAGGACGAGTTACGGTCAGGTAGTTAAGTTTACCAACTAAGCTCATGTACCGTTCTGAATCAGGAATAGGCTCCTCCTGACCCATAAGGAGTTTCACATTTGGATCCATAGGGGAATCGATAGGCCTACAAACAAACATATCGGCCTTTAAAAGCATATCAAGCATATATTTTCGCTGAGTGGCGAAAATCCCTTCCTTCGGTGATCTCGATATCTCAATACCTAGAAAGTATTTCAACTCCTCTAGGTCTTTGGTGCGGCACTGTTTTTGAAGACGAGCCTTCAAATTAGAAATCCCTCTCTCATCATCTCCTGTAATAACAGTACCATCCACATAGACAACCATAAGGATTCTCTTTCTATCGCGATGTCGATAGAAAATAGAGTGATCACTATCAGACCTTCGTAAATCAAAGGTCCTAATAACATTTGTCAGTCTTCCAAACCATGCACATGGAGACTATTTGAGGCCATACAATGACCTCTTGAGCTTGCAAACAATGTCGAACTCCTCATGAACAACAAAGCCAGGTGGTTACTCCATATATACTTCTTCTTGTAAGGTACCATAGAGAAATGCGTTTTTCACATCAAGCTGATGTAAAGGACAACGATAGGTGGCGGCCAATGATAAAAATATGCAAACTGAGGTCATCTTGGCCACAAAAGAGAAAGTCTCATCATAATCAATTCCGTAGGTCTGTGAATATCCTTTTGCCACTAAGCGAGCTTTGAGCCAAGCAAGGGAGCCATCAAGATTCAACTTCACAGTATATACCCACTAACAACTAACTGCGCCCTTTCCAATGGGAAGACGAGTAAGATTCCATGTACCATTAAGGCATAAAGCTAACATTTCCTCATCCATAATTTTCTTCCAACCAGGATGAATCAGGGCATCAAATATTGAACTAGGAAGAGAGTAAGAATCCAAGGATGAAATAAATGCACAACAGGAAGGGGTCAATCGTGCATAAGTGACATAATCACTGGCGGGATATCGAGGAACAATAGTTCCAGTGCTTTTCCTGAGAGCAATTGGAATATCTAACTCGGAGGGATCTGGATTTGGAATCGGAGGGGTGACTAGAGGCGTTAAAGCTGGAGGTTGTCGTACCTGCCTAGTGTACACCTGAGTAACTTGTTCTCGTATTAACTCCTTGGTTTGATCCACGGAAAGTTCAGTTTGAATATGAGTAGGTGGGGTAGTCAAAACATCAAGTTCATCAATAGGAAAATCCTCTCGAACAGAAAGAGTAGAATAGGTGGATGAAAAATATGGATTGTTCTCATAAAAAGTAATATCTGCAGATATGAATACTCTATCTAACTCCCGATTATAACACATATAACCCTTTTGATCTTTAGAATATCCTAGAAAGACACATCGAATAAAAGTTTGGATACCCATGACGATGATCATAAACAAAGCAAGTGCAACCAAAGACTTTAGGAGGTAAAGGAAAGAGTGACTTAGAAGGAAACAAGACAGCATAGGGTGTCTGTCTTCTCAAAATAGAACTTGGCATGCGATTAATTAAGTGGCATGCAGTAAGAACAGAATTGTCCCAAAAACGTTTTGGAACCTATAGAATCAACAACGTACGTGTAACTTCTAACAAATGTCTATTCTTTCTCTCGGATACCCCATTCTGTTGAGGGGTGTAAAGATATGAAAACTGATGAACAATACCAAAAGAGTCAATGAATTGCCGAAAATCTGAACTGAAGTATTCTTTGGTATTGTCAGCTCGCAAAATTTTAACAGTTGTATCAAATTGATTTTTGATCTCAGCAACAAAAGATTTAAACACTGTAAATACTTCAGCTCTAGATTTTAGAAAATACAACCATGTCACTCTAGAAAAGTCATCAATAAAAGTCACAAAATAATGATATTCACGATTTAATACAATAGGACATGGTCCCCAAACATCAGAATGAACAGTGCTAAACAAATCAGTGGCCCTATTGTTAACTCTAGGAAGATAAGAAGCATGATGCTTTCTCATTTCATAAGATGCACACTCAAGAGAAGATAGATGACTAAGAGAAAGTACAAACTTCTTAAGGTTCTCTAAACATGGATGGCATAACCTACTGTGAACCTCAAGATGAGCTGTAGGTGTGCTCCCATTAAGATAATATAAACCTCCACGCTTATGTCCTGAACCAAATCTCCCCCATCTCCAGGTCCTGGATAATACAACCAGAAGGAGAAAACGTTACCGAATATTTCAAAGAGTTCATAAGTTGACTAAAAGATAATAAACTGAATGGAAATGTCGGTACATAAAGAACTGAAGATACAGACAATGGTGGAGTGAGACAAGTGGATCCAACACCTTTCACTTTAGATGTGGAACCATTGGCTACAGTGATAAGACTACTATATGAAGTGGGAGATAATGAAGTGAGTATATCTAGCTTCCCAGTCATATGATCTGATGCACCTGAATCTATGATCCAAGATAAGGGAGATGCTACAGAGATAAAACGGCTATTACCTTTACTCTTGGCCATAACAGATGCAACCTGTGAAGATGATGATGATGTAGAGCCCCCTGAGAGTAGACTTCTCAGCCGTGATAACTCCTCCTCAGTAAGACTCCTCGGTGTGGTCATAAGGCAGATGCAGAGACCGAGAACACTGAATCGAATATAGCAACTCTGACAGTAGATCGAAGCTTAGGGTGGAGAGTATAGCAATAATCTCGAGTGTGGTTAGACATCTCACAGTGTGTACAAAAATGGTCGTCTCTCCCCTGGCCATCCACTCCTCTGCCTCCCTGACCTCCACGGCCCCGAAGGCCCCGTCCTCTTCCTCCAACAAAAGGTACATAAGAGGCAAGAGCTGAACTATCATCAATGGCTTTCATAGAGCTCTCAGAAACACCATCAGTTATAGTAAAGAGGAATGCAGTCAGGATGACTCTATAGGTATCTGCAAGAGTAGAAACATGCGAGCCTTCCAAGATCCGTGGGCGAATAGTCAAAAATTGGCCCTAAAAACTATCATCACCGTCATCTGCCCATGTTGCCTTCTTCTCTCATTGACATCGACTGCAAGAGGGAAAATGGAGAGCGACTCCGTTTCTAGTCGCTTGAGCTCATCATACACAGCAGGTATAGATCGGCCTTTACGCCGCAACTCGTGAAGAGATTCAATAATCTCGAATGCTCGATTAGCACTCTCCTTCCCTTCGTAAGACCCTTTCAAATATACCTAAATAGAATAGGCGTTATCATATTTATACACCATCTTAGCGATCTCATCTAACATTGCATCGATCATCAATCGATGCAGCATTGCATCTTTCGACGTCCACTCATCAGTGGGAGACAAGGGAGGCTCCTCAACTATGTGCTTCATCGACATTCGCTCCCTCATGAACATTTCGACAGCCTGTTTTCATCGAGGATAATTTGTACCATTTAATCGAATACGAGTGATATGAGTAGGAACTATGTGAGGATTGCAGACTGACTTCTCCTTCAAGGAGGTAGCAGAACCATCGTATTCGGCCATCGAACAGGAAACAACTACTAACAACCCCCACAAACTCACAAGCTCCTTGAATCAACAACCACAAACACCTCGAAGGGTGATAGCGACACAAAATGAAAAAAAATCAACAACTAGCACCTCAAAGACAGTGCAGAACAACAATCGATTTCGAGATCTAGCACGATCACTAGCTTCAATGCATTCACTAACAACCACGACATTGTTATATTCAATCAAAATACAACATCGTCCTAGATCTCTTCAATCACAGAGAAGTTAGATTTCACCTTAGCCGATCAGAGATTCGATAGATCTCAAGAAAAAAGAAGAGCCTCTATTCAATAAAACAGTGGACCGGGCTTCACTTCACAAGCTTCAGAACAAAGAAGAGGGCGATCGATCTCAGTTTTGATGCAGATCGAGGAGGGGCGAGAGCGTTGGTGTGAGGGCGAGGGCGCTGGTGCGAAGGCGTCGAGGGAGCTGATCGAGGTCGAGGGCAAGGGCGCTGGTGCGAAGGCGGCCATGGGGTGCGAAGACGATGATGAGGTGCGATGGCAGTGAACGAAGGCGATGATGAGGGCACAATGATGAGGCTATGGCTCTGATACCATATTAGAAGAGATTTAGGGATAAAATGTGATGATTAGGTTAACCCTATCTCATCATCTCTTTATATATAGGCAAATGCTTATTACAAATATACCTTTCATCACAACGGTCCATTACATCATTTATTCTAACAACATTGATGCAAAAAATGCTGCAAATGAATCCTGGCCTCTGAAGAAAGATGATTATTTTCCGTGAGTGGTTCTTGATTAACCAAGTAAAAGCAATATTGGTCACTGAGCAGATGGTTGTTTCCAGCCATAGTTCATATTTTTCACTATTTTTGAGCTCTTGCTTATTTATGTACAGATATGCTGAGAATGGGAATTCTTATTGGACTGGGTATTATACTAGCCGTCCCACATTTAAGCGATATGTTCGTACACTTAGTGGGTATTATCTGGTAAGATGTCAAGCTTAACATGCATAGTTTAGGAAATTTAAGTTTAGATACTTATTATGACAAACAATACTAGAGGCTTATTGAAATTTATTGTACCCTAAATAGGCAGCATGACAACTTGAATTTTTGGTTGGGAAGACATCCTTTGCTCCATTCACCTCTAGCTTAGAAGATGCTATGGGAATTGCTCAACATCATGATGCTGTCTCTGGTACGGCAAAACAACAGGTCACAGATGACTGCTCAAAGCGCTTAGCGTATGGAGCATCTCAGGTTTGCAGCTTACTGATAAACACAAAACTTTTACCTTTTTTTTCTCAATGCTTTTAGCTTCTTTTGGTTGAAATCCCCATTGTTGCTTCTTTCAGCTGTTCATATCTAAAAGGCTGAAATTACATCATGTTTTCAACTGTGACATAATATAGGCAGAAATGGGTGTGGATTTAGCTCTTTCTTGCTTTACTAGCGCAAGCCAACAATGCACATCTCCAGCAGTGAAGTTCAGCCAGGCAAGTAGAAAGAGAATTTTCATATATGAATTTTGTTTATTGTGGAACACAAGGTTTCATGAAAAAACTGACTAAGTTCTAGCATGTGGTATCAACTTAATATTGACACACTTACTAGATTACAAAGGAGCCTTTGCAAGCAGGGGTAAGAAAGCCAAGAGCCAAACAAGAAATCATTCCGTAGACAAGTATATACAAATAACACAAAGCATATGGATTGCTATTAGACATGCATAGACATTTAAAAGCATGCGTGCATGCATGCATTCATACATTCGTACAGATCTAGATATACATATTCACATACAGACTCTCTCATGATCAGCCACAATATAAAATGAATGCTACTGAAACCTGCCTACCTTGAAGTGGTTGAAAGCGATATCTCAAACGTTCATTAAATGCAAGACACTGTTCCCTAAACCACTATATCAACTATGAGGTTTGCCTTTTGCATTTACAGACAGCTTATTTTATATGAAATGGTTGCACAATAGAAGATCCGAACCATTTGGATGGGAAAAGTTTGGATGATGACAATGTTGGGATATATAGGTAAAAGTTAGTATAGACATGTAACGTGTTCTTAACAGAAATTACCCCATTATCTGGCTAGTTTTTGTGCATTTTACCAAGATCGGACGGCAATTAGTAACTTCTATATATTATGTTGAAGTAACTTGTGTTATGTCCTAATTTTTACATGTGAACCCAAGGCAACTTTACCAGAAGAATCAAAATGAATATGTGTGTTGATCTGGACTAGGATTTAAATTGTTAAAGTACCATACTACTATAGAACCAGACTCAAGGTTGCATATTTGGTCCTATTAATCCTATTTCTCTAACATTTGAAATGACTTCCATAATTGCATCAAGGAAGAAACTATATCGAGGAATGGAGGGTCTTTACTTCTGTGCATGTATGCATGCATATACATACATACATATGTATGTGTGATATACATGTGCGTGCATGTGCGTCCCCGTGCGTTCGTATTCATATATACATAAATATGTATACATGTGTGCGCGTGTGACTGTGAACACGTGTGCGCATGCGGAGATATGGAGTTTGAATGTGCTGAATGAAAAGTTCTATTCTAGTATGTTCTTCTACTTCATATAATTTTGCGATGTATTTTCTTGTCATTTGCAGTGCAATTTACTCAATATAAGCTACTGTCCGGCAACTGAAACTGTTCCAGAAGGAAAGAGCTTAGTAAGTTTATGCTCTTGGGCATTAAAGGTGGCACAACATGAAAGATTATTTATTTGTATCCGCAGGCAATCATTGACTTTTATACAACCTGTACAGGTAGTGGTGGCATACAATTCTCTTGGTTGGGAATACCGGTGAGTTTATTACTTTATAATTGTGACAAGTTTATGTTTTTGGGCTATCTGCTCATGAAAATAATTATCTATCAACCGGAAGGTATTTCAAGTTACCTTAGTAATTATGAACTATGTCATGCTTGGAGGTTCCTTTATTCTTTTTGCGTGTTCATAGTGTAACATCATATATTGGCCAGCTCTCTGTAATATTCTGGAAACTTGATAGTAGTTGAGAAAATTTCACCCTTGTAGCGCCTCTTAGCAATTATTTTCTTGAAAATCTGTATTCGGCCTTCTGCTGTGCTTCATTTATCAATATATAAGATGATATATGCTGCTTTTATTTTTGAATGGTCTTAGCAGACATCATAGGTTTTTCGTTGAGCTTCTGGCCTATAACCCTCGTGCTGATAACACAAAGGTTGCAGGTTGTACCTGCATGGGCCACCAACAAAACATGTCACGTCTCTCTTCCCAAACTACGGGGAGCAAGAGCGGATTAGGCCCGCAATGCATTCACACCGAGAAGTACTCCTTTCCGACATGAATACACTAAGCGTTTGTATAAGCAGTACATGAAAAATAATACAATAATTTATAGCACATAAAATCTTAAAAATAAATAAATCCAACAGTACTTATTACAAGGCTAGTCCAATCGGACACAGATGTTCAACGATAAAGAAAAGACATAAAGGCTGTGAAAAGCCTCGAACGATGCATACTGAAACGGACTAAAAGTTGGCTTGCAAAGCTAGCTGATCGAACTCCTCCTCTGTCGGCTTGACCTCGTGTTGAGTCTTGTCACTTGCCCCAAAGTCACCTGACGACATGTTAGGGTCAAAAATTACAGTCCTTCAACCAAAATAAAAAAGTCAAAGTCAACTCGAAGGCCCAGCCCAACCCAAGTCAAGTGGGCCCGAGCCGGGCCCGAACTCAAGCATAGAGGGCCGGCCCCATGCTAAGAAAAGAAATAAAAATATAATAGATAGATTTAATATGTAATAAGTAGGAAGTTAATGTAAAAGGAATAGACAAAAAGCCATTTTTTGTAAAGCTCAAGGGCTAAAGTGCAAAAGATATGCACATGTGTAAAAGAATGGGTAAAATGCCAAAATTGTAAAACCCAAGGGCTATATGTAAAATGTAAAGGTTATAAAAGCCAAACATATATGGAAATAATAACAACATTCATTCTTTCTCAATTTTTCCAGGGTTTTGAGCTTCCACCAAAAGAGGCAAGCTACTCTCTCTTCTTTTTCTTCCTCAAGAGAGATCCGAAGGGAAAGAGTTCTTTTGGATCTCTCTCATCTGCTCTTATTTCACTTGAGGAAGAAAGCTCATCTCAAAAGTCCAAGATCCAAGATCAAGACCAAGAAAATTAGCAAGCTTTCTTCATCAAGCTTGAAGAACAAGAGAGCACAAGGGTTCTCGGGTGAAAGCCTATGCATTTCATCCTGAGCAAGCATATTTTTCTTTCGCGAACGACGAACCCGATGAACCCGATGAACCCGATGAAAGCCATTTCTCTCTTGCTGTAAATAGTCAGAATCCATTAATGCAGTGTACAGTTAGATTCATTATTGAGGAGACATATCCATATTGGTTTTAAATTGGATTCATAGCGATATCAGAAACTTATGGATTTGTCAAGGATACTCTGGAACTTTTGTTGGCACATCCTAAAACTTTTATAACGTTCAAGATGTACCGAACATGTATTTATACAACAGAAACTTAGCATATCACAATGACTTGTCCCCCACTCCCCCTAAATTTTGGAACATTGCAAATCTATGAATCTAGTTCATATTGCGTCCCTCTCACTGATGTAATTATATCTAGATACCATTAATTGTGGATAACTAACTAAAATATCATATATAGTATTAATACCTTTAGAAAGGGAATCTAGATTTGATTCAGTTAGTTGCTATACATTAGAATGTTTTCTGTAGGAGTCCTCTTGAAATAAAATCTGAAAATGAAAGGTTATCTTTTTTGAAGCTAGAAATTGAAAGGTTATTGTAGGCTTGTAGCACCATTTGTGTACTTTACTTATGTTTCTTTTATATGAAATTAAGATCCCTGGCAAAACCGCGACATATGTTAGGAATTGATTTGTTGATTAATATTAATATTAAATGATATGCCTGTGTGCATAATGTCTTCTTGCTCCTATGTGAGACACATGTTGATTTTTACAATAGTTTCCTCCTCTTATCTTTTTTTCTCCCTTCAAAACATCTGCGACTTTCAGCGCAACTAGATAAAACTACATCTTTCCCTTCCATCAATGGAAGTGATTTCCGTCAAATCTGCCAAGCTTCTCCGATTCTTGATTGCCGATAACTTCATCACCTCTGTCATCTTGAATAGGTATTGTTGTAAGATTGTCGATTGTTTTGTCGTTGTTGAAACTTGTAAGCAACGGACTCTGATTTTGTTGATGATGCACTGGATTGGCAAAGCCTGAGTCGAGGGACGCTCTTTCCATAAGACATTTTTTGCCCCTCTATTGGTAGGGTTATCTGGAAAATTTGCCTTCCAGTTCCAATATAAAACAGACATACAGGGATTCCATAAAAGAGTTTTGAAAATACAGTGCAAAACTTTAACTCGGATCTACAACACTATAACAAACGAGAGAAGAATGTTTTGGGATGATTTGTGTAGTAGTTTGGTTTCTCTGATTAATAGAGTTTAGGAAACCTTTCACTGAAACCCTTCACCATTGCAGGACACTACCTTTCCCTATTAGACACAACAACAACAACAACAACTGAACCTTTTATCCCAAGCATATGGGGTAGGCTATATGAACCAACATGAGAATCATATTGCAACCTATTGGACACTACCTTTCACAAAAGAATGAATTTCATTCGATGCGTTTTCTTGTAATCATATTGCAAGTTCGATGAAACAAATTATGGTTTAATGTATTTTTCTTGTAATCATAATGCTCTGCTAATGCATAAATGATATTAATTTGCTACACATATACCGTTGCAATGAAGAAATTACTCCATTGTCCTAAGAAAATACAACAGTTTGATAGAGCAACCACAGTTTCTATTATCTGTCGTGAATACTCGTCCTTACCTTCACTAACTGCGCAGTAACAGCAATAGTCCAACAGAACGCCTTGCTCTCATTCTTAAATTAAATATTTCCAGCTCTCTCTTGCCAAATCTGCAAAGTGGTAGTCCCTGTGATTTCTTTACCTTCGATTCGAACAACACTTCTAATCTACTTCTTCCTGCTCTGGACATTCACCATTTTATTAGGACGGTATGCATGCTATCATTTCGGAGATGACATGCATGCATACAAGATTTTCTGATTAATGAGGTTATTGGCGCTTGGCTTTTATCAGACTCTCTCCGGGGTAAGGCTCCAACAGATTCCAGGAGACAGAAATACGGAATGTTTAAAGGATGTATGGTATATATGATGGATCTGCATGATACATTTTTTTGGGCAAGGAATGTGCAGAACATTAATCTGTAGGATAATTGGAAATGCAATGATCCTTGGTTTGTAATCCTTAAATGATAAAAGAGTGATCAATATAGTTGTATGGAAATATTTTGGTGGGGTTGCCATAATACTTTGGCAGATCCTATTATTTCAGGCTTGGTTTCCATCTGGAATAAAAGCCTACCTGGTAAAATGGTTATTATCTGGGATCCAGTGTTGCTAATGATGTCAATATTATGCATCTTTCATGTTCCTGTTACATTAATAGGCTTATTTCCTGAAAAATTCCAATGGGTTTGGGCCATTTTAAGAAAACTCTCATTATCATTGAAACTATCGTAACTTGATGGTCAACATTGGTCAACGTTACTGTTTATATCAAATGATCATTTAGTCATTTTCATAATATAATAAATTATATTTTAAATAATTTAAATAATTATTAATTATTAGTTAATTAATTATTTAATTCTTTTTGGAGAGCCGAAGGCTGAGCCGCCGGGAGGAGAGGAGCCGGAGTGAGGGGAGGCGCTGTCGGGAGGAGGCGGGGCGCCGGCGCCGGCGGGAGGAGTGGAGGTCGAAGTGGGGGGCGGAAGGGGCGGCGCCGGCGAGGAGATCTAGAAGAAGAAGAAGATCCTGATGGTGATGATGATGTGGGGGCAAAGGTTGGGGGTTGAGTGGAGCACAGTGGGTGGAGGCGGCGCCGGCGACGACGGCGACGACAAGAAAAGGAAGAAGAAGAAGATGAAGATGCTGATGGTGATGTTGTTGATGATGATGTGAGGGCAGAGGATAGGGGTTCAGGGGGGAGCGCAGATGGTGGAGGCGGCGCCGACGAGAAGGGGAAGAAGATGATGAAAAAGAAGGAGACGAAGATGCTGCTGCTGCTGCTGCTGAAGATTGTTGGGGATCGACGGGAAGAAATCAAAACGCGGAACAATGCTCGCGAAAACACGCAAATCACGCAAACACAATTACGCGATTAAACGACGAAAGAACAATATAAATATGTGAGAATGAAATAATAAATCAAAACACATAGATTTGTTAATAAAGTTCACCCACATTATGGCTAGTTCCCGGCAGAGCGGAATCTGCAAAGTCTCCACTATAAACTTCAAATCAATTACACAAGCAAATCCTAGGAATTTTTTCTCAAAATTCTCTACCCCTAGATATTAGCTTCTTATACAACGTTCTCTCTCAATTGGCTATTAATAATACATATGAGAGGTTTCTTTAAATAGGCAAACCCTAATTTTATAGTAAACAGGAGATAAAACTAAATTTGGTAAATTTTATTCGCATCAGAAAATCCCGTCGGCAGACGTCTGACCCACACTTGGGCAAACGTCTGTCTACGCTATGTTAAATCTTTATCTCCTAAGGGCATATGTCTGAACCACAGACGTCTGTCCAGGCTCTGGATTAGGCTTCGTTGCTCTTGCAGACATCTGTCTCGATGAACTGCAGACGTCTGCCTCCGCTCTGGCGTTTCGTGTAGTTTCCAGACGTATGAACTTGAGTTTCCTAGACGTCTGAAGTGTATATGATTACACCTTCAGACGTCTGTCGTTGTTTGCTTCAGACGTCTGATCTGAAAGATGTTCCACTGTTTCTAACATTCTCCCACTTGGAACTTCTTTAGCCTTGATTCTGGACTTCACACGACTCCGCTCTACGCTCTCTTCATCAGATTTTCATGGAAAGCTTCGCCAACCTGCAACAGAGATTCAGCTTATCTCTGTCTACGACCTTTGTGAACATATCCGCCAGATTTCTTTCTCCAGCGATCTTTTGCAATGTCAACTCTTCATCTTCAATTGCTATGTGAATGAAATGGTACCGCATTTTGATGTGCTTCGTCCAAAAGTGATATGCCATATTCTTCGCCAAATGTATCGCACATGTCGCTCCATAAGGTGTTGAAGTCTTGCTTTTTGCCCAATTTTTCAAGCAACTTCTACAACCATATCATCTCCTATTCTCCTTGTTGGCTTTCATGTTCGCCGCGTACTCCGCCTCCATAGTTGACAATACCACCACCTTTTGTAATTGAGAGACCCAATTCATCGTTGTTTCCCCAACCGAGAATACACATCCTATTGTGCTATTCCCAATATCTCGATCTTCCGAATAGTCCGAATCAACGTACCCTTGCACCTTTAGAGAGTCACCTCCGAAGCATAAACATTGACTAGATGTACCCTTAAGATATCTTAGAATCCACTTTCACCGCATTCCAATACTCTATCCCCAGATTTTACATATACCGGCTAACAACTCCCACTGCATGTGCAATATCAGGTCTTGTACTCACCATCGCATACATCAAACTCCCCACTACAGAAGTATATGGTACTCTTGCCATCTCGTCATTCTGCTCTTGGGTTGTCGGGCATAACTCCTTCATGAGTTTGAAATGCTTCGCTAAGAGTGTACTCATCGGTTTTGATTTATCCATGTTGAACCACTTCAAAATCTTCCCAATGTGGTCTCTTTACGATAACCGCAACTTCCGCTGCTTCCTATCTTGAACAATCTTCATGCCCAAGATCTGCTTTGCCGTTTCTAAATCCTTCATAGCGAATTTCTCGGTCATCATATTCTTCAAACTTTGAATCTTCTTGAACCTCGGACCCGATATCAACATGTCATCCATATATAATGACAAAATAATATAGTCTCCGTCCTTAAAAGTTTGAACGTAAACGCAGTGATTCACTCCGCACAAATCATGTCTCTAGTATCAACTGATTGAACTTGAGATACCACTACCTAGGAGCTTGCTTGAAGCCATACAAGCTCTTTCGTAACTTACACACCATTTTCTACTTCTCCTTCACCTCGTATCCCGGTGGTTGCATCATATAAATCTCCTCCTAATCTTCATAAAAGAACGCGGTCTTGACATCTAGCTATTCTAAGTGCAAATCCTTCGCCGCCACAATACTAATGATCATCCAAATAGATGTCATTTTTACCATAGGGGAAAAAATCTCTTGATGGTAAATACCTTGTTTTTGTGCGTATCCCCTGACTACCAAACGAGTCTTGTACCGCTTCACACCATTGGCCTTATTTTTAATCATGTACAGACCTATTAAGCAACGCTTTCCGATCTTTGGGTAGCTTCACTAGGTCCCATGTATGGTTCTTCTTCAAAAATTATATCTTCTCGTCCATTGCTTGCTCTCACTGCTTGCTAGCACCGTTGTTTGTTGCTTCTTTAAGGGGTTCGGGCTCTTCCGTATTTGTGTACAAAACGAAGTCGGTCACAAGTTTTTCAAGTATCCTCTTTTCTCTAGTAGATCTTCTCAGAACCGGCACATCTGGTTGCTAAACATGGTCACCATCCTGCCTTTGAACCTGATCCCGCACTATGGCTTCCTTCAAGTTCTGATCACCATCTGTAGGTACCTGAATGCTCTCTTGAGTTCCATCTAGATCGACAAACTCACATAATGCACCTTCCTTGGCTTGCTTTTCTTCTTTGTACAAGTGTTGCTCATCAAAGATGATGTTCCGGTTTCGTATTACTTTCTTACTTATGTAATCCCATAATCTATATCCGAACTAATCCCCGCCATATCCGACGAAAGCACGCTTTCTAGACTTGGAGTCAAGCTTATTCCTTATCAACAAAAGAATACGCAACGCAACCAAACACTTTTAGATATGAATGATCAACTGGTTTACCTGATCCATTTTCTTCCGGAATGCCTCCATCAAGTGCACTTGCCGGGTTTCCGTTGATCAAGTGCACAACAACATCAACCACCGCTTTCCATAGGAACTTTGGCACATCCGTGTCCAAGGTCCTTCTCCGCACTCGCTCTAAGATCCTCTTGTTCATCTTTTCAGCGATGCCATTTTGTTGTGGCGTTCCCGGTACTATCTTCAGCCAACAAATACCTTTCTGCAAGCAAAACTCCTCGAACTCCAGTATGCAATATTCCCCTCCATTATCGGACTTAAGGCATTTAACTTTCAGCCTCGTTTGGTTCTCCACCTGCGTAATCCAGTATTTGAAGATACCAAACACATCAGATTTCTTCTTTATCGTATACACCTGTCTTTCGGCTTGTATCGTCGATGAACGTTACGAAGTATTGATTCCTTCCATAAGACTCTATTGAGGCTGGACCCCATACGTCTGTATGCACCATCTCCAGCTTCTTGGTCTTTTTTACTACGCCTCCAATCTGAAATTTGAGCGCGTTCTGTTTCCCGCAAACACAACTCTCGCACAGCCCCAACTCCACCTTTTTTTGCCTTAAAAGAAGCTCCCTTCATTGAAGAATTTTCATGTTCTTCTCGCTGAAATACCTCAATCGCTTATGCTACAACAAAGTCTCTGAATTTAACTCCGAACCTGTTGCCAATACAACCGAACCTTCGCTACTCCCACTGAAGGAATACAATGAACCGCTCAACTTGCTCATAGCAACCACCAAAGACCCTTTGGTAATCTTCCGCTGCGAATTTCCAAATGTCGTAATAAAATTTTCGTTGTCAAGCTGACTATTAGAAATCATGCCCTTTTTCAAATCTGAAATATAATAAGCATTCTTCAATTTTAATTGAGCATCTCCTGACGGCTGCAAGATGATCGTCTCCTTTCCAACGATCTTACATAGCTGATCGTTTCCTACAGTCACATGCCCAAGGTCCCCCTGAACATACTCACTGAAGTGATATCGTCCCGAAATGCAATGGAAGGATGCTCTCGGATTTAGGAACCAAGTATTCGTCTTTGTGTTCTCGCTCGCCTATAAACAAAGAACTTGTTCCTCATGTTCTTGTGCAGACACCACATTAGCTTACTTTCCATCTGCCTTCTCATTCGAGTCTTTCTTTGGAGCTTTACAGTCATTTTTCCTGTGATCTTTTTCCCACAATTCACGTGCCTTGGAATTTTCCTTGAGATTTTCTTAGATTTTAGACTTGCCTTTCTTTCCTTTCCTCCTTTCCATCATTCTACCGTGATTCTCCACCGAAAGCGTGGAAATTCCTGAACTCTCACTCCCGGCCTTTCTCTGCATCTCATCATTTAATATGCAACTCATTGTATCATTAAATGTGAGAGTCTCCGAGATCGAGTTGCTAACCGCCATCACTAGGTTCTCCCAACTCTTCGGCAATGAACAAAGAAATAGAAGTGCTCGAATCTCGTCTTCAAATACGATTTCCACCGATTCGAGTTGGCTCGTCATGCTGTTAAACTCATTTAGGTACTCCGTCACCAAGCCATTTTTAGCCATTTTTATGTTGAAAAGCTTCATCAGAAAGATTTTGTTTGATGTAGAAGGTTTCTCATACAATTTCTCTAATGTAGTCTTGTTTTCTCCTTCGAGATATTAAAGGCCATTTGCGGAGTCAACGACAACCGAATTGTCGCTGGGGCTTTCTTATCCAAAAATTTCCACGCCTCATCGGTCATCTTCTCGGGATTTTCTCCAAGCAACGGAAAAAACATATCCTTTTGATATAAGCAGTGTTCCATCTACATGTGCCACCTACCAAAATTCTAACCGTTGAACTTTTTAATCCTTGCTTTATCCTACGACATCTTTCGTCTCTATCGCAACAAACTTGACTTCTTCTTTGAACTGAACCAATGTCTTCAAAATGACGATCTAAGAAAGTGGAGAAGAGCACTGTTCCCCTCCGAATCACGGAGACGCGACTGTGCAGGTCCGTCTCGCCTGAAATTCGGGGCAGATGCTAATTGATGCTATCCGTCCACCTCTCCGAAGATGCCAAGTTGATTTATGGCACCGTGTATCGAAGGTTCAGACGGACGCGGCCGATATAGCAGACTTCGTCAGATTCCCCCTCGTTTGAGGGGTTTTTTGATTGTGGGGACGCTTTTCCCTGCAGGCGCAAGCCCCTGCAGTTAATTATACTACCGCATCGCGGTAACAACTTTCTCCTTCTCCATATGGTCACTTCGTGTCGTGGGTGTTTGTTTTGTGTTTGGTTGCCCGTGGATTGTATACGGAGACTAATTTATGTTATCGCCCGTAGGGCGTGGACTAGTCCAAATCCGTATCTTTCTTAGATTTGGGTTTGGGGGTTGGGTTTAAGGATACGTTAGCCTCATTTGAGACTAAGATCAACTTAAACATTTGTTAAGGATACGTTAGTCTCATTTTAGACTAAAATCAATTTAACGGGATCGTTTAGATCCAACAAGAGAGCAATTGGGCTCTATTGTTTAGTTTAGTGACATTGCGGTCGATTAGTTTAAGGACATTACGGTCCACTGTTAGTTTAAGGACATCTCGGTCCAATATTAGTTTAAGGACATCTCGGTCCAATGTTAGTTTAAAGACATCACGGTCGAGGTTAAGGACATCATAGTCCATGGGTTTAAGGACCCCACAGTCCGATATTAGTTTTAAGACATCACGGTCGAGATTAAGGACATCATAGTCCATGGGTTTAAGGACCCCACAGTCCGATGTTAGTTTTAAGACATCACGGTCGAGATTAAGGACATCATAGTCCATGAGTTTAAGGACCCCACAGTCCGATGTTAGTTTAAAGACATCACGGTCGAGGTTAAGGACATCATAGTCCATGAGTTTAAGGACCCCACAGTCCAATGTTAGTTTAAAGACATCACGGTCGAGATTAAGGACATCATGGTCCATGAGTTTAAGGACCCCACAGTCCAATGTTAGTTTAAAGACATCACGGTCGAGGTTAAGGACATCATGATCTACGAGTTTAAGGACCCCACAGTCCAATATTAGTTTTAAGACATCACGGTCGAGGTTAAGGACATCATAGTCCATGAGTTTAAGGACCCCACAGTCCAATGTTAGTTTAAGGACATCACGGTCGAGGTTAAGGACATCATAGTCCATGGGTTTAAGGACCCCACAGTCCAATGTTAGTTTAAAGACATCACGGTCGAGGTTAAGGACATCATAGTCCATGAGTTTAAGGACCCCACAGTCCAATGTTAGTTTAAAGACATCACGGTCGAGGTTAAGGACATCATGGTCCATGAGTTTAAGGACATCACGGTCGAGGTTAAGGACATCACGGTCGAGGTTAAGGATCCCACAGTCCAATGTTAGTTTAAAGACATCACGGTCGAGATTAAGGACATCATAGTCCATGGGTTTAAGGACCCCACAGTCCGATGTTAGTTTTAAGACATCACGGTCGAGATTAAGGACATCATAGTCCATGAGTTTAAGGACCCCACAGTCCAATGTTTAGAGACGTCATAGTCTATGAAATGTGTGGTTGTCGGGACCCGTCACCTCTTTGAAGACGTTGAGAAATTACAACGCCAAATATCAAAGGAGTGAAGAGATGTACCCTTGAACCAAGGTGAGTTGGTTGAAAGAGAAGATGTGCTCAGTTCAAGATAAGTTGAGGACTTATGACCAGAATTGGGCTAAGTCCAATTAAAATGTTTAATATTTTTTTTGTTCTGGCTATTAAGCCTTTATTTGGGCTCGGCCCTTTTAATAATGCTAAGCATTGGGTTCTAACATCTTTTGTCTTCATCAGAACAAATTGTGTTCTGACAATGCGCCACGTGGTGCGCCAGGCGCTTTGCGCTAGTTAAAGAGCGCATTGCGCTTCTATCAGGTAGCGCACACGAAGAGAACACGTGTCGCGCTTAGCGCTAAGCGCTAGTTCATTAGCGCATTGCGCTTTTAATTTATGAGTGCGCTAGTCTGTTGGCGCGCCAGTGAGTGACACGTGGCGCGCTTGGCGCTGAGCGCCAGCCCATGAGCGCAGTGCGCTGTTTCAAAAGCGCATAGCGCACATTGTGTCTTTGGTTGACACATGACAGGTTTTGGCGCTGAGAGCCGGTCCAATGAGCGCAAGAGCGCAATTCATGAGTGCAAGGCACTTTCAAGATCAAATAATAAATTTATGTTTTTCTTAAAGGAGGCTTTGCCTCAAAATTCAAGAACAAAAGTTTTTGTTTTATAAAAGGGCTCTGCCTTTATAGATCAAAGATCTGTGAATGAAGTAAAATACTTCTTTTAGTTTTTTTTTATATAATTAGATCTTTTGATCTTTTTTCTTTTTATCAAAGACCTCGGTCTTTTGTAGATCTATGATCTTTTTAGAAGATGGTTTTTCTTTTTACGAGATGGTTTCATCTCTGTTGTTTAAGAACTAGTTCTTTACCTTGAAGATGAAGAAATGATCTTCTTTTTTCTAAGAGCTTGCTCTTCTTTCTCTTTGAGTTTTTCTCAAAGTTTGCCGAGGGTTTTTTCTATATCTCTCTCTTGAAGTCTTGGGGCTTTTATATAGGGCCAATTGATTTGTTGAATCAGTTTTAAGAGATCTTTCTCTGATTGATTTGTGAATATTTCCCACCGTTGGATCTTTGATCCTAAGGCTTCTGTTTTACAGAAGATAATCTTCTTGTTTTAATAAGATTGGAAAGATCTTTCCATAACAGAATTTTAGTTCTGATTAATTAATAATTTATTATTAGTAGATCTTTTGATCTAACGGTGGGGCATTTTTAATTCCAGCGCTGGCGCATCTTGTGCTGGCGCACCTTGCGCTAGCGCACCCGTGTTTGACACGTGACGCGCAGCGCAGAGCGCTGGATCTGAAGCGTTGCTTCAACTTTTAAATTTTGAATTTTAAAACAGAGCTTTGCTCTGATTGGGGGAAACAGAAGCGTCGCTTCATTTCAAATCTCGGAATTTGAACAGAGTTTTGCTCTGATTGGGGAAACAAATGCCCCCCCCCACCGTTGCGCTTACGTGGCCCATACGTGAGTGCGGCGGCGGTAGCATCTCAGTCGTTAGATCAACTTTGGGAAGTTGAAACGGCTCTCAATGCCTATAAATAGGACCTTTGGTCCCTTAGATGATTTCCATCTTCTTCTTGAGAATTTTCACTCAGAGTCTTGCTCTTCTGTTTAAGAACTTTCAAGAGTCAGAACTCTTTCCAAACTTAGGTAAAATTCAAAATTTTTAATAAATTAGGGTTTTTTACCCATTAACAGAGCCTTACTCTTCATAGATCTTTGATCTAAAGAAAACCCTTTTAGGGTTACATTAATAGAACTTTGCTCTCTAAAAAGATTTTACTTATGATTTCTTAATTCATTAATGAAGTTTTGCTCCTTTTAAATCATATAGAAGAACTCTTAAGAGTTTGTTCAGGGATCATGAAGATCAAAAAATGGAATTTTATTTTTGATGAATTATATCATCTTCTCAGAGCAAGGCTCTCAGTATTCTCGGGGAATTTCTTTAAATTCGCCTCATAATTGATTTTGACAGGTGTCACTCCTGTCTGCAGAGCATTGCTCTCGAGGAGTCTAACTCCCTGTGTCTGTTTTTCATCATTGCTAATCTTCTAATGATGTTTCTTTCAGGCACTATGGCTGTTCATTTATACAGTTTGAACGAGTTCATTACGTAGGAGGATATCCGCGTACAGGGCCGTCACCAAAACCAAGAGTTTACAGATGCCCAGTGTGCGGAGATTATGGGTCGTCTGTATGCACGCGTTGGTTGGTTGCTCCCTCGCCATTCTGCTCTCTTGAAAGTCGTATTGGGAGCAATTTGGAGAGCACTTCCGGGGTTTCACGAGGCCATGCCGCTTAATGCGCTGGATGATACCGAAGACAAGGTGCATTCAGTGTATCTGTCGGGGCTGATCTCGAAGAAACGGCGAGATAGCCTCATTGATATTCTGCATCAAATTTTTCAACAGACGACAATAATCGCTTCTTATCAAAGGATGGGGGGCATTGCCGAAGATCTTGACACGCGTCAGCGCGAGAGGATGCACACGAGAATGGTCAGAAAGGCCAGAAAGACTCTAGACGGCCTGACTTTCGAATTTCTCAATCCATGCCCTGGATCCGAGGTTTTTCCATTGTAATCATCTTAATGATGTTTTCATTTATTGCTTTCATAATTGTAAGTGCCCCTTTTTTTTGAAGTATGAATGGCAAATTTCTCATTTCAGCGTGTCTTATTTTATGTACTAAATCTTTTGCACATGCATGAATGGGTTTGCCTCGAACGCTTAATTAAATGCAAATCAGATGTTCTTTCTATCACTTTCTTCTCCTTTCTTTTGTTATCAGCGTATCACCTTAGCAAACATAGTCGGCAGATGATAGAGTGAGCATCTTGTCTTTGCTTCTTCGAGGGATAGTGATGGCTTAGGAAATAGGGTTAGGATCTGTTACCTAAGACTTTTCAATTTTATGAGCCGTGAGGGTCTCATAAAGAATTTTCTCCCTACCAGTCGAAAGGATCCTGTAGGTGTAATTTCTCCTTAAGAATCGTGAGGATTTCTAAGTGTGTTTTCTCTTGAAAGTCGTAAGGATCTCACAAGAGAATTTACTCCCTTACGAGTCGTGAGGACCCGCAAGTGATGGGTGAAGTTGTCCTTATCCGTATTTCACGGAGTCAGGAGTTGCTCTGGATGCTTCCCACGGGTTCACTACCGTGTTCTGCGAGGACTAGGCTCCGCTCTGGATGTTTCCCACGGGGTCAGGGTTGACATTATCCGCGTTCCACGTGACCAGGAATTTTTCTCTGAATGCTTCCCACGGGTTCACTGCCGTGTTCGGCGAGGACCAGGCTCCGGTCTGGATGCTTCACATGGGGTCATTGCCGTGCTCTGCGAGGACCAGGATCCGCTCTGGACGTTTCCCACGGGGTCAGGATTGACATAAGCCGCGTTCCACGTAGCCAGGAATTTTGCTCTGGATGCTTCCCACGGGTTCACTGCCGTGTTCGGCGAGCACCAGGCTCCGCTCTGGATGCTTCATACGGGGTCATTGCTGTGCTCTGCGAGGAGCAGGATCCGCTCTGGACGTTTCCCACAGGGTCAGGATTGACATAAGCCGCGCCACGTAGCCAGGAATTTTGCTCTGGATGCTTCCCACGGGTTCACTGCCGTGTTCGGCGAGGACCAGTCTCCGCTCTGGATGCTTCACACGGGATCATTGCCGTGCTCTGCGAGGACCAGGATCCGCTCTAGACGCTTCCCACGGGGTCAGGATTGACATAAGCCGCGTTCCACGTAGCCAGGAATTTTTCTCTGGATGCTTCCCACGGGTTCACTGCCGTGTTCAGCGAGGACCAGGCTCCGCTCTGGATGCTTCACACGGGGTCATTGTCGTGCTCTGCAAGGACCAGGATCCGCTCTGGACGTTTCCCACGGGGTCAGGATTGACATAAGCCGCGTTCCACGTAGCCAGGAATTTTGCTCTGGATGCTTCCCACGGGTTCACTGCCGTATTCGGCGAGGACCAGGCTCCGCTCTGGATGCTTCACACGGGGTCATTGCCGTGCTCTGTGAGGACCAGGATCCGCTTTGGACGTTTCCCACAGGGTCAGGATTGACATAAGCCGCGTTCCACGTAGCCAGGAATTTTGCTCTGGATGCTTCCTACGGGTTCACTGCCGTGTTCGGTGAGGACCAGGCTCTGCTCTGGATGCTTCACACGGGGTCATTGCCGTGCTTTGCGAGGACCAGGATCCGCTCTGGACGTTTCCCACGGGGTCAGGATTGACATAAGCCGCGTTCCACGTAGCCAGGAATTTTGCTCTGGATGCTTCCCATGGGTTCACTGCCGTGTTCGGCGAGGACCAGGCTCCGCTTTAGATGCTTCACACGGGGTCATTGCCGTGCTCTGCGAGGACCAGGATCCGCTCTGGACGTTTCCCACAGGGTCAGGATTGATATAAGGTTCCACGTAGCCAGGAATTTTTGACTTTATCTGCATTTCACGGAGTCGGGGTTTGACTCTCGGTTATCTGTGCACCGTCGAGTCATGGAACTGGGGGTTGCCGCTGTTCCGCTTTGCTTGATGTTGTGTCGGATGTTGAGATGATCTCCAGGCTATCTGTGAACCGTTGAGATTCGGTTTCTTCTTCTGATGAAGCCTGGGGAGGAAAGGCATGATTCCTTCTTTGTTTGCGCCCCTGGATTGTATACAGGGATTGATGTGATATCACCTGTAGGGCATAAGTTTCATTCATCATTTTTTTCCTTTCCGCGATGCTCTATCATTTCAGCTTTTATATCGCGAAGGTCGCGATTGCCCCATCATTTCGGCTGTTTTTCGCGGTGCCCAATCATTTCGGCTATTTTTTATTTTTACTCGCTGCTTTTTATTGCGAGTTGCCCAATCATTTCGGCTATTTTGCATGCATACATTTTTACTTGCTGATTTTGTTGCAAATTGCCCCATCATTTCGGCTATTTCGTATGCATGTGTGGCTTGCTGGCTTTTCGCTGCAAGCTTAGAATTAGACACCGATTTCGGCATCAGCACCGCTACAACCGGGATATTATCAGGAGCGAATCATCATTTGCCTCTGTCGATGATGAACAAAGGTGGCTTAGCAAACAGGGTTAAGATCCTGTCGACTAAGGCTTTTGACTTCATGAGCCGTAAGGGTCTCATAAAGGTATTTCTCCCTATAAGTCGTGAGGATTTCGTAGGTGCATTTTCTCCCTAGGAATCGTGAGGATTCCTAAGTGCGCGATCTCTTATAAGTCGTAAGGATCTTACAAGAGTGCTTTCTCCTTATAAGTCGAGAGGGCTTACAAGGGGGTTCACTGTGCAAACATATCCCTAGTCATGGATGGGACTTTGTTAGGGAAATGTTTATTCGCGCCCGTGGATTGTATACAAGGGTCAGCATTGAGCCGCTTGTAGGACAGTATTGGAGGTTGTGGTGGCCGCTTAAGAACAGGTGCAGATCCCTGTAGCTTAAGACTTTTGAATCTTATGAGCCGTGAGGGTCTCATAGGAGGGTTCTCCTTACGAGTCGTGAGGATTTCGCAAGTGTAATTTCTTTTTAGGAATCGTGAGGATTCCTAAGTGTGTTGCTCCCTTGTGAGTCGTAAGGATCTCACGCAGGTGGTTTCTCCTCACAAGGTCGAGAGGACCTTGCAAGTGTCTTTTAACGAGGTTGCGCCCTTTCGGGTTTTCACAAAAACTCGTCGGTAGCCCTGCTGTTTTTACTCACGGAGCCCTTTCGGGTTTTCATCCGTGCCCATTTTGCTTATGGACATACCGTTTTCTTTTTCTTTCTTTTTTTTTTATTCTTTCTTCTTCTTTTTTGTGTCAGCCTTGGGATGCTGCAGTCCACGGCTGTTTATCGACGTCTCAGTCAACAGCCAGTTTTAGGACATAGTGGTCCATTGTTAGTTTAAGGACGTTTCGGTCCAACGTTAGTTTAAGGACGTTTCGGTCCGTTAGTCGGCTACTACTTATAGAGTTTAGGCTCAGGAAGATAGCGAGAGGGTATAGTCGTCGTCATTTATCGTTGACCTAAGCCGTGACTCGTCAGGCGTAGTACTTCTTTAGGAAGCGACCGTTTATTTGCCTGAAAGGTCTTTCGCCATGCATGTCCATGAGTAGATAGGCTCCATCCTGACTTTGTCTATGATATACGGGCCTTCATAGTTCGGCTCGAATTTCCCCCGCTTGGCGCGATTGGGGATCATAGGTCTTTTAACCACTAGCACGAGTTCGCCTTAGCGGAACGTTCTCGACCTAGTTAATTTTTCATATGAGCGCGTCATCTTTGCTTTATAAGCCTCCAGATTTTGCTGCGCCATGAGCCGGGTTTCATCAAGGGCATCGAGCTCCTCAAGCCGAAGGTGGGCATTTTCTTCGTCTGTTAGCTCGTAGTGAACTGCTACTCGCAGAGAGGGTCGCCCTATCTCGAGGGGGAGTACCGCTTCCGTACCGAATACCAACGCGTACGACGTTGTGTTCGTGGCCGTTTTGAACGTAGTTTGATACGCGCAGAGAGCTTCATGCAGTCTCTCATGCCAGTCCTTCTTATTTCGAGACACCGTCTTTTTCACGATCTTCGTCAAGGTCTTGTTGAAAGCCTCAGCTAAACCGTTAGCTTGAGGATTACAGATTGAAGAGTATCTCCAGTCTATGTTATGCTGTTGTGCGAAGCGGCTGATCTTGTGGCTTCTGTAGGCTGGCCCGTTATCGGAGATATTCCGTCGCGGAGTTCCAAACTAATAAATGACGTGCGTCTTGAAGAAATGGAGGATATTCTCCGTCTTCACTTCCCTCGACGGTACTGCTTCTGCCCATTTGGAGAAGTAATCAGTTGTCTCCAAAATGAATCGATGTCCTCTGGACGATGCTGGTTCAATGGGGCCGATTATGTCAGTCCCCCACATTTCGAACGGCCAACTAGCCATTGTCAGATGTAGTGGATTTGGATGCTGATGGATAAAGTCCTCGTGAATCTGGCACGAGTGGCATTGCTTCGCGTATTCGAGGCAGTCCTGGATCATCGTGGGCCAATAGTAGCCCATCCTTTTGATGTTCAGCTTCATCTTCGGCCCGGCTTGGTGAGAACCGCAGAGTCCGTCGTGAGTTTCTTGGACGACTCTCTTTGCCTCTTCAGGTCCCAGGCATCTCAGCTACAGGGAATCAAATGATCTCTTATACAGAGTATCATTAACAAAGGCGAAGGATATAGCTCGTTTCATGAGCTGATGCCTTGAGGATGCGTCTTCAGGTGTTTGACGGGATTTGAAGTAGTCAATAAAGACTTCTCTCCAATCCTTAGTCTTTTCCTGGTTTTTATTTGTAGGGTCGCTTGCTCGGTCGCGCCTTTTTCTTCGGACGGCTCCGGAGATATTTCTGCTGGTGTGACAACCCGACGACTTTGTACCACAATCCCCACGTCATCGAGGTTCTCGTCAGCCAGTTCCTTAGCGAGCCTGGCTAATGCATCCGCCTTGCTATTTTCCGCACGCGGTATGCTTTCCAAGGTGTAGGAAGGAATTTGAGTCAGCAGTTGCTGTACTCTCCCACCGTACTTCACCAGTTCTGGTTTGCACGTTTGATAGTCGTCGTTTACTTGATTAACAACCAGTTGGGAGTCTCCGTATATGAGAAGGTCTTCAATCCCCATGTCGATGGCGATCTCGAGACCTGCTATCAAAGCTTCATATTCGGCTTCATTGTTCGTCCTCGGTTCGGTTAAGGAGAAAGCAAAGCGCATTATCCCTCCTTGTGGAGTCACGAAGATGAGGCCCACCCCAGATTTGATTATGGGAGTGCTTTGTTTGCGCTTCTTCATGGAAGATGCTCCATCGAAGTATAGTTCCCATCGGGTATCATTCTCTCTTCTCTCCCCATCGATCGTGTCAAACGCGTGTTCGTCTGGCAATTCACAGTTCAAGGGAGAGTCAGCAGGTATCGGATGCTCAGCGAGGAAGTCGACGATGGCCTGGCCTTTCACTGCCTTAAGAGGTCGATAAGTTATCGAGAACTCCATCAAGTGCAGGGCCCATTTAGCGAGCCGTCCCGTTAATATAGCTTTTGACATCAAATATTTGAGAGGATCCACCTTCGATATGAGATGGATTTCATGTGCCAACGCATAGTGTCCGAGCTTCGTTGTCGCAAAGATCAACGCCAGGCAGTGTTTTTCGATGGGGGAGTAATTGCTTTCTGCCCCCAGTAGAACTCGACTCAAATAGTAGAGGGCTCTCTCCTTCCCTTGGTCGTTTTCTTGTGCCCACAGCACGCCTAAAGAACCTTCGAGGGATGTTGTGTACAGGATGAGAGGTTTTCCTTTAACGGGAACGGCCAACACTGGCGGATTCTGCAGGTATTGCTTGATTTCATCCAGTGCGCTTTAGCATTTGTGATCCCAGATGAACGAAGTTCCCTTCTTCATTAAGTGACTGTAGGGGCAACACTTGCCGGAGAGATTGGTTATAAATCGCCGGATATACGCGAGCTTCCCTTGGAGAGACCGCAGTTACTTGAGAGTCCTTGGCGGAGGCATTTCCATAATCGCCTTAATCTTTGACGGGTCTATCTCGATGCCTCGGTGTCGGACGACGAATCCTAGGAACTTGCCCGAGGAAACTCCGAACGGGCATTTGAAAGGGTTCATCTTCAAGTTGTATTGCCGAAGGCGTTGAAATACGATCTTCAGATACTCTAGATGTTACTCGTATGATTTTCTTTTAACTACGAGGTCGTCAATATAACATTCGACGATTTCATGGATGAGGTCATCGAAGATCTTCGTTATGGCCCTTTGATAGGTGGCACCGGCGTTCTTTAGACCGAAAGGCATCACCTTATAGCAAAACATACCCAAAGGGGTCCGGAAAGCGGTATGATTCTGGTCCTCGGAATGCATCTTTATCTGATTGTAACCTGACGAGCCATCCATAAAGGAGAAAACTTCATGAGTGGACGTATTGTCTATCATCAGCTCAGTAACTGGCACTGGGAAGTCGTCTTTTGGGCATGCTTTATTGAGATCCCGAAAGTCCACACATATGCGCACGATCCCATTTTTCTTCATCACCGGGACGATGTTGGCGATCCAATCAGAATACTGAACCTCTTGGATGAAACCAGAGTCAATTAGCTTCTTGACCTCGGCGTTGATGCTCATCTCAAGCTCGAGCCTCATTCTTCTCGGTGCTTGTTTGATTGGCTTGACGTCCGGAGATATTGCCAGTTTGTGGACAGCAATGTCTGGATCTAGTTCTGGCATCTCGGAATAGTTCCATGCAAAACAATCCTTATGCTGCATAAGCACATCTTTTAGTGTAGCTACCCTTTCTTCAGACAGCAACTCACTGACGAATGTCGGCCTCGGATCACTTGTCGTCCCCAAATCAATTTTCTTGAGATCGTCTGCAGTAGTATGTATTCCATCTTCCAGCTCTTTCGGGGCCAGCGGAAACTCTGAGATCACCTCGTTATCATCGTTTTCAAAGCACCAGGGGAGGTCATCCATATTCTCGGGCTCTTCTTCTGATAGCTTTATCATATGACAGGTACGAGCTTGCTTCCAAGATCGGTGTTGATCTGGTTCTACTCTCGCTGTATGCGCGGCTTTTGGTTCGTGCTTCTGCGGCGGAGTTATCCTCCAACTGCTAGATAGAGCGAACTTGCCAAGCTGATATTGATCTTCGACCGAGTTCTTGAAAGTGAAACAGTCCTCGAAAGGATGTCATATTGCTCGGTGATAAGAGCAATAGTCTGGGTGAGAGATCTCGTTGGCTTGCTCGGGGTGCTTGGACTCCGGAAGTGTAATTATTCGATGTTTTATAGCAAGATCGAGTATCTTCTTTGTCTTGTCTTGGGCAAAAGAGTACGCTCGACCCATCTTCTTTATAAGAGATGAGTCCTGGTTGCTCGGTTCTTGATCGCGTGGCTTCTTGATCCCGCTTTGTCGCTGTCGAACGCCTTTCCCGTTCTTTGGTTTGTTTCTGCCTCTGTGTCGGGCCTTTTGTACAACGGGTTGACAGGGAGGAGCATTTTCATCTTTCGCAGCCTGTTGAAGAAGGCGTTGCGTCCTGGCTTTCTCGTAGATGGCCATTTCGCGATTATGGTCGTCTCGAACCTTTTGACCCGCTTCCCTTATAACCTTGTCCATTTGTTCTTCGAATGACGGACTGGGCATTTTCACGTCGGGAGCTCTTTCTGGTTCAGGGTTAGCATCTTCCCATAGAGCATCCCCTTCTTCATCAAAGTCATGTACGGCGTAGCAATCGTGGAGTAGCTCCCGTTTCTTGGATTGAACATACCCAAGCCCGGTCGTTTCCATTTTCCTGTTGGGCAATTTCCACTGAGTTCCAGGGACGTTCCGGATCTTGTCATAGAACTTAGCTTTCCGAGCGGTCTGTTTGAAAGGTACGCCTTGGCGCCTTAACAGCCTTTTTAGTCCGTTCGTGTAATATCTGGGGAAACGGATGGGCTGGAGCCTGTCAAGTGTAGAATTCGCGCCGTGCCAGATTTCTTTCTCCACTTTGGTTTCCCCGGATCGGTAGAATAGTGTCGCCTTTTCACCTTCTCGCCTGAGAGGGACATAGAACGTCTGCAGCTCTTCCACACTGTAGGTATCAAGCGCGTCTAGTTCTTTATGATGCTTGGGCAGAACCATGGCAACTTGCAAACTTTGCTCTTCATAAGCGAATGTTTGTATTGAAGGCCTAGCAGAGAATATAGCATGGACCTCATCTTCCGAGTCGCTGCCAAAGATCAACATAGGAGCAGATGGTCTTGGTTTGTTGCACTGGGGCGGACCTAAGTAAACTATCTCTTCTTCCTCCTCGGTATCACTCCCGAAGACCGGAATGGTAGGGATAGCTTTGTTCTCCGGTTTGTGACATCTCTCTGTGTCCTCAAAATATGGCAAAAAGTATTTTGCATCTTCATATTTCCGAACTTCGTTTATGGAGAATGGGTTCAGCTCTCCCGTCCCAGTGTACTCGAGACCATCCTTGAAGTATTTCATACACTGATGTTGTGTCGAAGGGATGATGTTGTACTCGTGTAACCAGGGCCGGCTAAGCAAAGCATTGTAGCATGTCTTGGCGTCAATGACGTGAAATTTAATATCCGTGACAAGTAGCCCGAATCGTAACGTCAGTATTACAGACCCGAGAGTTCGTGATGACTGGGAGTCAAAACCGGAGATGATAATTTTATCACGAGCGAGGTGTTGAACGCTCATGCAGATTTCTTTCAACACGCGCATGTTGAGGAGATTGACGGAGAACCCATTGTCAACCAGGATCTTGCCTATCTTGACATCATGACAGTATCCGGAGACATATAGGGGACGGTTGTGTTCGCACGTCCCAAGGAGGAGATCTTCATCGCCGAAGGTGATATCGGCTGTGTGTACTTCTTCCAGCTCGTCCTTCATCTTTTCTTCGGCGAGGAAAGCTTGGAATTGCTCCGGCTCTTGTAGCGCCTTGATCAATGAATCTCTTGCTTCTTTTGATAGTAAAAGGGCGTCGAGAATGCTGAGCTGCGAGGGTAGCTTCCTCAAGTGTGTCAGAACGTTGTAATCCACCTTACTTTTCTTCGGCGGGTCCTTGGCGGTCAGCTCTTTAACGACTTAGTCATCAAGGATGATATCCTCAGGGACCTTTTCTTTTCCCTTATCCTTTCTGTTCATGGGTCCGAGATTCTTTTCTGGAAGTGTACGACTGCGCAGCTGGATATTTTCACATGTCTTTGGTTCTTCCGCTTTTCCCGAGGTAGATTCTTTAAAAAGAGGGCCAAGAGTCATCTCTTCATCGGAGTCACTTCCGAAGGTGAGAACTTGCGATGCCTCGGCGTTGACCGTGCGACAGTTGCCGGTGATTCTTTTATACTCCTCGGTCGTACTTCTCTGCTCCCGACGAGTTTTGCATTTCATCCGCTTAAAATGTTGCCGGTGAGCAACATATCCCTGCCACCATATTTTAAAAGCGTTGCACTCTTCGGTGGGGTGTGCCATCTTTCGATGATATAGGCAATAGCTAGGATGCACTCTGCTTCACCGACAGTGTTTTCTTCGGAGGGTGGTAGCTTCATTCCCATTGATATGGCTTTAGCAAACCTTTTCCTCGTCTTGAACTTGTTTTTTATTCATGACGGATGTCCCTTGATTCGGCGGGAGTGTCTCGACTCTTTCGTCCAATCGCCGGCGCTTGGCCTTTTCAAATATGGCCATCTCACGCTCCCGACCAGCCATACTTTTCAGAAGAGCTGTGTTTAGGAATGCATCGATCATTTCATCTGATAGCCCTGGAAGCTCTGGTTCAGGACCTGCCCCCAGTCTTTCGGTGCAAGGAGTTTTTTCATCGTCTGTCGACGAATGAGAGATCATATGGCAACTTGCTACGTGATTGATCGATTTCGGATTGTGTAGTATGAAAATTGTATAGAACAACCAAAAATTATTTAACCGCAATAAATAACGGTGTCGAATGTAGCGCATTAGTAAGTGCGGATCGTCCACAGGGAAAGTGTAATCGTTCGTGTTTCGATTTAGATGAGTCGAAAATTTAAAGGAAAGAAAAGAAACAATTCATGATTTGTAAATTGAATTTCAAGAATTAGAAAAATCTAGTCTAAATCAAGAAACGATAAAATCAAGAATTGAGAATTTGTGATGATTTCTAAATCAAATATCAAGAATCGAAGTGAGGCTCGTAGGAATCGATCGGACCTATAGATGTGATGAAATCTATTGATTACGTATTCTTATCCATCGATGAATTGATACTAGATCGATGATGATCAACGGGAATTAGGGATTTCTTGTGAAACTAGGGTTTTATCATCTATCCCTTATTCCTTCGTCGATATCATTCACATTCTAGTCTCTAGTAAATTCAAGAATTGATCGTGGATCCCTAATTTCGAGCGAACACAATCAAGAAAGCATCGCATCGAAACTAGGTTGTCGATTCTTCAATTTACAAGAGTTTACAAAACTCATAGGACTTAAGAATCGTTTTAAGATTTGTTACATCATCATTCTATTAATTGTCTCGACTCCTTTACGAACGGAGTTTTACTCAAACATCACAACAAGAACCACAATCACAAATTGAGATCGAATCATGATGCAAGAATTTAAAGAAAGCAAGATTAAAGAATTTCACCTTTTATTTATCAACAATTCCGTTACAAATCGCTCAAGAACTACAAGAGGAAGAACTCGATCGTCGATTTGGCTTCGCTCGTCTCCTTGAGTCGCGAATCGGCATAGATCACTTGCTCGATTGAAGATCGGCTCCCCTCCTAAAAGGTTGAAGGCTTCTCGCTTGAATGGTACTCGGGATCTTGAATTTGGCTTTGGATTTTGGATTTAGGGTTACAAGTTGTGTCACTCAACTTGTATTAGAAATGGTGTAGATTAGAGATTAGCCATTAACCCTAGATCTAGGCTCCTTTTTATAGACCTTGTAACCCTAGATCTAGGATTCAAAATTTGAATTTCCCTCCAAAAGTTTGTTAGCTAGAGAGGCTTTTAGAAGTAGTTAGTTGGAGGGAGCTTCTAAAACTAGGTTGTTAGGCCGAGCCTTCTAGATGAAGCCACGTGGAGAATCTGGAGTCTTCTGGAAGCTTGGCCATAAATAATAAGCACATGGGGAAAATTCGCAGGGCTGACGTCATCATATGGCCGCGGATCCGCAGCACGTGCCTCCTCAGGCCGCGGATCCGCGGTCACATGAGGGACTTCCTGCTTCATATTTTCAACTCTGCTTCCTTTTGACTTCAGGAATATTCTCTGATATGCTGAATCTTGTAATTAATTCTTGATCACTGCCAGATCTCTAGCCTTTGAGTTGGCGTATTTTTATCAACACTGTTTCACAATTTTGGCTCGGTTTCTGGAATTTCCTGCACAGACTTCGAAACAAGTGTTGCGCAATACAAGGATGATGCGATGCCATGATAAACAGTCAATTTCCTTAAAAATGCCGGTTAGTATAACACATGTAATCTTGTATTTTACAACTGTTTTGCTAATATGTGCAATATGAATACCGAACACCTCTAGATGAATGCAAATGACAAGGAAATTGACGTGTTAAAAATACATTATTTTCGACTGATCAAATTCCCCCAAACTTATTTTCGGTTGTCTCGAGCGAACAGTTTTATTAAAAAAAGAAGGAGAAAATAAAGAAAGAGAAAAACTAACTAGCACACTTTCGTAGGCAACACGATTGCACTGAACACGTGCAACAAGCCTTTAAACCTCTAGGTGTCCCTAGTAGGAGGAGTGTTGTCTCCTGAGGGTTTTCAGCGGATCGCACCCACAAAATCCAATAATAAAAGGAAGACTGTGAATATTACATTTAAAGACAAGAATTGTAAAAGAAAAGCCTTGAAAATTAGGGTTTCCAACTAAGCTAGCTTTTCGGTTGTCATGAGCCCTATCTTAATAGTCATGAAAAGATGTTAGAAATCACGTCCTCCCTCAATAAAACATCGTCTTATTCTTCATTCCTATTTTTCTTCCAAACATCGATCATATAACCCTACGTGTGTGTAAAGACATCCCTACACCCGGAGAATTCAATTCAAGCTATCATACTCTTGTCCATCCACTTCAGTACTTTTTAATTAATGAATATTTAGATGAATTTGCTCACACACTTTCATGCGACCGTTAATACTTCTTGAGGTACTAACCGACCGATTACTCATGTGCTTGCTTATACGGTGTTTTTCCTCGTCTTGCACCACCTAAGGCTTAGCAGTGACTCCCAGACCAGTTGGCCTTAGGGCACTAGGTGAAGAGGCACCCTCGCTATATTTTTTTTATTGCTGCCTTGGCGATAACAAAACCAGTGTCCATTTTTCTGCACCATTTTATATTTTCTTCATTTTTTTATTTCCTTCATACATCGGCTTTAAGACAAGAGCATTTCAAGGTATCCTCTACTATCCCGAGTTTCAAGACGTGTGTAAGTGCGAATAGTAGGGTATCAACGTTCAAAATGTTTGGCTTCCAAAATAGGAACTATTTTTCAGACTTATTTTTATCCTCAGATTAGTGACTTCCTTCATCTTACTAACCCTTGGGACAACGGCTCATAACTACTTATTACTAGTTCGTATAAGAAAACTTCTAATTTTCTTGGTTTTCTTAAATTTTTCTAATCTCATGGATGTAATTCTTCACTATCTAATCTTTTATTATCTTATTTATGTACAAAAAATATTTTTTATTTTTTTGAAATTTTTTTTTATAAATTTTTATAGTTTTTTTTAAATGTTTTGTGCTTATGCAAATGATGCAAAAATAAGCACAAACCTTCCCCAAACTTTTTTTCAACAGTGTCCTCACTGTTGCCATCTGCTAAATCTCGAAAACCTGTAAGCTTGGGAGGAAATTTATTAACGAGGGCAAAATATTTAAGTGAAGATCCTCCCCCAAACTTATTTTTGGCTCAAAATTTTGTGTAAAAATTTTCTTTTCAAGAGCCATAAAATACCCCCCAAACTTGAGTTAAACTATGTTAAGCTTTTGAAAATCACATGAGGGGGGTCAAAAATCATTGGTCAATGCCAAGCTTTGTAAAGACCAAAAGTCAACACCAACCATTCGAAAATTTTATCAATGCAGTGCTCAGGTTGGTGGAAGAAGAAGTAGGAAAAGGGTAAGTGGTGGAATAGAATGTGTGTGCGCCTCATTTTGGAGAGACGATGCAGTGAATGTGATGGATTACTTGCATTCTTTTTACAGTCCAGAAGAAGGGGTGAAGGTTCAATTTCATTGATTGGGAGATGATTCATCTCAACACCCGTGCTTTTCAAAAATGCGAGTTCTTCAGCGAAGATCTCCTCAAAAGTCTCATCAATACCCCGAAGAATAATGTCATCACAAAGTGCGGGGTGATCTTCAGACTCTAAAAACGGTTCATAATCAGTGTTAGTTGTTGACCCGGACAACTCGGTGGAAGAGTCCGTATGTGTATGATACATAGTTGGGTCAAACAACAACGTATGAAAAGAGTCAAGATCGGTATCATGAGGATCATCAAATTCGCTGCTGTCGACATCCATTAAGTCGACAGAACAGACCTGAGCAGTAGGTTCGGAGGGTACACTTCCCAATTTGTAAATGTTCAGCTCAATCGACCTATTCCCGAAAGATAGGGTCATTGTCACGCCCCGCTTCCCAGAGTACGCGAAATTGGGCACGTGACATAGCCAACCATGCTACCTGTGGGTAGGACGCATCCGTCCACAGTCACATTACGGTTGTAAAGATATCAAGAACAGAAAATGAACTAAACTAATACATGTCCAAATCCATAATAACAAGAATCAATAAACAATAAGTGCGGAAGCTAATGATCCAATACAATGAATAAACAGTACGTCCCATAATGCGGGCTCACATCTGGAAATGAACAGAAATAATAAACTAAACCCTAAGAACTCACTGTTCAGCCTGCTGGCTGAAGTACTCCTGCTCGGTCGTCGACAAAGGTACGGAATCTGGGCCATGCAAAACCCAGACGTCAGCGCGTCAAAACATCAAGTATATAGCATAAACATGGTAATAAGCAATGCAAGTATGAACATGAATAAAGCAATAATAAGAGAGAACAAGCAGGGTAATGTACAAAGGTGACTAAACTGTCCTATCAGGTTTTCTACTTTATAGTCTTTGAAACCAATTGATGAATCGTCGATGTAACCCAATAGTATCCCGTACATACCCGGGACCACGGCCACAATATTCTCGGCGGCAGCCGAGACATGCCGTAAGGCACAGAATAGGAAAGTATTAGTATCCCGTACATACCCGGGACCACGGCCACAATATTCTCGGCGGCAGCCGAGACATGCCGTAAGGCACAGAATAGGAAGGTGTACACTCGGTATTACCCCGTACATACCCGGGATCACGGCCACAATATTCTCGGCGGCAGCCGAGACATGCCGTAAGGCACAGAAAGGAATGTGTACACTCGAACGGTAGTGAACTGTCAAGTTACAAGTCAGGTTCATCTTTGATTTCCCCATACCCCCAAGCTATGTATGTCAGGTCAGGTATTCAGTAGTCACGGACTAATGCCGACACACAATCCGGTAAGAGTAGGTCTGTCTGGATCGACAGCAGGAAAGGTCAGGGTTGTCGGCATTAGGCATGAGATCAGGTAACAGGTCAGGTTACTTTCAACAGGTAGAGTCGATATGTACAGGGTGTTGTGTCCGGTGTATCAGTACATGTGTCAGGTGTATCAAGATCGGTCAATATGTAATGCAATCAGGTATATGCTGATAACAGGTATAGTAACGAATAATGAACAACAACAGGAACAGTAACTGACAATATTATTCTATGTGGACACAGTGATGTTTGTATTTTCATATTAACCGGTCCACGCACCTTTGGGGTGCAATAGCCACAAGGTGAAGCAATATCGATAACATACGTAATGGAGTTTGCATGAATTTAAACTAAGCATAATAATAGTTACAAAGATGATCTAGCAATTTAAGCAATGACGTGCCAATTGGTTAATTAGTTAAAGTGCGGATTGATAGCATACCGATTAACTACAAGTAACCACTACAATGATTTAACGTTACGGATGATTGTAAATGTCACCAAGTCGTGTGATTATAACAGATAACATGATTATTAAGTTTGTAGCATGTTAAAGCAAGTATTCGGATACTTGTCTCGACGGTTTCGCAAACCGGAACGCACGGATGCAATGTCGGCAGAAAACGCGATAAGATAGCACGGGCCACGGATCGAGTCCCAACAGAGATCAACGAGATCGCACGGACCAGGGGGCTTCGCGAGAGATACCAGGGACGGCCACGACGGGCTCGACGGCGATGGGACGCCGGCGAGGCAACGGCGGCGGCGGCTGCGAGGGCTGAAGGCCTCGGGGGTGCGGGCGAGGGTGCTGCGGCGAGCTAGAGGAAAGGGTGGTCGGCTCTGGTGGTCGAGGGGAAGAAGGAGGTGGCCCTGGTGACAACGGCGAGGTCGCCGGTGCGTTCTCCGGTGAACAGCGGGGTAGGCGATGGGTGAAGGCTCGGGCTGGTGGTCCGGCGAGGAGAGGAAGGGAGGTGATGACGAGGTCGCGACGAGGAGGGTGAGAGGGAGTCGTGGGAGGCGTCGGCGGCGAGAGGCGGCGTCGACGTCGGCTGTGCAGGGTTGGAGGCGACGTCGGGGGTTGGGTGCAGTGCGGGAAAGAGCGGGAGACGAGGGGAGGAAGGTGCGGTGAGGTCGAGGAGGCGTTGCTGGCGGCGACGAGGTCACGGGAAGGTCGGCGGTGAGGTCGCGAGGGCTAGGGTTAGGGTTTCGTGTGGGTTTCGTGATGGAGGAAGATGGGTTGAGAGAGGCGGCTGCTGCATGGGTTTTAAATACGAGAAGAGAGAGAGGGAGATTGGGGAGAGAAAGAGAGATTTGGTGAGATAGAGAGAGAGAGAGAGAATGAGGAGAGAGACAGAGAGAGATAGGGAAAGGAGGGGCCCACGCGGGGATTCGTAAGCTTGCGATTGGCTGAGGGAAGGGTAAGGAATTAACTGGGTAAAGATTTGAAGGGATTAAGCTGTTAGGAAATTATATTCGTAT
The DNA here is from genome assembly GCA_030015575.1 of Agapanthus africanus. Lineage (NCBI taxonomy): Eukaryota > Viridiplantae > Streptophyta > Magnoliopsida > Asparagales > Amaryllidaceae > Agapanthus > Agapanthus africanus. The sequence goes on from CM057349.1 coordinate 471,509,437, forward strand.
ATAATTTTAGTTTTAGTATATTAAATTTAAATGGGCCCTTTTTGGCGCAAAATGAAACATTTCCAAATCGCGCCCCGGGTTGCGCCCAAAAGTTCTAAATTCAAATTATAGAATTTTAAGCGGGTTCCAAATCTTGAAAAGAGGTGTTTAATGATTAAAATGCATGCCCCCAAGTCGGACACTTGCACGCGCACGTAGTCGTCCAAACTTGCCCGTTTAGCCGAACGGGACGGAATCTCGACACGCGGACGCTACCACGCGACTAGTGGCGACGAGTAGGCCAACATGGATATTTTAAATTTCGTTTTAGGAGTTAAAATTTGTTATGTGCCAAAATGACTTAACCGGTTAAAAGTTAGCAATAAACACCAGAAAATCAGGAAAAATTGGAATGAGCAATATATAACCCTCAACTAGTAATATAAATAGTATTATTGGGCTCGGGTGTTACATCATACCCAACTACAAAAAGAATTTCGTCCTCGAAATTCCAAGAATACAAGATAGCCAACTACTGGAAAAGGTGAGGGAATTTCTGCCGAATCTCGTCTTCTCGCTCCCAAGTGGATTCTCCATGCGATCGATTACCCCAAGAAACTAACACAAGAGGGATAACTTTGTTCTTAAGAACCTTTTCTCTTCGATCCTTGATTTCAACTGGTCGCTCCTCAAAGGTTAGGTCCTCCCGTACAGTCAACTCTGAATGATCCAAGACATGAGTCTCATCACGAACATACCTCCGTAGTTGAGACACATGAAACACATCGTGAACTCCTGCTAATGACTGTGGTAACGCCAACCGGTACGATACCTCTCCAACACGCTCCAATATCTCGAAGGGTCCAACGAATCGAGGACTAAGCTTTCCCCGACTTCCAAAGCGAATCACCCCTCTAGTCGGTGATATCTTCAGGAATACCAAATCACCCACGGCGAACTCTAGAGGTCTTCTTGACGTGTCGGCCCAACTTTTCTGTCTGTCTTGAGCTGCCTTCATATGCTTCCTGATTGTATTCACCTTCTCGACTGTCTGTACCACCAAATCTGGTCCTAGTAACCTTCGTTCACCAACATCATCCCAACAGACAGGTGAACGGCACTTACGACCATACAGTGCTTCAAACGGAGCCATCTGAATAGTCGCTTGGAAGCTATTGTTGTACGAAAACTCCACCAGGTGTAGATGATCTTCCCAAGAACCTTTGAAGTCCAACATGCAAGCCCTCAACATATCTTCAAGGGTCTGGATCGTTCTCTCCGATTGTCCATCAGTTTGAGGATGATAAGCTGTGCTAAACTTCAATCGAGTCCCCAAACTTTCTTGTAAACTCCTCCAAAAGTGCGACAAGAACCGAGTGTCCCGATCGGACACAATGCTTACAGGCACTCCATGCAATCTGACAATCTCCTGCATGTATCGCTCTGCCAAAGTCTCTGTCGATTGACCAACCCGAAAAGGAATAAAGTGAGCTGCCTTGGTCAACCGATCGACAATCACCCATACTGCATTGTTGCCCTTTGGACTCCGCGGTAAAGCCGTCACGAAATCCATGGTTATATGTTCCCACTTCCACTGAGGAATCGGAAGTGGTTGCAACAAACCAGCAACCCTTTGGTGTTCAGCCTTGACTTGCTGACACACCAAGCACTTAGCCACGAAGCGAGCAATTTCCCGTTTCATACCTTCCCACCAGAAGTGCTGTCGAATATCTCGGTACATCTTTGTCCCTCCTGGATGTACAGAGTAAGCTGAACTGTGTGCCTCCTTCATAAGCTCTTCACGTACATCCCCTTTTGGCACACACACACGGCTACCATATCTCAACGAACCATCTTCATGGATCAGTAAATCGGTTCGTAGTCCGGCTCCAACCTGTTCTCGAAACTTTTGCAGTCTAGGATCCTGCGATTGTGCCGCTTTAATCTTCTCAACTAAGGACGACTGCACTTGCAACTGCATCAACTGTCCTGTAGCATGTGGTAGCACAACCTCCAAGTCAAATCTCTGAAAATCCGCAATGATCTCTCTCTGTGCAGTCAATATCTGAATTGCTGGTAACCGACTCAGCGCATCCGGCACGACGTTGACCTTTCCCGGATGGTACTTAAGATCGAGGTCATAGTCGGCCATCAGCTCCAACCATCTGCGTTGCCTCATGTTCAACTCCTTCTGAGTGAACACATATTTCAAACTCTTGTGATCTGTAAAGACTTCGACTCTCTCGCCCAATAGGCAGTGTCTCCAAATCTTCAGGGCGAAGATCACGGCTGCAAGCTCTAAGTCATGAGTCGGATAGTTCTTCTCATGAGTCTTCAGCTGTCTCGATGCGTAAGCGACGACTTTCCCATTCTGCATCAAAACACATCCCAATCCCTTTCCGGATGCGTCGCTATGAATCACCAGTCCTCCCGAATCATCTGGTACGGTCAGGATAGGGGCGGTTATCAATTTCTGCTTCAACGTCTCGAAGGCCAATGCACATCCATCCGTCCACACAAACGGTACCTCCTTGCGCGTAAGCTTGGTTAACGGCTCAGCTAAGTGAGCGAAGTTCTCCACAAATCTTCTGTAGTAACCGGCGAGTCCAAGAAAACTTCTTATCTCCGCAACATTATTGGGAATAGGCCAATCTCGAACTGCTGCAATCTTTTCGGGATCGACGGCGATTCCATCGCCCGACACGACATGCCCCAGAAACTTCACTTCTTCCAGCCAGAATTCGTACTTACTCATCTTCGCGAATAATTTCTCTTGTCTTAGCGTCTGCAATGCGATCCTTAAATGCTCAGCATGCTCCTCCGGACTCTTCGAGTACACCAGAATATCGTCAATGAATACCACAATAAACTGGTCCAAGAACGGTGAAAAGATCCTGTTCATCAAATCCATAAATATTGCTGGCGCATTAGTCACTCCGAAAGGCATCACTAGATACTCGAAATGTCCATATCGAGTTCGAAACGCCGTCTTGCAAATGTCTTCTGCTTTTACTCGGACCTGATGATATCCTGATCGCAAATCCAGTTTCGAGAATACCCTCGCACCACTAAGCTGCTCAAAAAGTTCTCCAATGCGAGGGATCGGGTACTTGTTCTTAATAGTCACCCGGTTCAATTCTCGATAATCAATGCACATCCTTCTCGTGCCATCCTTCTTCTTTACTAAAAGAACTGGAGCTCCCCAAGGTGAGTTGCTGCTTCGAATCCATCCCTTCTCGAGTAATTCACCAACTTGTTTCTTAACTTCTTCTAATTCCACCGGTGCCATTGGATAATAAGACTTTGATACTGGCGCTGCACCAGGAATAAGGTCAATCGCAAACTCCACATCTCGCTTCGGCGGTAAGCCTGATATGTCTTCAAACACATCCATAAAGTCGCGGACAACTGCCGGCTCTTCATTACTATCAACTTCCATAGCTGCAAGAATACTGTTTGTCGGCCTAGCCCTAAACTCGATTGGCCCGACAGAACTGCTTCCTTACCGCAACTGCTGTCTACATTGTTGGCCACGAAAGGTCCAGCAAGACTACTGAGTCTCGTCCATCCTGCTGCATGCACGTCCACGGTTGCTCCATTCTGCCTTAGTCCGATGAACTTCTCTTCCATTTCCTCCGTGCAGTCCGCGGAAGGACTTCTCCAGTAAACCCTTAGAGAAATCCGCCCACTGTTTGGCCTGGGGCAAGCGGTTCTCCTCCACAAGCCACCACTCTCGGGCGTAATCCACTAGTTGAATACGCACTACATCAACTCCTTTGTCCTCTGGAATCTGTGCCGCAATCAGCAAATTCTCCGTGTCACTAGCCACTGCTCGGCTGGCAACGGCTCCTCCAGACCAGTGGAAGTAGACGGACCCAAAAGTCTGAAATCTGCTACAGTCCCTACTCGTTCGACTGGTCTAGTTCCATCGTTGTTTACAGACTGCTGAACGATCTGCAAACCTTCCTGAAACGAATCTGCTATTGCTGGATCAGCTCAGTCTGTCTCTTTGATTTCCAGCATTCCTCTTATCACTCCAAGCATGGCGGCTTCGTTCACACGCCTCTGGTAAGTCTTCAACTTCTTACCTGTCATAATCCTGAACTCAAAACACCCAACATTAGCATGATGATAGATTCTGAATGTGGATCAAGACTAGAACTCCAAGATACTTAAATAGAGTGCTGCATTGTAGCTATGCCGCGGTATCATAGCCGCAATTACTTAACTCCACCCAAGTCGCCCAAGTCCTACGGATAACAATAAATCAGGTTTCCGAGTCGACATGCAAAGTAAGTTTGCACGTCGTAAAAGATATAATCAGGAAGAATGTGATTCAAGAATGGTAAAACGGTCAATGTGGCTGGACATGTTTCCTAAACACGGGTATTCTGATTCGGGTATTGGGTACAATACCCAACTACAAAGAATCAACCCAATTAACCTATGGCTCTGATACCAAAAGAACCATGTCACGCCCCGCTTCCCAGAGTACGCGAAATTGGGCACGTGACATAGCCAACCATGCTACCTGTGGGTAGGACGCATCCGTCCACAGTCACATTACGGTTGTAAAGATATCAAGAACAGAAAATGAACTAAACTAATACATGTCCAAATCCATAATAACAAGAATCAATAAACAATAAGTGCGGAAGCTAATGATCCAATACAATAAATAAACAGTACGTCCCATAATGCGGGCTCACATCTGGAAATGAACAGAAATAATAAACTAAACCCTAAGAACTCACTGTTCAGCCTGCTGGCTGAAGTACTCCTGCTCGGTCGTCGACAAAGGTACGGAATCTGGGCCATGCAAAACCCAGACGTCAGCGCGTCAAAACATCAAGTATATAGCATAAACATGGTAATAAGCAATGCAAGTATGAACATGAATAAAGCAATAATAAGAGAGAACAAGCAGGGTAATGTACAAAGGTGACTAAACTGTCCTATCAGGTTTTCTACTTTATAGTCTTTGAAACCAATTGATGAATCGTCGATGTAACCCAATAGTATCCCGTACATACCCGGGACCACGGCCACAATATTCTCGGCGGCAGCCGAGACATGCCGTAAGGCACAGAATAGGAAAGTATTAGTATCCCGTACATACCCGGGACCACGGCCACAATATTCTCGGCGGCAGCCGAGACATGCCGTAAGGCACAGAATAGGAAGGTGTACACTCGGTATTACCCCGTACATACCCGGGATCACGGCCACAATATTCTCGGCGGCAGCCGAGACATGCCGTAAGGCACAGAAAGGAATGTGTACACTCGAACGGTAGTGAACTGTCAAGTTACAAGTCAGGTTCATCTTTGATTTCCCCATACCCCCAAGCTATGTATGTCAGGTCAGGTATTCAGTAGTCACGGACTAATGCCGACACACAATCCGGTAAGAGTAGGTCTGTCTGGATCGACAGCAGGAAAGGTCAGGGTTGTCGGCATTAGGCATGAGATCAGGTAACAGGTCAGGTTACTTTCAACAGGTAGAGTCGATATGTACAGGGTGTTGTGTCCGGTGTATCAGTACATGTGTCAGGTGTATCAAGATCGGTCAATATGTAATGCAATCAGGTATATGCTGATAACAGGTATAGTAACGAATAATGAACAACAACAGGAACAGTAACTGACAATATTATTCTATGTGGACACAGTGATGTTTGTATTTTCATATTAACCGGTCCACGCACCTTTGGGGTGCAATAGCCACAAGGTGAAGCAATATCGATAACATACGTAATGGAGTTTGCATGAATTTAAACTAAGCATAATAATAGTTACAAAGATGATCTAGCAATTTAAGCAATGACGTGCCAATTGGTTAATTAGTTAAAGTGCGGATTGATAGCATACCGATTAACTACAAGTAACCACTACAATGATTTAACGTTACGGATGATTGTAAATGTCACCAAGTCGTGTGATTATAACAGATAACATGATTATTAAGTTTGTAGCATGTTAAAGCAAGTATTCGGATACTTGTCTCGACGGTTTCGCAAACCGGAACGCACGGATGCAATGTCGGCAGAAAACACGATAAGATAGCACGGGCCACGGATCGAGTCCCAACAGAGATCAACGAGATCGCACGGACCAGGGGGCTTCGCGAGAGATACCAGGGACGGCCACGACGGGCTCGACGGCGATGGGACGCCGGCGAGGCAACGGCGGCGGCGGCTGCGAGGGCTGAAGGCCTCGGGGGTGCGGGCGAGGGTGCTGCGGCGAGCTAGAGGAAAGGGTGGTCGGCTCTGGTGGTCGAGGGGAAGAAGGAGGTGGCCCTGGTGACAACGGCGAGGTCGCCGGTGCGTTCTCCGGTGAACAGCGGGGTAGGCGATGGGTGAAGGCTCGGGCTGGTGGTCCGGCGAGGAGAGGAAGGGAGGTGATGACGAGGTCGCGACGAGGAGGGTGAGAGGGAGTCGTGGGAGGCGTCGGCGGCGAGAGGCGGCGTCAACGTCGGCTGTGCAGGGTTGGAGGCGACGTCGGGGGTTGGGTGCAGTGCGGGAAAGAGCGGGAGACGAGGGGAGGAAGGTGCGGTGAGGTCGAGGAGGCGTTGCTGGCGGCGACGAGGTCACGGGAAGGTCGGCGGTGAGGTCGCGAGGGCTAGGGTTAGGGTTTCGTGTGGGTTTCGTGATGGAGGAAGATGGGTTGAGAGAGGCGGCTGCTGCATGGGTTTTAAATACGAGAAGAGAGAGAGGGAGATTGGGGAGAGAAAGAGAGATTTGGTGAGATAGAGAGAGAGAGAGAATGAGGAGAGAGACAGAGAGAGATAGGGAAAGGAGGGGCCCACGCGGGGATTCGTAAGCTTGCGATTGGCTGAGGGAAGGGTAAGGAATTAACTGGGTAAAGATTTGAAGGGATTAAGCTGTTAGGAAATTATATTCGTATATAATTTTAGTTTTAGTATATTAAATTTAAATGGGCCCTTTTTGGCGCAAAATGAAACATTTCCAAATCGCGCCCGGGTTGCGCCCAAAAGTTCCAAATTCAAATTATAGGATTTTAAGCGGGTTCCAAATCTTGAAAAGAGGTGTTTAATGATTAAAATGCATGCCCCCAAGTCGGACACTTGCACGCGCACGTAGTCGTCCAAACTTGCCCGTTTAGCCGAACGGGACGGAATCTCGACACGCGGACGCTACCACGCGACTAGTGGCGACGAGTAGGCCAACATGGATATTTTAAATTTCGTTTTAGGAGTTAAAATTTGTTATGTGCCAAAATGACTTAACCGGTTAAAATTTAGCAATAAACACCAGAAAATCAGGAAAAATTGGAATGAGCAATATATAACCCTCAACTAGTAATATAAATAGTATTATTGGGCTCGGGTGTTACAGTCATAGAACCGTTACGACAGTTGATGATAGCATTGGAAGTGGCCAAAAAGGGGCGACCTAAAATCACCGGAATTTGATTCCGTGGGTTCGCTACAGGCTGTGTATCAATTACAATAAAATCCACAGGGAATACAAATTCCCCGATTTTTATTAACACATCCTCCAGTTCATCCCTAGGTTTGGTGCTTGATCGGTCAGCCATCTGGAGAGTGCAATGGGCTGATTTCAACTCTCCGATCCCTAACTGCTCGTATACCGAGAAAGGAAGCAGGTTAACACTTGCGCTAAGGTCTAGTAGAGCACGGTTGATGTGTTTCTCCCCGATAGAAATGGAAATAGTAGGATATCCAGGATCCTTACGTTTTCTCGGTAATTGTTGGGGGAAAGCCGTGTCTACTGTTTTTGCCATGAATATCTTCTTGGGCACTTGAGTCTTCCTCTTTCTAGTGCACAAGTCCTTAAGAGTTTTCGCATAAGCGGGGACTTGTTGGATTGCATCTAGAAGAGGGATGTTGATGTTAACCTGTTTCAAGATTTCCGTGATCTTCTCCATTTGTGGACTTGGTCTGTTTCCCCTTAACCGATTCGGGTAAGGAGCTTGGGCAATAAGGTCGGGGTCCAACATTGGAGAAGATTGTGTGGGTGGAAACGATCTAAGAATAGGAGTGGGGATCATTTTCTGTGTACTAGAAAAGATGGGCTGAGGTGTCGAGCCTTGTGGGAAACGGAGAATAGGCTCGCAAGAAGGTGGTGGGGTAGAAGAACAAGAATCAGAAGTAGAAGTGTGTGTGTGAGGAAAGGTCTCAGCCGGGGTGTTATTGATAGAATTTTCAGTGTCATCAATCTCTTCCCCAACGTGATTGTCAAGCACTCTTCCAGATCTCAACGTGATTGCATTCACATGATGTGAATAGCCAGGATTGGGTAAAGGTTGAGCTGGAAGTTTCCTTTTCTCTCTTGCACTCATTTCGGCTTTTAGTCGTGCAATTTCTTCTTCCATCGATTTAATAGTCTCGCTTTGGGACGCAGAGTTTTTCTCAATTTTATCGACAGAAGACTTCATTTCAGCCGAAACTTGCATGGTATTTGTTAAGACCAAATTCATGTATTGTGCAAATGAAGAGGATTCATCAGTCCCGGTCAACTGCAAAGGATTAGACGGTGCAGGTGTGTTGACCGGATTTTGAAAGTTTTGTGCTTGGAAGGGGTGCTGACTCAATTGTAGTTGCTGTTGTGGTGGAGGGACCCTTTGGAAATTGTTTTGGGTTGGAACCGTGTATTGATTTTGTTGTTGGTTCCAAGCAAAGTTGGGGTGATTCCTCCAACCCTGATTATATGTGGAAGAAAATGGATCGTTTCTAGGTCTTTGAAAAGCGGCATTGGTATGCTCGTGACCTTGAAATGGAGAATTCAGTAGACATTCTTCCGTCAAATGAGAAGGATCAGAACAGCATCCACATACAGTTTTGGAGAGTGATATTTGATTTAGGGCGGCAGCTAAAAATTTGTTTTCCATAGTATCAAGTTTCTTGTGTATAGCTGAAATTTCAGCTCTAACTCCTATGGAAACATCCGATTGGTTATTGCCACCCCTAGACGTTGACTCACACCCTCCCACTGTAACGATTTTTCAGCGAAATCTTCTAGGAATTTCCAAGCTTCTCCATCATCTTTGGTCATGAAGTTGTCTTGACACATTAATTCAAAGGTCTGTTTTGTGTTAGGATTAATGCCCTCATAAATGATTCGGCACAGATCCCACCTGGGGATTCCGTGATGTGGACATTGAACTAACAGATTCTTAAAGCGTTCAAGACATTGTGAAAATATTTTATTTGGAAGCTGGGTGAATTGATTGATTTCGCTACGGACTCGAGCTGTTTTATGATTCGGGTAGAATTTCTTAAGGAATGCTTTGACGAATTCTTCCTAGTTTGAAATGGAATGTGCGGTTATGTTGTAAAGCCACTTCTCGGCTATATCGCACAAGGTAAATAGGAGAAGACGAAGACGCATAGTATCCACAGAAATCTGTGAAGTACCCATCATTGCTCATACATTTTCAAATTTTGTAATAAAGACATATGCGTCTTCAGACTCGAGACCGTGATATTTGGGTAGAAGGTTGATGTATTGGGGTTTTATTTGAAAATTGTCCCCGTTAGCTGGTGGAATGGAGAGACAGGTCGAAAGAGGACCTTGTGTAGGATAGCACCTCTCTTGGAGAGAGATGCGGGGTGGATTCTGCACACCAACGGACGGCGGCAGAGTAGTGGGAAAGAAATTCGTTGGAGATGGATCCATCGATGTGGATGTGGTGGTGGGTAAAGAAGAGGTAAACGTAGAAATACCGATTTTTGGGTCGATCGGGGAAACGCGGACAGGATGGGCACTAGAATTCCGTGTCCAGCCTATCTTGCACTAAAAAGGGTTAGTACAAGTGGCAGCGTAGATATAATTAAGGGAAATGAATGTGATTGGTGTTTGTTTTGAAAAATATACGGATTTTTTTTTTTGAAAAAATGATGCGATCACAACAAATGCAACAAGCAAAACCCTAAAATCTAGTGGTCACCTAGGTCAAGGCTCTAGACCGCTCCTAACTGTCAAAAGACAAGTAATCCTCCACTGCCTCTTTGTCTCCCCTGTGGCCAGGTAAGTGCCAGGTAAGTGGGAGGTTCTCCACTACGTAAGTAGTGGGCCTAATTAAATAACCACTAGCCTTCGACACACTTGCCTTAGACACCACAAAAGAAACGCGGATAAGCAATGAATTATCCACGGCCTTCTTCTGTCCTAAGTGAGCGCGATGGTCCTTAGAGTCATCTCTAGATATTTTTTTAGTTAATGAGGGTAAATGCGGATGCAAGTTTGTGATTTTTGGGGCTTAGGAAGGGTAATGAACTCCCCACCTAATCTGAATTTGGTCTTTACCCCTTAATTTCCGTATTAATATGCAAACAACTAAAAATCAAAAACACGCACAATTTTTATATTGCTTTTTGCGGCGCTGCGATTTATTTGCAAAGAAACCTGCACAAAATTGTTATTGGAGCAGATGAGGGAAAAGATAAGAAAGTACAGGAGTCACCTGAGAAACTTTGTACACTGTAGCTCTAGGATACCCGCGTTTCCGCCGCGTAAGTCGCCTAATGCCGCGGATCCGCCGCTGGTGAAGAAGAACACTGTACAAAATTTTCACAACAGGCTCATGTTCACTTACACAGCTCTCTGGAATGCTCTGAAATTTTTTTCTCAAGCTCCACAAATTCCAGATTTCCTCGCAACAAATCACAACAACACGTTTAGGGTTTGTGCGAATTTAGATCTAAAAATATAGATGGAATAAACTTTTCAACTCAAATTTCAAAATACGAACAATTAGCGCACTATCCCCGGCAACGGCGCCATTTGATTGATCGATTTCGGATTGTGTAGTATGAAAATTGTATAGAAATCACAACCAAAAATTATTTGACCGCAATCAATAACGGTGTCAAATGTAGCGCGTTAGTAAGTACGGATCGTCCACAGGGAAAGTGATCGTTCGTGTTTCGATTTAGATGAGTCGAAAATTTAAAGGAAAGAAAAGAAACAATTCATGATTTTTAAATTGAATTTCAAGAATTAGAAAAATCTAGTCTAAATCAAGAAACGATAAAATCAAGAATTGAGAATTTGTGATGATTTCCAAATCAAATTTCAAGAATCGAAGTGAGGCTTGTAGGAATCGATCGGATCTATAGATGTGATGAAATCTATTGATTACGTATTCTTATCCATCGATGAATTGATACTAGATCGATGATGATCAACGAGAATTAGGGATTTCTTGTGAAACTAGGGTTTCATCATCTATCCCTTATTCCTTCGTCGATATCATTCACATTCTAGCCTCTAGTAAATTCAAGAATCGATCGTGGATCCCTAATTTCGAGCGAACACAATCAAGAAAGTATCGCATCGAAACCAGGTCGTCGATTCTTCAATTTACAAGAGTTTACAAAACTCATAGGACTTAAGAATCGTTTTAAGATTTGTTACATCATCATTTTATTGATCGTCTCGACTCCTTTACGAGCGGAGTTTTACTCAAACATCACAACAAGAACCACAATCACAAATTGAGATCGAATCATGATGCAAGAATTTAAAGAAAGCAAGATTAAAGAATTTCACCTTTTATTTATCAACAATTCCGTTACAAATCGCTCAAGAACTACAAGAGGAAGAACTCGATCGTCGATTTGGCTTCGTTCGTCTCCTTGAGTCGCGGATCGGCTTGGATCACCTGCTCGATTGAAGATCGGCTCCGCTCCTAAAAGGTTGAAGGCTTCTCGCTTGAATGGTACTCGGGATCTTGAATTTGGCTTTGGATTTTGGATTTAGGGTTAGAAGTTGTGTCACTCAACTTGTATTAGAAATGGTGTAGATTAGAGATTAGCCATTAACCCTAGATCTAGGCTCCTTTTTATAGACCTTGTGACCCTAGATCTAGGATTCAAAATTTGAATTTCCCTCCAAAAGTTTGTTAGCTAGAGAGGCTTCTAGAAGTAGTTAGTTGGAGGGAGCTTCTAGAACTAGGTTGTTAGGCCAAGCCTTCTAGATGAAGCCACGTGGAGAATCTGGAGTCTTCTGGAAGCTTGGCCATAAATAATAAGCACATGGGGAAAATTCGCAGGGCTGACGTCATCATATGGCCGCGGATCCGCGGCACGTGCCTCCTCAGGCCACGGATCCGCGGTCACATAAGAGACTTACTGCTTCATATTTTCAGCTCTGCTTCCTTTTGACTTCAGGAATATTCTCTGATATGCTGAATCTTGTAATTAATTCTTGATCACTGCCAGATCTCTAGCCTTTGAGTTGGCGTATTTTTATCAGCACCGTTTCACAATTTTGGCTCGGTTTCTGGAATTTCCTGCACAGACTTCGAAACAAGTGTTGCGCAATACAAGGATGATGCGATACCATGATAAACAGTCAATTTCCCTAAAAATGCCGGTTTTAGAGTATAACACATGTAATCTTGTATTTTACAACTGTTTTGCTAATATGTGCAATATGAATACCGAACACCTCTAGATGAATGCAAATGACAGGGAAATTGACGTGTTAAAAATATAATATTTTCGACTGATCACTACGTAATCCTCAGATCCATCCGACGAGTCTTCTCCATCATCTTCGTCCTTAAGGACGTGGCCGAGGAATTCTTGGAGCGTGATTGGAGTCCGCGCATTCTGGTTATACTCTTGCAGCGCGTCGATCTGTTTCTGCAAGTCCGTGCGCTTGTTGCCGGGCTTCACGGGCTTTTTGGATTTCTTCTTCTTTTTTGAAGATTTCGACGGCTGGGTGTATGTGCTTTGGATATTACCACCAATTTTTGGAGTCAGGCGCGGTTTTATCATCCCCTCGATGATCTCAGGTTCCAACGGATTCTTCCATCTGATCGCCGGGCATGTCTGGAGATCATTCAGCATCCTTTTAGTTTTGGCCGAAAGAGCCACCTCCCATGGAACTTCTTCAACAAAAGAACACGTTGCCCCCGGTGTGTCCGTATTCTTAGGAGTTGTTCCCCTCCGAAAGACGCGGCGGAGACGCGATGTACGTCTTGCCTAAAATTCGGGGCAGATGCTAATTGGTGCTGTAACACCCGAGCCCAATGCTACTATTTTCAGTTACTGTTTGAGCATAATGTAGTACTCATTTCATTTAACTTGCTTGTTTGTTGCTTACTGCAAAATTTATCCGGCAAAGTCATTTCTACATATAACAAATTTTGGCATCTAAAATAAAATTGAAAATATTCATCTTGGCCTACTTGACACCCCTAGCCTCGTGGTAGCGTCCGTGCATTGTGTTCTCATCCCGTTCAGTGAAACGGACGAGTTTGGACGGCTACGCGTGCGTACATGTGTCCGTTTTGGGGGTATGCTTTTTAATCATAAAACACTTAATTTTAAAATTTGGATCGCGCTTAAAATCCTATTATTTCAATTTCAAATTTTTGGGCTCGACCCGGGCACGATTTGGAAATGTTTTATTTGGCGCCAAAATCCCAAATTTTAATATTATTAAAACCATCGCATATATTTTTCTAACTAACCTGATATCTTACTGTTCATTACCTATCTTTTAAATCTTTAAATTAACCTATATATATATCCTATTGTTCCTTAAAATGTTTTGAATCTTTAATTAATATTTATCCCTAACTAATGATTCCCCTTTAGCCAATCGCGTTCCTTTTAATTCCGTGGGCCCCCACCTGCAGCTCTCTCCCTCTCTCTCTCTTGCTTTCACTTCTCTCTCTCTCTATCTCTCCACTTTCTCTCTCTCCCCCTCTCTCTCTCCCCACCTTTTCTCTCTCTCTCTCATATATTCTCTCGTACTTCTCTTTATTATTCTTTCTCTTCTTGCTTCATGTCTCGTTTCTCAATTTTTTTAACTGTTCTTTTGTTGCCGGAATTCCATCGTGCCGGTGATGCTTCTCGACGTTCCAGCGAGGTACCCCGACCCGTGTGGTTCCTTTGTTCGTCGTTTGGGTTCATTCCGTGAACCGTGCGCCCGTCGCGAGTTTTCCCCGCCGACGGTTAACGTTCCGTTTTCCCGATTCGCGACCCATCGAGGCAAGTTAATCTTGCTACATGCTATATAATTCATTTTATACCTATTTAAATAAATACCATACCTATACTTTAAATTTAGTGCCCCATGTTTAATTTTATAACGTTTCGATGTTCCGTTTGCATCCGTTTATATCATATTAAATCTAGATCATGAAAACTTATCTTGTGATATACTAGATTACATTATACTGCAACCACATCATTTAAAATATATACCGTCGTAATATTTAATATTATTATCTTTAATTAGTTTATAATCTTCATTTTATAATGTTATACATTTGAAAATCTTATAGTTTACACATGAAACGTCGTTGAAAAATCGGATATGACAAATCTGAAATTTACTGCACACCTTATCTTATAAAATTCATTATAAATCATAGAAAAATCATTAGTATATGTTCTTTAGTTCGTTACGAAGCTAACTCAGAATAATATAACTCTATGAAATATTTACTTGCAAAATAAATTGTTTAAATAACGTAAAATGCAAATGAAAATGTCTCCAAACTGCTGTCCAGAGAAATTCCAGCAGCAAACTTTCAATTTCGAATGTTCATAACTTTTTTTAGGGACAACCTGAGATACTTATACTTATAAAACTGAAAACCTTATTGAATTATCTTTGTTTTGGTATAAGACACGTCCCTTTTGGAGAACGTTTGTTATTTTAAAGCTATTTTACAAATTAGGGTGACGCTGAATTTCTGAACGGAACCTTCTTGTGCATGGTTAATCAATACCACTTTTATAGTTATTAATCGCTTTGAATATGCTATCCATATTAATATTATTATATCAATATTTATATCACATATTGCGTAGTTGTACATCCCGCATTACCATTTTATAGTTTTATAACTTTTCGGATACCCGTTTGCATCCATCGCATTTAAGATACATATAATTGCATCCATAGATCACATTACTACATAATAATGTGATATTAACACTCCATGTTTAATAAATTGCATCCTAATTAATATTGGAACTATAAATATAACCCTAATCGATAACTGTGCATCCATATCCTTGAAATTATATCTATTTGCATATCATATTACATGTTCCAGTTTATTGTTCTGATAGTACTCATGCTTTTTTATTTATACACATGCTTATGTTAGTTTGATTATGAGCACCCACATGACATCTTGTGCTTCCTGACATGACCTGTTACGCTTCCTACTTGACATGACATGGTACCGTACACTCTTGACATGACATGACACCTTTATACATTACCTGGCTGGACCTGATGTACCATGGCTTTACCTGTTACCTGATCTTGTGTCTAATGCCAACAAACATAACATGTAGTCCTCATGGACCGTTCCTGTTGTCTATCCAGACAAACCTGCTTTTACCTGATCCTGTGTTGGCATTAGTTCTTGACTACTGAATACCTGACTTGACATACATAACTTGGGGGTATGGGGAAATCAAAGGTGAAACCTGACTTGTAACTCAACAGTTCGATACCGTTCTGATCAGTCTTACGGGCTAGGCCAGCCCCGGAGTGATGATGCTGATATCACTCGCCCATCCTGCTACTTGTTACTGCCTAGCGGCACGTCTCGGATTCAGCCCCGAGGGTCTTGACCGTGGTCCCGGGCATGCACGGGATACTATTGAGTTACATCGATGATTCATCAATTGATTTCAAAGACTTTAGAATAGAAAACCTGATAGAACAGTTTAGTTTACCCACTGCACGCTACCCTGTACTGGTATGATTCATATTATTGTTATTCTTGCTGTATTCATGTTTATCTTACATTGCCTGCTACACTGTTTATATTATATTACTTGATGACATGACGCACTGACGTCTGGGTTTGCATGGCCCAGATTCCGTACCGCTGTTGCAGTCCGAGCAGGAGTACTTCAGCCAGCAGGCTGAGCTGTGAGTTCAGTAGTAGTTAGTTTTATTTCCTGCATTTATTTCCTGATGTGAGCCCGCATTATGGGACACACTTTTCAGTTATTTGTATTGGATCATTTGCTTCCGCATTTATTTATTATTGACTCCTGTTATTCTGGATTATGGACATGTTTTAGATAGTTTTATCTTGTTCTTGATATCTCTACAGCTGTAATGTGACTGTGGATGGATACTTCCTACCCACAGGTAGCATGGTTGGCTATGTCACGTGCCCAATCTAGCGTACTCTGGGAAGCGGGGCGTGACATGGTTCTTTTGGTATCAGAGCCATAGGATAGTCGGGTTGATTATTTTGTAGTTGGGTATTGTACCCAATACACGAATCAGAATACCCGTGTTTAGGAAACATGTCCTGCCACCTTGACCGTTTTACCATTCTTGAATCACATTCTTCCTGATTATATCTTTTACGATGTGCAAACTTCCTTTGCATATCGATTCGAAAACCTGATTCCTTGTTATCTCTAGGACTTAGGCGACTTGGATGGAGTTATGTAATTGTGGCTATGATACCGCGGCATAGTTACAATGCGGTACTCTATTTAAGTATCTTGGAGTTCTAGCCTTGATCTATATTCAAAATCTATCATCATGCTAATGTTGGGTATTTTGAGTTCAGGATTATGGCCGGTAAGAAATTGAAGACATACCAGAGGCGTGTGGACGAAGCCGCCATGCTTGGAGTGATAAGAGGAATGCTGGAGAATCAAAGAAACAGACCGAGCTGATCCAGCAGCAAGCGGACTCGTTTCGGGAAGGTTTGCAGATCGTTCAGCAGTCTGTGAACAATGTTGGAGCTAGACCAGTTGACCGAGTAGGGACCGTAGCAGATTTCAGGCGGTTGGGTCCGTCTACATTTACTGGTTTAAAGGAGCCGTTGCCAGTGGAGCAGTGGCTAGTTGACACAGAGAACTTGCTTTTTGCGGCACAGATTCCAGATGACAAAAAAGTTGTTGTGGTACGCATTCAGCTAGTGGACTACGCCCGAGAATGGTGGCTTGTTGAGGAGACCCGCTTGCCCAAGCCGATCAAGTGGGCGGATTTTTCTAAGAGTTTCCTGGAGAAGTTCTTCCCGCGGACTGCACGGGAGGAAATGGAAGAGAAGTTCATCGGACTAAAGCAAAAGGGAGCACCCGTAGATGTGCATGTAGCAGAATGGACGAGACTCAGTAGTTTCGCTGGACCTTTAGTTGCCAACGATGCAGACAGGGCACGGAGGTTCATGCGCAGACTGGACGTGGACATCCAGAGGCAGATTGTCTCCCTGGGTTTGACCACTTTCTCACAAATACCTGCAGCAGCCAAGAGCAGCAGAGTTTATCTGGGATGAAAGGGAGTTTCCAGCAGACAGCAGTTGCGTTAAGGAAGCAGTTCGGTCGGGCCGGTCGAGTTTAGGGCTAGGCCGACAAACAATATTCTTGCATCAATGGAAGTGATGAAAGTAAAGAGCCGGTTGTTGTTCGTGATTCTATGGACGTGTTTGAAGATATATCGGGTTTACCGCCGAGGAGAGACGTGGAGTTCGCAATTGATCTTATTCCTGGTGCAGCGCCAGTATCTAAAGCGTATTATCCAATGGAGCCAGTAGAGTTGGAAGAAGTAAAGAAACAGGTTGTTGAATTGCTTGAAAAGGGTTGGATTCGAAGCAGTAACTCGCCTTGGGGAGCTCCAGTTCTTCTAGTAAAGAAGAAGGATGGCACAAGAAGGATGTGCATCGACTATCGAGAATTAAACCGGGTGGCTATCAAGAACAAGTACCCGATCCCTCACATTGGAGAACTTTTTGAGCAGCTTAGTGGCGTGAGGGTATTCTCGAAGTTGGATTTACGATCCGGATATCATCAGGTTCGAGTGAAAACAGAAGATATTTGCAAGACGGCGTTCCGAACTCGGTATGGACATTACGAGTACTTAGTGATGCCCTTCGGAGTAACGAATGCGCCGGCAGTATTCATGGACTTGATGAACCGAATCTTTTCACCGTTCTTGGATCAGTTCATTGTGGTATTCATTGACGATATTCTGGTTTACTCGAAGAGTTTTGAAGAGCATGCTGAGCATTTGAAGATCACACTGCAGACGTTGAGACAGGAGAAATTGTATGCAAAGATAAGTAAGTGCGAGTTTTGGCTGGAGGAAGTAAGGTTTTTGGGGCATGTTGTGTCTGGCGATGGCATTGCCGTCAATCTAGAAAAGATTGCACCAGTTCGAGGTTGGCCTATTCCAAAGAATGTTGCTGAGATAAGAAGTTTCCTTGGATTAGCCGGATACTACAGGAGATTTGTGGAGAACTTTGCTCGTCTGGCAGAGCCGTTGACCAAGCTTACGCGCAAGGAGGTACCTTTTGTATGGGCGGATAAGTGTGCGTTAGCTTTCGAGACGTTGAAGCAGAAGTTGATAACCGCTCCTATTCTGACCGTGCCAGACAATTCCGGAGGATTGGTGATTCACAGCGACGCATCTGGGAAAGGATTGGGATGTGTTTCGATGCAGCATGGGAAGGTTGTAGCATACGCATCGAGACAGTTGAAGACCCATGAGAAGAATTATCGAACTCATGACTTGGAGCTTGCGGCTGTGATTTTCGCTTTGAAGATTTGGAGACACTACCTTTTGGGCGAAAGAGTCGAATTTTTTATAGATCATAAGAGCTTGAAGTATGTGTTCACACAGAAGGAGCTTAACATGAGGCAGCGTAGATGGTTGGAGTTGATGGCTGACTACGATCTTGATCTTAAGTACCATCCGGGGAAGGTTAATGTTGTGCCGGATGCGCTTAGTCGGTTACCAGTAATTCAGGTGTTAACTACGCAGAAGGAGATCGTCGCAGATTTTCGAAGATTTGATTTGGAGGTTGTGCTACCACGTTCTACGAGACAGTTGTTGCAGCTGCAAGTACATTCGTCTTTGATCGAGAATATTAAAGCAGCTCAATCGCAGGATCCTAGACTGCAAAAGTTTCGAGAGCAGGTTGAAGCCGGGCTACGAACAGATTTATTGATCCACGAAGATGGTTCGTTGAGGTATGGTAGCAGTTTGTGTGTGCCAAAGGGTGATATTCGTGAAGAGCTTATGAAGGAGGCACACAGTTCAGCTTATTCTGTACATCCAGGAGGCACAAAGATGTACCGAGATATTCGACAGCATTTCTGGTGGGAGGGCATGAAGCGGGAGATTGCTCGCTTTGTGGCGAAATGCTTGGTGTGTCAGCAAGTTAAGACTGAACATCAAAGGGTTGCTGGTTTATTGCAACCACTTCCGATTCCTCAGTGGAAGTGGGAACATATAACCATGGATTTCGTGACGGCTTTACCGCGGAGTCCAAAAGGCAACAATGCAGTATGGGTAATTGTTGACCGATTGACCAAGGCAGCTCACTTTATTCCTTTTCGGGTTGGTCAATCAACAGAGACTTTGGCAGAGCGGTACATGCAGGAGATTGTAAGATTACATGGAGTACCAGTGAGCATCGTGTCCGATCTGGACACTCGGTTCTTATCACACTTCTGGAGGAGTTTACAGGAAAGTTTGGGGACTCGATTGAAGTTTAGCACAGCTTATCATCCTCAAACTGATGGTCAGTCGGAGAGAACGATCCAAACTCTTGAAGATATGTTGAGAGCATGCATGTTGGACTTCAAGGGGTCTTGGGAGGATCATCTACTTTTGGTGGAGCTGTCTTACAACAACAGTTTTCAGGCAACTATTCAGATGGCTCCATTTGAAGCTTTGTATGGTCGTAAATACCGTTCACCTGTTTGTTGGGACGATGTCGGTGAACGAAGATTATAAGAACCAGATTTGGTTGTGCAGACAGTTGAGAAGGTTAACCCTATCAGAAATCATATGAAGGCAGCACAGGACCGACAGAAGAGTTGGGCAGATACGTCAAGAAGACCTCTAGAGTTCACCGTGGGTGATTTGGTATTCTTGAAGATATCACCGACTAGAGGGGTGATTCGTTTTGGAAGTCGAGGAAAGCTTAGTTCTCGATTCGTTGGATCCTTGAGATCGTGGAGCGTGTTGGTGAGGTAGCATATCGTTTGGCGTTACCGCAGTCCTTGGCAAATGTGCACGATGTGTTTCACGTATCTCAACTCCGTAAGTATGTTCGAGATGAAACACACGTTTTGGATCATTCGGAGCTAACAGTGCGAGAAGACTTGACTTTTGAGGAGCGACCGATTGAAATCGTGGATCGAAGGGAAAAGGTTCTTAAGAACAAGGTTATCCCCCTTGTGCTTGTCTCTTGGGGTAATCGCTCGTATGGAGAGTCCACTTGGGAACGTGTAACACCCGAGCCCAATAATGCTATGTACATTACTAGTTGAGGGTTATTTATTGCTCATTCCAATTTTCCTGATTTTCTGGTGGTTATTGCTAAATTTTACCCGGTTGAGTCATTTTGGCACATAACAAATTTTAACTCCTAAAATGAAATTTAAGATGTCCATGTTGGCCTACTCGTCGCCACTAGTCGCGTGGCAGCGTCCGCGTGTCGAGATTCCGTTCCGTTTGGTTAAACGGGCCAGTTTGGGCGACTACGCGCGCGTGCAAGTGTCCGACTTGGGGGCATGCATTTTAATCACTAAACACCTCTTTTCAAAATTTGGAACCCGCTTAAAATCCTATAATTTGAATTTGGAACATTTGGGCGCAACCCGGGCGCGATTTGGAAATGTTTCATTTCGCGCCAAAAAGGGCCCGTTTTAATTTAATATATATAACTATAATTATATACGAATCTAATATTCTTAACCACCAAACCCTGCCAAATCATTCAAATTTTCACATATTTAACCTCGTGGCCAATCACGAGCTCCTTTTGAGCTCGTGGGCCCCGCCTCCTTCCCTCGCCGGAACAGTAAACCCGAGCCCTAACCCATCGCCTACCCCGCGGTTCGCCGGAGAAACGTGCCGGAGACCCCGTCGACACCACCTCCGACCACCTCCCTCTCTCCCACGACCACCAGAGCCGACCATACTCCTCCCCACTCACCGCAGCACCCCTTTCCAGCGACCCCGAGCCTTCCAGCCGTTCCAGCACCCTCGCCACGCCTCCTGTTCACCGCCGGTGGGTCCATCGCCGTCGGGCCCGTCTTAGTTACCCCTGTTTCTCCTCTGTAAGCATCACTCTATATTCCTTCGATGCAAACCCCGTTGATCTTGTATGTTTTTCGTATTTCTAACTTGTTGCCGTTAACTTTTGCCGGAATCCGACCGTGCCGTCCGACGAACCCGACGCTCCAGCGAAGTCCCCTGGTCCGTGTGATCCCGTTGACCTCTGTTGGGACTCGATCCGTGGTCCGTGCTTCCTTATCGCAGTTTCTGCCGACATCGCATCCGTGTTTCGGTTTGCAGAACCGCCGAGGCAAGTATTCGAATACTTGCTTTAACATGCTACAAACTTAATAACCATGTTATCTGTTATAACCACACGACTTGATGACAATTACAATCACCCGTAATGTTAAACCATTGTAGTTGTTACCTGTAGTTAATCGGTATGCTTTAATCAACACCTTAACTAATTAACCAATTGGCACATCCTTGCCTAAATTGCTAGATCATCCTCACTTCTTTGGTTAAAGCCACTCATGAGGCAAATATTATACTTAGTTCAAATGCTTGTAACTCCATTATGTATACTATCGATACTGTTTTATCTTGTGGCTTTTGCACCTCAAAGGTGCGTGAACCGGATTAATATGAAAATACAAGCATCACTGTGTTCACATAGAATAATAATTGCTACTTACTGTTTCATGCTACTGTTCATTACTTGTTACTATACCTGTTATCATCTTATACCTGATTGCATTACATATTGACCGATCTTGACACACCTGACACATGTACTGATACCCCGGACACAACACCCTGTACATATTGACTCTACCTGTTGAAAGTAACCTGACCTGTTACCTGATCTCATGCCTAATGCCGACAAACCTAGCCATTCCTGCTGTCGATCCAGACAGATCTACATTTACTTGACTTGTGTTGGCATTAGTCCTTGACTACTGAATACCTGACTGACATACATAGCTTGGGGGTATGGGGAAATCAAAGGTGAAACCGACTCGTAACTCAACAGTTCGACACATTGTTCTGATCAGTCTTACGGGCTTGGCCAGCTCCGGAGTGTTGATGCTGACATCACTCATCCATCCTACTACCTTTTACTGCTTAGCGGCACGTCTCGGATTCAGCCCCGAGAATCATGACCGTGGTCCCGGGCACGCACGGGATACTATTGAGTTACATCGACGATTCATCAATTGGTTTCAAAGACTATAGAGTAGAAAACCTGATAGGACAGTTTAGTCACTACTGCACATTACCCTGTTCATGACTTCTTATTACTGCGTTATTCATGTTCATGCTTGCATTGTTTATTACCATGTTTATGCTATATACTTGATATCATGACGCGCTGACGTCTGGGTTTTGCATGGCCCAGATTCCGTGCCCTTGACGTCGACCGAGCAGGAGTACTTCAGCCAGCAGGCTGAACTGTGAGTTCTTGAGAGTTTAGTTTATTTATGTCATTTCATTTCCAGATGTGAGCCCGCATTATGGGACATACTGTTTATTCATTGTATTGGATCTTTAGCTTCCACACTTATTGTTTATTGATTCTTGTTATTATGGATTTGGACATGTATTAGTTTAGTTTATTTTTACTGTTCTTGATATCTTTACAACCGTAATGTGACTGTGGATGGATACTTCCTACCCACAGGTAGCATGGTTGGCTATGTCACGTGCCCAAATCTTGCGTACTCTGGGAAGCGGGTCGTGACATGGTTTTATGGTATCAGAGCCATAGGTTAGTTGGGTTGATTCTTTGTAGTTGGGTATCGCACCCGATACACAAATCAGAATACCCGTGATTAGGAAACATGTCCTGCCACCTTAACCGTTTTACCGTCCTTGAATCATTCTTCCGGATCATGTCGACATGCAAACTTACTTTGCATTGTCAAACTTGAAAACCTAACTTCTTGTTATCTCTAGGACTTAGGCGACTTGAGTGGAGTTAAGTAATTGCGGCTATGATACCGCGGCATAGCTACAATGCAGCACTCTATTTAAGTATCTTGGAGTTCTAGCCTTGATTTATATATTGAATCTATCATCATGCTAATGTTGTTTGTTTTGATTTCAGGATCATGGCAGATAAGAATTTCAAGACGTATCAGAGGCGTGTGGATGAAGCCGCCATGTTAGGAGTGATACGTGGGATGTTGGAAAATCAGAAGAGGCAAACTGAACTGATCCAGCAGCAAGCCGATTCATTTCAGGAGGGTTTGCAGGCTATGCAGCAGTCTGTAAACACCGCTGTAGCGAAGCCAGTCGACCGAGTAGGGACCGTAGCAGATTTCAGACGGTTGGGTCCTACTACTTTCACTGGCTTGGAGGAGCCGTTACCAGCCGAGCAGTGGCTTGTGGACACAGAAAATTTATTGATTGCGGCGCAGATCCCAGAAGACAAGAGAGTTGATGTGGTGCGCATTCAGCTGGTGGATTACGCCCGAGAGTGGTGGCTTGTGGAGGAGACCCGCTTGACCAAGCCAATCAGTTGGGCGGATTTCTCCAAAAGTTTCTTGGAAAAGTTCTTCCCGCGGACTGCACGGGAGGAAATGGAGGAGAGATTTATTGGGCTGAAACAAAATGGAGCAGCTGTGGATGTGCATGCAGCGGAGTGGACGAGACTTAGCCGTTTCGCTGGACCCTTAGTCGCCAAGGAGGCAGACCGGGCGCGAAGGTTCTTGCGCAGTTTGGATGTGGACATCCAGAGGCAGATTGTCTCCCTGGGTTTGACCACTTTCTCGCAGGTTCTTACGGCAGCCAGAGAGCAGCAGAGTTTATCAGGATCGAAAGGGAACCTTCACCAGACAGCAGCTGCGGCCAGGAAGCCTGCATTTGTACCTAACCGAGATCATGGGCGCAGAGGTATTCCAGTGGACCGTCGAGGTGTAGCGCCAATGAAGAAGCCTGTGATCGTTGATCGAAGGAAGAGCGTGATTTGTGATTACTGCCGATTACCTGGGCACGTGCAGAAGGATTGTCGAAGGAGACTGGGACTTTGTCTGGTTTGTGGGGCAGCCGATCACGCAGTTGGTACTTGCCCGTCGAAGCTTCGCACGAGAGATGATACACGGAAGCCTCCGCAGAGACCATTCCAAGGGCAGAAGCAACTGACACAAGGACCTAACCAGGGTCGAGCTTTCACTTTGACAGCTGAGGAAGCCAAGGCATCAGGAGAAGTGGTTTCAGGTACTGTACTCGTTCGTGGTTTTCCTGCTTTGGCATTATTTGATTCCGGAGCATCCCACTGTTTTATGTCATCAAAGTTTATAACTACACACTCGATCACCTGCACGACCATGTCTAGTTTTTGGGACATACACACTGGGAATGGGAAAATCATAGCTAGTAGGGAGTGTAGAGATTGTACTGTTGTTGTTTATGGACGGGAGCTTTTTGCGGATTTCTTGGTGATTGATACGGGCAGTTATGAAGTAGTCTTGGGAATGGATTTTCTTGGCACTTTCCACGCACACATTGATTGTAGGGCAAGGAAAGTAATTTTCCAGATTCCCGGACACCCTGAGTTTACTTTCAGCGGAGGAAGCAGTTCTGTCGGGCCAGTCGAGTTTAGGGCTAGGCCGACGAACAATGTTCTTGCGGCTATGGTTGCGGATAGTAATGAAGAGCCGGCAGTTGTCCGCGACTTTATGGATGTGTTTGAGGATATTTCAGGCCTACCGCCGAAGCGAGATGTGGAGTTTGCGATTGACCTCATTCCTGGTGCAGCGCCAGTATCAAAATCTTATTATCCAATGGCACCGGTGGAATTGGAAGAAGTTAAGAAACAAGTGGGTGAATTACTCGAGAAGGGATGGATTCGAAGCAGCAACTCACCTTGGGGAGCTCCAGTTCTTTTAGTAAAGAAGAAGGATGGCACGAGAAGAATGTGCATCGATTATCGAGAATTGAACCGGGTGACTATTAAGAACAAGTACTCGATCCCTCGCATTGGGGAACTCTTTGAGTAGCTTAGTGGCGCGAGGGTATTCTCGAAACTGGACTTGCGATCAGGATATCATCAGGTCCGAGTGAAGGCAGAAGACATTTGCAAGACGGCGTTTCGAACTCGGTATGGGCATTTCGAGTATTTAGTGATGCCCTTCGGAGTGACTAATGCGCCGGCAATATTCATGGACTTGATGAACAGGATCTTTTCACCGTTCTTGGACCAGTTTATTGTGGTATTCATTGACGATATTCTGGTGTACTCGAAGAGTCCGGAGGAGCATGCCGAACACTTAAGGATCGCACTGCAAACGCTGAGACAGGAGAAATTATTTGCGAAGATGAGTAAGTGCGAATTCTGGTTGGAAGAAGTGAAGTTTCTGGGGCATGTCGTGTCGGGCGATGGAATCGCCGTTGATCCCGAGAAGATTGCAGCAGTTCGAGATTGGCCTGTTCCAAAGAATGTTGCAGAGATAAGAAGTTTCCTTGGACTCGCCGGTTACTACAGAAGATTTGTGGAGAACTTCGCTCGTGTAGCTGAGCCGTTAACCAAGCTTACGCGTAAGGAGGTACCGTTTGTTTGGACAGATGGATGTGCATTGGCCTTCAAGACGTTGAAGCAGAAGTTGATAACCGCCCCTATCCTAACCGTACCGGACGATTCAGGAGGACTGGTGATTCACAGCGACGCATCTGGAAAGGGATTGGGATGTGTTTTGATGCAGAATGGGAAAGTCGTCGCTTACGCATCGAGACAGCTGAAGACTCATGAGCAGAACTATCCGACTCACGACTTGGAGCTTGCAGCCGTGATCTTCGCCCTGAAGATTTGGAGACACTACCTTCTGGGCGAGAGAGTTGAAGTCTTTACTGATCACAAGAGTTTGAAATATGTGTTCACTCAGAAGGAGTTGAACATGAGGCAACGCAGATGGTTGGAGCTGATGGCCGACTACGACCTTGATCTTAAGTACCATCCGGGAAAAGTTAACGTCGTGCCAGATGCGCTAAGTCGGTTACCAGCAGTTCAGTTATTGACTGCACAGAGAGAGATCATTGAGGAGTTTCGGAGATTTGACTTGGAGGTCGTGCTACCGCGTGCTACAGGACAGTTGATGCAGTTACAAGTACAATCGTCCTTAGTTGAGAAGATTAAAGCGGCGCAATCGCAGGATCCTAGTCTGCAAAAGTTTCGAGAGCAGGTTGGAGCCGGACTACGAACCGATCTACTGATCCATGAAGATGGTTCGTTGAGATATGGTAGCCGTGTGTGTGCCAAAAGGAGATGTGCGTGAAGAGCTTATGAAGGAGGCACACAGTTCAGCTTACTCTGTACATCCAGGAGGGACAAAGATGTACCGAGATATTCGACAGCATTTCTGGTGGGAAGGTATGAAACGGGAAATCGCTCGCTTCGTGGCTAAGTGCTTGGTGTGTCAGCAAGTCAAGGCTGAACACCAAAGGGTTGCTGGTTTGTTACAACCACTTCCGATTCCTCAATGGAAGTGGGAGCATATAACCATGGATTTCGTGACGGCTTTACCGCGGAGTCCAAAGGGCAACAATGCTGTATGGGTGATTGTCGATCGGTTGACCAAGGCAGCTCACTTTATTCCTTTTCGGGTTGGTCAATCGACGGAGACTTTGGCAGAGCGGTACATGCAGGAGATTGTCAGATTGCATGGAGTGCCGGTAAGCATCGTGTCCGACCGGGACACTCGGTTTCTGTCACACTTTTGGAGGAGTTTACAAGAAAGTTTGGGGACTCGATTGAAGTTCAGCACAGCTTATCATCCCCAGACCGATGGACAATCAGAGAGAACGATCCAGACCCTTGAAGATATGTTGAGGGCTTGCATGTTAGACTTCAAAGGTTCTTGGGAGGATCACCTACACCTGGTGGAGTTTTCGTACAACAATAGCTTCCAAGCGACAATTCAGATGGCTCCGTTTGAGGCGCTGTATGGTCGTAAGTGCCGTTCACCGGTTTGTTGGGATGATGTTGGTGAACGAAGGTTACTAGGACCAGATTTAGTGGTGCAGACAGTCGAGAAGGTGAATACGATCAGAAAGCATATGAAGGCAGCTCAAGACAGACAGAAGAGTTGGGCCGACACGTCAAGAAGACCTCTAGAGTTCGCCGTGGGCGATTTGGTATTCCTGAAGATATCACCGACTAGAGGGGTGTTCGCTTTGGAAGTCGGGGAAAGCTTAGTCCCCGATTCGTTGGACCCTTCGAGATATTGGAGCGTGTCGGAGAGGTATCGTACCGGTTGGCATTACCACCATCATTAGCAGGAGTTCACGATGTGTTTCATGTGTCTCAACTACGGAGGTATGTTCGTGATGAGACTCATGTCTTGGATCATTCGGAGTTGACCGTTCGGGAGGACCTGACTTTTGAGGAGCGACCAGTCGAGATCAAGGATCGAAGAGAAAAGGTTCTTAAGAACAAGGTTATCCCTCTTGTGCTAGTTTCTTGGGGTAACCGATCGCATGGAGAATCTACTTGGGAGCGAGAAGACGAGATCCGGCAGAATTTCCCTCATCTTTTCCAGTAGTTAGTTATCTTGTATTCTTGGAATTTCGAGGACGAAATTCTTTTGTAGTTGGGTATGATGTAACACCCGAGCCCAATAATGCTATGTACATTACTAGTTGAGGGTTATTTATTGCTCATTCCAATTTTCCTGATTTTCTGGTGGTTATTGCTAAATTTTACCCGGTTGAGTCATTTTGGCACATAACAAATTTTAACTCCTAAAATGAAATTTAAGATGTCCATGTTGGCCTACTCGTCGCCACTAGTCGCGTGGCAGCGTCCGCGTGTCGAGATTCCGTTCCGTTTGGTTAAACGGGCCAGTTTGGGCGACTACGCGCGCGTGCAAGTGTCCGACTTGGGGGCATGCATTTTAATCACTAAACACCTCTTTTCAAAATTTGGAACCCGCTTAAAATCCTATAATTTGAATTTGGAACATTTGGGCGCAACCCGGGCGCGATTTGGAAATGTTTCATTTCGCGCCAAAAAGGGCCCGTTTTAATTTAATATATATAACTATAATTATATACGAATCTAATATTCTTAACCACCAAACCCTGCCAAATCATTCAAATTTTCACATATTTAACCTCGTGGCCAATCACGAGCTCCTTTTGAGCTCGTGGGCCCCGCCTCCTTCCCTCGCCGGAACAGTAAACCCGAGCCCTAACCCATCGCCTACCCCGCGGTTCGCCGGAGAAACGTGCCGGAGACCCCGTCGACACCACCTCCGACCACCTCCCTCTCTCCCACGACCACCAGAGCCGACCATACTCCTCCCCACTCACCGCAGCACCCCTTTCCAGCGACCCCGAGCCTTCCAGCCGTTCCAGCACCCTCGCCACGCCTCCTGTTCACCGCCGGTGGGTCCATCGCCGTCGGGCCCGTCTTAGTTACCCCTGTTTCTCCTCTGTAAGCATCACTCTATATTCCTTCGATGCAAACCCCGTTGATCTTGTATGTTTTTCGTATTTCTAACTTGTTGCCGTTAACTTTTGCCGGAATCCGACCGTGCCGTCCGACGAACCCGACGCTCCAGCGAAGTCCCCTGGTCCGTGTGATCCCGTTGACCTCTGTTGGGACTCGATCCGTGGCCCGTGCTTCCTTATCGCAGTTTCTGCCGACATCGCATCCGTGTTTCGGTTTGCAGAACCGCCGAGGCAAGTATCCGAATACTTGCTTTAA
Source organism: Agapanthus africanus (assembly GCA_030015575.1). Lineage (NCBI taxonomy): Eukaryota > Viridiplantae > Streptophyta > Magnoliopsida > Asparagales > Amaryllidaceae > Agapanthus > Agapanthus africanus. The sequence continues at coordinate 471,538,122 of CM057349.1, forward strand.
CATGCTACAAACTTAATAACCATGTTATCTGTTATAACCACACGACTTGATGACAATTACAATCACCCGTAATGTTAAACCATTGTAGTTGTTACCTGTAGTTAATCGGTATGCTTTAATCAACACCTTAACTAATTAACCAATTGGCACATCCTTGCCTAAATTGCTAGATCATCCTCACTTCTTTGGTTAAAGCCACTCATGAGGCAAATATTATACTTAGTTCAAATGCTTGTAACTCCATTATGTATACTATCGATACTGTTTTATCTTGTGGCTTTTGCACCTCAAAGGTGCGTGAACCGGATTAATATGAAAATACAAGCATCACTGTGTTCACATAGAATAATAATTGCTACTTACTGTTTCATGCTACTGTTCATTACTTGTTACTATACCTGTTATCATCTTATACCTGATTGCATTACATATTGACCGATCTTGACACACCTGACACATGTACTGATACCCCGGACACAACACCCTGTACATATTGACTCTACCTGTTGAAAGTAACCTGACCTGTTACCTGATCTCATGCCTAATGCCGACAAACCTAGCCATTCCTGCTGTCGATCCAGACAGATCTACATTTACTTGACTTGTGTTGGCATTAGTCCTTGACTACTGAATACCTGACTGACATACATAGCTTGGGGGTATGGGGAAATCAAAGGTGAAACCGACTCGTAACTCAACAGTTCGACACATTGTTCTGATCAGTCTTACGGGCTTGGCCAGCTCCGGAGTGTTGATGCTGACATCACTCATCCATCCTACTACCTTTTACTGCTTAGCGGCACGTCTCGGATTCAGCCCCGAGAATCATGACCGTGGTCCCGGGCACGCACGGGATACTATTGAGTTACATCGACGATTCATCAATTGGTTTCAAAGACTATAGAGTAGAAAACCTGATAGGACAGTTTAGTCACTACTGCACATTACCCTGTTCATGACTTCTTATTACTGCGTTATTCATGTTCATGCTTGCATTGTTTATTACCATGTTTATGCTATATACTTGATATCATGACGCGCTGACGTCTGGGTTTTGCATGGCCCAGATTCCGTGCCCTTGACGTCGACCGAGCAGGAGTACTTCAGCCAGCAGGCTGAACTGTGAGTTCTTGAGAGTTTAGTTTATTTATGTCATTTCATTTCCAGATGTGAGCCCGCATTATGGGACATACTGTTTATTCATTGTATTGGATCTTTAGCTTCCGCACTTATTGTTTATTGATTCTTGTTATTATGGATTTGGACATGTATTAGTTTAGTTTATTTTTACTGTTCTTGATATCTTTACAACCGTAATGTGACTGTGGATGGATACTTCCTACCCACAGGTAGCATGGTTGGCTATGTCACGTGCCCAAATCTTGCGTACTCTGGGAAGCGGGTCGTGACAGAACGAGAAGATGAAATCCGGCAGAAGTTTCCTCACCTTTTCTTGTAGTTATCTATCTTTGTATTCTTGGAATTTCGAGGACGAAATTCTTTTTGTAGTTGGGTATAATGTAACACCCGAGCCCAATGCTACTATTTTCAGTTACTGTTTGAGCATAATGTGGTACTCATTTCATTTAACTTGCTTATTTGTTGCTTACTGTAAAATTTACCCGGCAAAGTCATTTCTACATATAACAAATTTTGGCATCTAAAATAAAATTGAAAATATTCATCATGGCCTACTTGACACCCCTAGCCTCGTGGTAGCGTCTGTGCATTGTGTTCTCGTCCCGTTCAGTGAAACGGACGAGTTTGGACGGCTATGCGCGCGTACATGTGTCCGTTTTGGGGATATGCTTTTTAATCATAAAACACTTAATTTTAAAATTTGGATCGCGCTTAAAATCCTATTATTTCAATTTCAAATTTTTGGACTCGACCCGGGCGCGATTTGGAAATGTTTTATTTGGCGTCAAAATCCCAAATTTTAATATTATTAAAACCATCGCATATATTTTTCTAACTAACCCGATATCTTACTGTTCATTACCTATCTTTTAAATCTTTAAATTAACCTATATATATATCCTACTGTTCCTTAAAATATTTTGAATTTTTAATTAATATTTATCCCTAACTAACGATTCCCCTTTAGCCAATCGCGTTCCTTTTAATTCCGTGGGCCCCCACCTGCAGCTCTCTCCCTCTCTCTCTCTTGCTTTCACTTCTCTCTCTCTCTATCTCTCCACTTTCTCTCTCTCCCTCTCTTTCTCTCCCCACCTTTTCTCTCTCTCTCTCATATATTCTCTCGTACTTCTCTTTATCATTCTTTCTCTTCTTGCTTCATGTCTCGTTTCTCAATTTTTTTAACTGTTCTTTTGTTGCCGGAATTCCATCGTGCCGGTGACGTTTCTCGACGTTCCAGCGAGGTACCCCGACCCGTGTGGTTCCTTTGTTCGTCGTTTGGGTTCATTCCGTGAACTGTGCGCCCGTCGCGAGTTTTCCCCGCCGACGGTTAACGTTCCGTTTTCCCGATTCGCGACCCATCGAGGCAAGTTAATCTTGCTACATGCTATATAATTCATTTTATACCTATTTAAATAAATACCATACCTATAGTTTAAATCTATTGCCCCATGTTTAATTTTATAACGTTTCGATGTTCCGTTTGCATCCGTTTATATCATATTAAATCTAGATCATGAAAACTTATCTTGTGACATACTAGATTACATTATACTGCAACCACATCATTTAAAATATATATCGTCGTAATATTTATTATTATTATCTTTAATTAGTTTATAATCTTCATTTTATAATATTATACATTTGAAAATCTTATAGTTTACACATTAAATGTCGTTGAAAAATCGGATATGACAAATCTGAAATTTACTGCACACCTTATCTTATAAAATTCATTATAAATCATAGAAAAATCATTAGTATACGTTCTTTAGTTCGTTATGAAGCTAACTCAGAATAATATAACTCTATGAAATATTTACTTGCAAAATAAATTATTTAAATAACGTAAAATGAAAATGAAAATGTCTCCAAACTGCTGTCCAGGGAAATTCCAGCAGCAAACTTTCAATTTCGAATGTTCATAACTTTTTGTAGGGACAACCTGAGATACTTATACTTATAAAACTGAAAACCTTATTGAATTATCTTTGTTTTGGTATAAGACACGTCCCTTTTGGAGAACGTTTGTTATTTTAAAGCTATTTTACAAATTAGGGTGACGCTGAATTTCTGAACGGAACCTTCTTGTGCATGGTTAATCAATACCACTTTTATAGTTATTAATCGCTTTGAATATGCTATCCATATTAATATTATTATATCAATATTTATATCACATATTGCTTAGTTGTACATCCCACATTACTATTTTATAGTTTTATAACTTTTCGGATACCCGTTTGCATCCATCGCATTTAAGATACATATAATTGCATCCATAGATCACATTACTACATAATAATGTGATATTAACACTCCATGTTTAATAAATTGCATCCTAATTAATATTGGAACTATAAATGTAACCCTAATCGATAACTGTGCATCATATCCTTGAAATTATATCTATTTGCATATCATATTACATGTTCCAGTTTATTGTTCTGATAGTACTCATGCTTGTTTATTTATACACATGCTTATGTTAGTTTGATTATGAGCACCCACATGACATCTTGTGCTTCCTGACATGACCTGTTACGCTTCCTACTTGACATGACATGGTACCGTACACTCTTGACATGACATGACACCTTTATACATTACCTGGCTGGACCTGATGTACCATGGCTTTACCTATTACCTGATCTTGTGTCTAATGCCAACAAACATAACATGTAGTCCTCATGGACCGTTCCTGTTGTCTATCCAGACAAACCTGCTTTTACCTGATCCTGTGTTGGCATTAGTTCTTGACTACTGAATACCTGACTTGACATACATAACTTGGGGGTATGGGGAAATCAAAGGTAAAACCTGACTTGTAACTCAACAGTTCGATACCTGTTCTGATCAGTCTTACGGGCTAGGCCAGCCCCGGAGTGATGATGCTGACATCACTCGCCCATCCTGCTACCTGTTACTGCCTAGCGGCACGTCTCGGATTCAGCCCCGAGGGTCTTGACCGTGGTCCCGGGCATGCACGGGATACTATTGAGTTACATCGATGATTTATCAATTGATTTCAAAGACTTTAGAATAGCAAACCTGATAGAACAGTTTAGTTTACCCACTGCACGCTATCCTGTACTGGTATGATTCATATTATTGTTATTCTTGTTGTATTCATGTTTATCTTACATTGCCTGCTACACTGTTCATATTATATTACTTGATGACATGGCACGCTGACGTCTGGGTTTTGCATGGCCCAGATTCCGTACCGCTGTTGCAGTCCGAGCAGGAGTACTTCAGCCAGCAGGCTGAGCTGTGAGTTCAGTAGTAGTTAGTTTTATTTCCTGCATTTATTTCCTGATGTGAGCCCGCATTATGGGACACACTTTTCAGTTATTTGTATTGGATCATTTTCTTCCGCATTTATTTATTATTGACTCCTGTTATTCTGGATTATGGACATGTTTTAGATAGTTTTATCTTGTTCTTGATATCTCTACAGCTGTAATGTGACTGTGGATGGATACTTCCTACCCACAGGTAGCATGGTTGGCTATGTCACGTGCCCAATCTAGCGTACTCTGGGAAGCGGGGCGTGACAGGTGCTATCCGTCCACCTCTTCGAAGATACCAAGTTGATTTATGGCACCATGTATCGAAGGTTTAAACGGATGCGACCAATGTAGCAGACTTCGTCAGATTCCTCTCGTTTGAGAGGTTTTTTTATTGTGGGGACGCTCTTCCCTGCAGGCGCAAGCCCTTGCAGTTAATTACGCTACCGCATCGCGGTAATAACTTTCTCCTTCTCCAGATGGTCACTTCGTGTCGTGGGTGTTTGTTTTGTGTTTGGTTGCCCATGGATTGTATACGGAGACTAAGTTATGTTGTCGCCCGTAGGGCGTGGACTAGTCCCAATCCGTATCTTTCTTAGATTTGGGTTTGGGGGGGTTGAGTTTAAGGATACGTTAGTCTTATTTGAGACTAAGATCAACTTAAACGTTTGTTAATGATACGTTAGTCTAATTTTAGACTAAGATCGACTTAACGTTTGTTAAAGACACGTCAGTCTAATTTTAGACTAAGATCGACTTAACGTTTGTTAAGGACACGTCAGTCTAATTTTAGATCGACTTAACGGGATCGTTTAGATCCAACAAAAGAGCATTTGGACTCTATTGTTTAGTTTAGAGACATTGCGGTCGATTTCCAGTTTAAGGACATGGTGGTCCATTGTTAGTTTAAAGACATCGCAGTCGAGGTTAAGGACATCATAGTCCATGGGCTTAAGGACCCCACAGTCCGATGTTAGTTTTAAAATATCACGGTCGATGTTAAGGACATCATAGTCCATGAGTTTAAGGACCTCACAATCCGATGTTAGTTTTAAGACATCACGGTCGAGGTTAAGGACATCATAGTCCATGGGTTTAGGGACCCCATAGTCCGTCGTTAGTTTTAAGACATCACGGTCGAATGTTAGTTTAAAGACATCGTGGTCGAGGTTAAGGACATCATAGTCCATGGGTTTAAGGACCCCACAGTCCAATGTTAGTTTAAAGACATCACGGTCGAGGTTAAGGACATCATAGTCCGTGGATTTAAGGACTCCACGGTCCGGTGTAGTTTAAAGACATCACGGTCGAGGTTAAGGACATCATAGTTCGTGGATTTAAGGACTCCACAGTTCGATGTTAGTTTAAAGATATCACGGTCGAGGTTAAGGACATCATAGTCCTTGGGTTTAAGGACCCCACAGTCCGATGTTTAGTTTAAAGACATCACGGTCGAGATTAAGGACATCATAGTCCATGAGTTTAAGGACCCCACAGTCCGATGTTAGTTTAAAGACATCACGGTCGAGGTTAAGGACATCATAGTCTGTGAGTTTAAGGACCCCACAGTCCGATGTTAGTTTAAAGACATCACGGTCGAGGTTAAGGACATTATAGTCCGTGGATTTAAGGACTCCACAGTCCGATATTTAGAGACATCATAGTCTGTGAAATGTGTGGTTGTCGGGACCCGTCACCTCTTTGAAGACGTTGAGGAATTACAACGACGAATATCAAAGGAGTGATGAGATGTACCATTGAACCAAAGTGCATTAAGTGATCTGTAGCCCAATTTGGAACCAAGATTAATTAAATTATGTTATGAGCACAATGGCTCAGTTAAGTCTGAATTGAGGACTTATGGCCAACTTGGGCTAAATCCAATTAGATTTGAAGTGTTGGCTCTCTATTAGACCATTAGACATTTGTCTGGTTTCAGCCCATATTATTTAGCAATGCTAAACAAGAGTTTAAGGGCTTTGATAACATTTTTATCTTTGACTGAGCATGGAACATTATAGCTCTGAATTTTACTCAATTTTGAGATTCAGTTGAAGGGGAGTCTTTTGCCTCTGGAAAATTAGCCAATTTGGCTAAAAGTAGTGTTAAACACTAGAGAACAGTAATGTTAAACACTAGAAATAAAGCTCTCAAATTAGTGTTAAACACTAGATAAGAATGGATCATGTGGGGACACGTGAGGGCACCCAAAGGTGGGGCCAGATCTCCTTTGCTTTGTTATGAAAATAAGTGTTAAACACTTTTGATCTTTTTGGCCATCACGTGTGGGCACGTGATAGGCACTCATGCACTGATTTGTTAAGGCTTTTATTAGGGGTCACGTGAGGACACGTGAGAGCGCCCAGAGGTGGGACCATGTCCTTTTTACTTTGCTTTGTAAATAAGTGTTTAACACTTTTTTTATATTTTATTTTTAGCATCACGTGTTGGCACGTGATGGGGATTTATGCACAGATCATTAAAGCATTTACTAAGGGGTCACGTGAGGACACGTGAGAGCGCCCAAAGGTTTGCTTTCCTTCGCTTTTTCTTTCTGTGTTTTGTAAGTCTCGTGGGAGCACGTAAGGCGTTGCCTCAAAGCTTCCTGCTTCTCATTTCTGGGAATCTCTTCAGGGGTCATGTGGGGACACGTGACCTTAATTCTTTTCATACACAGAGATCTTTTAAATCTCCTTATTTTATTTTGAGAATTAAATTCTCTGTAGGGTTAAACCCTAATCATGATTTTGGAGGAATTAAATTCCTATTATGAAAGAATTAAATTCTTATGTAGGGTTAAACCCTAATTTCTTTTAGAGAAATTAACTTCCCATATATGTAAAAGAATTAAATTCTTGTATAGGGTGAAACCCTAATTTCATTTTAAGAGGAATTAAATTCCTGTGAATTTGAGAGAATTAAATTCTCAATTAGGGTTAAACCCTAGTTCTGTCCATCTTGAAGGAATTAAATTCCTGTAATTTTAGGAGAGTTGAATTCTCATATAGGGTTAAACCCTAGTTTTGTTTTGAGAGAACTAAATTCTCTAAACTCAATTCCCCCTCTAAGTTTTGGATCTGCATGGCAGGATCTCAACCCGATGAGAATTAAATTCTCAACCTATGGGGAGATGTGCTTCGGCAGATCTTCAACTAGAGGAAGAACTAAGTTCTTTTGCAGAAGAATTAAACTCTTAGATTTTGAGAATTAAATTCTCTGTTTGAGGTTTTGATTCCCTTTCTTTTCTCACCTAGGGTTTTCTTTGTTGAGAATTAAATTCTCCTTTCTTTTCTCTCTGAAATTTCAAGATTCCAAAACTCTATATCTTCAAAAAAAATTCCTCCTTTTTCTTTTATTCTTGGCTCCTATTTATAGGAGAAGGAAAAGAATCAATTTGTTTAATGAATCTTTCATTGAAAGCTTTTGTTTGTTTTCATAATTAATATGAGCCTTTAGATCATTCAGTGAATTTTATTCACCGTTGGATTTTCAATCCAAAGATATTCTGTTTGTTATTTTCGGTGAGATTTAGGGAAATCTTTCCTTGTCTAAGATTTTTCCATAAATTGGTGATATTTAATCACCCCTGGATTTTTAATCCAACGGTTCTCCCTAATCCTTTCGCATTTGGAAAGATTTGAGAGAAATTTAGAATTTTAATTCTATTAAACTGTAAGGCTTTCAAAGCCTGTCACGTGCTGGCACGTGACCCCTAGCTTCTTCTTCAGCCGTTTGTTTTCATTTCTGTTTGATGAGAATTTAATCATCATGTGTCAACACGTGACTATTGGTCACGTGTGAGCACGTGATACCTCATTGAGGTAATTCCTGATTTTTAGAATTAAATTTTATTAAGTTATAAGGCTTTCAGAGCCTGTCACGTGCTGGCACGTGACCCTTGGTCACGTGTGAGCACGTGACCCCCAATTGGGTCCTCCTTCAGCCGTTTGTTTGTGCTTTTGTTTTAACCATCACGTGTTGACACGTGACCATTGGTCACGTGTGAGCACGTGACCCCCAGTTGGGTCCTCCTTCAGCCGTTCGTTTTTATTTCTGCTTTAATTATCACGTGTTGACACGTGACCATTGATCATGTGTGAGCACGTGACCCCCAGTTGGGTCCTCCTTCAGCCGCTTTTTTATGATTCTGTTTGCTTAGATTTTAACCTTGTAAATAGATCACGTGTCAACACTTGACCCCTTGTCACGTGTGAACACGTGATGCCTCTTTGAGGAAAACCATGATTTTTAATCAGGGAACAGGAGTGTGCGGTTGTGGTGGGTTTACTTTCCACTTCTCAGACAGCGCAAACTTACCTTGTAGGTACTGATCCTCGATCCATCCCTTAAAGACGAAGCAATCTTCGATTGGATGGCTTACCGTTTGGTGGTAAGGGCAATAATTGGGATTATTCGCTTCGCCGGGTTGCGATGGTCGTTTTGGATTCGGCAGATTGATAAGCCTGTTGTGCATCGCCAGCTCGAATAGTCTCTTCGTTTTGTCTCGTGGGAACGAGTAAGGACGCTTCATTTTCTCATTATAATAGCGCTGTCTCTCTTCCAGTTGATCCGTCAGTTTAAGGGCACTGGGCTTCTGTTGGGTATTAGTAACGAAGGCCGCCTTCCCTTTACCTTTTTCGTTCCGCGGCTCCGGCTTCGGAGGAGACGGTCTGTGACCCATCCGATCCATCTGGACTAGCTTGTCGATTAAAGCCTGGAATGTGGTCGGTTTGAAGAACATCATGAACTGTGAAATAGTTGCATGAGGGTCTAGCGTGCCCATGAACATGCTCACCGCTGGTGCTTCTTCGATGCGCTGTTCGCACTTCGACCACAGATTTCGCCATGGGATTGCGTACTGAACCCACGTCTCGCCCGGCTTCACTCTGGCATTGATCAATGCTGTTATTGGGGTGCGTTCACTGGCACTCGCGAATCGCTGGGTGAACAATAACTCCATTTCTGCAAAAGTCTTGACGGAGTCGTTTGGAAGTTCGGAGTACCACTCAAATGCCGTCTCCGACAAGCTGCCGACGAATTGGTGGAGCAAAAGCTTATCATCGCCACCGGTGTTGCGACATAGGGCCCTGAACTGAGCAACATGTTGATAGGGATTGCCTGTCCCCTTGTACACATGGAATTTGGGGATTGTGTATCCCGGTGGATACTTTATCTGATCATACCAGCCTGGATACGGTCGCCCAGTTTTGACAACTTGGCCGGCCGCTTCATTTGCCTGGTGAACTCTTATTTGCTGAGCAATATAGTCATCCAGGGAAGCTTTGGAGATTGTCTCCTCCTTGGCTGTTGACAGAGCCGACAGAGAATTCGATGTTTCTCCTCTGCCATCTTCAATTATTACTGGAGGATCTTCGGCTGGGGGATCCGACTGGATCATCATGCCCACCATATCTTGGAATAAAAGGGCCATTTGCTTTATATTAGCCGCTTGTTCCGTGGCCTCTTTGTCCTTCTTCTCAAGCATTCTCCGAAGGAATTCAACATCAGTTTCCTGCTCACGGCGCTGCTCTGATGATGCCTCCGGGTTTTCTTTTGACTCGGTAAGTGCGGCCATCGTAGTCAGCATCTCTTGAAGCTTCTGTTGTTGTTGCTCTTAAGCCTTAGTCACTGATCGCGTGAGCGGTTGATGACCTGTGGAGATACGGCTATCCTCTTTTCCGGATGCCATATAGACGGTATGCACCACCATGCCCCCAGACTTGGGGCGTTTAGGCTCAGTGCCCTTGACATTTGTCGCAGACATAGGGATTTTCTCCGGCCTTCTCCTCTTATGGGCGGTCGAAGTTGAGAGGGCCGTTGTAGTGGGCACCCAAGTAGCCGTCGCCTTCTGTGGCTTACCAGGACGGTTTTCTTCCTGTCGGACCTTCAGCTTCTTCTGTCGGCGAGGATAGTCTTGATCGATCACTGACTCCTGAACCCGTCGCCAGACTTTGTAAACTTTAGAGGACAGCCTCTGAAGGGGCTGCTCCGGCTTTATTTCTGTAACAGTCACCACCGGTGGAGGAGATCTCTTCAGCACGGCGGTAGGAGAGTTCCTGTGCACCTTGTTCAGCAGCTCAAAACTGTTCCCGGTTGGAACAGCAGCATTAACTTCCACCGTTGGAGCTGGTGGTGTTAGCCCAGAGGGGGAGTTGCCCCCAGCCTTCCTTACTCGGCGCCAGTGGCGACGTTGAGCGTGTCGAGCTGTTGGGGTTGGTTCAGCGATGGGGATGGCTTTGTCTTGCCTCCTGTTCAGGTAAGGCGCCGCCGGTGCCAGCCTATTGAAGACTGACGTCTTTTGAGTAGTGGTATCCAATCTGTCAAAGATAGACCTTTGAGCAGGAACGGGAGCCGTAGTGGGAGTAGGAACAGTCAGTCTTGTAAAGACCGACCCTTTGGTAGGAGAAACCTCCTTGACGACTTCGGGAGCGGGGATGGCTACTCTCTTCGGAATAACCTTTTCTTGAATTGCAGGCTTCATCATAGGCCCACGAGAAATTTGGCCCAGTCTGGCGAAGACCGAGGTGCTGGAGCTGGACGACCCGTTAAGAGGGACCGCAGTAGTAGCAAGTCGATCAAAGACCGACTTCTTGGGAGCTTCCGGCGTTGGCACAGGAACGATGAAGCTCGTTGGCGGGAGCATGGTCCCGAATAACAATCCAGTGGTGGCTTGAGTGACCTGTTCCACCGGTATCGTGAACAGGGAAGCCGCTTGGGGCCCGTAAGCTATACCTCCAGATGAGGCGGAGCGTGGGTTGCAATTGCAGTTAGAACATTTTGCACAAGCGGACGCCATCGATCCTTCGCTTTCTGCACCAATCAAAACGCCAAATCTTAGTACCTCGAGCCCAAGGGCAACTATATCAAACCGCGATTCGTTCGCGAACACGACACACGAAGTGTGGAGTGGAAAGAGGAAAAGGTCCTACCGGACGTGCCAGAATCTGATCGCTTGCCATGGGGATGGAGATCGGAAGGCCAACTTTGTTTTTTTAGTGGATTTTCGTTTCCCACAAACGGCGCCGACTGATGGAGCTCCTTTTCGGGCCTCCGTCAGATGTTGTCTTCCGTTGATCTCACGGTGAACTTAGCTGTTTATCCTTCGTTGCGTATGGGTCTCAATGGGTTTTTGGAGGAAGAGGTGAAGTGAGGAAGCTGTTGCCGAGTACCTGCAAAGAAATCTCGGGATGGTTTGGTACCACCAAGGACCCTCCGACGCTCAAGTCAGTGATAAGATCCGAGCAGAGTAACGGCGTAAGTGTAAAGAATGGCTTACTTGACCCCTCTGTGATGGGGGTTTATATAGCGGTGGTGGCATGCAGCAGCAGGCGCGAGAATCTCGTCGGCAGTTACGCTCCCGACGTCACGCCCGCGTAAAGAGCGGATCGCCCATTAATGGGGATCGTGATGGCGTGGAACGTGGGATGTTGCTGACGGAGAATCTACGCATGACGAGATTTGCGGAGCGGCGGTTACGCCTGTGAGTGGTGGAGTTGGTTGGTCGGAGGGACCGAGGAAGATGGTCTCGGCGGGAGAGCTCGGGAACGAGTGAGAGGGCCGAGGTATCTTGGTCCTGCGATAGCTCGGAGGCGAGCTGAGAAGCCGAGGAGGCCAATTTGCAGGGGGCCCTGAGGTGAGCCAGCTTTGTGCTGGTAGGTCGGGTACAGGGGTGTCCTGATCGGCCCCTGTGGGCCCTCTCTTCTGAGTTTTGGGACACGTCATCTGCCACGTGTCCTGATCTGGAAGGTCGCCAATATAGAGCATCATCAGAGGCAGTAGTGAATAGAAAGGATTCGTCTCTCCCGGTATTGGGAGTTGATATCGCGCTGTGTTCGGATAGCCAATACACAAAGTCCCTGGCCAGAGCAAGTGAGATTCACTGGTAAGTACATCAGTAGTTTCTCAGGGTGTATTGGGTTCTACACCAACATGACTTATTGCGCTATTAGGGGTCTGACGTTTACCACCCCCTAGGCTCGATATGCGATACTCTTAGACGAACAGACCAGACTGTACGGAGATTGTCACGGATAGGCACAGTAGGGGTTCGGATGAGTTCGCTCGTCGACCTTCTTTTCTATAGATACCTGGGTAGCCGTTACGTACAGCTAGTGCCGCTGACGGACTTGTTGTTAAACCCACTGCCAGCTTTCTGTCGAGTCTTTAGAGTCCTACACTGAGGGTTTTCCTGGTTCAGGTGAAACGATATAGAGACCGTATGGTTTTACGTGCAGGGTTCCGATCATATACGTGTACTGGCTACACGGATGTTGTTTGGACGGATAATACCAGTAGGCTTTGGATTAAGCCGGATTCTAGTATTATATTATTGGATTATTCTTATCTCATCGTATTCGTATTTTTGCAGTACGAATATAGGTATGTATATACGGTGAGGGCATTCTTGTAATTTTACGAGAGATGCTTTTAGAAGGGGACACCTCGTTATTGGATTTATCTATTTTTGGAAAATAGATTATTAAGGTGGAAAATGGAGATATTTATGGCATGGATGAAGCATGGCTTATTCCTTTAGTTTATTGGTTTGCCTTCACTATTCAAGCATGGTTGTTATTTGTTTCTGGAAAATATTACATGCTTGATCATTGAGATAGAATGAGCCATTCTTCACTTGCACAAGACTTAGCTCATTTGCATTCTTTCTCTCTCCATTCTTCTCCTTCTTCCTCAAGAGCTTAAACCTTACATGTGTTGTGAACCCTAAGGTCGTTTGAGATAAAATACTCCAATTAGCACTCTACATCTCCTAAGCTACCTAGATTAGCGAACTAGATACTTTAGTTACCTCGGTTTAGAGTTTGGAGTTTGAACCATAGACTCTCGGGTGGATCGTCTTCGACACGAGGAGGCCGAAGACCGAGCTAGATCCGCATCTTCAAGGAGCTCAAGCTAAGGAGAAGAAGACCCGAAGGACTTGAATCAAGAAGGTATAAAACTCTTTAATAATAGTATAGAACCTTCAAGTGTTTAAACAGTTAAGGTTTCCGAAAAGATCTTGTATGATAGGTCAGTGTTGCAAGTATAAAAATCGTTTTTGTAAATTCCATCTCTCCACAAGTGTGTGAGATGTGCGATATCGACTTACATCACCGTGTTCTTTAACATCAAGCTTGGAGTTTGCATTCCATCGTCGTGTTTTTCTCGTCTCCGAGGCAAGTATTCTTGCTTTTTATTTTTGGTCGATGCAATATCGGTGAATCTTCAATTATATCTTTAACCCACATTGTTGAAATAAAAATGTGTTAGTTCGCAACTTTATAGATTTAATAATACGAAATCATATATTTCTTGTATACAAGTTAATAATTGCAGGTAAAATTGACGGAAATAGATTAAAGCATGGATCTATAAGGAAATACAATTAGATACAGATAAAGTTTGAAAGTTGTCAAGTTATCTTTAATATATTTGTGTACTAGACATTCAATGATTAGGGAAAATATAATTAGTTAATATAATAGTAAAGATGACACGTTATTTTCAACACTTCATTGTATATCAATATACTGACACTATTCAACATGCTACTAGTGACTAGTGCTAAAAATACCTTTATATGTTATGACTGTCATGGACACTATTACATGATAACGACTGTACTTGACATGCTATGATGACTCATTAATCCAGCCCGCTTATATAAAAACAAGATCTAATTAGAATACTGAATTACATGCCTGGATACAATTACTCGTGCTTATATGTTTACCTATCATAATATTATCGTGACTTGTCCTGATAACCTGACCATTCAGCATTCCTAATTTGTGATTGAGCTCTTTACCATGTTAGTTATAAATACGCAAGGGTTGGGGTAGTTTGAGTGTGCGTTCGTTCGATATGATCTCAGGAGTCCTAATGCCGGTAGCTCGTACCGGGCTATATCGGTCGCTTGTTATTACAACTTGTACCGGGCTATATCGGTCATTGTTCATCAGCCGGTACCAGACTTTATACTGTCAGTGTTATTATAGCTCGTGCCGGGCTATATCGGTCATTGTTCATGCAGCCGGTACTGGGCTTTATACGGTCAGTGTTATTTCCGCAGTTGGGCCCGTGTTTCCTTGTCCCTGGGGTCATACCCTTGGGTTGGGAATACTCCTGCAGAGGTTTGACGTACATACTCGAGTTTACGAATAGGAAAGATTACCCTATTAGTGACCAGTTAGGATATAACTTAACTTGTTGACTTGCTTGTTTCATATTATTACTATGTACTTATAAACATGTGCATGCAGGTTTCACAATACCTATATATTTATGTTATCACACAACATATACGCACTTTATACGTTGGGTACTTATAAGGATGTTTTGATATCCCTGAGATTTGTCATCTCAGGTTTAGTGACGGATCTTCAGGCTGAGCAGGATCAGAGCGATTTCCAGGAGTTTGTAGAAGATCGGTAGTCCCTTATTTCTTTTCCGATAGCATTTAGCATGTGTGCCTTTGCGGGACATTAAGATTTATGTGTCTTTTTCGGATCTTATCTTATTTCAAACCTATTGTATCATAATCTTATTTTTGCGTTTTTTATCTTATGAACCTTTTACTAGTATTCCTTGTGGTATCGTTGCAGCATGATTATCAGTGTTATCTATTTTGTTTTGGACATTATATTGGCAGGTTTAGCTAGACAGCTTTTATGTGACTATAGAAGGATTTTTCCTTACCGTAGGTAATACGACTCTCCGTATTTCCGTATTTTGGGAAGCGGGGCGTGACAATTATAAAACGTTTGATTAATGTACATTTATCAAATACACGTATTTAATCGAACTCCCGTACGTATCGCCATACGCGCACTATATCGTTTCGCCTGAACGGGAAAAACCTTTGTGTGAGACTCTAAACACTCAATCAATACACTGGCAGTAGATTAGGATCATATCCGATTAAATCTGAAACACTTTCAGATCAATCCCCTCACGGGATAACCCACAAGCATGTTAATGACACTAGCTATACGTAACGGCTATTCAGGTATTAATCAAAAGAAAGGTCGACAAACAAGCTCATCCGAACGCAATCAGAGCCTATCAGTAATAGTCACTGTACAATCCAGTCTTTTCATCAGAGAGTGTCACATACCGGGTCTGGAGGGTGGAACCTGTCGGATCCCCAATAACCCAATAAGTTATGCAGATATTAGACTCATAACTATCAGAGATACAACTGGTAACACTTATCAGTTTATCTCAATGACCATGGCCATGGATTTCTGGTTATGGTCATGTCCTGCACAACGCGACATCATCTTCCTATACCGGGAGAGACGAATCTCTTTGACCACTCATTACCTCTATGTGCTTCGGGGCTGAACTCAACTAAAATCTGTTTGCATGACTCTTTAGAACCGTTGTAGGGTGGTAATCAAAGTACAATGGGAACACACATAAGACACTATGGCGACCTCAGGTCAAAAAACTACCATGTACTCATGTCATCAGAGAACTGCTATCTGACGATAGATATAATACCATTTAGGAGTTCTCGATGAGTCCGTTCACTGAAACTCATTCTCCAATAAGCACATATATACAATCCTCGGTGCCAAACACCAATAGCTGTGAGACCGGTTATTACCCTAATGTAGTGTCATCGATTGTGTCATCGATAGTTTTCTAATCTTACTCTAATTTAGATATGATTTTGTTGTGCATTAATTTTTAATTTTCTACGTAGTCTATCTTAGTATTTGAATATCAAAATAGTATTTGATATCTTTCTTTATAAGTAATATCATATGTCAAAGTGTTCAACTTAGATCTCAGTTTAACATTTCATAGCTGAATAAAGGCTAAATTTCATTTAAATACCAAAAGCCTTCTGTATTTTTTTAATATATATACCGTATACATTTTGTCTTGTTAGCATGTACCGAGAATAATCAATGATAGGTAAATATAAGACATGTTTTGGTGTTTTTCAATTTATAATTTACACATACAAACATCAAGTTTATATTATGTACTGTGGTTATGAACCAATGCAAATAATAAATTACGTCAATGCTTTAGCTAAAATAAATTTTAAAAAAATTCCATCAATTCATTATCTATTAAATTTTTAAATAACGATAGTTATTCTATTTGTGAAATATTAACATTAATTTTAAAAGGAGTATAATTTTTATCAATAAATGTAAAGAATAATGTTTTTTTAAAACAATCTTGCTTTCATTATGTTTGAAAAAAGCATATGAATTTTTTGTGATTTTTTTTATTTAGATACACATTATCGTTTCTCCTTTCATATTTTTTATTTTTTGAAATTCTTATCAATTATTATTAGCCATAAAACCCAATCATGAATGTTTTTAATTATGAATTTTTTTTTCGATATATATATATATCTTTGCAAAAAAACTCAATCATGAACATTTAGCAAAGATTAAAATCAAAAAATTAGGAAAAAAAATTTACATGATTAATTTTAATCATGGAAAATTCTTGAGAAATAACTTTTTATCCAAATAAAACAAAACAAAACAAAACCCAATAATTTTTCTAAAAAATAGACCACCTGTATTTTTTTTCTTAGGGCTCATATAAATGGGCCATTTGCAAGTAAATAAAGAAGTAAATATAAATAAATAAAAGGGTAAAAAAGGAAATCCTAAAATTAGTGCTTTGACTTACAAAATATTCTTTTGACTAACCCAACTTTGTATTAGTACTGAACTTTGACCCCATGCATGACGTATGAGATCAAAGACGGTCCAATATATTCATAGATGAATTCATACGGTACATAAAGTTATTACAATTTAAGATATAAACAATACATGATAAAAGAAAGTACATGGACATCTTCTTCTTGCTCAAAATGATCGTTGTTGATCGGATTTTTTTTATAGATTGTGATATTTCCTCATAAACATTATAGTTCTTAAATAAATAAATAGAGTTAGCATTTATTTTTAGTCTCATATGAGTTATAAGCACGTAATACGTTATAAATTGTGATTGAACTATAATTATTGAATGTAATTTACTAAAAAAGATAATTATATACGTTATATTACGCATGATAAATAATCTAAATATTGAATATAATTTTAATAATTTTTCAAATAGTTTGTCTCTTTATTTAAATATCAAGATAGTATTTGATTTCTTTTTCTATGAGAAATACCATATGAAAACTTAGATTTTAGTTTAATATTTCATGACTGTATAAATGCACTTAAATACCAAAATCTTTTGGTAATTTTTTTAATTTAAATATCATGTACTTTGTGACTTATAAGTAGATACCAAGAATAATCACCATATCTAAATAAATACCCTGTCTTGGTGTTTCAAATTTTCAATTTACAAATACGAACATCAAGTTTATGTCATGCAATATGGTTATAAACTAATGCAAATAATAAATCATGACAATATTTTGGCTAAAAAATTTATTTTTCAATAAATTCATTACCTAGTAAATTCTAAATAGCGATAGTTATTTAAGTCATGAAATTTTATGATAAGCTTTAAAGCAATTATAGTTTCTATCAAGAATTGTAAAATAACTATTATTTGAAACATTATTTGTCACGCCCCGCTTCCCGAAAATATGGAATACGAGGGGTGACTAGACCAGCCATACTCCTACAGTTAGGAAATAATCCCGCCATAGTCACACTTCGGTTTCTAGCATTACATGGTAGTCAATAAACGGTACTAGAGTAAAGGAAAATCACAGTTCACAACTTTATTACATTGCAATAAAAGAGTTCGAAATACATTATTTTGCAGAATAAAAACTAACTAATGAATACAAAGTGCTGAAAGCAAAAGAAATGACACTGATGATGCAGTCTAAATCTCCGCGATCTCGAATGGCAGGTTCTGCTCCTGGGCTGGATCCACTTCGTCCTCTGAGCATGTTCACTCAGGTCGTCAGGGCGACACATATAGCAATAATTATACAAAGGGCGTGCAATGTTATTAAACATGAGAAGTGCAATAGAATGCAGAACATGAGTATAATAAATATCAACTGAATATGAATAATGCAATATAGGTATCATGTCAGTAAACTAGGCAATGTGTATATCCCTACTTATCGGTCACTAAGTCAAAGAAATCAAATGGTGGAAAGAATGCTCGTGTTTGACAAGGGCCCCGTGCATGCCCGAGACTACGATCCGCTGTGCCCGAGACATAACCCTGTCAGCCGTGCCTATATATATATATATATATATATATATATATATATATATATATATATATATAATAGCGAATGATCGTCCTCTAAATCATTGTATCTCGTTAAATACAAGTTCAATTACATCTTGATTTCCCCATTCCCCAGATTATAGTATGAATTTAGGTATTCGATGGGTTGTGAACAAATACGTTTCACTTTCACTTTCAAACACTTTTCCACTTATCAATATCACTTTCGTATTTATCACAATCCAATCACTAACACTTATATCGACAATGCAAAACAGTCGCTAGGTCTCACTGTAAACGATCACTATGCAGCAGGTATAAAGCAAGCACGAAAATAGGCAGAATTGCACTGAACAGATATTCACTACTTTATGACGACCAATACCATAACCTGCAAAATTTACGAAAATTCACACGAATAGAATCGACCGAAACAATATAAAAGACGCGCGAAGTACACTTGATTATCTAAGCAGTAAAATTAGTTTAATGTCAATCGAAATTCAGGTTAGGGACTTATCATTATTTTAAGGTAGCGATCGATTGCTGGAATTCCAGTTGCAGAACTGGAAGCCCAAGTTCACGTGCGTTTTACTAGTGATTATGTTCGGATTCAGGTATTGCCCCAGTTGAATAAAATCTAGTTCTATCTGTTAAGTTTCCAACGCATCAAACGGATTATCAATAGAATTTCTATATCAGAAGTTATGTCCTGTTTAGTATAGCGGTGTAAGAGAGGTCACTGCAGAAACTGCAGAACACATCGGTACGCTAAAATGCAAATCAAATATCAAACTACGGTGAAACGGCAAGAGACCAGAAACGAAACGCTGCCTCGGACTGCAGTCCAGTGCCACGTTTGCGACCCAATATCGTTACAGTTTTCTAAAATTGTCGAGAAATAAACTATGGATAGTTTTAGGTTATCGAGTCGGCTTCGATATGAGCCATAGAACGTTGCGTTCCAAATGGTATTTAATTTACAATGATTTTAACAGGGTAATATACGCGGTAAGTTTCAGATTTTGCGTTGCCTTTAGGGGGCGACTCTACATAGTTATGCACACGATATTTTGCATCCAAATTATTACACGTATTCGCAAACAGTAAAGGAATCGAACTATCGCAGTTTCCGCTATCACAAAAATATATTTTGGTTTATAGTTTGCATCAAACACTCGGGTAACATTTGGTTATCGGTCGAAAACCGAAAATTCTCCTAACCAACAAGCGATAATTTATTCCTAAGATTCTAAATGGCATCAATACGGCTAACTAACAGGTTTGGGCTCGATTTATTACCACCAACATGATGGCTCACGTACGAATGTTAATACCATGTCGATGTCTATATTTATTTTCGCATACACCCAAATAACATATAAAAATAAATTAACATTGTTATTAATCTAGTTTTGTAATAGCATGGCAACAAGAGAAGGATTTTTCTCTTGCCTGGAGACGACGACGATGGCGGTGGCAACGGTCACGACGACAGTGACGAGCTCGAGTGCGGCCGAGCTCGTCGGCGACGTGGTCGGGCAGTGGCCTGCAGTGGTGGCGCGGGTGCTGTGGCACGGAGGCGTCGGGTGCTGCGGTTTGCAAGGAGCTCGGCTCGTCGGCGACGGAGTGGCGTGCAGGGGGCGGGTTTTATTCGCAGCGGGGGAGAGGGGTGGCTCCGACGATTTTGATATAAATATTATTATTTCTTTTTTCTTTCTTTCAAAATTTCTATCAAATATTATAAACTATAAAAACCAAGGAAAACTTTTCCTAAGCATTTTGCAAATCTCATACATGAACAACATGGGAATCGTTAAGGATTTTGTTTCCAAATATAATCTTGCTCTACTAAAATCAAGAAACATTGTTACATTTAAAATTAAAAAGGGCATTTTGGGAAGAACTTTTCAAAATTAGTGTTTTGGCGAAAGATTTCATCCTATGCAAAAGAATCCTTCCTAAAACCCAACTTTATATATATATATATATATATATATATATATAAAAGGTTAGCAAAACTAGTTTGTGGGAGGTATGTTTGGTGAAATGTTTTCTCATGTATGGTTGTATGTAAGGTTAGCAAAACTAGTTTGTGGGAGGTATGTTTGGTGAAATGTTATCTCATGTATCTATCTGATATGAGTGCAATAGGTTTTATCACTATCTCTATCTATAATGACATATGCATGGATGAATTGTGTCTATTATTGAAGAGAAATGATGAATTCATTTCCCTTCTTCCTCCAAAATAATGAAATGAAGGTAAGGTTTGGGATGTTCTTTTATTGTTCATGATTCGCTTCTGATTAAACCGACTAGACCCTAATGTGGCGGCTAATTTGCATTGTACACAATTACTGACTTTTAAGATGTCATGAGTCACCTAGGGGTGCAACCGGGCCAGGTCGGGTTGGTTTGTGATGATTTTCATATCTGATCTGAAATTGAAATCCGAAACTTAAAATCCGTCCAATCATTACCGGTTGTACAATGCATTATACTAAAAAACATGAGTTTGGGTTTTGTTTTATGTTGAGCTTGATCCATAATAAAAATATTTGAATTTGATTTTGCCATTTTGTGCTTGTTAGGTATTTATCAATTAATATATAGCAGATCCATTTTGATTTTTGCCAGTTAAATATTGGAACCCTTCAATCCAACCTGTAGTTTGATAGGTTGCTTAGTCCGAATGGACATTCAATCAACTTGTTTATGCCATCTTAAACACTGTTCCATCACACCAAAACAATAAAATTATGGTAGGATCGATTATTGAAACAAATGGAGCTGAAGCCCTAGAGTTGCGTTCGCATGATCCAATCCCAGATGGTTGGACACCTCCCTACTTAAACCTAAGGCTCTGCCCCCTCTTGTACCCTCAGGGGCGCTGCGATGAGCGCAGCCCCATCTACTTTTAAATGCTTCGATTGCAACTAAACGTTATGTACCGTCTTGCAATGGAAATGCCGACCCGGTGGGCCCAGTTGTATAGGGTCCAGATTAAAGGGTAAGGCAGAGATCAACATGATTCATTAATTGGGTCCCGAAAAGAAGAATTATATATGCATGCATGAAGTCGATATCATGAACTTATACTATCCAAAACTTTGTTTTTTTAATGTGAGGATATTGCTAAATTAAGCTCGAGCAGCCTAGTGTATTGTTGAATTTAAGAGAGTTTCTTGTCCAAGGACCACAAACAAATTAATGGAGCAAAGTGGTGGGTTCATATTCTTATTTTTCATTACTCAAGTAGGTGCCGAAAATTATATTATTTTTTATTATTTATGTGGGGTTTATATAATAGAAGAAAGTATTTTAGTGGGCAAAATGGTTGTTGAATATTGTAGACGTAAACTTAGTCCATCTTTATTGAAATTATTTGATAAAGTTACTCCACAGACAAAATCAACGCATCTAAAATTATTCGAACCAATACGTACATTAAAAGTGATGTTGTTTAATATACAAAGTGAGTTTAAAGGTCTAGAAATAGGTCTTTTTCTTAAGGATGCAGCCTTTAAGGGATCGAACTAGTGATCTACCAGTTTGAACATGATTTATGCCGTTAATTTTTGTTTTAAGAAGCGGATGATGGAATTGAAGGGTAGGGGTTAGAAGAAAGAAGGTCACATGGGTAATAATATTTCTCCAAATGTTTCTCTTATGATGTCAACTAGGTGCAGAACATTTTTTGTCACTCTCTTAATAAATAAAAGTTTCCAAACACAAACCTCCAAGATTATGTTTCTCACAACAATCGTCACATCAACCAAATATAACTCTAGTTTACAAAGTGGAAAATGATTTAAGTATATATAGTCTCCGTTAAATTATCAAGCCAAACAATGAAAAAAACAAAACAATTATCTATTCTTAAGCATATGTGCATGCCTATGAGACAAACCTAGTATTTTTTAAATATTTTTTTAAAATTTTATATTCTTAAACCCGAAAATAGAGATAATCAAAATTGCCAAACACAGTCCTTTGAAAACTACAACCATTGCAATTATCCTTACAATTCGACAAGAGGAAAGTTATTACTCCGCGAGGAACCCTTGTAAGCAATTTTTTTACAAAAAATATTTAAAGGAAAGTACATGGCTTATTATTTGTTTATAAGTAATTGAGGGGGAAAGAATATATATTAAAAGAAAAAGACAAATGATTGAATGGAGAATTGGCGTTATCTCCATTATCAAAAGAATGTGGAGAATAGGATATTACATAACGTTGTGCTCAGGTAACTAAAATTTGACGAAGTGGGGCATCTCAATAACCAATTTATTAAAGGGGAAATAAAATTAGGTTGATTGATTAATGCATGAATTAAAAAAGCAAAGGAAAAATGCTTTAGTACCCAAGTTTACAAACCTGCTTTATTTTTAAACCCATGAGATTTCGAAATCACAAATCAGCTTTAATGTCTTATTTTGCTGAAACCAAAATGGACATTTCATATGATATATTAGACCGTATATAAACAGGGAGGAGGTTCACAGCAGTAGAGTTTTGAATTTGAAGATCCCAACAAAAAATTCTTTAACTATTAACCACGCTCGAAATATATTTTTAAACAAAACAATTTATATTATTTAATTATGAAACATGACGATTAACCGGTAGTTTTATGGACCGTTTTGTGCAAATTATACGTATGAAATGCAGAAATAAATATAATCATTTCTCAGATAAGTGTAGTCGCACTTAAGTGCGTGTCTCCATACCTTGCTGTTGGGTGTGTTGCGCAGCATATTTAATCCTTTTCTCATCAAATTATGCATGTATCTTCGTATCTTGCAATTTTTCTTAAACAACAAGGGCTTAGAAATAAGTCACATTCAAACAATGGGTATGCAAATAAATTTTCCCAAGGACAAATCACCATCCCGCCTCATTTTTACCCCGTCATCCTCCAACCAATTCAACGAAAAGAAAGTTGGCGTTTTCCTCTCAAGCCCTAACCCTAACTCCAAATTCTAATCCAAAATCCCAACTTTTTACCCCAAATGTCCCCCATTGACGTTGTTAACCCAATTTTAAATACGAATCCGTGGCATCTCGGGCTTCATCAACAATCGACAAGGGATAGTGATGACGATGATGGTGGTGGGGCCCATTGTGGCGGCCGCTGCCGCCTTGGTGTTGATATCGGCGGCGATCGTCGGAGCCTACGGCGGATTCATCGTCTACAATACTAGCGCCGGCCCTGTCGAGGGGAAGCTGAATGTTCACTTGGTTGCTCACACTCATGATGATGTGGGGTGGCTCAAGACTGTGGATCAGTACTATGTTGGATCCAACAACAGCATACAGGTTTTGGGTTTTAGAGATTTGTTGATTGTTTGATTGATGTGTTGAATCTTGGGGAGTGGTTGTTTGATAAATTTGTGTTTTGATTTGTTGTAGGGTGCCTGCGTTAACAATGTGTTGGATTCTTTGGTTAATGCGCTACTGAGAGATCCCAACAGGAAATTTGTTTATGTTGAGCAGGTATGCATTTATATTGCTGCGAAAATTCGCTTTTGGTACCGCAGTCGACCGGAACGCCATAGAATTTGTATGAGTTAGATGATGTAGTATTATAATTTAATGAAGTTTCTTTTCCCCTTTTGATAGGGGAAATCAAGAGAATTGGGTAAAAAAAGTCACATAATCTATCGGTTTCGTAGCTAGTGATCTTTCTTGGGTAAATGCTCTTTTTCTATTTTGTGATTTTTTGGGGTTTTGGCAATTCTTGATTTGACATCTTGATAGGATAATAAAGTCTTTCCCATCAAGATAGGGTCAGCGAAGGAGCACACAAATCTATCGAAAGATTAACAAATTTTGTTGAAATATATTTTGATGCGATTTTTACTTAGTCTGCGCTTAAAGGGTATATAGTATTTTCTCAAGTGCAATTAAGCGGGTACATCATTTGGTATTTATAGTACGTAAATGTACTGATAAGGTAGCATAGAGTATGCTATATGAGTTTGGGTTGAGTCAATTCCCAATTATCAATAAGCTGGATTGGCTTCAGTACTTATTTCAAAAATTCAGTTGCATATTGAAGCTGCTTTTTGCAGCAACATTCTACCGTCTGAAAGAAATTGTGAATACATATAACTTCATAGTATATAATTGATATGTGGCAGGAGCTTTGGGATGAGCGGATTGGATTATAATATGCTACGCTTGATATTCATATATATGTTTATGGATAAAAAGATTGTTTTAATGCTACTATGTCTACCCTAAATCCAAATTCTATTTTCTCTTCTTATAGCTTACTTTTAAACTGGCTGCAAGGACAACTAAGCAGGTTGTTAACAGTTTCTGATCCATCCATAGGCATTCTTTCAAAGATGGTGGAGACAACAGAATGAAGTAGTCCAAGCAATAGTGAAGAAGCTGGTTGATTCTGGCCAGTTGGAGTTCATGTGCGTCAGCTTCCCAGTTTATCTCAAAATGATGATACTGTCCATGGAACAAGCTTTTGTTTATATTTTATTTGATGCAGAAATGGTGGATGGTGTATGCATGACGAAGCTACTGTCCTTTACATTGATATGATTGATCAGACAACCCTTGGTCATCGCATGATTAAAAAGCAATTTAACAAGGTCCCTCGAATAGGATGGCAGATCGATTCTTTTGGACATTCTGCTGTACAAGCTTACTTACTCGGGGCAGAAGTAATGAATCTTGCTCCCTCCCTCCTCCCTCCACACTACGCGCGCGCACAGGCACACACACACGCACGCATGCACTAACTGTCATGCTAATAACATAACTGTTTCCAACAATTTCATTTGAAAATATTTAAGCATGTGCCTATGATGGCTTAACTGAATAATGCTGTAAAAGTTTCCCATGTCTTGTACTAAAACAACTATACTCTTCTTCGAGTCGGATTAAACATCTGTACATTAAATCTGATATGGCCATGATGAGATTTATCATTTATATCCAAGTTCACTGTGTAACAGTCTGAAACTAACCCATGATCGAGATGCAGTACTGTTTCTGTACTTCCTGATAAAACTGTAATCTAGTCACATAGTTGTACCAGTACCATCACATTGAATATATCTAATAATCCTTTTACTGTTAATTAAATGTTGTTTGTATTATATGGTTAGTACAATTCATACTAAAACAACCACTTTACATTAGGTTATGAACCAAACATCTGCACTTTAATAGTAATAAATAACTGCTGTATAGAGTTTTTTCTTCTTCAATTCACAGGTAATACTCTCCATCCCACTTTTGATTCTATCAACATCCTTTTCATGGCCATGGTTGAAAGAATGATCTTTACCAACTAAAATTGTCATTCCTGGAATTGATTTGAATATAAGATATGCTTGGCTACTACCACTTCATAAACAATCAAAATTATATTTTTTGGTATCAGTCGAATGCTCATTCTTTGGTTTTGAAACTGTAGCTTGGTTTCGATTCGGTACATTTTGCGAGGATTGATTATCAGGACAGGAAAAAACGTTGGGCTGACAAATCACTTGAAGTTGTATGGCGGGGTTCGAAAACTTTCGGTGCCTCGTCACAGGTGAGAAGTTAAATACCTACTCCACTCTCTCATTTATTTTTAGTATTATCTTGTTTGTTGAAATGCTTAATTGAAAATTCCAGATTTTTGCGAGTGCTTTTCCCGTCCATTATAGCCCCCCTTCTGGATTTTATTTTGAAGTCAACGATGGAGACACACCTGTTCAGGTACAAACTTTTGAAATAAAGAGCTTGCTATATCAGCAGACATACTCTTTTTATTTTTATGAATTTATACAGGATGATCCTCTGCTTTATGACTACAATGTTGAGCAACGTGTAAAAGATTTTATTGATGCTGCTATGACGCAAGTAAGTGCATGTATTAATTATTGAATTTATCTAAATGGCATCTGCATAAATTTCATGTATCTGTGTATGCTGGCTGGAACCTACATCTCAGGCAAATTTGACGCGCACAAATCATATAATGTGGACTATGGGTGATGATTTCATGTACCAGTATGCAGAATCTTGGTTCCGACAGATGGACAAGCTTATCAATTATGTAAACAAGGTACCGTTATCTGATAATATTGTCTTACCTAGTATAAAATTTCAGGTTTTTTTTTGAACATCTCAATTCACCGATTACTTTTTAGCCGATTACTGAGCCTGAAGTCATGTTCATTGTTGCATGTTAGTGCTAAGGAACATGTATACCGGGAGAAATGGTACAAAAAAGATTAATTGGATTTTTTACTTTGCATATATCACTCTTTATGTATCAGTAAATATTGCTAGACAACCTAAAAATATTGCTAGAAAGTTATACTGATACCACCATTTTTGTTATTTTCCCCCTGTCTATGTTAACCTGTACTTTCATAATGTTTCCCTTTTTTCCTTTTCTGTTTATCCTGTATTTTCATAATGTTTCCCTTTTTTGCTTTTCTGGAGATTATTAGATATTTTTTTAATAATAGTGAGAACAGAAAAATAAATATTGATTAAATGTGTTTATATATTGGTTTTGGACATATGTATACACTTTCCTGTAAATGGTCATCTTAATACAAGATTGGTTTATGGTTTTGCTTATCGACCATTCACGAAACTGACATGGAATTATTGCAGGATGGTCGTATTCATGCTCTATATTCTACTCCATCCATTTACATTGATGCAAAAAATGCAGCAAATGAATCCTGGCCTCTGAAGGAAGATGATTATTTTCCGTGAGTGGTTCTTGTTTAACCAAGTAAAAGCATTATTGTTCACTGAGCACATGGTTGTATCCAGCATTAGTTTGTATTTTTCACTATTTATGAGCTCTTGTTTATTTATGTACAGATATGCAGATTCTGGGTATTCTTATTGGACTGGGTATTATACTAGCCGTCCCACATTTAAGCGATATGTTCGTACGCTTAGTGGTTATTATCTTGTAAGATGTCAAGCTTAACATGCATAGTTTTGGAATTTAAGTTTAAATGCTCATCTTGACAGACAATATTAGAGGCCGACTGAAATATATTGTACCCTAAATAGGCAGCACGACAACTTGAATTTTTGGTTGGGAAGACATCCTTTGCTCCATTCACCTCTAGCTTAGAAGATGCTATGGGAATTGCTCAACATCATGATGCTGTCTCTGGTACGGCAAAACAACATACAACAGATGACTATACAAAGCGCCTAGCATATGGAGCATCTCAGGTTTGCAGCTTACTGAAGAATACAAGGCCTTGATTCTCAATCTGTTAGCTTCGTTTGGTTGAAATCTTCATCAAGTACTTTTAAGGTCGTTCTATTTTAAAGGCTAATATTACATCACCCATCGAACTTGTGATGTTTTATAGGCAGAAACAGGCATCAATTTTGCTCTTTCTTGCTTAACAAGCTCAAGCCAACAATGTGCATCTCCAGCAGCAATTTTCAACCAGGTAAATAGATGGACGAGTTTTCTTATACGGGTTATGTTTGTTATGTCTTCATATTAATCACATGCATTTGAGAACTTACAGTATGTAAACCTCTGGGCAGTACATTGCTGCTTTAATTATCTATTTCATATTACTTACATTCAGTAGGTAGACAAACAAAAATAAGGGCAGTGACTATTATTCTCTATTTTGGTTGAACTGTTGATTATTGATATAGATTATACATTAGAACCTATCAGTTAAATTAAACAAATTATCAACAATGTTGATAATATGTTTACCGTGTTTGTATGCCAAGTTGGAAACATTGTAGTCAGCAGTCTTCCCCTCTGGAACCAAGTATCTGAATCATGTGTCCTTGCCATTGCCTCAGAAGATCAACCATAACTGGTATGCTACCTGAACATCGTGTTCCCTACACAGCATCCATTCACTTTATATTAAAGCCAGAGTCACAACATTGTCCCTGCTAATTTCATTTCATCAAATCCAAGAGTCGTCACAACCACATACCTCCATCCTTGGATGACATATACCGAACCTTATATACATATATATATAAACTTGCAATTGGTTTTCTCTATTTCATCAGTAACTTCCCTTGGCAATTTCCCTTAACATTGAATTGAATCCCAACCAATGTCGTGAAGTTAGTGATTTGCATCCAGGATAAAAGTGATATATTTAGACCTTGAAATGTGTCAAATGAATTTTTTTCTTCTTCCAGTCGGTTCTTGACACTTCTTGTACTTAATATAAATTTCTGATGCATTTTCTTGTCATTTGCAGTGCAGTTTACTCAATATAAGTTACTGTCCCGCAACCGAAGCAGTTCCAGAAGGAAAAAGTTTAGTAAGTTTCTGTTCTTGTGCATTAAGAGCTGCAGAACATGGAAGATTATTTTTATTTTAACTGTAGGAGATCATTGACTTCGATCCAACCTGTACAGGTAGTGGTGGCATACAATTCTCTTGGTTGGAACCGTACAGATTATATTAGGATTCCGGTGAGTTTATAAATTTTTAATTCTGACAGGTTTCTGATTTTTGACCTAAACCATTCATGATATTGTTACCTATCAGCCTCAAGGTATTTCATGCTACCTAAGTAATGGTGAACTGTGTCTGGTTTGGAGGCTTTGCCCGTGGAAATTGCAACATACTACAACCGGTCATCAGTCAACAGATTTTTTTTTACATCTGTAGTGAACTTTGTTAATGATTTCTTGAATTCTATACTCAGTGTTCTGCTGGACTTTATGGTTTAAATTTCAAGAGATATTTTGATATCTGTAATTATGCTACTTTTTATATTCCTAATGGTGTTAGCAGACATTATCAGTCTTCTTTTAGCTTCTGTCCTATAATCTTTTTACATGTTTTGTAAAGGCTGGTTTTCAGATAGGGAAGGCAACCTTCCTGGTCAAACTTTGGAAGATAATAAATAAATAAACTGCAACTTCTTCTTGACCTGGACTGGTGGTCACATAGTTTCCTATATCCATTTCTTAATCTTACACTGCTGATTCTATGAACTACTATATCTCTGCTGAATCTAACTTATATTTATGTACATAAAAAATAAGGGGAATCATGCAAAATAGGTTTACACTAGTTATTTGTTAACCAAATTTCTTGTCATTAGGTTAATGATGGCCAACTTGCTGTACGAGATTCTCATGGAAATGTCATTGAGGCACAATTCATTGAGATGGACAATAGTACTAGCCAGTTGAGAGATGTATATGTCAAGGCTTATCTCGGAGTGTCATCAAAAGAAGCACCAAAATATTGGCTTGTTTTTCAAGTTTCCTTACCACCCTTGGGATGGAGTACATACTTCATATCAAAAACAGGTAGGGAAGGTGGATTTCTACCTTTCAGTTTAAGAATTATGTGAACCAATTCTTTTCGGTGAAAATGCGGTTATTAATTTTCTTAGTGCATATGTTCTAATGCTTTGAAGTGTGCTTAATCTTTTTTGCTATGTTCTTATGGAATGAAGCAACAACAACCAGAAATGTGCATACCTTGGCTGCAACAGCACCAGCTAATGATACCGTGGAGGTTGGTCAAGGACCTTTCAAAATGTACTTTTCATCTGCATCTGGACAACTTGAAAGAATAGTCAATTATAGAACAGGGGTAAGTTGTTCATTCTGTTTTTAAATTCCATATGCCCATTGTGTGACATTTCCTTGATAGTTCATAAGTCGAAATAACTATCCCGCTATAATTGCCGGTTTCACAATTCCGTGGTTTTTTTTGGTGTGGTTAACGGTGTTACCACGCATGCAATTCCTTAGTTGTTACTTAGCTGAAATACTGTTATGTTTCATAAAGTGGCTATCGTCTTATTTAAGCCCAGCCTTCTATTTTGCCATTGACGTGTCTGCCATTTATCCATTTGCATCCAGCCACAGTATTTTATTTTCACTTATAAAGGTAGACCCATGTTCGACCCATCCCTCCCCTTAATATATGGGTTGGTCTCCTCTTACATTGTATTATTTGCTTTCACAATGCTCATTCCCATCCATCTCTCACATTATGTAAGTATCCAGCCACGACAATTTGGAATGTGAATGATGGTTTACCCCTGTTCGTATTTACAACTTGAACTTCAGTTTCTGGTCTCTTTTTATTCTTACCGTGCCAAAATTTATCAGTAAAATCTGATCTCTGTGTGGATTTAACACATCCATATAAATGTGAATATATGGAGGTTTTTTTTGTTAGAGTTTCATGTTGCGCCAAGATAAGATGATGATGTACTTTCTTTATTGCTTAGTTTCATTGCCCCATACCTAGGTGAGGTATCAAGATAGCTGACTCCACAGCTTTCTAGGACAGTGGTATTCTAGGGACCTAGGGTTGGAATCATTTGTTCCTGAGACTTGACCTGGATCTGTGTCCATCACCACAGATTGACATTTCTGAATAATGATCATGCCTTATTTGGAAGTGACCAGCTATGAAATCTTAAGTAGCATTAACATAGTCAAGTAGCATGCCAATCCTAATTAATTACCCATGTTATAATCTGTGGCTGTGCGGCTGTGCCACGTCCATGTGTCTTGGAAATAGACTTTCAAGTGTTTGATCTGCGTAACTGCATCAAAACAAAATATTTCTTTCCATACTATATATAATCACTATTCTGATGGATGTACTTTCTTCCTTTATACCAGATTTTTTCCTCTTTGGGCTCGTATGCTGCATATAGTGTGCTATAACGTTGACAGTAACGAGTTTTGCTTTATGCTTCAGTCAACTCATTTCTGGTTTGATGGTTTTATTATTTATGTTTTTGTGTATAACGATGGCAAAACTTCAAAAAAATAAAAATAAAAATAAAATTAAAATTAAAAAGAAATAAAAAAATTACCATTATGTCTAGAAATATGCATCATCTTATTTAAACACTGTTTCTCACAGTAGTATACTATATTCCAGGTTGATATACCTACACAGCAAAGTTATCTATGGTATGGGGCAAGTAGCGGAGATGATGCAGATTCAAAGGTAGTTAACTGAGTTGATGGAACCATAATTGCTTACAAATTTCTGGTTGTTATACAATCATTGGTTAATTGCTTGCATCTTCTGTATTTCAAACTTCAAAGGCATCTGGTGCATATATTTTCCGGCCAGATGGGGCTCCTCCAACAATTGTTTCTAGAGCGGTAATTCATTATGCTACACTTCTTGCTCTGACAATATCTGGAATTAACTAGTATGGTGCTAAAATGACCTCTAATATAATTAAGAAATATTTTCTGTAATTCTGTGTTACTGTAGGTACGTATGAAGATCATAAGGGGGGCACTGGTTGATGAAGTACACCAACAATTTAGCTCATGGATATATCAGGTAAAGATTTCTGTCAAGACAATGACATCAAATATAGTTAACTGTTCCTGGAGATAGCACAAATACATCAGATAATTTGAATGCATATAATTTATGGAGATTTTTTTAGTCTGTTTTCTTCTAATGATAGTGTGCAAGTTTTTGCTTTTCCCTATAATGATGGTGGCCAAATATATACAGTTTAACCCAACTTTTATTTAAAAGTATATGATAAATTAGGTATCATGTATGTTTAGTGGCATAAATATTGCAAGTATCAACCATATATTTGCATGCTTGATCTCTTTCCTTTCCTCAAGAGTTTCTTTTTTTCTGTTGCCTACCCTTGGTTCTAACTATAGTTTTCTTATTCTAGGTGACTAGACTGTACAAGGACAAGGAGCATGCTGAAATTGAATATACTGTGAGTATAGTTACATAATATGCTGAAATTATAAAAAACTTACCATTATGTCCAAATTAATTTTTAGTCCCCTGTGCAATCTCACGACACTCGACATTTAGCTCACTAAAAATATTTATACTTTTGTATGAAGATTGGTCCTATCCCAACTGATGATGGTGTAGGGAAAGAGATTATTACAAGGTTGACAGCAAATATGGTGACAAATAAGACATTTTATACAGACTCTAATGGGAGAGATTTTCTAAAACGGGTACTGCTCATGAGTTCATCTTTCTTCGAAGTTTTATATAATTGCATATATTAACTTTTTTTTATTTTAGTTTACCAGATTCTTTTCCTGTTATCTTCAGAACAGAATTGCATTTACTTTGAAGTTATTACTTAAAGCACTAATTTTGATTAGGATACATGTTTGAATCATGTTTTCGGCATGCTCTCAGTCTCAGAACAATATTTATTTAGTGCATGTTAACGTCCAAACCCGAGTTAAACCGGTGGATGTTCAAGTATATAGTTATATGCCTTTACCCCAGTAATAAAAGAACGGTAGATGATCCGCCATTTTAGCGTAAATTTTGAAGAATAGCACATATTCTGCATTTAGAAGTTAATAATGGATTTACAAGACAAAATATAGAAGGAAGATATCTGCAGTCTCAGAGTATAGATGTCCCGTTGTCACGCCCCATCCCCAATACAGAGAGTATTGTCCGCTCTGGCCGAAACCGTACGGTTTTGTCATTCGGAGCGAACCGGACCCGACCAGGGGCCATTTCCCAAGAGGTCACCCATCCTAGGACTTCACTGGCCCGAGCACGCTTAACTACGGAGTTCTCAAACTCATGTAGTGCCAGTTCACTTAAAAGGCGCCTCTGTATTGAAGAGTAGTATCATTCCATTTATAGTACAGATCTGTTCTCTTTCGGAATGTATTCCGAAAATTCCTCATTGTTTTATAGTGGGTCCCCATGCTTATCTGGTATATATGGGTATACCGGATAATACATGGGGTATTACATTCTTTCCTACTTAGAACAATGGTTCGTTCTCGAACCACAAACCTACTATTGAGGAACCTGGCTCTGATACCATTCTGTCACGCCCCACCCCCAATACAGAGAGTATTGTCCGCTCTGACCGAAACCGCACGGTTTTGTCCTTCGGAGCGAACCGGACCCGACCAGGGGCCACTTCCCAGGAGGCCACCCATCCTAGGACTTCCCTGGCCCGAGCACGCTTAACTACGGAGTTCTCAAACTCATGTAGTGCTGGTTCACTTAAAAGGCGTCTCTGTATTGAAGAGTAGTATCATTCCATTTATAATACAGATTTGTCCTCTTTCGGAATGTATTTCGAAAATTCCCCATTATTTTATAGTGGGTCCCCATGCTTATATGGTATATATAGGTATACCGGATAATACCTGGGGTATTACATTACAAAACCATGTCACGCCCCGCTTCCCAAAATACGGAATACGAGGGGTTGACAAGGCCAGCCATGCTCCTACGGTCGAGGAAATATCCTGCCGTAGTCACATTTCGGCTTCTAGCTTTACGTTGTAATCAGTAAACAATGCACAGGTAATAAGAAATACAGTAACTAAATCAAAAGAACTAACCAGATAGAGATCAAGGAAGTATAGCTCTGGGTCGCTGATCAAGAAGTCCGCGATGTTCTCGGGGTACGTCAGGTCCTGGTCCAAGCTAGATCCACTTCTCACTCTGAGCATGCATACTCAGGTTGTCAGAGCGACACGATAGCAATATATATATATAGACACGAATGTGAACTCGTGCAATAATAATGAATATGAAACAGTAATCATGGAATAATGATGTGAACATGAAGTAGCCAATGCAGGTAACTAAAAGAGCGGGTAACAGTAGAGCAATAAACAGTATGTCAGGTATGTTGAATCGGTAAGCAATGCATGTCAATGCCACTAACCCTATCAGTCTCTAAGTCTCACTGTACAGGTCGCTAAGCCTATTGTCAGTCCAAGTGTGAGAGTCAACCACTCGTGAGTATCTCCCATCCAAGGATAGGACCCAAGGGCAAGGGAACACGGGCCCGCGTCGCTCGCTAATAATCAGTAATATCCCCATATATCTCCATATATCTCCATATGTGCCGGCATGGGACTCTCGAGATTCTGTTGAACTCACACTCAAACTACCCCACACCCTGTGGTCTACATCAAACGCCAACCATAAACTCAAATACCAGTCGGTCCATGACGAATCTGCGCGAGAACTGAAGACATGGTCTTCATCAAGCATGTCTCGACTGATACCCAAGATAAATGGACAGTGTTTGGTGCCTTATCTGTGACACCCATACAAGTGCTTCTATAATTATCCCATACCAATTATAGTCACACTTATACACGTCCCACAGACGTCGACAATGCAATAAATCAATAGGGTCCACTGATTGTGTACAAGTACGTGTCACTTTCACTTATCCATTCATGCTTAAACACTAACGTACTTGCCACAATCAAACACTAATAGCTAACACTGGGTAATACATATGACCAATAGGTTACCAATGCAATGACGTATATATAATGTGATGAGAATACAGTAATTAAGGCATGATTAAGATATCATCAGTCGGTGTCCTACCACTGGCATAATTTATCATAAATCATACATGCAAAATTTAGCGAAACAATGAAAAGGGGGTAAGCAGTAGATTTGATTATCTATTCATCAAAATTGGTTTCACGTTAATCGGGTTTCAGGATCCCTAGATATGACCATTTCATTTCAAGCGTTCGCTGCAGGAAATTCAGTTTCTGAACTGAACGTCCGTTTCGCGACACAATTATCATCCTATTGGGATCAGAATTTAGCGACGCTACAGTTGAATGAAATTTAGGTTTTTCAATAGGGTTTCCAACGCACCAGACGGATTCTCAATCGCGTCTCTACGTCAGAAGTTATGCACTGATCCATGATAGGGTATCAGTTCTGTTTTTATTTGGGACTGCCATACGTCCTGTCCGTTTAAATTACAGTTTAAATAGTAAACGACGGTAAAAAGGGGTGAAATCACTTGCGTTATTTAGCTAACAGTTTCATCTTCAATAAAGTATAGGGTTCCGCAATGTGCAAGTTCAAACAGCAGAGGGGTAAGCCTTATGAGATAGAAATTAATGGCCAGAGCTGCTCTGGACTGCAGTCCAGAGCCGCTCTCCGAACCAGTTCTCGTCATATTTTCAGTACAAAAACAATTAAAAACTTTTATAGGGTTCCAGGTCGTCGAGTCGGCTTCGATTTGAGCCCTCAAACGCATCATTTCAATGTGTACACGATTAATTATGATTTTAACAAGTTTCAGACGCGGGAAATATTCAGTTTTAACGGGTGTAATTGGGGGTGATCGTTCAAGCCAGTAATGATTATATTTTCCAGTCAAATTTCACCACAATGTTCATTGCCACACGGGCCAGCATATATAATCAAGTTCCGTCAGTTTAATGGACGGTTTTCGCTCGGGTTTTGCATCAAGCACTTGCGTCATATAGGTTTTCACGAATCGTAAACATGGAATTAATAGTATTTTGAATTATAACAGTATAATCTAGCATGTAGCAAATAGGGTATTTGCCTGGAGACGTTTTGGCGATACACGGCAGCGGCAACGGCACGAACGCGCAACGAACGGTACAGCTTGGGTTCACGGCCTCGGCTCGAGTTCGGGTTCGTCGTCGGGGTTGCCCGGGGATGGCTCGCGATCACTGGAAGCGGAGTGGGGTGCTGTAGATTTCCTGGGAGTGTACTGAGGTCGGCGATGGTCGACGGTGGTCGCTCCGGCGATGGGCACAGCGGGGTTCGAGGCTCGTGGCTTGGTGGCCGAGGAGAGAGAGGAGGCAGTGGGTGTGCTCGGGTTTGGTGGTGATGGTGATGATGTAGAGGGGTCGCTGAGGCAGTGGGGAGCTCGTCGGCGTCGGGGTGCAGGGGAGGCTCGGTGGCGGAGGGTGTGCAGGGGGCTCGAGCTCGGCGGTTTGGAGATGGTGAGGAGAGGGAGCTCGGTGGGTTGATGAGTTAGAGGAGAGAGATGTGAGGGAGGAGGGACGAGGTGATTGTCGTGGTCGTCCTCGTCGTCGTCGTCGGGGGTGCAGTGGGGTGAAACTGGGAGTTTTGGAGAGAGGAGAGAAGTTTGAGAGAGATCGAGAGTGAGCACGGGGGAAAGAGAGAACTAGAGAGACGAGGAGGGGTTGAGGAGCGCGCGCGGTCGTGGTTGAGGAGCGTGGAGACGTGGGGCGGCGACGCGGGCGTGGAGCGACGTTACTAACGTGGGAACGCGCAGGAATGAAAAAGGAGCGGGAAAAGATCGTGGGGAAGAAGAAGGGTTGGAGCGGATCGAGTCAGGTTTGGAGCGGGTGTTTGGGCGCGTCTTGGAGTTGGGCTGGGCTGAGGAGTGGGTTTATTAATATATTTATTTAGTTTTGTTTTTATTTTATAGGCTTTTGGTTTTCTGTTGGGCTGGGTGAATGGGGGGATTTGTTTAATTAATATTCTCGTTTGGGCCGGGGGTTTAATATATATATAGTTTTGGTTTTGTTTTGGGTAAAAGGGAAAATAATGAAAGGAAAAAGGAGGTATGGTTAGAGTTTGGGTTAGGAAATTATAAAGGAAATGGAGATTAGAAAATAGGGTTAGGGTTACAAAAGGAACCAAGATACAATGAAGGGATTATGATTTTATTTAAAATACTCAAACTAATTATAAATATCAATAAGTAAATTCTGTAAGTGACCTTATAAACATACGGAAAAATTTGTAGTAAATTTTTGAGGGAAAATACCTGGAGACTTATTTATTAAAATACGCTAATTGCATATAGGGACTGGGTATTACACCTGTTCAACTCACATTCTTGGATCACAGGTAATTAATGGCTACATAGTTTTTGAGATACAGCTTGAATCCTTGATAGGGACATGCATGCATGTACATGTAATCAGGCCTATTAATTGCATTAAATCTTTACGGGTGGTATACAAGTATACAACAAGAGAAAGATATATAATTGTTAAAGAGTTTAAAGTAATTAAAGTTGGGGGAGTGATGGGCTTTTTATAGCTATACATGGGCCTTTGATATAAGTGGGACAATAAGACTCAAGTCTTGTTGAGGTTTGGCCCATCTTATATCTTATTTTGTTGTTTCCAATATTAGACTATCTTTAAACTCCCATCATTTAGTTTTTACTTTCAAACACTTCCCCTCACGTGTGAAGAATCGAGTTGCAAGAGAAAATTTCTTCTCCTCGTACAGTTCTTGTCTTTTGATTTGGAGACACACCAACTCTTTTCAAAGCCTTCGACTGAAACTTGCTCTTCTCGGGCATAGAATGAGGAATTCTATGCATATTAGACTTCTTTTGGCAGTTCTCATGAAAGCAGGTGGTAACATAGCTTTCATCTGCACCAACATCATATATCGAACTATCGTCAAGTGAAAAGCCTTCTACTGAAACTTACTCTTCTCGGGCTTAGAATGAGGAATTCTATGCATATTAGACTTCTTTTGGCAGTTCTCATGAAAGCAGGTGGTGTACAAGTATATCACCTGAATCCTTGATGGGGACATGCATGCATGTACATGTAATCAGGCCTATTAATTGCATTAAATCTTTACGGGTGGTATACAAGTATACAACAAGAGAAAGATATATAATTGTTAAAGAGTTTAAAGTAATTAAAGTTGAGGGAGTGATGGGCTTTTTATCGCTACACATGGGCCTTTAATATAAGTGGGACAATAAGACTCAAGCCTTGTTGAGGTTTGGCCCAAACTCCCATCATTTAGTTTTTACTTTCAACACTTCCCCTCACCTGTGAAGAATCGAGTTGCAAGAGAAAATTTCTTCTCCTCCTACAGTTCTTGTCTTTTGATTTGGAGACACACAAACTCTTTTCAAAGCCTTCTACTGAAACTTGCTCATCTCGGGCTTAGAATGAGGAATTCTATGCATATTAGACTTCTTTTGGCAGTTCTCATGAAAGCAGGTGGTAACATAGCTTTCATCTGCACCAACATCATATATCGAACTATCTTCAAGTGAAAAGCCTTCTATTGAAACTTGCTCTTCTCAGGCTTAGAATGAGGAATTCTATGCATATTAGACTTCTTTTGGCAGCAGTTCTCATGAAAGCAGGTGGTACATAGCTTTCATCTGCACCAACATCATATATCGAACTATCTTCAAGTATCTCGATTTGGACAGGGTGACCTAAAATTGGCTTGCCACCATTCCATTTACTCAATAGAGAAACCCAAGGCACGTGCTTGCCTTGATGGCTTCGTTTCTTTTTAAAGATAGTCTCACATTGGCTCCAACAATAAGACTCGAGCCTTGTTGAGGTTTGGCCCATCTTATATCTTATACCCATGTGTTTCTTTCGTTGTTTCCAATGTGCGGCTATCTTTAAAGTCCCATCATTTGGTTTTTACTTTCAACAATAATTACAGGTTCTATTAAAGGAAATCTCACACTCTAAATGGTTCAAATATGTTGCATCGCTTTCAGTGTATAAGGTTACCTTTTTCCAATAATAACCTTCTGTATAAACTGTAAAGGCTCAAGTCTGTATTAGTGTTAGGAAAAAAAATTCTATTGCCATGTTATATAAATCTGTGACGGAAGAATTTACACTTAAGATATGCTGTAAGTATCCACAATCTATTGATGCTGTGTCTAGTTGATTCATAGTGTGGTGATTTTTTCCATTTGTTTTTCTATTTACCACATTTCTAAAATATTGCAATATAATGGGGCGACATTTTTTCTTTTGCTTTTGGAGTTTTCTTTTTCTAAATGCTTCAAAGATCATTCTATGTTTGCAGTATAAATTTATTTAAATAATTTCTGTTATCTCATTAGAGACCTGCACGTGCTGAGTTACTTCCTAGTTTATTAAATAAAGAAGGGGTGAGTCCCATATGGGCCACACGTTATAACTCAAAATATTACATATGCTTTCAATTCCTTCCTATCACAATGAAATAATAATTGTGATCGGAAACTTTATTAATGTTTATACTCATTACATTTTGTTTTGTTATTTCAATTGTTTTCTGATTGAGATTGTGTTTTAGATTCGTAATTATCGGGAAGATTGGGATCTTCAAGTGACACAGCCTGTTGCTGGGAACTATTATCCTGTAAGCATTCTACCATTTCCTGAATCGTGCTTTATATGGTTCCATGAATATCAGAATTTGTTACTTTCTGTGGTAAACTATCAATAAAGTGATCTTGATTGATAAAATTACTTGAAAGTTAGTTTGCTTCATGGGAAGAAGTTTAGATAAATTAACTTAGAATAGTAGCAGGAGGTGGCAAGTGAAAATTCTCAACAAGTTTTAAAACGATAAGTAACCAAGAAAAATAACACAATGGGGCTAACTTTAGCCCGAAAATGGAACATTAATGCTCAAAATAGAGCAAAGAATTCAGATATTGAAACCAAGGTTCATCATTCTGTATATTCCAGACATGGTTTGAAATCTCGGCCGATCCCGATCTGGGATGGCCCATTCCGATCCCAAAAATGACCATCCGAGTTCCAAGACATGTATCAAGTAATATTGGGTTTAGTGGTTTATCATTT
This sequence comes from Agapanthus africanus, assembly GCA_030015575.1. NCBI lineage: Eukaryota > Viridiplantae > Streptophyta > Magnoliopsida > Asparagales > Amaryllidaceae > Agapanthus > Agapanthus africanus. The sequence continues at coordinate 471,578,105 of CM057349.1, forward strand.
GATTAGTGGGGTTTTAGTATTAAGGTTATTAATGGTTAGTGTGTTTATTAATGGGCTGATGGGTTGATTAATGGTTTAATGAATTTATTATAGATTTTGGGTTATTATGGTCAATTTGACACCTTTACTATGACTTTACACACCATTAATTACAAAAGAATTTACCAAGCTGTTAAAGTTACTTTATGTTCTTATTAAAAAAAGCAATTCATAATTCATAAAAATTCTATTTGTCAAACTATATCCAATATTCTTGATTCGAGACAGTCGATACGACCGATAATGCCAATTCCAATCGCAAAAGCGACCGTCCGAAACCGGTTCCGATACCGAAATTTTAGACCTGGAATTTCCAGTATCCGTACATGGGCCATTGAGTTATGATTCCTTAATACAAGGTATTAAAATAAGCTTGCTCAAATAAATCTAGGGAAATGTATGTCACTGACCGAAAAAATACATTAATATGACTTCAAATTTAATTTCCATTCGGTGTTATTTGGTTGATATTTTTCTGATCCAAGCTTGATTAATCTTTTGAAGTCTGTCATCTTAGTTAAATTGAAGTAGTTTGTTTTTCTATGGTAAGAAAACTCAAACTCTTTTTGACAAACAATCCAATATATTAGTTCGACGAAATAAGTTTAAAACAAAATTGTCAGGTCCTAAACATACTGCTTCCTTGTTAATATACATTTGGCACTTCCTTCTTGAAAGTCATCCTTCTATTTTTATTTTTAGATAATTACTGCACAGACATCGTTGCCTGCCCACCAAGGTAGGCATTAAATTCCTATGGCATTAACATTCTTAAGCAAAATGTGTAAATTATTTAAAAATTCATTATCTTCCTTCACATGCTAATGCTTAAATTACACATATCACATTTGTTATAAAAAGTGACAAATCAGCCATGTTGTTCCTAGCCACAAGATATGCAAGTCAAAACTAGAAAAAAATTCCCTGTTTCTTCTTCCTCTTCTTCTTTTTTGAGAAAAAGAGCCGAGTTCAAAGAGCCCATCTCATTGCATTTAATAAATTTAAGGGTCATATTAATCTTTTTGATGGGTAAGGCAAGTTAATTATACATCGAATGCACCGATAACAACATTAAGGAATGGCTCAAATAGCCGACACTGAGTTGAATTATTAATCGAGTTTTGCTGGTTACTATTTCAGCTCAATCTAGGAATATATATAGCTGATGGGAAGTCCGAGCTTTCGGTTCTTATAGATCATGCTGTCGGAGGTTCTAGCATTCAAGATGGGGCAATGGAAGTCATGCTTCATAGGTTTTATATCCTACTACTTTTTCTTTATTTTTGTTATTCTTCTCATGCATTCTTTCTATTTATTCTTTCTATATCTGGATTTCATTTTTAACTGAAATTATTTTCACTTTAAGGCGCCTGCTCGTTGATGATGGTAGAGGAGAACCACTTGATGAGGAAGTTTGCGTAGATGATGGTAAATGTGATGGCCTCAAGGTATGCAAGCTTTATCATAACATATGCATTTTGAGTTCTTTTCCAATTTTCTTCATATCATGTATAAATATTTAGGTTTGTATCTTACAACCATCTTATCCTTCCCATGACCATATTTCTCGTTGAAATGTGTGGTTTCAATCAAAGTATCATCAAGAAAATTTACTATCAACTCGCTATAACAAATAACAAGGGCAGCTAAAGCAGTTATCTCATATCAAATGATGAAAGAAAATAAAGTTCATGTTGTAAGTTGAGAAACTATACAAGAAAATGAATCTTTTCATACATTGGATTATTGAATAAAAAATTCATTAATGGCACTGATATTAAAGGGCTGTTAGATCATAAAGCATTTGGACAGAAAGACTTCTGGTATGCAGATGAGGTTCTCGTAGGAAGAACCTATACATGCTTCTCTTTGTGATGACTGATCCTCGAATAGCATACATAAACTTCTTTCTGTATCATTTTTCACTGTGATCCAAGAATCTAAATACTAAATATTGATTTCAAGCATATGATCAGTGATTATTTAGACCCTCATTCCATGTTATGCCCCCTTGAACCCTTATTATATGGACTTAACCTTTATCTTCCCCTGAGAAACTTATGTTTGAAAGTTGGAATAACTTTGTAAGCATACATACATTGATCAGACATTAAAACCAACATTTGGACACCTACTTCATATCATCATTAATTTTATGGTTTGCTTTGGTTGACCACAAACCTGATTATTCTACTCCATTAAACACACTCAAGCTTATAGCTACGATTTATTTGGTGAGGCTTGAGTTTCTTATCATTTAAAGGACTACCTTTTTGTCATGTGAAAAATATATATGTTTCAGTTTGAATATAACCAATCAAGAAGACAATCAGCTTATCTTCTTATATGTGGATACATATAAGAATACTGTTAACTCTATAAGAAAATTCTTCTTTTCATTGATGTTATCAACATTAATTCTCAAGGCTAGGGCAAACTATTACATTAGCGCCCACAAATTAGGAAACGGGGCACACTGGCGTCGGACAAATGGTCAACAAATTTACTCACCTCTTCTTTTGGCATTCACACATGAGGTATAGCATACTTTGATAATGCAATGCTCTGAGTATTTTCTCTTTTAGTCTATCTTACCTTATTTTCGTTTTGTAGGCCGAGGATACTTGGAAAGTTTCTCATATCATGCAAAAGACTTCAATGGACCCTAGTTATAGTTTACCCCCTAATGTTGCACTTATAACACTTCAGGTAAATGACACAAGTTTTGATAAACTTTTGGTGTTCATCAATGAATTACTTATACAATGTTAATGATTTATCAGGACTTAGATGATGAAACTGTACTCCTTCGATTGGCACATCTATTTGAGGTATGACATAAAAAGAATAAAGAATCTACATTATGTGGATTCAGATATGTTCCCTGTGTTGAACACCTTCAATGCATAATTGCATAGGTTGGGGAGGATGGGCAGCTCTCAACACTGGCCAAAGTAGAATTGGGAAAGATTTTTGGTTCGAAAATGGTACAATTTTTCTTTCTCAATGTTTACAGTATTTCATTGAGCAAACACATTACTTAGATGGAGAAACTGTAGAATTTGAATATCCGTAGTTAACTTGATGCAGAAGCGGAACAAGAAAAAAGAACTTATCTATAACAAAAATTGAAGAAATTCATAGGTCTTTTTTCTCCTGTTAATTATAGTATATTTAACTACAATACCTATAAATATCATTGTTTTCACTAAACCGCCTTATTTTTTTTATTACAGTAACCCTTAAAGTGCTATATACAGTTAGGGATATTTGTTAGTTAAGATGCTCCTTTATACCCAAAGTGTAAAGGAGTTATCAACATGATAATATTTAAAGCTTAGTGTGCATGTTACACACTTCCCAGAGGGAACCCTCTCATACCATCCTATGTGTTGATTTGGTGCCTCCATTGGCAAGTTTAAAGGAGTTTTACTTTAACAGAAACTTTTAGGTACCGTTTAGGCAGTGAAAAACGGTGATTACTGAGGTCATCTTAGTACAATTTATCCTTGTTTATTTAAATGACCAAGGTAGAAAAATGCCAGCCTTTATATCTATGAACTTGTTATCACTCCACCACAATGAATAACCTCACCAACCTTAAAAATATACCCAGAAATTACTCTGATCTTCTACCACACTCATATAAGTCTTTTCGTATATTTATGATCAGACATGTTCTTTTTCTATCCATTTTTTTAATAACTTTTTCTATCTAAAAGGGTATCATTTTTCTAGCAGATTAAAGAATTGAGAGAGACAAGCCTATCGGCAAATCAAAACAAGTCAGGGATGAAGAAGATGAATTGGAGATTGGAAGGGGATATCGGAAATATTCCTTCCCCGGTTAGGGGTGGCCCTGTCAGCAACGACACTCTTATTGTCGAGTTGGGACCAATGGAAATTCGTACTTTTCTGTTGAGATTTTAATTCTTGCATGAAAAAAAAACATATGTTTAATTACATCATGTGACCTTGCTGGGTTGGGAGAGCTCATCATTTGCCATTCATAATTGTCAAGTCCACAAATGGAATTTGTATGTTTAGGTACAACATTTCTGTAAATGAGGAAGGAGCTCGGATTGGTGATAGAGCAATATTACTAGTTTGCGCGGGGGGGGGGGGGGACGGTTTGACGAATTTTCTCTCAAGAATGCTGGTTTGCATTTGAAGTTAGCTAATTTCCTGTAAACACCCCTGCGCTTTGGGCTTATCCACACTAATCTGCTTGTTCAAATTCTGTTGCTAATTACCTTTTTAGCGTTAACAACTTGATCAAATGACCTAACTAGCATTTTCCAACTGAACTAAAGATTGGTTTCTTCTAAACCGACCGCAGACCCATCCCCAATTCGAGCTAGGACACCTAAATTATTCGTCAAGAATATGTAATTACACTACCCTATTTGTCTCGATTCTCACATACTACCGACTTTTCGACTTCATTGAAGCCGTATTACATTATTAGTTATACTTATACATATATTAAACATTAAACATTAAACATTATCTGTGAGATAAAAACAAGCAGAGAAATAGTTCTGCTGTGACAAATTTGTTCCAACAAATTGGAAAAAGCCAGAAAGTGAACTTATATAATAGACTCCTGTTCATTTTGTCAATTAAAATTCAGCGCAAGGAAACCACCGACTTCAGAATATGCATGTGTTGTTGGTGGGAGTTTGAATATTTATTTCATCTGTTTGAATTTTCAAAGTTAGAGCTTTTGTTATTTATGAAGTAATATGAAAGCTGAGTGTGTAGTAATTTATTATTTGTGACAATAAAGGTTCTTCTGCAATTCAAAATATGCCTCAAAGGTTGGTGAACATTACATAATCAAAACTTTAATTATGGAAGAATAAGGACTTTATGCTCTTTGAAAGTCAATGCAAAACTTTTCAATGATCTTGCTTTCTCTTGTAACATAAGAAGCTTCATTTTTATGCTTCTCCAAGGTTTCAGCCAACTTGATGCTTACTTTTCTCTTTACTTTTTAGGCCTCAACATTTTCAACTAAACTCATTTAAGTATGTTAGAATTTGAAGATTGTGATTATTTTTCAGCAAATGAAATGCGGGGAACATCATATATTATTTATTTTATTTTTTATTCAGATATTTTGATATCTTACCCCCTCTCTCTCTCTCACACACACTGAGAGTAATGTAGAAAAGAGATCATAAGAGGGAATTTCCTCCTATGGTATCGAAAAAATACACTCTCCATCATTTTTTCCGGCGATCGGCACTCATTAACTTCATCTTTATCATCTAAGATGTAGATACACCAAATTTCATGTGATTCTACCATTTTTCACCGTTGAATTAGTAGGTGCAAAATTAACGGTTTACCGACTTTAGAACTTTTTACATTGTTAATTCAACGGTGAAAAAGTGGTAGAATCACATGAAATTTGGTATATCCACATCTTGGATGATAAAGATGAGGTTGATGGATGCCGATCGTCGGAAAAAATCATAGGTGGTGTATTTTTCGACGCAAAGGGAGAAAAATTCCCTCCTTTACTCTATTATTCTCATATATATATATATATAACCACAAATCCTAAATGCTAAGTACATGAATGAGTATAGATAACATATTGCTCAAACATGTCAAAAAACATAATGCTCAAACCAAAATAGAAGATTTTCTTTACTACTATTAAAATTAAGTACTTGATAAACAATCAATAAAATTACATGAAATAATCAGAAAAGGATTGTATGCTACAATCCCTCCCTCTAAAGATTAACTATGAAAACCTAATTAAACAAAATAATTACTTCATCTGAAAACTTCTATAGTCCAGTACACCTGCATTTAGACCCAATAAACCATCACATTTGCATATAGTACTAGTGCAACCCAACCCCAATTTGCATCCAAAACAAAGGCCACCCTCACTCTTAACACGCTCCTCAGGCTGCTGCTTTAGCATTGGAGGGCTTATGGAGAGCTCCAAATTCAAACCCAAGCGCTCGCTGTTGCTACTGCTCTTCTCTTCTCTCTTGTTAAACGAGACCGTGACATCGGATATCGGAGAGTGGAGCGGTTGGTGCGTGGCCGGATCTATTCCTTTCCTCAGCAGTTTTCTTTTGATATGTGTGTTCCAGTAGTTCTTTATCTCGTTGTCTGTTCTTCCTGGTAGTCTTCCCGCTATCGTGGACCATCTGAAACAGTTAATGAAATTTACTTAATTATGTATTCTTTGAATCAAAACAAAGTAAAAATATAAACCCCTTTTTTCTGAAAGTATATAAATATATAACCTAAATTGCAAGAATCGTCCATCAATAGTGAAAAGCTATCGTTTGCCTCTATTTCACCTGACTTTATTATATTTCTATTTGTGCAAGCTTTTCCTTCTCAAACGTATATCCTAAGTGATTTGCCGATTTCATGACATATTTCAATGGCATTGCATATATAATTTACACTCCATATTCTTTCTTATATATTAAAAGATCCCCTTAAGTTTAGAAAGTTTATATTTCACCCTTGACTCTTCAACTCATTAGTTATTAGTTATTGATTTTAGTTATTTCAATCTAATATCTACATGGCATCCATTCGTAGATCTCTATGCTTGTTTACGATCGTAGATTGGGTTAACCTGATGATAAGTAAATGAATTTTGAAGCTAATTAATATGGAGCAAGTAAATAAATTTTGAAGCTGAAATATATAAATACTAAGATCATTGAGTGTTCTATTTTTCATGTTTTTTTTAAACTAAAAAAGGTAGCATTTGAAAATAGAGTGTGATATTCTTTTATACAGGCGAAAGTGCCAAAAAAGGTCTTCAAAAAATTTAAACACTTACTTGTTGCCTAATAAGCTATGGAGCTTGATAATGAGCTCATCTTCTTCCTCAGTGAAGTTGCCACGCTTGAGATCTGGCCTCAAGTAATTAATCCAACGAAGCCGACAACTCTTGCCACATCTTAGCAAGCCAGCAGCCTTCGGCAGAGATCTCCAGCAACCTTCACCATGGATCCTTATGTATTCAACAAGGCGCTCGTCTTCTTCTTTGGTCCATGCTCCTTTGTTGGTGTGTGCTTTCTCACAACAAGGAGATCTACCCATAATTAACTTAATAGGTGTGTGATTATTATTACTGTTTATATGTGATTATAAGAGGGTTATGTTGAAGGGAGATTATATATAGGAGTTTGACTTGAATAAAGAAAGAGAGGTAGTTAAGCTTATGGTGTTTCTAGATGAGTGAGTTGGTGAGGGAAGGTATGATTGTGAGAGAGGGAGTTGCTTGGGGTTGGTAGGCCTCCTTTTTCATCACTTAAGTTAGCTTTCATCATGTTGTTTGCATTTTTTATATTGTGAATTAATTAGTTATGTTTCTTTTAAGGTCAGGGAAGCTTTAACACATGCATACATGTATGTTCGTACGTACGTATGCATGTGTACGTATATATGTATGAATGTGTGTATGTATCTATGTGCATGTATATGTCTGTATCTATATATGTATGTGTGTGGGTATGCATGTGCGTGTATGCATGTGTGTGTGTCGCATGTATGTATATGTGTGTGTGTGTGTAGATTTTTCGTTTTGCACAAGCAACTAGCAACGGGTAACAATGGAATTCATGGATCACATGCTTTTTTTTCATGAAAATAATAGCATAAGCATAACAGGTATTTTTAGATGTTTCCTAGAATTATAGTTACAGTAGTATGCAAAAATGAGTGTCTTAAGAAATAATTAAAATAATTTCAACAGAAGTAACTAGAAAATTCCACCAAATGCTTAAAATATTCGAGACATCTTACCTGCCCCTATCTCCCCTGTCCTCCAAATGTGATGAGCACATCTTAAGAATCGAGAAAGCTTGTCATACGTACCTTTGAACAAAATTTCTTAATGCAAGCATTCCGAACAAAGCTTCCTCTGTTTTATTAAGCATTTGATAAAGTTGGTTTTTTTGGCATGTCAAACTATCTTTTCCCTGCGCAATTTACATGAACAATCTCTTATAAGTTTTCGCACTAAGTTGATGTCCTTCCTCTATCACTCATCTCCTTCATTAATGCGAGGCACAATCCATGTTCCCAGCTTTGCACAATCCACGTATCAGTATAGTATAAACATGTGTGCTAGGTACAAGACCATGCCTTGCCATATCACAGTATTAACTTTTCCTTAGCTTTGAAAATTTTCAATCTGGCACAATTTCTCCATCAACACGGGTACATCATCACATCAGGCTTAATATTATGTCTCTCTGTATGGTTTACTATCTCTAGAGCAGCCTCAACATCGCCTATCATACAATATCCATCCACATAGGTGTTGTACACGCGCACATTGAGCTTTAATCCCTTATTCTTCATCCGAAGAAATATACTCTTTGGCTCTCTCCATAACTCTCCTTTGCAAAACCCGTTTATCAGAATATTTTAAGCAACGATATAATTAAACCTGGATTTCCAACCCATTTGATGAAAATGCTGAACCGCATCCTCGACCCCGACCTTGACTTCAAAAGAAAGCGCTATATATGAACTTATGGAGGCTGATTCCTTGTCGTGTCGTTGTTTCAATAAGCTTAGTCGCCTCTTCTAGCTTCCCTCCCGCACAAATGTTCTTGACAACAATCATAAATGTGTTTATATCCGGGAGGGGGCCATTTCCAGCCATATCATCGAGCATTTGCATAGTTTCTTCCAATTTCCCAATTACACAAAACCCATGATCAGAACATTGTATGTCACAGCAATCGGAGAAATATCCTTTTTGGGCATCTAATCCAAAAGCAACCTTGCTTCCACGCCCACCCTATCAGGACAAGTATAATTAACTATATTGACCATCCCAACCTTCCTCATATACCCATGAACCAATCTAGCTTCTTTGAACCTCCCCTGTTTACGCAATGAAGCAAGCACAAAATTACACTTAACCACATTTGGGTACACCGCAACTCTGAATCCAAGCTGTCTTTGTGAGACACGAGCACAATGAGCATCTAATACGTTTACACATTCGGGCACAACCCTTCCATTACCATCCTCTCCAAAAGCTTAAGAGAACCACCGGCTCCATCCTCCTCACAATGTCCTTTGACAAGAATGTTGAAAAAAACGGCATCACTGGACTGACCCCATTGGGGCATTTGATCAAACAGCTTGAGGACATGTTGGGTTTGCTGGGCTTTGGCAATAAGAACTGAGAATGATGTTGAAAGAGACGATATCGATCATGGGTTTTGAGAAGGAAGTGGTAGAGAGAGATTGCTGATTGGAATTGGTTGGGTTTGGAGAGACAGAGGAAAAAAGATGGGGCTGAGAATTGGAGGGAGAGAATGAGAGAGAGTGAAAGTGTTTTAGAATTTTGAATTCAAAAGAGTCAATTAAACAGTGCATTAGAACGCACACTATTTAAGCTTAATTAAGAAACAAATTATTCAAGATGATAACTTTTGTTTTTATTAATAATATCATAAGAAAATACAACACTCCTACACGTGCGTATAACTAGTATGCAAGGACTTGCACCATGATACATGTCCTTAGAAAAAACTAGTATGCAATGACTTGCATCATGCAAGTCACTTGCGAACCCTTAGATGGCTTTGGATTTTATGCAAGAGAAACTATCCAAGAGTTTATAAGTGATTTGCACCTTGCAAGCCCTTGCATGGAAGTTTTTTCCGATGTCCTTATCATCCGACTGGAAGCTCTACATGTTAAAATTTCATTCTCAATGTGCAAACACTCCACTTCTCTTCTAGTACGCTATAAAAGCTGCAATGGAGACTCGTCATTCTTCACAAAATAAATGGCGAGTTCCGTATGGGTATACAAAGCGAGAATATTTTCCAGCTTGTAGCCAGTGACTACATCAGGGATTTTCTTAATGGTTTTATGAGAACATAAAGTGCACATCACATGTACATCTCAAAGGCATAAACAGCTTGCTTTGTTCACAGGAAAAGCAAGAACATAATATAAATCACCGCAGTAAGCATTAGCCAAGCTATCTATACCAGTAATAAACCTCCCAATAATAAACTTCGCAAACAATTGACGAACTAAATTGTAATCGGCAAAGCTGTTGAGCATGACTTTTTCCTGAGCATGACTCTTTCCACTTTTTCCTGAGCATGACTCTTTCCCTACGTCCATCCACCGTGCAAAACGTCACAGAAAAGAAAGTTGACAGCTCATACAGTAATTATAAATAGATGAAGGCATTGTTAGAATATTCAAATATTATTAGTTGGGCTTTTGTTAATATAGAGCTAACTAATAGAAAAAATAACTTACAATCTGCTTGTTCTGGGACATCGTCTCGGTTAGATTGTTGTAGAGGATGCAAAAATTGATGGGCTATATATAAGGGAGTAAAAGGAGCAGATGGTAGAGTTTATCAATTTCACTATTCGATGCATTAAATTACGACAACCACTTCTCAAGGGGGACTATGAGGTAGATAATCTAAAATGAACAAATCCCTTTAATTGGATTGATTTATTATTCACTTCATTTATTACATACATAATTGAAGGGAGGGTAAACTCGTGATATCCAAAAGCCTGCCACTGGCTGGTATGGGTTTACATTAGATAGATAGATAGATAATTCCAATTGCTGAAGATTGTTCTCAACTGTTCTGTGGTACTGACATCTTTCTGAAGAGCATTCAATCAACGAAACACTAAAAATGTGTTGCTACGCCAGAGGCCTCACAAATCTGAGGTGTGCAATTAACTGATCATCAATTGATGAGCTTTGTTGTCACAAGACAGCTACTGATAATTTCATTAATATTGAAGCAGTTAATCAAGAGCAAATCCAAAACAAAATATACAGCCAACAGCCAGAGATTGTGGAAGTAACAGGTAAACCTTGCACTCAGAAGCCTACCAATCTTCAATATCATCTTCTTCACTGTCTTCGGAGTAAATGCTGTCATTTACTTCATACATCAAGCCACAATCATCATTATTTCCCCCTCTCTTGTTCTGAGAGTTATTTTCATGGAGGGTTGGCTGAATATACAAGGTATTCCATCTGAACCATTTGCTTGTGGATCCATAATCAAAAGATATATTGCTGTTTAAATCCTCAAATCTCTCCATGGCCATTTGATTCTGCATACCCAACAAAAATGAGCACTCTAACATAACATCAATAGTTCACAGGTTGCAGGTTTAATTTAGAAGGCACGATGATCATCGGAGCTAATATTATGACAATTGAACACCCTAGCTCCTTTAAGTAATATATTATCTACTGGATCAAGAGCTTTTGGTTTCTGTGTAGTGTGGGACTCTTTATCAATGCTAGTTGCAAGAAGAAGAAGCTAAGGATGCAGTACAAAAGAAAATAAAAGAGATTACAAGTCACAAACACCAGCTTGGCATCTATCATAATACCGTGCAACTCAGCAATTCAAGGTCACATTCAAGATCCAACGATTTCAACTCGAGCATTTCCGCCCCAAAAAAAAAGGATCTAACTCAACCTCAAATGTATCAACTCTTCAAAAGATTGCTGAACTTTCTAGGGGATAGAAAGATCAAGTGAGTAGAAAATTAGAAGTGTCATAGAAGCATCATTGAACTATAGTGCATGTATGGGCGCACAAACGCACGTGCTTGTGTAGCTTCCAGTTCAGTAAGATGCATCCGGCGTTCTTCCCTTCGTAATTATATGTGGCGTATTTGGTTGGTATGTTTATAGCAGTTTTAGCAGAGTCGTGTACAAGGAACGAGGAACTAGTAAAATGGTAATAGCATTAAGGGACCTTAATAGCATGTTTTTCTTATAAACCATGCCCCAAAAATAGATATTTCAAAATATCACCCCCATAAAGTTTTTAATTTCATATATCACCTCTAAAACCTATTGGTTATTTAAGATCCTCCCGCCAGCTTAGCTAACCAAGAATATTTCTGAATATTTTGTAAAAGCGGCATTGTAGTAGTTAAAAATTGCAGGGAAAACGGCAAATGAGCAGTTTTGCTTTCAAATGGTCAAAATGTAACAACTTTTTCCTTCTTAACCGAAAGAAACAAAGTGCAGTATGACACCTTTGGGTGTTGATTTTAAAACAGCCGTAGATTAAAGTGATTAAACCAACCATGAAGAGTATCATGAGTTAAGTCATGACACAAAGTTAAATTGATATCAAGTAGGTAACCAATATAGTGGGCTTACTCGAATGATAAGGTTTCGTTAAGTGATATACAGTAAAATCAAGTTTTGGGGGTGTTATATGGAAACAGCCAAGTTTTGAGGGTGATACAAGAAAACCCTATAGGTACATTTTGTCATATAAGAAATTGTATGCTTCAATGCAGCCAGTTTATTCTTAAACAATCTGGTAACAGTAGAAAGATGTTATATGAATTGCATCACCATCAGAAACAATATTTCATACAATATAGATTCACCTTATTATGAAGTGATAATTGCTCAATTTGCCAACCTCTCGGGCTACGGATAGTGTGCCACCTGCCATATCGGAAATTAGAAATGCAGATTTCTGTCTTGACACAGATAATATGCCAACTCCATTAGAACAAATTCTGATACCTTGAGGGTGAAGGGTGTGAATTCCCAAATAATACCCCTCGAGCTGCAACTGAAGCAGCTACTGATTGTGCTAGATCTTCTGGTTCATTAAGTCTCAGACATCACATGAATCCTCGTTGGGCGTAAAGCACTATCAAGAAGGAAATCAGCATCACATAGATAAGAAGCAACAAGCCAGGCATCATCAATTGCTTCGTCACTTATAAAATCAAGAACTGCAGAAGTTTAAAAAGGAGTCGTGTCACATCAATAAGCATACTTTTAAGATCATGTGCATAAGCGAATTCAATATCATTAAATTCATGAGCAATCAAAAGCAGCGGAAGTAATGTGATTTTGGATGGAAATCCCATCTTACTATTTAAGATATCCTTTTTAATCATTCTATGAGTTAAAACATGATGCTAAACTTAAAGCTGATTTGTAATGGAGAAAAATCTCAAAAGATGCATTATAGTCATAATGTAATAGTCAGTGTTTAAGAAAGTACGCATATGAGGAGCTTAGAATCAAGTCCAAATAAACCATATGCTTCAATGAATGATGCACAAATGAAGCATACACCTCATGCCTGATTTTGCGCCTATCATGCACCGTAATCCAGTCAATAAAGTATTTTTTCTGCGATTGCTTGAGTATATATCAAGGATAAAAAAAACTAAGAGATCAAACTTTTGAAAAAGAAAAAGAAAAAAATAGACAATAGAGAATCAAATAGATCCAGACTTTTACTAGAGTCAAGCCTGTCTTTAGTTGCCTACATAATTCTTCTATCTTCTTTATGTTTTGTTTATATAATATTATAATAATTACAAACATATAATGGACAGTCTAATGCTTAGGCTCAAACTTATAACCTGGTTAACCACAGGTGCACAGTAGCCACTAGGTTGTGCACAATATTTTTAACTTGTTCAATACGTGAACTAGTTGGATTTGAACCCAATAGTCATAGTATAAATGTCAAAATGTTTGTCACTGCAATAAAACTCCAAAGTCGTGATGAATTTGAAAGATTTCATATATATAACATTTAAAAGTTAAACCATAGTGCTAAAACATTGAGTCCTTTCCCTGTCCTCATCCCATAGAACAAAATTTAAGTTTATGCTTAAGGGACAGAATTTTGTGTGTTTTTCTTTTTGGAGGAAGGAGAGGCGTTTTTATGGGGGTATGGTTTACCCAACCTAGGTACCAAGACAGCCACACAACACAAGATTTATGTGATACCATGCAAAAACTATCCCATATTTACCAGGGGTCCAGGCTGCTGTCAAAATAAATCATTCATAGGTGCATTGCATTCTAAACAGCTAAACATCTTTGCGTATTACAAGAAGGCCAACTATTTGACTTGGAAACACTATGCCAACGCCTAGAATTTTCAGTTCACGTGCTGCTGTGCATCAGCTCAGCCTTAAGCACCAACAGAGATCTTGTGCACGCTTCCTGCTTGACTTGCCATAAGATTGGCATCTCCTTTGTCCGTTCTTTTTCCATCTAACTCTCTACTATTGGCTTCCCAAATATTTCTCAGTGACCCACTATAGCCCTCACTCCTACCTTTAACCCTAAACCAACCCAAACAACATGCTGATCAAAAAACTATTTCTTTTGATAAGAGCTTAGAAAAATATAAGAATTCAACCAACGACTCAAATATTCAAATGGAAAGAAAGGAAGTGCAGCTTTTCTGAATTGGACTCCACAAGCAACCACTAAATCAACTCCTATCGGTTGACGGGATCTAGAATTTGTAAAAGAACTTATCAGGTATTAAGACTTGATAGAAACACAAGAAGAAACCATGGGCTCTTCTTAAATGAGATATTTGTCTATGCTTCTTATTTCTCTTTTTGGTACTTGTTATGACTTTTCAATTTTCAGCTGCATATTTTTCTGCTGTATTCATGATTTTGTCCAATCTTCTGCAATTTTCTTTTCGTCAGTGCTGCGACACCACTTTCATCAATGCGTCATTTTCTTTTGATTATTAACAGGAAATCAATATACTAGTATTTTGTTTACTGAGATTGTAATCATGAATAGATACAATTTGCTGATTAGTGCCATGGAATAGAGGAAATCTTTTACCTAGAGGTAGAAGGAAAGCTAACATGGGACAAAAACAAATCCTAGATTTGAGTTCCAGGAATGAATGAAGTCTTCTCCATAGTTAACAGTCATAGTAAGAGTTATTAACTTGAGTTTGATTTTCAGCAAAAAATCCAAGTTTGTTTGTCAGGAATAGATAAAACCTTGTACTACATTAACATTTAAACATATACAATGGCTTTGTGTGTGTGTGTGTGTTTCCTTTCTTCGTCTTCTTCTCCTCTGTCCTTATTTTTATTTTTTGTGGTGGTGTGGGGTGGGCTGGGGTGTTAGCAATTTTAGAATTCTAGATTTAATTTCCAACTATAGATGAAGCATTCTACATACTTAACATCTTGCACATAAAATGGTTAGCCTACGTAACGTAGAGTATAATTGTTAGCAATTTTCCACATATCAGACGGAAGAACAAAATAAGTTCACAGTCAATTTTTATTCAGTTAGCAAGGCGACAGCACTTCATCAAGCAAAGCTTGCATGAAATTCTTGTATCACCAAGCAAAAAGACAACAGAACTTCTTAATAGAATATGCTGTGTCAGATTTCTTAGCAAATTCCGATATAACTTTGTGATGAAAATCAATTATAGCTTCTAATATTGAATTTACTGGCAATCAAACTTAGCAGCATGGCATATAACAATAGAAGCATATGAGTACTCATTTTGAAGTATCATTCCAGGTGATTTGGTGTATTAGACTTTATGTGGGGGGGGAGGGGGGTGTTTGGGGTAAGGGAGGCCTAGAATGTCATGACAATGTTTGAAAAATCTTAAGGCGTGAGACAAGTCGAGAATGATTCACCATTTTCATGTAGAAAATCAGCAATATTTCTTGCTTGCCCATGAGCCTGAGAAAGAACTGTCTCTGGAGCGTCATCTTAAGAGGGTTCCTTGAAAATTTTTCCTGAAGAACAAGTGAGTCATGTCCTGCAGTATGTGACCAGACCAAAATTAATACTTTAAACAAAGAGAGATTATTCACAAACTAGAATATAGAGAATATCAATAAGTGAATGTTCAGTCCTTTTCCTTTATTTAATACTTCGAAACAGTAACTAAAGCAACAGCTAGACGAATCTGAACTAGTTAAAAAATAATTTTAAAAAGAGAGATAGAAGGGGGAGGAAGAGGCATCTCACTTCTCATATATGTTCTTAAGCATCTAATAGTCGGTACAGAATTCCTGGTAGAGAAGAGCAGCAGACAGAAACACCGCAAGGTAGATTATATAACGGTTGTAGATTCATCTCCATTGTTTTAATTTTAAAACGTAATCAAGCATAATAACAGCAGTGGAAATAGGAGCGGCTCGTTCTCAATAAAAACATATCATAAAATGCAAATCTAGATAAAAGACACACTTTGATGAAAACTCATGTTGAATTATAGTTCCTACATCTGTCAGCAATGACTCAGAATGCATCCACCATGCCTAGCCAAAGAAAGTCATGTGCTCCGATGAGTTTCATTATCAGTAGTACATCATGACTGATGGATCTCTGGATCAACTTCAGATGTTACTTTCCGTTGATCTGCAGCGAGCGCTGATGGATGACTGAGATTGAGTTGGAGGGTTGCCTCCTGAAGCGTGTGGATCTCAATGGGTTTTATGTGGTTGAGGCCCAGGTACCTGCAAGGAAGTCCCAGGGTGGTTGTGCCACCGAGAACCCTCCGACGATCAAGTTAGATGGGGTATTTTAGTAACGGCCTATTGGGGGTCAAATTCGCTTACCTGAGTCGTCTGGGAGAGGGGTTTATATAGTGGCAGCAATGGGCAGACGGGTGCGAGATTCACGCTGGCCGTTACGCTCCTGGCGTTACGCCCACGTGATAGGCGGGATTCCCCATTAATGACGAGATATGCTCGTTAATAGGGGATCATGATGGCGTGGAACGCGGAATCATGGGCGGCGGATATCTCACGCCTGGCGAGATTCGCGGAGCCATGGCGGAGGCGCCTGTGATCGGTGCTGTGGGTCGGTCGGTGAGACTGAGGAAGATAAGCTCGGCGGGAGGCTCAGGAACGAGCGGGAGGCCGAGGCATCTTGGTTCTGTGATAGCTCGAAGGCAGGCTGGGGGTGGTCTGGAAGGCCACCGAAGGTCCGTAACATCCTCGGGTCGCAGGCCCGAGTATGCTTCCAACGTACCGTTCTTGATCCTTTCTTGTAAGCTCTGGGACACGTCATCTACCACATGTCATGATCTGGGGAAACCGATATCGAGCATCGTCATTAGCCCCCCACTCTCGTCTCGACCCGTTCCTGGGTCGGGTCGAGAGTGGTCTGACCGGTCACCCGGGGCGAGCTCTTATTTGAAGATATCATCGATGCGTATTCCCGGGCAATTAGTCGTATTTTCTTGATGACGTCAACGGATCGGGGGAGAGATCTCGCATTAAAAAAGAGGCGCCGGTTTGTGCATATGTTCGTCGAAGCGCCAGCCCATGTGTCTGGCGCTGGTTGGCTGACGAGACGGGCCGCAAGTGTTCCCGCGCCCGATGGGACGCGCCCAATGGGAGTGCGACATGTGGAATGTTGTCGGCCATTGGTTGTGAAGCGCTGTCTTGGCGGGAGGCGATCAGAACCGTAGGATGTGTACGCCGGCAGCTATAGATAGAGGTGGGATCCCCATCAGGGCCCATACCTCATCACAATTTTCTCATCCCTAGTCGTGTTGGCTCGGCGCTCTTCTTCTTAGGTCGGATTCCTTGCGTTTTCTCTTCCGAGAACTCATCCCTTTGATCAGGTTAGATATCTTCTACCGAGGAGTCTGTAGAAATAGTCTGGGAAGGGTCTAGAGAGTCCTCTGTAGCTTCCTCTTCTTCTTCCTCTTCCTCGTCGGAGTCCCTACAGGAAGTTAGGGTTAGTTATGCTTCCCGGGGTCGTGCGACGGGGGCGGTCCCCAGAACGCAAGTCATGAATGCTCTTGGCGCGTCATCCATGCTGAGGCATGCGGATGAGCTCGCCACCATCCAGACTCGTTTCCATATTCCTCCCGGTTACTCACTTCGTCTGGCCGAGGAGGGGGGAGAGGGCAGATCAGATACGGGGCAAAGAGATTGCCTTATACCTGGAAGCCTTTTGGGTCGCGATGCGCATGCCCTTCTCCCCCGAGGTGAGTGCGGTGTTGGATTGTTTTGAGTTAGCCCCGGGCCAGTTAGTGCCAAACTCTTGGAGAATTCTCCTTGGGTTCTTGGTCCGGTTGAAATTACGTCTGATCCCTTTCAACCGGAACCTTCTCGTTTCTTCTCTTTGCTACAAAAACCACCCCGGCACTCGCAGGGACGAGCAGAGCTGGGTATACATCTCTTTTAGAAAACACCAGGGAGATGCTGCCGGGTCAGGGGTCGTCGTAGTACCTTCTTCCATTAGAAGAAGTTTTTGTTTGTTGGGCCGCTCGAGGATGAGGATTGGCCTGTGCCCATCCAGTGACACAGGGCCAACTGCTCGCGGGTGAGGCGGTCGAATGATCCCGACGCGGTGTCAGTGTCGGTGTGGAAGCCCCTCCCCCGGGCTGATGTGTTGCTGTCTGCGCGGGCTCTCAGTTGGGCCGGGCTCAGCCCCCGAGTTCACGGGTAAGTTAGGAGTTTTCAGGCGACCTGTTTAGACTTGTGTATTCTTTCACTTTTTCTCGCATTGCTGACTCCTTTGTACTTTTGTCTTATGCGGAACCAATGGACCTAGGCAAATTTCGGACAGCCCTGGTCAAACAGAAGAAGGGGAAGAAGGCCGGAGGTGCCGACCCTTCTCTCCCATCGTCGGCTCCGGCTCCACCGGCGGCCGCTCCATCCAGGCACGCAAGCGCTCCCCGGAGTCCAGTCATGAGCCAAGCCGAAAACGTGCTCAGGAGCAAGAGCCTCAGGCTCCGAAGGTGGGAGGTGAGACTGGTTCCCCTGCGTCTCTCCTCAAGAGGTTCCATAGGACGGCGCCCAGCTCACCGGCTTCCCCGATCATCATGGACGATGAGGAGCTTCGCTTCGATGTGCCCTCGGGGCTTTCCGTCGCCAACAGTCTGCTCTCGGAAATGGAAAGGTCGATCGAGGGCAGAATCCCTCGGGGACCCTCCGGGCCCAAATGGCTGCCATAGCTCAAGAGGCCGAGTAGGTTAGTGTTCGCACCCCACTCAGGTCTTCATTTAGTATTTTTCGTCGCGAGATTGGGTGCCCCCTTTTCTTTTAACCCTCCTTTGTCTTCTTCAGGTCCTCCAGCATGTCATCCTCGTAGTCAACATGGAGTACGAGGAAATTGCCCCAGCGATGCAGGCCGCGGGCGAGTTCTCGCGGGAGGAGAGCTCAAGGCTGGAGCTGGAGGCGGCGATGGAAAGGATCGCTGCCCTCGAAGACCGGATGGTGGTCGGGGATCGAGAGATTGCCAAGTGCCAAAAGGCCGCCCGAGCCGCCGAGGCCAATTTGGAAGATTCGAGGGTCCTTGTCGCCACCCTGAAGAAGACGACGAACACCCTCCGGAGGGAGAGCGAGGCGGCGAAAGAGGGTACAAAGCGTGCCGAGCTCCGAGCGTCGAAGGCGGTGGAGAGCTACAAGAAGTCGGACCAGTACTACACCGACATCGCTGGAGCTGCTGCCGTCGTTTGGCACAACGCCCTCGACGCCGTCAAGGCCCTGATGCCGGAGCTTCTTGATAGCGAGCTCCGGGATGAGTACGCCCTCGGGGATGAGGCGTAGAGGAATACCCCCGGAAGCGTTGCAGGGGAGGGGCCCCTGGTGGGAGTGTCAGGGAGAAGTCGATCGCCCCGGCCACCCACCCCGAGGCTCCTACGGTGGGCGCCGACCTTCAAGATGCCACCCCAGTTGTCGTGGTGGGAGCGGAGCTCATCGAGGCTCTCCCCGACCCCGAAGCCTGAACCTCTTCGCCCCCTTATTTTCTTTTTGCGCTGAAATTTTGTAAGCCTCCGGGCGTTTTTGTAAGGCTGAGGAGCCCATAATACCACCGTAAAGACTTCCGGCTTAGTGAGTAAAATCTTTTTGCAGTGTTCTTTGCGTGCATATTTTCCCTTTGTTTGTGGTAAAAATTTTATTTGCGCGGTATTTCTTTCATGACGCGTTAGATCGGTTTTTCATCTAGCGATCGCACGTCGAGTTGAATTCGACCATTTGCCAAGTGTGCAAAGACCGATGAAAGGTTTGCATCTCCATGGCGCCGAAGTCGAGATGGAGATCGCTTAGTAAAGACGTATAGGAAGTTGAGCAGTGAAGCTGCTCGGTGACCTTTTGATGAGGGCTTTGATCCTTGGCGTCGTGGGATAAGAAATTACCAGCCAAGGATGGACCAAGCATGGTAGCTGCCCGGTGGCCTCTTGATGAGCACTTTGATCCTTGGCGTTATCCTCAGCGTCATGGGGTAAGAAATTACCAGCCAATGATGGACCGAGCAGGGTTGCTGCTCGGTCTTGCGAGGCTCTGTCCGACCTTCCCTGGTGGGTGAACATCGGGAAGAGTGACCGTCGCGGGCTACACGTGTCATGAACGCATGAGGGAAACGAAGCGTAAGAGCCGCGCTGCTCCGACTTCGGTTCGCCGAGAAAGACGGAATACCCGCCGCGTGGCGGTACAGTATTGAAAGAAACTAGCGAATATTGGACTCTTGGGGGGTGCTGTGAGGCTATAAAACAGAGAAGCATGTTGATCATTCCTTTCTCCATCTTCAAAACGTGAGAATGGATCAGTTCCCTTTCTCCATTCCCGAGATCATTTCTTTCGACATATACTTGTACGACCAGCTGTGCTCCGAGGAGACGCTGCAGGCGGTGATCCGGTGCGTCGAGGATCATGTCGGCCGCCTGCTTCCCCAGTGATCACCCCTACTCCGGCTGCTGATGTACTCGATCTAGAGGGCATCGCCGGGGCTGCACAACCCCTTATCCGAACAACTGAAGGACGAGGCGGTTGGCAAGCTGAGATCGTTATGTCGTCTCGGCTTGATCTCGATGAGTTGGCGGGATCGATCGGTGGCACTCGTCCTCGAGTGTTACCAATTGAGGCATCTCGCCGATGGGTGCCCGCCCACAGAGCTTTCTGGCCCGTCCGTGGCCACGAGGGTTCGCAGACAGCATCAGAAGCAGAGGTCCGAGGCGGCAAGGGCTCGGCTGGTGGAAATTTGTTCGGAATACCACGAGCAATGTTTCTTGCACCCCCTCCCCCGCTGTTGTAATTTTTTTTATTTAAGCAATGTAAGGCTGAGAAGCCCACAATACCTTTTGAATGAATAAAATTCTCCTTTTTGCAATGCTCTATCGTGTCCTTATTATTTAAATAAAAAGGACTTAGAAGAATTTACATCGCTTTGTTAAAGAACCCAAGTGGTGGCATGCTAAGGATGGACCGAGCAGGATAGCTGCGCGGTAGCCTCTTGATGAGAGCTTTGATCCTTGGTGTCCTTGGGTAAGAGATTACCAGCCAAAGATGGACCGAGTAGGGTAGCTACTCGGTGCATTTGCGAGATTCAGTCTAACCTTGGTTCGTGAACATTAGGAAGAGCGACCATCGTGGGCGACACGTGTCAGGAATGCTTGAGGGAGGCGTAACGTTTCGGGGAGCCGCGTCAGTTCTGCCATGTGGCGGCACGGTATTGGAGTAATTTTGGTGGATCCCAAGATTCGCGCCCATACGCGCGCGAATCTGGGTCCTTAAGGATTCTGTTTGAGATTATAAATAGAGAAGGAGACGGCAACTTCTTCGACATCGCTTTTTGAGATGACTGGGCGCATGTATTCGATCGAAAAGACCATCACGTTTGACGACGTCTTCGTGTATGACCAATCCCTGGCTGAGGATGGATACCGGGGAGTGGTTCAGCGCCTCGAGGGTCACGTCGGTCGGCTTCTCCCTCGATGGTCGTCCTTCCTACAGTTGCTGGTGTACGCAATTTGGAGGAGGTCCCCGTGGTTGTACAACCCCTTCTCCGAGGAGTTGCTGGACAAGACGCTCGACAATGTACGCTTGATTTTCCTGCTCGGTCTCATCTCGAAGGCTAGGCACGACCGGTCCTTGGCCCTCATTTTGGAGTGCTTCAAAAGGAGGTACATCGTGAGCCAAGACGCGGAAGGCGGCCATGTTAGCTTCAATTCCACGGTGGGTGACCATAAAGCCGAGGAACTTTCCACCGGTGACCCCGAATGCGCACTTGGCAGGGTTCAGTTTCATCATGTATTTGCGGATGACGTCGAAGGCCTTGCCCAGATCCTTGGCGTGTTTTTCCGATGAGACCGATTTGACGAGCATGTCGTCGACGTAAACTTCCATATTCCTGCCGATCTGCGGCTTGAACATGCGATTGACCAAGCGTTGGTAGAGCTCCGGCGTTTTTGAGGCCGAAAGGCATCACCTTGTAGCAGTATACCCCCGGTCCGTTGTGAATGCGATGAGATCCTCGGTTGCCGGATTCATACGGATCTGGTTGTAGCTGGAGAAGGCATCCATGAAGCTAAGCAGCTTGTGGCCTGCCGAGCTGTCGACGAGCTGATCTATCCGAAGGAAAGGACATTTGTCTTTTGGGCAGGCCATGTTGAAGTCGGTGAAGTCGACGCACGTGCGGCACTTCCCGCTTGACTTTTTGCTCGTCTCGAGTGTGCAGAGAACCCTTGATATCACCCTCGCTCTCAACGTCATTGTTTGGTCGCTCAGATCTAGATGTTGCAGTGAAGCAAACCTTTACGGTTCGTTGGTCTCCTTAGGCCCGACCTATCTCGCCTTGGTCGAGCGGGAATTTCATCGCTAGGTGGTAGGTCGATACTTGTACCTGGAGGAAATTCAGTGTCGGGCGACCGAGGAGGACGTTGCAGGCCGATGGGATTCTCACGATGATAAACTCCACAGGCACGGTGCGCGTACGGCCCGCCTCCCTGATGTTAAATTGAAGAATGATTACCCCTTTCGCTAGGATGGAGTGGTTAGTGAACCCTGACAGGACGTGGACGGTCGGCCTTAGGTCCGACGGGGTGAGTCCTATACGCAGAAAGCAGTCATAAAAGAGAATGTTTGCCGAGCTTCCCGAGTCGACCAGTATCCTCTGCACTTCGTAGCGGTGCACCCGAGCTGTAATCACCAGTGAGTCGTGAGGCAGGGATATACCGTGGAGGTCCTCGTCAGTAAAACGCTCGGCTCGGCTGCTTTGGCCTTCTTCCTCGGGTGGCCGCCAGTCCCCCTATCAGTGAGGGACGCTGAGTGTCGTCGGTTCCCGTCGTACCCCCTGCTTACACGAGCATGATTTGGCCGATTGTCAACTCCCGGGAAGGGGATGGTGCTCTTGCTCACGGTCGGCCTGCCGCTTGTCTCGCAAGTACGCTGCCGGGTGCCCCAAGCGGATTAACTCCTCGATGTAGTCTCGGAGCTGCTTGCAGTTCTCGGTAGAGTGGCCCTGTGTAACACCCGAGTTCATTTATACCAATTCCAGTTTCCGTATTTACCCATCCATGGTTTTTTCTTGATTTAGCGTGTTTGGGTGCGAATGGTATTTTACATATTACTTTGCATTCGACCCGACCCGCTTGCTTAAACTTGTTTGATTCTTATTCATAGATTACCTTGACTTGTTGTATGGACACGTGCATCTCATGTTTAATACATATTGGTAGTTTATCTAGTATCGCATCTTTTATCATATAACATTCTGAGTCACATAAAATATTTTAAAAATACATGACATGGCCTGCATGATATCCCTAACCCTGTGGTAGCGTCCTTGCATCGTGTTCTCGTCCCGTTCAGTGAAACGGACGTATTTGGATGGCTACGCACACGTGCGTGCGTCCGTTCTTGGAGGTATGCTTTTTCGTTACATAATCTTTAATTTTAAATTTTGAAACTGGCTAATAATTTTCATATTTCAAATCCAATATTTTGGACCCGACCCGGGCACTTTTTGAAAATATTTTTCCTACTAAAATAATCCAATTATTTAAATCTTTTAAAATCGACAATTATAAGCTCAAAATATATTTTGTTAAAACTAACTTAAATCTTTTAAAAAACAAAATTTTACCTAAATCATTTCTCCCACTCACCCCGAGCCAATCAGAGCTCTCTCTTTTGTGCACCTGGCCCCACCACCGAGCTCTCTCTCTTCTATCTCTTTCTTTTTCTCTTCCCTCAGCCAATCAGAAATATTCCTTTAAGTTACTGGGCCCCACGTCTTTCTCTCTCCCCCCAAAATCTTTCTCTTTCTCTCTCCTCCTCCGCAGCTCTCTCTCTCTTCTCTTTCTCTCTCCTCTCGCGCTCTCTCTCTCACATCTCGCGAACACTGTTCGCTTCTCGAGTCGGGTCACCGCCCGATGGATCCCGTCACCTCCCTTCTCCTTTTCTTTCTTCTCCTCTTTTCTTTCTTTTCGTTTCATTTAAGCCCATGCACCCTCGCCACGAGAACCTACCAAAACCCTAAGCCTACTCCTCTACCTCCTCCTCCCTCAACCTCGCTCCTCAGGCCTCATCATCACCTTCTTCCCCGACCTCATCTCCTTCCTCTCGTTCCTCTCCAAACCCAGAACCCCACTACAACCAGAACCCATCTCCGCCATCCTCACCTCCATCGTCGCCGATCACATCGTCATCGCCAACACCTCCTTCTCTCCTCATCTCTATCATCTCTTTCTTCTTCTCTTCTCCTCATCCTCTCTCTTCTCTCCCATCATCGAAACCCCCTGCACACCCGACCTCCTGCACCCACCGCGACAAGAACCCATCACCCTGCACACCTCGTCGCCGGCAATCCCTCAACCTCACCGTCACCACCCATTCTCCTCTTCTCTTCCTCTTCATTCTCTTCTCCTCTCTCTTCTCTTCTTCTTTCCTAAAACCCCACACACCAGAACCCTAACTTGCACCCTGCACCCTCGCCGACAACTCACCTCCGGCGACCCCGACAGCGCCAACACCTCGTCTCCCTGACCCCTGCGCACAACTCAGTGAGCAATCCCTTCTCCTTCTTCTTCTTTTTCCTCTTCCTTTCCGTTCTCTCCTCTTTCTTTGTTTTTCTTTTTAAATTCATGTTCACTGTTTTATAGATCGCCGGAATCCGGTCATGCCATCGGCGATCTCGACGACCCAGCGAGGATATCTGACCCGTGCGATCCCATCGTGCGTTATTTGGACTCATTCCGTGTACCGTGCGCGCGTCGCGACTTTTCCCGCCGACGCGTGACGTTGCGTATACCGCTTCGTGATCCGATCAAGGCAAGTGAAACTTGCTACATGCTACTTATGGTATTCCATATTTATTTGCATGTATATATATTAAGCATGAAGTTTGAATTTGGTGCCCTATATCACATATTACCATCCGACGTCAGTTTATATCATTTTGAGTTAATTGTGAAAACACACCCGGTTGCATGTTAGATTACAATATTGTATGCTCATGCCTATATTTATAACATAATTCTTGGTCGCATAGCCATAGTACCCTTTATATAGTGTATAACTGTTCAATACCCGTTTGCATCCATCTAACCTGTTTTATATATAATTGCATCTCTAGGCCATTTAATACATGTTAATGTGATTTTAATATTCCATATTCATTTAAGTGTAAGATACTTAATGTTGGAACCATAACCCTGACTCTAATCGATAACCGTACATCCATATAGTTTAATCTGTACCTATTTGCATATCATATTACATGTTCCAGTTTATTATGCTATTAGTACCCCATACTTGTTTTGTGTACCCATGCTTATGCTAGTTGATTATGAGCACCCACATGATATCTTGTACACCCTGACATGACCGGTTACACCTATTACTTGACACGACATGGTACCGTGCAACTCTTGACATGACATGACACCTATATACATTATTTGACTTGACCTGATGTACCATGGTTTTACCTGTTACCTGATCTTGTGTCTAATGCCAACAAACCTGACCTGTTGTTCTTACGGACCGTTCCTGTTGTCTATCCAGACAAACATGTACCTGCCTGATCCTGTGTTGGTATTAGCTCCAGATTATTTAAATACTTGACTTGAATACACAACCTGGGGGTATGGGGAAATCAACGATGAAACCTGACTTGTAACTCGACAGCTCGCTACCCTTACTGATCAGTTTTAGAGGCTAGGCCAGCCTTGAGATGATGCTGCTGACATCATCCATCATATCCACTACCTTTTAAAGGCTAGGCCAGCCTTGGGATGATGCTGCAGACATCATTCATCATTACCCTTTTCTTTTAATGCCTATCGGCATGTCTCGGTTTCAGCCCGAGAATCTTCACCGTGATCCCGGGCACGCACGGGATACTATTGAGTTACATCGATGATTCATCAAATTGATTTCAAAGACTTGAGGGTAGTTATCCCAGTAGACCAGTTTAGATTACTCACTGCACATCACTTGTGGCTTACCCTTCACTGTCCTTATTTATGTCACTGTTATACCGTTATTACTGTTCGTACTCGTGCCTGCATGACTTGTTACCCCCTGTTTATATTATTGCTTGATGTTATGACGCACTGACGTCTGGGTTTTGCATGGCCCAGATCCTCTACCTTTGACGCAGGCTGATCAGGAGTACTGCCGCTGTTAGACCGAACAGTGAGGATCCTGTCGGTATGCAGTTTTACTTTCCAGGTGTTTCATTTATTGTATCTTTTGCTTCAGCATATTATCATTTCTTGACTCATTTATTCTGGCTCATGGACATGTAGTAGATAGTTTAATTTACTTTCTTGTTCTTGATATCTCTACAGCCGTAATGTGACTGTGAAAGGATTTTTCCTATCCACAGATAGCATGGTCGGCTATGTCACGTGCCCATCTTAGCGTACTCTGGAAAGCAGGGCGTGACACCCTGCGACCTATGGAAACCGCAGTAGAGGCCCCGGGTGCGCTTTGCCGCCCTATTCGAGACTGGAGGGAGTTTGAAGAACCTCTCACCCTCAGCCTCCTCCAACAGTACCGTCTGGGAGACGTTGAGCAGGGTGTACTCCTGGAACTCGGAGAGTAGAGCTTTGGCCACTCAATCTTCTTCTCCTCCCTAGCCCTTTTCTTCTGATCGGTTTGCTCTGTTCGGGAGAGATTTGCGTTCACCTCGGACTCGAGCTGGATCTCACGTTCGGTCCAGGCCTTTACCTCGGCAATGGTCTTAAGTTGCGCTAATGCAAAAGAGCATAGCCACTCCTTGTGCCTAAGACCCGACCTAAGGGCCGTAATGACCGTCTCGTCTCGGTGTTCTGGGGCCTCAAGGAGAGCGTTGTAGAAGCGGGTGACGTATCTTTTGAAGGATTCTTTGTCCCCGCTCTTTATGGTGAAGAGATAGTCAACGGTCCGCTTATGCCGTCTGGTCCCGACGAAGTGACCGAGGAATTGGGTGGCCAGCTCATCGAAGGTAGAGATTAAGCGTAGCGCGAGTCCTCGGAACGAGTCTCGTCCGGAGCGGATGAGAGTGGCGGGGAAAGCACGGAATTGAGCGGCGTCGGAACAGTCCTGGAAACTAATCCCGGCTGTGAACGCGTCCAAATGGTCCTTCGGGTAGGACTTCCCGTCGAAGAGTGAGACTTTCGGGGGCTTGTTCCGGAAGGAGACGTAGACGACAAGTAGCTCTTTGGTGAAGGGCTTCGTGAGCGAGTCGGCGGCATATTTAGCCTCGTCGCTTGAAGGACGATTTTCCCGATGCATGCCTTCGATCTTCTTTTCGAAGGCGTCGAGTCAGCCTTGGTATCCCGATGATTCGGCACATTCTGATTTTTGGCCTCTGCTGCCGGAGACCTGCGCCTGGCCACGGCCCCGGTTCCGTTCGATGAGGTTCCTTAGGTCCCCCTGGCAAGGTCGTTTTCGAGCTGCCGTGGCGAGTCCCATCCGCGCGACCCAGTCGAAGGAGGGGGTGCCGGTCATGCCTGGGCGCAGGCGAGCTGACCGACACCTCCTCGGGAAGGACAGGAACGCGATGGGTCTCGGAGCGAGGCGCTCTGGCGAAAGATCTCGGTGTTGAGCTGTGCAGCGCCCAGCGGGTCATTGAATACGTTGACCCGGGGGATCTGCGGCCGCCGGAGACAGCGAGGTGGTGTCTGGTCGTGCCGACGCGGGCAGAGTCTTTCCTCCCTCTGTAGGGGTCCCGGTCCCAAGATGGGAGAGCGGCGACCTGGGGAGCTTGCCCGACCGTTTGGACACGGACGAGTGCATCCACAACGGACGCCAACCGATCTATCCGAGCGGATAAGGCGTGAATGGCGTTCGAGGGAGGAGGGGATTCTCTCTCGTCCCCACTGCGGGAAGGACGACGACTGGTGCTTGGATCGTCGCGGTGACCGCTCGCCATGAAGTTGAGATTGGAAGGTGAACTTTGGTTTAGTGGAACTAGCGTTCCCATAGACGACGCCAACTGATGGATCTCCTTCAGATGTTACCTTTCGTTGATCTGCAGCGAGCATTGATGGATGGCTGAGATTGAGTTGGAGGGTTGCCTCCTGAAGCGTATGGATCTCAATGGATTTAATTTGGTTGAGGCCGAGGTACCTACAAGGAAGTCCCGAGATGGTTGTGCCACCGAGGACCTTCCGACAATCAAGTTAGGCGGGGTATTTTGGCAAAGTAACAGCCTATTGGGGTCAAATTCGCTTACCTGAGTCGTCTGGGAGAAGGGTTTATATAGTGGCAACAATGGGCAGGCGGGCGCGAGATTCACGTCGGCCGTTACGCCCCTGGCGTTACGCCCGCGTGATAGGCGGGATTCCCCATTAATGACGAGATATGCTCGTTAATGGGGGATCGAGATGGCGTGGAACGCGGGATCATGGGCGGCGGATATCTCACGCCTGGGAGATTCGCGGAGCCGTGGCGGAGGCGCCTGTAATCGGTGCTGTGGATCGGTCGGTGAGACCGAGGCATCTTGGTTCTGTGATAAGCTGGGCGGGAGGATAAGCTGGGCGGGAGGCCGAGGCATCTTGGTTCTGTGATAGCTCGGAAGCGAGCTGGGGTGGTCTGAAAGGCCACCGAAGGTCGGTAACATTCTCGGGTCGCAGGCCCGGGTATGCTTCCAACGTACCTGTAGGGTGTTTTTCGTCACCCCATTGAGATGGGAATACGCGCGCGCTCATCAGACGCATTCCAGATTCCCCCTGCCTAGGGTAGGCTGGGGTTTATTGATTGTGAGGATCCGAATCTCCGGCAGCCGCGGACTAAGTTACCGTTAATTACCCCTCGCCTTTGGAGCGAGAGAACCTCCGATTGACGGGTCAAACAAGGCATGCGAACTCAATGTGCAGTGTCATGTTTTGAAGGGTTTTTGGATATATCGGGGGCCTCGCAGAGTTTTTACGGAGGTCCCACTACCCGGATAGCGGGCTGGGGGTCAAGGGGGGCTAGCAGTCCCTTTGCGGGGTGTAGGACAGCGCCCCGTTAGAAATTTTTTCTAGCAGGAACAGTGTCGTGGAGTGTGTGTGTATATATATATATAAGGGAAAAAAGCGTCCAAAGGACGCGTGGGAGCCAGCACCTCATGTGCATGGCACGCAGGCGCTGGGCGTCCCGCGCGCTTGGCACGTGGGCTCTGGGCGCCCCGCGTGCTTGGCACGTGGGCGCTAGCGCTGTGGGCGTCAACAGAAAAGGGGACTTTGTCCCTGCACTGGAGCTGTGCTCCCGATTTGACCCCTGGAGTTAAACTCCCAAAAAGAGATTAATCTATGGAGTTGAACTCCAACAGATCTTGAAATGATCAAAAGGGGCTGCTTTGTTTCTCTCCTTTAGCCCTGGATCTTCCCAAGATGGGATTTCTGAAGATGGGTCACCTTCTTCCTCTGTTGGCCGGATCTTAAAGAACAAGAAGCATGAGATTTTAAAAATCTCTTATTTTTGAGATTTGATGGGAGATCTGAGTTCCCCTTTGTGGGTTTTGTGGTGAAAATTATATAGTTTTGGAAAAGGAAGAGTAAAACTCTTGATTTAATTGAAGAAGGTTTAGAACCTTGAGGAAGGAAAAGGACGTACAAAAACCCTAGAGTTTTTAGAGAATGAAAAAGTTCTATGTTTTATTCATCATCATATTGTTTTATATAGGCTTACACATTTACATGTATCTCCTTGGGCTTTTCAAAATAGCATTTTGTCCATCTCATGTCTCATGTGCTCATTTTTTTTGCACATAAGTCATGGGCTTTACAGAAATTTGGTTTTATGCCCATTTTCTTACATTCATGCATAAAAAATTACATCAAAATTATTTATCGCATGATTTTTTTTCCCGGCATGGGGGAGGCCGGCCGCGGGGCTCGGCCTGGGCATCGGCCCACTTACTTGGGCTTGGGCCAGCTTACTTGGGGTTGACCTTGACTTTGACTT
Source organism: Agapanthus africanus (assembly GCA_030015575.1). Classification (NCBI taxonomy): domain Eukaryota; kingdom Viridiplantae; phylum Streptophyta; class Magnoliopsida; order Asparagales; family Amaryllidaceae; genus Agapanthus; species Agapanthus africanus. Next base: position 471,608,119 of record CM057349.1, read on the forward strand.
GATCAACTGGGGTGCAAAATTTGACCCCAACAGTACCGTTCTTAATCCTTTCTTGTAAGCTCTGGGACACGTCATCTGCCACGTGTCATAATCTGGGGAAACTGATATCGAGCATCATCAATGACCAACCCTTTCATGCCTCATCTTCACCATCTATATCTCATTTCTAAGAACAACATATAACTTATAACAAGAGAAGATTAAAAGCTCCATAAACTAAATACAATATTCCAATTTGCAATAAATTTTCAAACTGGATTAAAAAGGTATGAATACATATAATAAAAGAGAAAATGGACGGTAGGATGTAAGAGGTTAAGACCAACTTCCCGGATGGAAGATCTGGCCCAAGGTAAATTTCAACAAAATGGCATATAAGCAAATAATAAATAAATTTCTAGAATTGGCAATAATTTACAAAGATCCTGTCAAAATCTTAGAAAGTCTGTAGAGCAGTCAGTGTAGCTCCAAAGATCAGTTAATGATCCACTTATAATCCATGCCCTTCTGTTTGTTTCTTCTATTTGAATCTTGAAAATCTAATTTATATGGCACTTATAGATATTAAAGACAGAAAAATCACATTATTCACATACCGTGTGCATACATGTTGGTTTCTTCTCTCTTGTTGTGCAGAAACTTTCCCAGGGCGTGGAATAGGTTTAGTGTTTCATCTCGTCCTAATGAAAAGGATGCCCTCATATTTATATCCTCACTGCCTACAGGAATTGAAGGTGATAACGAATTATGCTTGTCTACAGATGTCTCAACTTGGATTACAGGGGGAGTCCACATAGGCAAAGAAAAGGAATCCACAGGTCTTAGACAGAGGCATTGCAAAGAAGTTATTGCATGTCTGATGTCACCTCCACTAGCCCTGATACATGATCTATCAACTCTGCAGTCACATCACACTTCTCTTTCTCACATATTCTAAAAAGAGACGTCTTTATTGAATTCACTGTAAGGGGATTAAACATGACCTGAAAGTATAAGACTGAGATAGTTTAGTTGTTATGCACAATTTAACTGGACGCTTTTTATATGAATGCAGTGTGTGCTGATAGAAAATATCTTCATCTGTTGTGTAGTATTACCATATGAGCCCCAGCTTTCTCAAGAGTCGATTGAAGTTCTTCCGAGTAATTAGTTGAACTATAAACAGACTCAGTTTTATGATATTCAGTAATCAAAATAACTGTCGGAATCTGAGATGTTCGAACTAGAGTTGTTAAACACTTGCTGGGTCTAGCAAATGCAATTCTTCCATTTGTCATGGGGAGATCATCAATCAAGACCATAATTGGTTTTCTTGATCCTCGAGCATGGGATGTAGGAAGTAAGCAATATTTTCCTACTTTCTCACGAAGGCCTCAAATTCATCCATCTTTGACATGTAATGTCTCCCTAAAGTGCAATGGCATCAGGTCAGATAGATATATAATTTCCCCTTCACTATCAGTTTAGAGTGACCGCAGGTATAAAGTATAACGAAGGTTATTAATATTATGCATTCCTGTGAGCAAGCAGTTTGTCCCTTAAATAAGTGAAATTCAAGTTAATCAAGTTGACGGATGTTCTGGTTATCATGCTTTTATTCTTTTCTTGGTAAGGATAGACTGTCCAACATTTGCCAACAAGATGGTGTTCAATGACGCTGAGCCTAAATTAAAAAAATGCCACAAACTATTAACCAAATGATATAAGCAGAAACTTTCCAACTCAAGCCAAATGGCCTAGAGTAGAGAATGATGTTTTTTCCAATGTTATTTAGTATGTCAACAAGGTGGACAGCTACTGACTTCATAACTTGCATGAGGACAACCACTTTAGGATATGTAGATAGTTAAAAACTCTTGCAGCATATAGACATCAGGACAATATCAGGGAAAGAAATAACAAAACAAAAACAAAGTGCTGCATGAAGGCCCCATGACAAATCACATGACAAAATAAATAGATGCATGAACTAGTTTCTTATCTCATTGGTAATGCCATGCTCATCATGGCAGTAATGTTCTAGAAACGTGTTTTCAGTTGTAGCACTTTGGCTTAACATTAGTTTCGGTAAAGCTTTTTTAATGAAACACGGGGGCTTCTTAGCCTTCGTTTAATAAAAAAAAGGCTTAACATAACTCTTAGACACGACGCAATTCCCTGTTGTACATCTTGCAAATTGCAATCTTCTCCCCTTAGTCTGAACTCTTTCAGGGTCTTCGGGAATTTCAGAGGTCAATATTGCTTGCAAGAGCTTAAGAACATAACGAATAGGATTTCTTACCTGAAAAATGACCTAGATTCCTAGAAAGTTTCGGCAAACCTGTTCCTTGTTCTTTATTCCCGGGTCAAGAATGTTAGCTACTTAAGAAGTTCAAGTCAAGCTGTCGGCAGGTTTTAAAAAATTAACAAGTTTTCGATAAGGCCCTCTCAATTATGAATTGCTATTTGCTAAGCAAAAATCCATTTGCTCACAGGGTCCATAGAAACCCTATTTTGGAATTTCTTAAACCAACGTAACCAAAGGCATCTTTTTTGCAAATAATAAGATGTAGTAGTGCCATTGATCCTTGCAAGATAAAACTTAGACAATTTGGACATTTTTTGTGAGATTCTACAACTACATTAATCTCCAGAATGCTATTTCTATAATGATTAAATGAAGATTTATGTTCAGATAATTCAACTTAGTGACTGGATCCAGTCATCGATCATTATATAATTACAAGTTCATAATTACCTGCATTACTGTTATGTACACACTCTTTTCAAAGAGTGGGAGTGGGGGTGTCAACTCACATAACTCAAATCCAAGTTCTGATGCAATTACATGAATCGTTGCCTGCAACAGAAACTAAGCACTCAACACACTTCCCTTAAGTGTCAATCCATAAATATATATATATATATATATATATATATATATATATATATATAGAGAGAGAGAGAGAGAGAGAGAATAATGGAGGAAAGATGCCATAGGAAGGAATTTCCTCCTATGGTGTCGAAAAAATACAACATCCATCATGTTTTCCGACGATCGGAACCCATCATCTTTATCGTTATCATCTAAGATGTGGATACACCAAATTTCATATGATTCTACAACCTTTTCACCGTTGAATTAGTGGGTTCAAAATTAACGGTTTACCGACAATATAACTTTTTACATTACTCAATCAACAGTGAAAAAGTTGTAGAATCACATAAAATTTGGTGTACCCACGTCTTAGATGATAACGATGAAGATGATGGGTTCCGATCGTCGGAAAACACGATGGGGAGTGTATTTTTTCGACGCCATAGGAGGAAATTCCCTCCTATGGCCTCTTTCCTCCATTATTCTCATATATATATAAACAAAATCATCTTATTTACAACAGATAAGCTTAAAATGCAAACAAATTATCAAAGTAAACCTTTCATCTGGATGGTGATAAATTCTAGTACATAAAATATTAATACACAGATGCCACAGTCATGCAGTACAACATCATAGTAGTTCTACAACATACAGTTGCAAAGTTCACCATCAATTGGCATCAAGAACTAGGTTCGAGGTTTTGGCCGAAACCGCCGATACGTGGTGGTTTCGTATCGGTTTCGGTGGAGACCGATACGAAACCAACCAAGACCGATACGAAACCGCAAAAAAGTGAACCCAAACCCTATATTAATACTTATCTAAGTACACTTTTCAATATATTTTACATCATGGCGGGATTTTTAAATACTAGAATCATTATCTTGTAATATAGAAGCATAAATTTAAGTATTTAATATATCTACACTATGTATGTTGTATTACCGTTGAGACCGAAACCCGAACCGAGATTTGCGAAACTAGCCGAAACCCGGCGAAACTAATAAAATTATGGGACTGAAACCGAAACCGAGTTCTTGAACCATGATCAAGATCTCCAGATTTCATATCAGAATTAAGGATCTTAACCAAAATAGATCTTTAAATAGTAAAGACAAAAGAAAAATTGCGCAATTTCATAAAGGGTTTTGATTACAGAAAGCACAAGATTATAAAAATTATGTTCTACTGGAAACGTGCAGCTCTCAGTTAAGCCCTTCGTTATGAAATCCGTTTTCATCATTTTGATAAAACATGGCGACTCGGTGTTAAAGGAGATGCTGAATTGGAAGAAAAGGTCTGATACAGTGGGTGTAGATGGAACCTTGAAATGGCCTCCAAACGGAAAGCAGGTCTCATCTTGCTATGCTACAAGAAATTGCAGGTAAAACAAACAACTTGAAGGGTTATCAGTCTATGGTTATCAGCCTTTTCGCAGTCAGAAAGCTAAGGAATGGCCAAGTTGACCTGGTGCAATTCAGCTGCCACAAAGTATTCTTCTCTTCCTGGAAACAAATTCAAAGTGGCTGCCTGCACATGTGTTGTCCCAGCAATACGTGGATCGGTTTTCTTGGAACCTCATTGCTAATCTCTATAACCAGTATTAACCGTGAGCTTTGAATTTAATGAAGTAGAAACAGCATAGGACGTTTAAAGGTTGTTACTTGTTAGCAGATGAAGATGAAAAAATAAGCAGTTTCTTTGGCAGGCTGTTATGACAAGAGGTAGCAGTATTCAGCGCAATCATCTGGAACACTTGATAAGAGCATAGTAGCATCTTTTCAAGTTATATGATTCAAAGACTAATTGTTCATTGATCAACTGCACATAGTAGCATCTGGAACACTTGATAAGAGCATAGTAGCATCTTTTTAAGATAACTAATTAGATATTTAGGCGGCATCACCTAATGAATGCTTATATTTCCCACACCCACTAGCATTTTTAACTAGAATTTCAGTCCATTCATTAAAAATTCAACTTTGACAACCTATTCACAAATATTAGCATCAAATTTTCTACCAATCTTCTAAGGATTGTCAAATAACGCTAAAAATCAAAGTAAACAGTGTACACAAAACAAGACGAGGCTAAAAAGGTAAGCCAAAAGTTGAGAGCTCAAGTACCGCTTCTTCTGATAGATCGAAAGACCTAGCCCTAGAAATTCCGACATTTAGCTTCTTCGAGCTCCCCTTTCGACGAGAACTCTTCACAGATGCCGCCGATCTCGATCTCGGCCTCGATCTTGATGACGATCGATCTCTGCTGACCTTTTCGTCGTCGGAGGAGGAGGCGAAGACGACGATGGGTCGCTTCTTACCCATTGGATTCAAAAACCTAACTGAATTTTTCCTATATTTTAATAAAATTTAACGCGATGGCAGTAAATGGACCGCTTTTAGGGAGGAAATTTGATGGCGGGGTTTTGGAGGTGAAGCTTTTAAGAGAAGGAAAAGATGGCGAGGGTTTAGGATGGAGATAAAACCAATATATTGGGGCAAATTACACTAAAATACCTTCAAAGTTCTTTTATTACGGAAAAATACCTAAAGTGCTAAGGTATTTTACTGTAATAAGAAAACCCTTTTAAAGTGCTTTAGTGGGGAAAAAACATGATAGCTTATGATGTCTTAGTCTTAGTGTAATTTACCCATAAAGGATATATTCGTCGGTTTATTGGTGGTTTTCATAATTGAACTTGAATTATAAACTGATTATTAGCAACAAGTCAAAAATTACAGCACACCTCTCAAAGGGATAGGAGACAAAACTTTTCTAGCCGGTCAATATGTCAACAATCTATTAACTTTTAAAATGATCGATATTGTTCATTTAGATCAATATATACAACAGGTGTGCACACACGGAAAGCCATGTGGTTTCTCGCACTAAATGTCGGAGGGTCGCAAATTTTATGACTCACCAACAACAGAAACATTTTTTCATACAGATCATATGGAAATTGATGTGCATATATTTCAGACCATAAAGATCGATACGGATAATATCCCTGTCATAAAAAAAATTTAAAAAATTGGTGGAAAATTATCTCCCTTGTTACCCACATTTCTCATAAGATAAAAACACACATGTTCTCTCAAAATGCATGTGAGTCTGGTATGGTAGCACACAATTTTCATTAAATGGAAACATGCCCAAATGGATCAATTGCCAACCCTGTACAGATAGAAATAAACCATATTTAAGGAATGCAAAGAGAGAAGAGGATCAAATAATTATGAGATAACAAAAAGGTTAAATGAGAATGATCTGTAGACACAAATAGACTTTGGAAATCAGGGGGGAAATGAAGTTGAATAAACAAAGAAAGCACATATATAATACTCATATAAATGGGATTTTTCGCTTCATTCAGTAAAAACCATTGACACCATATAATACTATAATAGGAACTAAACTGAAAGGAATGGAGGAAAATCAAGCAAACCTCCACAAGCAACCACCATACATAAAAATGCACATCATGAACAATCAATCTGTAGATATCGGCAAACAAGGAAATAAAGAATCTACTATCACAGAGATCTTTATAAAAAGAAAAAAAAGAGGAAAAAACGAGGGTATTATGTACAAAGATAATCATTACAATAAAATGCATAATCCTTTCAACACAATACACATAATGCACATCTCCTAACAAAAGATAGGTGTCTTTTCCTAGATTCTCCATAGAGGTGTTCTCAAGCGGTCCTCCATCGCAACTCGATTTGTAGCCGACCATTCTTGGAATCAATTAAATGGTACCTCTCGTTGGTCCGTTTGTTGCTGATGACATCCGCAAGTTTGATTTCAATAAAACCCAATGATTCCTGAAAATAGAACCATCGCCATGATTAAAACCGACAGAACTATTTGGCTGGGCTCACTATAGGGTACATACACCTGCTTGTCTAACTAAAATGTAAAAAAAAAATACCATGTTATCGTTTTCCTTCTAGTTTTTAACGAAGTTATTTGCATTTGAAACCACGGTCGGCTGAGAGCATTTGAAACCACTTTCGGCTGAGAGCAGCTGAGTTGGAGTAGTCAAGTGAAAAGATACATATGTTCGTAAAAGTCACTCTCAACAAAGAATTGGTGTTGTTAGTTTTGTACGAAACACGAAACGTATCTTACGAAACACGAAACGTATGTTACGAAACGATACGATAAAGGGACAATTCGATACGAATCGTAAGCTGTATCGGGTTAGAAATTTATCGGTCGATACACATTTTGTATCATACGAAACAATACGAAACAGGAAACACACGATACGCTATTTATCCATTAAAATGCAGCGCGGGTCGGATATTCGGGTTTAAAACCCGCTTGGTTATATCAAATTATTAACCCAGACGGGCTATTTAACAATTAAAATGCATATTGATGAAAAAGAGGAGTTCGTTGAGACTTAAAATGATGAAGATGCGGAGAATGAAGTTATCTCTTGTTATTATAATGATAGTGATTAATCAATTGGAGAAGATTGATTTTTTGTTGCGTCAACTTTGTTTGGTAGTAATGTTTTGAAAACTTGGTTGTGATGTTTTAGTTATGAATTATAAAACTTATCATGCTTATATTTATGAATTATGACACATGGATGAATATTTTGGATTGTTTTGATATTATTTAATTACCAAATACATGAGTTTGTGTAATTTATATGTATGTATTTGCGCAGTTGTAATTCCCAAATTTGCTTTAGCTTGTATGTGGCTCTATGTTGCTAATTTGATCGTTTTTAAAATTATAATTGGTTCTATACATAATTACTTCGTTATTGTAACGGGAAATTTTGTTTCTTACGATACGATAAACTAGAAAACGAAACACGAAACGTATCACGATTTGACAACTTTTAACAAACTTCTTCCAAATCATGTTATTTGATATTTTTACGAAAAATATTGACTATTGAGCATCTTAACAGGTACCAGCAGCAGCAGCAGCAAAGACTTTGTCCAAACCTTTAAAGATTTTATGGTATTTAATGGTCTAGCGGTTAAAATTATGAAGCATGTTTCCGAGAGTCCGTGAATATAATCTATTTCGCTTGCATTAAGAAAACAAAAGTGAAAGTACTTGCACGCATCAGGTAAATTTAAGGTTTGCTTGAACTTCTGAATTTTATCGTTTATTATTTGGATTAAGAAGCTGCTCAATGCTTTAATTATCTTTCTAGTTATTCTTATATATTAACCAATCTCAGTTTTCATGTTTCAATTAGTCTTCTGTATCAGATCCAGAATATCCCATGAAGGCCACAGGTCGCTTAAGCCATGCATGCAACTCTCACTCACGAAAAGAATTCGAATCTGAACTCCTCCCAGCTATACATATTTATAAAAGAGAGAAAAATAAAAAAGAAAGAAGTCGATAAAGAAGAAAGGAAAAATAAGCAAACACCAAGTTCATATCACGGAATAGGTGATAATTCAAATAACACACCAGAAATTACCTTGGAGTGTATGCCGATACTTGGTGGCTTGCTAAGGACCTCTACATGAAGTTTATCATTGATAGGTGGTTCTTCACACATAAACTGAAACTCTTCTTCCCATCTTGGATCTCTATTCTTCTTAATGTGCTGCACCCATAAAAATTCCCGCAGAAGTTAACAAACCATGAAACCAGTGTTAAAAGTGTTGAACCTGACTATATTAAGAAGATTAAGAAAAAAATATAAAACTAAGGGTAAAGTTCACTAAAATACCCTTAATTATCACTACTTCTCTCCAAACTAAATTTTTTTAAAATTATGGTAAGCTCCCTTAAAGTGCTACGTTTAAGGATATTTTATTAAAATGAACTCCCTAAAATCCATTTAAGAGAGTTAATTATAATTAGAAAAAATTAAAGATAATTAGTGAAAGAAAACATCAAAACAACAATAATTAATGGTGTTTGCGTGAAATTAACCCAAAACTAATAAAGCATTCTCATGTTACCTTTGTTTTCTTCTCCTCTCCTCTGAAAAGGATTCTCACATATGGGTTTGTGTGGTGTTTCCCCTCAAGATCTTGAGCTTCATGAACGATAATTACGAGCAAGCCACCGCCCGCTGGGGTACCCTCAGGAGCCTTTTCGACTACATCTCCGTCTTCACCATTTTCATTTGCTTGATCTTCCTTAAAGGGGTTATATGTCAATTCGAGAACAACTTGCCCACGTGACTTTTCATTTTGAGCATCATTAGGATCCATATTTTTCAACAAGTTCACTGTCATCGTTTTCGGTTCTTCAGGTGTAAGTTCATTCAGTGGTATTACATTCATACCCATTTTATCATGTGTCCCAACCTAGTACAACAAAAATAATTAAATGGATGGCATAAATGGAAAATTTATAAGGATAATTGTACTAAAACCCCATGTACTTTGGGAATGCTTGGATAAATACCTTGAACTTCATAAATAACACTAAAATACCCTGAACTTTGCCTTTTTCATTCTAATACCATAAACTTAGTTTTAAGTCAAAGTGCTGTTATACTTCTAGTGTAAGATCTTTGGCAGAAAAATGACTAGATCCATTTCCGAGTTGGTATAATTCATATGGATTTGTTTTTGTAAAACTCGGTTTGGGCCCACAACACATGATAAAACTTAAGCCTTATGGAGCTCTGATACATGTAAAACTCGGTTTAGGGCCCACAACATATGGGTCCACACATGGATGCACGTGAGCTTTTAATATAGTGGGACTCCATCCAAAAGACTTAAGCCTTATGAAGGTTTATCCCATCTTATATTTTATACCCATATGCATCCCACAATTTTCCCGACGTGGGACTATGTTATCCACATTCTCAACAGTTTGTAATCAATTTTCTCACAAAGAATTTTGGGGTAAAAGTAAAGCAAGCATTCATGCCTCTGCGAATTAAAACAAGGTTCATGGAATTAAAAGTGAAAACAAGAGTTCATGATATTGACTGTAAATTATGAAGTTCAAGGTACTCTTCTCAAAAAATACTGAAAGATCATGAAACTATGATATAATTTAGTTTAGCTTATTTATAAATAATCCAACAAAAAGGAGAGGAATACCTTTTCCCAGTCAAAAACGGTCATCTCCAAAGCTTGAGATTCTGGATCTTTGACGACAAATCTGAATTCCTCATTCCATTCAGGGTTAAGGTTACTGTGCTTTACATGTGTTTTCTTTGATGGGAGCTTATCTTCTGTAAGCTTTAGTTTCACATATGGGTCAGATTTACCCATAAGATCTTTTTTCCTAAGGTTGGTTGCCCTAACAACTTTAACATGCAAAATTCCAACAGGCTTCTTCATGGCTCTGCAAGATCCATGGGAAATGGTTAGCACTTGGCAGTTAACAACCAATTTTTATGATACTAATGCTTCAAAGGTTGCAAATGGGGTACAATAAGTATTTACTTTGAAAGATCCATAATTGGTACTTCTAGAGCTTTAGGCCACAGGTACATGGTTGCTACTTGTTTCTTTATAGTCTCCTGCAGATGACCACATAATCAAAATGATGAAGATAGGAAAGTAGAAGAGAGACAAGAATAAGCATGGATGAATAGAATGTAATTTGTAGGATCCATTTCAATCTTGAGCGTTTAATTCCGCATCATCTCATAGGTGATTTATCACCATTACCATCTGATACTATTTCTGTCAGAGAATAAGATGCTGAAATTCATCACAACATGCAAACAAATCTGAATTATATTGTTTGGTCAATGTTGTGACACATCATGTTTAAAGCGACGCATATTCGACATATTAATCAACGACTTGATGTTTTAAATATGAACTAAAATACTTTGGTTATGTTCACTTGTATGTTTATTTGTTAGTTGTGCTGTATTGTTAATATTTACCATACATTATTTGTGTTTCTCATTGCATTATTTTTGTTGTTGTTTGGCTTTAATGCTTTCATCATTGCCTTCACATTTAGATTATACCATTACTGTCATAGTAAATAAGTGCTACAATTCCATTTTGATAATAATTTTTCATCCTTTACTCTCAACGTGTTTACCCAAAATAATAATAATAAATACTTACTCTCAATGTGAGTGTATATTTCATCCATTATTCCAGACATGGTCTTGCTTAGGACTGTATCAATAAAATTATGACTAAATATTATGAAAGTACCTGCACGAAGCTATAAAGGCCAGGAACTGCCATAACATCTGCCCCCATGAGTTTTAGCCCAAAGTCAACATGTGGCTGAAAAAGACACAGATAATGCAGGGACCTTGAAAAGATTGAACTTAATATAAAAAATACAACCATCACAATAGAATGCGAGAAACCATAAAAAGAAAGTAAAAAAATATATGTCAAGCCTTGTACCTTCTCCATTAAAGAGACAATGATTTTTGCAAAACAAGGAAAGCTAGGAACCAATGGCTTCAATGTAATACGTGGTATAGCAAAGACTTGCAGGTCTACCACCTGAATCTCAAAAGAAAATCAAATCAATCCACTAATATGACTTTTTAAACTCCTCAGTAATAGATTTGTCTTAAATGTATTTTTTTATTTTAAAAAAAGAGCTAGTAACCTGTAGGGTTGCCTTCAACCCAAATGCCTTAACAACCACAGTGACATTAGGATTTCCTGCCCATTTCAGTGACGGTTCCATAATCAACTCTTTCTCATCTGTTTGATAAGCTTTCATTCCTAGCAAAAGATTTTCAATTTTAGTATTTATGAAGAATTTTGAGAGAAAACTATTAATGATTAATTAATCATATAAATCAATCATATATACTCCTAGGATATATGGCTATATGCAATACAAGGCAGATCCTTCACACAAAAAAATATATTCTTCATGCAGATACAATTCTAATAATAATTCAGAATACAAAGTGATAACTCACAAATTTAAGAACGTTAGCAAAAGAATTATAGCAATTAATAACAATGCAAGAGGTAAAAAGTATCTATTAACTTCATTTATGGAGGCATTGAACTTTCATTGGCATCTATATGTTAGTATGTTCTTAGATCCAAATCCCAATATGACGTACAAGGTGCAATCTTTCTGAACATATAAAGAAATACCAACTGCACTGCTTTCCAAGATTTGTAGTGTTCATGCATCCTCATTGTTTCATATATGCATCATGTATCTTCACTAGAGCAACCTAGATACTTACCATCCTGATGAGATGAAAAATACCAATTAAGCCACCTGAAAGCCACAAAGAAAGAAAACTTATTCTTCACAGCCTTACAGGCTATGCAGCACGGTTTCGTATACTGATAGGGGATACGATACGGATTCGTGGATTCGCAATTTTCCAAAAACCTAGAATACGGGATACGTTTTTGTATCGATTTTAAACTAACTAAATATGAATATATATTAAGGTATGCATACCAATATGTAATAATATAAATAAATAATGGTATTATATTAGATACTCAATACACTTTCAAACTTTTGAGTGCCTTAATTTTCGAAAGAAAGAGAAGATGCGTTGATTCGAGAGAGATTGGTGAGAAATTTATAAGTCCGAGCGAATCTGAAAGAATCCGAGAGTTTCAGACTCCGATACGCGATCGAGGACGATTCATGAGGCATATACAAGTATCCGTGCTTCATAGGTTACAGGAGTAATCCATTCTCATACAAATTCCCCCCTGAAGAAGCTTATGCGGACTTCACTCATGAGAGTACTCCATTTTGTTAAAATTAATTGTAAATTCGGAGCCCAAAACCAAGAGCCCAAAATCCCAGGACTGAATACGTGCAGTGCACGTAGTGAGATTTAAACTAATCATTAATTTAAATTCCAATCTTATCTCTTAGAAATCTAGATTGATTAGGATTAATTTGAATATTTAAATTAATCCAAGTTTACCTCTATCTCTAAATATTTTAGTTAATATATATGCATATATATTAAGGAAATCAATCAGAAGCCAAAATTTGATGGTGGGGCCACGAGATAACTGTCAAAGGCCTTATATATAAGTATCCAACATAGCCTTGGAATTAATGTTGCGGCCAAAAATCCAAAAAGGCTTTTGTGCGGTTTTCAAAGCCAAGAGAGAGATAGAGAGAGGATTTTGTATAGAGATTGGGCATTGTATTTGAACGGTGATCGGAATGGGCGGATTCTTGTGTATTTCTTTCTTAATAGTGGAAGTTTTCGTCGTTGAGTAAATCTTGTGTTTGTTGTTTGGTGTACTTCTGATAATTTATATTGTTTAGGTAGATTGTCCGGTAAATCTTTTTCAAGCAGTTTGTTTGCACGCGATCCCGATAGATTATTTTTCCGCTGTGACTCTTGGTGTGTTTTGTGACTTCTTGAAGGATCACAGATATAGAAAATTCACAAGTGGTATCAGAACATCATATTCGGTGTTTTCGGATTATTTGAGGAAATGGAATCTACGCATTACAAGGTGGTCAATTTTGATGAGCGAAACAACTTTAGCTTTTGGAGGTTGAAGATGAAGGTTATTCTCAAGCAGCAGGGGTCATAAGATTGTCTTTGCAAAAGACAGTATTTCATAGACGGCCACGGATGATAAGAAAGATAAGATAGAGGACAAGGCCTTCAATTCGATATAGTTTCAGTTGGCTGACGAGATTTTATACGAGATTGCGCAAGAGACAACGGCAGCGGGATTATGGAGCAAGTTGGAGTCTCTATACATGAAGAAATTTCTTACAAATCGTGTCTACCTCAAGTAACGATTGTACACGTTAAACATGAAGGAGGGGACATCCGTCAAAAATCATCGAGACGAACTCAACCAGATCATGATGGACTTACGAAACGTGAAGGTGCCGATAGAAGATGAGGTTCAGAAGGTGATTCTACTCTGTTCGTTGACCTCATAGTACGGCCAGTTTGTTTAGATGGTGTATGGCCGAGAGAAGTTCTCTTTAGAAAATGTCAAAGCAGGTCTGTATAGTGAGGTGTTGAGAAAGAAGGTGGTAGGTGACAAGAGTAGTCACGGTGACGCGTTGTCTGTTAGATTATGTTCAGATGGAGGCTCCAAGGGAAAATCGAGAAATCGCGATAATGACAAGTGATTTATTTGTAAGGAGAGCGTGTATTGGAAAAGGGATTGTCCGAAGAGCAAGATGAAAGACACGCAGATGTCTTCCGGTATTGCAGTTGCGATGGAGGATTCGGAGGGCAGTGGTGGTTCGATTCTATCGGCATGTGCGACTTCATACGCACATGGATCGCGTATGTTGGATTCAGGATGTTCATTACATATGACTCCGAATCGAAGTTGGTTTGCTATGTATCGTTCGGTTGATAGAAGCTCGGTTTTTATTGGGAACAATATGGTAAGCAGAGTTGTTGAGATTGGTACAACTCGGATCCGTTTGCATAATGGGAGAGTTTGGACGTTGACAAATGTTAGGCACGTGGCAGATCTGAGGAGGAGCTTGATTTCATTAGGTGCTTTGGGCGGATCGGTCATAAGTGCGTGATCGATAGAGATTCCGTGATGATTTCCAGAGATGCTCGTATTGTCATGAAGGCGAAGAGGGTGAAGAATCTGTATTTTCTTTCTTCAGAGACGGATGGTCCTAAGAGATATTGTTAGATCTTTTACTGGTTCGGGTGGTTCAGATTCCATCAAGGTGTGGCATCCACGATCGGGACATATTGGCGCGGCGAGTTTGAAAGGGTCTCGAAAGAAACAATCACTTGGAGGTATAAAGATCGGCATGAGAAATCTTTGGGAGGATTGTATTCAAGGAAAGAAGACAGAGATGGTTTCGGAACCGGTTTGTTCTCGAGATGGAGTCAGACATCATGGTTCCTTCATTGACAACTTCTCGAGAAAGTTGTGAGTGTATGTTGTTGGGCCGAAAATGGAGAATTTTCAGATTTTCAGGAAGGTTGTTGTGGAGAAGCAGTTCGGGAAGCATGTGAAGGTTTTTCGTTCCAATCATGGTGGAGAGTTCTGTAAGTCAAGGAGGATAGAGTATCACACCATTTTTGATCCTACGTATATTGGCGTAGCAGAGCGGATAGTTCGGAAGGTGTTTGGGAAGAATATGTATTCACGGTTTATGGTTGCAGTTCCGAGAGAGTTTCGGGCGGAGGCCCTATCTACTGCTGAGGACATCATCGATCGGCCACCATCGACGACAGTAGACAGGATAATTCCTAAGAAGATATGGACTGGAGGAGCTGGAAATTACTCAGGGCTTCGTAATTCTAGAAGCGAAACAAAAGGGTACAGATTGTGGTGTCCTGCTACTAAGGGTGGAGTAATCAGCCAAAATATGATAGTCGATGAGTCTGCGATTTCTCAAAGAAAACAAACTCAATCAGATGGTGAGCAGAGAACAGGATCACCGAGCCAGGTGGTGTTCAAGGCTTCTGTCCATATTACAGATAAGGTGGTCGATATTTCGATTCAGACGGAGAGTCCAGTACAGCCATTTGTGCGGAGGCCTATGGGATTTAAGCGCACAGGGGAGAAGCTCCGAGGATATGGGATCGGGGGTTCAACAGAAAGTCTGCATGCGAGATTCGTGGCATGGGTATTGTCATGGATGGAGAGGTACGTCCGTTGTAGCGGTATATCAAGCAGGTTCTCACTTGGTATGGGAGAAAGACTCAGCCCGCGTCTTCTCAGTTAGAGGCGCACTTTAGATTGGTGTCATCGTCAGGAATAGCTAGCGATAGGGGCAGTTGGAGATCAAAGACAGGTTACAAGGACACTGATGCAGTGTCAAGTAGATCGACACTTCAGATTGTTATCGTGGTATCAACATGAGAGGCAGGATTGTTGACCGTCTTGGAGACGGTTAGGGAGACCATGTATTTACGAGATTGTTGGTTTCACACTCTGTCCCCCCTGAATAACCGAAACTTCATAATTTGGCTTCAATCCCTAATTCATAGATTTGGTTTCTGTAGTTTCGGTTTCACACTCTGTCCCCCCTGAACAATCTAGTTATTTTTTCAGACAAAATAGTTCTTACCAAATCTTAAACTATGTTAGAGACTAATCGTACTTGCAATACTCTTGAAATTAATTATGTACTCATGTTAGAAGAATATACAAGAACACGTCTAATCTAGAAGTCAACCAACTTTTGGTTGAGACTAAACGATATTAGTCCATTTGGTTCTTAGCATCGTAAAAGATCTGAATGCACAACATCAACTCGGTGTCCATTGTCTTTGAACTGAATACTAAAACATACAATGTTATAATCATATTCCATTGTCGCTGTTTAGTGTATATGAAGGCTTCATAAAACTCAGAGGCTTAATTGAACAATTTCTTGGATTGTGTAAACATTTAGCAAACAGAGGTTCAAATTAGCAAACAAAAGTTCAAAGTATTGATGGAGTATATTCATATCTTAACCTTTTTCCCTATAGTAGTTCAATGGAGTCATGGAAACAATAGGGTTAGGGATTTGTGTAATCTGTTATATAAGTATGACCTTGTAATTATTTGTTTCAGTTTTCATGCAAGAAAGAGATGCAACGAGCATTTCAGAAATACAATATTGCATTTTATATTGGAAAAATATCTGGTTAAAAGAAAATCATTGACAGGCATATTACACATGGAAACTAATGCGCGCGCGCAAGAGAGAGAGAGAGAGAGAGAGAGAGAGAGAGAGGAAACCTTGGAAAGTAGGTGGCAGCGAGCCCAAGGTTAAAGCGTGAAACTCAATGGAATTGATTTTATACTTGGCACAATTTTCGGCAATAATTGGCTTTGTAACTTCTTTTGCTGTACTGCAGATTGCCTAGAAAAAATATAAGAAAATATAAAATCATACAATACAAGAATCCACCGTTTAAAAATTGCTGGAGCTTCCAACAGCTTACACACCTTATCCAAATATGGCCACATATTCTCAATGAGCTTGTTTAGCCA
This sequence comes from Agapanthus africanus, assembly GCA_030015575.1. NCBI lineage: Eukaryota > Viridiplantae > Streptophyta > Magnoliopsida > Asparagales > Amaryllidaceae > Agapanthus > Agapanthus africanus. The sequence continues at coordinate 471,624,856 of CM057349.1, forward strand.
ATCAATCTTCAAGAGAAACAAGCAAAAAAATGCTGTCGGTTTGACTTGCAATAAGCCAATAAATGATAGTTAAAAATATTTTTCCATAAATCTTGTTTACCCGATCAAAGTCTGGGTTTTTCACCCATAATGGAATCTCAGGAAGCATCTGTTCCAGAGATTTTGAATCAAGCTCAACAAGTGGCCGAACTGTAGGATCCTGAGAGCTCAACAACGGAATAACAAGAATATGTCAAGTCTAAAGTTACCGTCTATAATGAATCAAAATTAAAATAATTTTCAGATTTCGCTTTTGGAAATTAGTTAATATGAACATGATAGATACAAATGCCTACTGTTATAGCCACAAGCATCAGGCTTTGATTCAACTACAAGAATCAACTTTATGTGACCTTTCCACCAACTCCCATAATAGGCTAAATACCATTCATGAACTTGGAATGGTTGAGGACAGCGTTATGGCCTAATTATATATTCCAGCTGTTTATGTTTCATTCTTCTCTTTTTGGAATATGTGACATAGAAGCAGCACTCGGATTTATGTTTCATTCTTCTCCTGTAGGAGTATATGAAATATATACGTAATAACACTTGATGCAAGCCATAAACATTTCAGTACAAGTCCATATATGGCTTGATTATGAGGTTTGGCTGCAGTTCTATTTATGCTATTTAAAGAACCGAACTGGAGCGAAACCTGAATACATGTTGAATATATTGAAAACTACATTAGTGAAAAAGGTTCGAAAATCTCAGTTCACTGTCTCTCTCACATTAAGTGCATGGTGATCATGTCCATATACCTACAGTTCTGAAGAGGTTTGATCTTCTGCTTTGATCAGCATTATGCATCCTTACATGCTATATTCTCCAGGAGATGCACAATATCTACACCTTAAAAGGACTCGCCTCATATCAATCATAGTGCTCTCATAAAAAATGACATGTCTTAATTCAAACTATGAAGCACGGATGCTAGTAAATGCCTCACGTATCATCCCCGATCACGTATCGGAGTCCGAAACTCTCGGATTCCTTCGGATTCACTATGAGTTGTAAATGTCACCGCTCTCTATTGAATCGACGCCTTTCTTCTTTCTCTCGAAATAAAGGCTCTCAAAAATTTGAAAGTGTATTGCATATCTAACATAATGCAATTATTTATTTATATAATTATATATTTATATGTATATCTTAATATATATTTATATTTATTTAATTAAAAATCGATATAAAAACGTATCCCGTATCCTTGGTTTTTGGGAAATTGCGGGTCTGTGAATCCATATCGTATCGTAGTTCATATCCGTATCCGAACCCGTGCTACATAGAATTCAAAACAGTAAAAAGGCAGAGCGGTTGCTGCAACTCAAGTTGTTGGTGAGGGATCATGTCATATACGACATCTCTAACTTAAGGCCACAAACCAGCAATGGTTGCTTCATCTAAAAGCTAAAACCATCGATATCTAGAGCTTGTTCAATTGCACTCTAGGCTTTTTATATCTAGTTACTCCTTTTTTCAGATGAGTGTTTAGCAACATACAGACCTTAAAGAGTTTTAACAATCCTTACGCCATAAGCTAATGCTATTCATCCCATGATTTTCCCATTAAAGTTTTCTTTTTAATTTTTTTTCCAAATGATTGCCATCAAACTTGTTGACATTGTAATTACATAAGCCTTCTAAAAATCCAAGTTAAACCATCAGAAAAAATGATCTGGTACAGTTTGTTATAGAATATGGAATATGTTCCATCTTGCTTTTGGCTATATTTGGGCCTTAAAGTTGGACATAATTCCCACACAACAAGTCTTTTGGGACTTCTCTACAGTCTATGAGAATTTGGAGGATGGCAATTGGTAATATGGCAACCCCTCTCTTGTCATAGTTTTCAAAACCATGGATTTGGAGGGTTGACGTCAGGTTGATAACCGGTCGTAATACTTTATTAGATCTACACTAGAACTTTGCTTCATAGCCAACCCCATTTGGATGGGAAAAAGCTTAGATGATGATGATTATGATTATGATGACAGTTTGTTATAGAATAAGGGGCTTCCAACCCCAAGAGAAAACTAAAAATATAGACAAATATACAGCAATGATTTATAATACAGCGGAAAGCAGGCAAAGACTTGCATGATTCGACACTATAGCCTACATCTCTAGGAAGAGGAGAGCTTTACAAATTCAAAGCTAGACACCATAGAGTTTCCCAAAAACTCAAAACTTTTGCCATCAATTCCCTAAGAGGAGCCACAACAATAGTCTTGAAAATTCACTTTTGGATGCTAAAATAGCCCTAAATTACGGATGAACCCAGATTATTGAAATAATGCCCTCCAAAACCTTGGGGACTGATTTCTCTGCTAATCTCATTCAAAGCAGCAATTTCAACATATATCTGCTTCTATGTTTATGAAAATTCACCCAAAAAAAACAATTTTTCTTTATTTTTCCTCCTCATTTAGCAGAAACCATCAAGAATTTTGCAGGAGATGCAGTGAAATGTAAACCAACAAAGACCCATTTCCTAGCAACTAGCAAGCATAGATCCCAACAAAATAAGCACTCCATGAAAATCTCATTGTGAGAGAATTTCAACACAAAATCAAACAAAACTATTGAAAAGAACAATCAAAACATAAAAGCATTTGTAGAGATCATATACCTTGACATCAGTAGGCTGGAAGTAGATGAAGAGAAAATACCCAACAACAACTCCAATCCAAACTCCAACCCCAAATCCAAAGAAACCCAACAAAGTACTCAAAAACCCCATCACTTCAAACCCTTCAAATCCCTAAAGCACCTTTCCCTTTTCAATTAAACAAACCCCCCAAAAAAAATTTTCCCCCAAAACAAAGAAACTGTGGATAAGGAAAGAAAGTTACACGCATTTATTATTTGCTTCAACACCACAACCTCAGATTCCAAAACCCATTTCAACAAAAACACATAAAGAATCCAAAAAAAAGAAAACCTAATAATTATTGAGATGGGTAATTGCTAATGGGGGTGTCGGTAGCCCACGCATGTGTTGTGGGTCAATTTTAAAAAGAGAGAAAACAAGATATCTAGAGACAGCTAATATCGCTTATTATGATATTATTATTTTTTCTCCCCCTTTTACTAGCACCACAAATTTCCCTTTTAGTCTATTTACTGTCCGAAAAAGACAAAGGAGAGATTCAAGCTCCTGAGATACTGGGATTAAAAAGTTTGATTGTAAAATATCAGAAACAGAGAAGAGAGTAGGCGACAGGACATAAAAGATGCGTTTTTTTTTAAGGGCTTTGATGGCATCAAATTCTTTTAATTGAGTTTATTAAAGAGAATAATGGAGGAAAGATGCCATAGGAGGGGATTTCCTCCTATGGTGTCGAAAAAACAAACCATTCATTGTGTTTTCCGACGATCGGAATGCATCATCTTCATCGTTAACATCTAAGATGTGGGTACACCAAATTTCATGTGATTCTACAATTTTTTCACCGTTGAATTAGTGGGTTCAAAATTAACGGTTTACCGACAATAGAACTTTTTACATTGCTAAATCAACGGTGAAAATTTTGTAGAATCACATGAAATTTGGTGTACCCACATCTTAGATGATAACGATGAAGATAATGCATTCCGATCGTCGGAAAACACGATGGAGGGTGTGTTTTTTCCGATGCCATAGGAGGAAATTCCTTCCTATGGCCTCTTTCCTCCATTATTCTCTTTATTAAAACTTTATTTCTTAAAAAATAATTTTAGCTGGTAAAACATGCTCAATGTCTTTGTATTCTAAAAGAAAGAAAAGAAACCATAAATTCCTCGACTAAAAAAGCTTAATGATCATAAGCATGAGAGAGGATCGGCAAAGAGCGAGTGCTTGAGCTTTTTGGAAGGAGCTACTTGGGAGTGGATTTATGGAGTCTGGACAAATACTCAAGGCTGAGGACGTTAAGTTTTCTGGTCAAGTTAACTTAACAAAAAGGTTTTTTCGGTTTGAGGGATTTTTTCAAAATACAAAGATTTTGAGAATGTCGGAATAGCAACACAAATTAATTATTGCAAAAAAAAGGCACCTAACCAAATAGATTTATTCATGTGAGGCCGCCGGCAAGCTGGGGATTAGCAAAAAGCACGTGAGGTCAAAACAAGAATCCATTAACTTGTCCTGATTTAATCCAAAACTGCAATAAATTTTTAATTTATTGTGAGTCTTTATAATTAACCAATTAATTTCAAATATATTTATAAGTTGATCATAAATTTGAAATTGCAGAGCTCGCATCTTAACAATAATTTGGAGTGAAATGGAGGGTGTGTGACATGTGCAAATAAAACGTTGATTTTTAAAAATAAAAACAATCTTTTTTTATATAGAATGGCCTATAAGGACAACAATAACTAACAAAGCCTAGTTCTAGGAGCTTTTGGATTAAAGAAAAAGTTGGAACAAGTACCGTTCTTGTTAAAGGAGCAAAAAAATATGTTGTTCTTGTCAAATATGCAATCTTTGGAGACAGAATTGTTATGGCATGAAGTAAAGTAAGGTTTTGGTTTATTCTCTACCTTTTATCTATCATATGTTTTATCAGGAAATCTATGCTTGGTTTTCAATTCAGCTATTAGAAACTTTCTTTTTCTCTGCAAAATGCTTCTTAATATATATAATTAAAAAAATCAATAATGACGGCCATTAAAAACCAGCCGCAGCAAAACCTCTGGAAGCTTCGTCTCATTAAACACTGATAATCATTAGCGACCTTTTTTCTTGATAGAATAGCAACAACAAATCGGCTAAAATGATTGAATGAGAAATGAAATTATCTAGATCGGAAGTAATTTTCTTTCTTAATCAAATAGGGTCTGCCGGCTATTCTTTTATTTTTTTAGATTGAAAGCTACTCCACAAGATTAAACCTTTTTTCTTAAGGCAATCACAATAGAATTTATTTATTTTTTCTTCTGTGAAAGCACATAGTCAAGAATCATGAGCAAGATGCACGAGGAGCATGAGTTTTTTTTGTGCATCCAGATTGCAAAACGTGTTAATCACCTAAACAATACCGAATCAAAAGAAAAAGGAAAACTTTTACAATTCACCATCCCCGATATTATGTCTCTTCTGTGACAGCTAATATTGAATACTATATTCATATTTATTCACAAAGATACCAGGAATGCGGGTATCGAAGGCATACGAGATAGCTTGCTTCCTGTTTTGTCACAAAATCAAATTTCTACAAGCTTTTTTGATAATCCGTATCGTTTATCCTTATCTCATGGCCTAAAGGATGTATAAACACCATTTTTCATGCGATTTTGATGTTTTTGCACCATGTACTGATTCGTTTAAAATGTTGTATTGTCGGTAAGCGTTAAATTGGCAAGCCTTCAACGCAATCACGAGAAGTATTGAAATCGCATTATTTTTTGTGTGTGCATGTTTTAGAGTATGTTGAACGGACTAGAAGAGTTTTCTTATATGCATTTTACCCCCACATTTTCCCAAAATTACATCGGTTAAAAAACTTGTTGGATTCTTCGGAGACCCAAAGCACGCAGGGCCCACGACATAGAGGCAACAAACTCCAAAGCCACACAGTTAAACATTTATTTTTCAGAAGACAGTATCATGATCTTTAAAGAAAAGCCCAAACGAAAAAAATCATTTTTATGGGCCCCTTCGCAATCCACACTTGCAAGCTAATTTTCCACCGAGTGATGACTGTCCTAAACGGCCGTTAACTATTTCAAATGTTACTTGCTCAACTGCCGACAGCGGAGTTAGTTTTGACGTTGGCGCCGTTTGATATTCGGTTAAGCTTTCAATTTTTCAAGGGGTCGACCTTTCATGGCATCAGAAAACCATGGCCACAAAATGAAAATGTTGGATGCTTGATGCCTCATCCTTAGTCTTCTTTAAGCTCAATTTGATAAGGAATAGTCCATTAACCATCATTGTCATCCGTCTCCTTGAGGATAAACGTATCGGTCGTTCCAAAATTATTGGTTATTGAATCATCCGATTGATAATCTAACAGAGGTCCTGTTTGGATTGGCTTATTTTTAAGTGATTATTTGCCATAATCACCTATAAGCGATCATTTCTAGAAAAAGTGAAAAAATCACTTATAAGTGCTTATGGCAAATAAGTTGTTTAGTGTTTGGATGATTTAGTATGAAAATTGATTATAAGTAAATAGTGTGTCTGGATAAAAAAATAGATAAATGATTATTGAGTGTAAAATGACCAAAATGACGTATCATTAATACTATCTTAAAATCTGGATGAAAAGACAAGAGGTGTTGTGCTATATTACTTGGTCTTCTTTACTATTCCATAATCACTTATGAAACAAGCTACGGATTCCGAGCTTATTGTAAGTGGGTAAAGATGACATGTTTAAATCAGTCATAGTGGGACCCATGGTAAATAGTCACTAGAGATCCAAACAGACTATCTATTTGCCCATCTTGATGTGATTTTTAATCCCTTGTTGTAAATCCCCAGTTCCAAATAAAATTTTTCGTATTTCCAGGGAATTTTTTCCAAATTTATTTCATTCATTCATTCATATATATATATATAAATTTGTTAAACACAAAACTAATTTTCCTAACCCATTCCTATTTTCTACCCGACCCGACCCCTGCTAACCCAACCTGACCCGCTCCCTCGTCTTCCTCCCCCCGCTCACTCTTTTCCCACCATCTTTCCCCAACGCCCCCTCCACGATCCCCCGCTTCTCGCGCCCATCTCCCCATGACCCACGCTCGCCCCACGACGACCACGTCCCTCGCGTCACCCCAACAGCTCCAAGGCCCAACGGCTCTCCCCCCCGACTCCGCTTCCTCGTGCTCACCTCCGCGAGAACGATTCCAAGTCAATGTGATCTCGTCGCTAACGAACCCGGGATCCCCGCACCTGCCTCCCCTCTTCTCTCCAACGTCTCTTTCTCACTCCCCCGTTCTCTTCCCTCATCTCCCTTCTCTGCTCACTCTCCTCTGCCTTCCTCCAACACCGAGCCAACAGCACCCACGCACCCCAACCCAAACTCCCATCTCCGACCGCTGCCCGCCGAGCACCTCAACATTCCCTCTCCTCCTTCCCAACACCTCACCCGCCAACACCCTCGCCTCATCTTCATCACCACCACCCCCGAGCATCCACCACCATCAGCGCCAACCCCTGCATCTCGCCGACAAACCTAACTCCCTCGTCCCTGCACCTCACCTGAGCTCCGCCCCGTCGCCTCAGCCGACCTCGCCAGAGCCACTGCATCGATTCCCTGCAGCCCCGAGCTCCCCGACTCACCATCTCCAATCCCCGAGTCGCCTGAGCTCACTGCCGACATCCCTTCTGCACTCGATCACTTCGATGGAGTCGCTGGAAACCCCTGCCGTGACCGCCTCCACGCCGGTGCTGAGCCCGACTACTCCGATCTAGCCCAGTCGAGCGTGAATTGTGCCTTGATGGTGCTCGCCGCCGCTGTCGTCCCACCTTCGCCTAAGGCAAGTATCTTCTACTTGCTTATCATGCTATATCTTGAACATATGAGACAATTGAAATGGATTAGACAATTAGAATTGGTATTCTTTAATTTCAATTAGAAACAAATGAGACAATTGAAATTGGGTGTGTGTGTCTGTCGTATTGTTATCAACCAGTTTTCTACTACGACCTGTAATGGCTTGGAGTTATACGTGATCATTTGGAATTGGGACTATAACCCAGGGTTAATACATGTAGAGATCGGGAGGATCAATCCCGTTTGAATCGATTAGACGAAACACGAAGTTCCGATCGATAGTTTTATGTGTATACTACATTCTCGATCAATTGTATTCAACCAAAACCTCGTTTGAAATTCCCCAAATTTATGATTTAAAGGATCCATGTACTGTTAACTGGTAGTGTGTATAAAATTGGTGTTAAATTATTGAAGTTCCAAGCATAACACGATGTACTCAGGATGCATCATCAAAACTGAATTTTCTGATCATGCAGCCTTGTTAGCTTCATAATAAATTATAAAAGAATCGGATCATGGCGTGCCTAGGCTCGTTGTGAAGGTAACTGAATAATCTATGAATCCATGTATACGGTCACAGAAAATCATGTGGTTTAAATAGTGAAAACTGTATGGACTTATTATTCTGGACTGCAGTCCGGGGTAGCAATCCATGGGGGAAACTGAATTCTAAGCATCTGTACACACCTGCTTAAAACTGAAAATGCGCGGAGCCCCATATGGTAGCGTAGATAACTTAATTAGCTAACACCTGAAATCGGTCCCGTGCATTTTTACGGTCGTTTGGTACATAAATTGTATTTTAGAATGTCAGTGCATTCTGCAGTTTCTGCAGAAATGTTCAGTACATTGTCACTTTAATCTGGACATAACTTCTGATGTAGAGGTGCGATTGATAATCCGTTTGGTGCGTTCGAAACTTAACTAGCAGAACTAAATTTTATTCAGCTAGGGAAAAGCTGAATCTGAACATAATTACTGATAAAATGCGCGCGAAGTTGGGCTTCCAGTTCTGGAACTGGAATTCCAGAAATAGATCACTGCCTTTAAATGATGATAACTCCCTACTCTGAACTCCGTTTGACCTAAAATAAATTTTAATGTTTAGATAATCCAGTGTGCTTCATATGCCCTTTATAATGTTTTGGTCAATTCTAAGCGTATGATTTACCGTGAATTTTACAAGTTATATGGCATTAGTCGTTACAGTATAATGAATACCTGTTCAGTGCATTTCTGCACATTTTTCATGCTTGAGTTATACCTGCTGCATAGGGATCATCTGCATTGTCGATATATTAATGATTAGTGATTGGGTTGTAGCAAATACGATAGTGATATTGATAAGTGGAAAGAGTGATTGAAAACGACAGTGATAAGTATTGTCCACAACCTATCTAATTAGGAATACATACCATAACCTGGGGGAATGGGGAAATCAAGATGGAATTGAACTCGTATTTAGCGAGGTACAGTGATTTAGAGGATGATCATTCGTTATCAGTGTGTGTGTGTGTACATACATACATATTTTAGGTTGTGGGCCTAGCGGCACGGCTGACAGGGTTATGTTCCGGGCACAGTGGACCGTAGTCTCGGGCATGCATGAGACCCTTATTAAACACGAGTATCCTCTCCACCAATTGATTTCATGGACTTAATGACCGTTAAGTAGTGACATATACATTGCTTAGTTCACCGACATGTTACACATAGTGCACTATCCATATTCAGTTGATATTATTATATACATGTTCTGCAAATCCATTGTACTCCCCATGTTTAATAATGGTGCACGCCTATTATACATAATTGTTGCTATATGTGTCGTCCTGACGACCTGAGTATGCATGCTCAGAGGACGAAGTGGATCCAGCCCAGGAACAGGATTTATCCTTCAAGATTGCGGAGATCTAGAATGCACCACCAGCGCTACTTTCTTTGATTTCAGCATTTGTTATTGGTTAGTTGTTTATTCCGTGAAATAAATGTATTTCGAACTCTTTTAAATTGTAATGTAATAAAGTCGTGAACTATGATTTTTCCTTTACTCAAGCGCTGTTTATTAACTACCATGTAATGATAGAACCCGAAGTGTGACTACGGCGGGATTATTCCCTGATTGTAGGAGCATGGCTGGCCTAGTCATCTCTCATATCCCGTATTTTGGGAAGCGGGGCGTGACACTTGTTGACAAAAAATAATTCAATAGGCCAGCATAATAGATGTCCCTAAACAGTAAAACATTTCATTTGATGGCATTTTGGACCAGGTTTTACAAGATCAACAACTTAATTACATTTGTCTGGGGGAAAAACCCTTAAAAAAATTGGCCAAAAAAACCTTGAATACAGTATTTGTACAGTTGCATGCTATATCTAGTTATTTTGCGATATGCAATTACTTGCTATATCTATTGCTCTATTTAGATATAGCAGACACAGATACACCATGAAAATTTTCCATAGGGTTTTTGACAACAGCTTCGAGCCTAATTTTGTAAAACTGTATGGGAGGTTTTGACAATTTACCATTTTAATTATATGCTATGATTATAACCAATAACCATGCAATTATTGCAATATCAACTACATCGCATCGCATCACGTGTAATAATTCAGTGGTCTTTTCACCTACTCTTTATCCTTTTTATTTTGATGTGAACCATATAATATCCCATGAAATTGGGCTGGACCTAACATTAGATAAATATTGCCGCACAATATTATAACTTGTTATCTATCCTTCATCGAAAACAGGTTTAGCCCAGCCCTAAGGCACAATGGACCCAAACTTAGTGCAGACATTGGCGCAATTTCCACGTCCCAAACTAAGGGATTACAAAAATCGACATGGTATTAAACATATTTGTCTTTGCGCATAAAAAGCTGAAGAGCTAACCTTCATGTGCTTCCCATCTTCTTGAGTTTGAGCCATAAATTGCAGTGGCTCAAAGCCATGATGCTGTTGAAATATTTGGCTTTAATGAGGCTTTTTATGTGAGCCAACACAAGTAGTTGCAAGTCCTGAATCATGGCATGAAACTTTTTATCATATGAACAACCAATCAAACAAGCAGAGCACAAACCATGGGAATTTAATCGACAGTCAGAGAGCAGTATAGTTGGTTGGCAGAAGCTACTGCAAGCACTAGCAAGCCTTCTGTGGGAAACAAAACACAAAAAAGAACAGCTCAGAGATCGCTCTTGATATTTCTGCTCAGTTTCTGTTCTCATCATAACAACAAAAACTTAACTAAAATGGAAGCGATGGAACTCTCCAATGAAGAAATCCGACATCGGAAACAAGAAGAGCCACGAGTAGTGAGAGCTAATTCTGGGCTCTTTTCGTTTGCAGACAGACTCGACTACTTTTTGATGTTTTTTGGAAGTGTAGCTTCGTGTATTCATGGGGCGGCGCTGCCTGTTTTCTTTCTGCTCTTTGGGAAGCTGATCGATTCGCTGGGGTCTCCCTCGAAACACCCTCATAGATTGGCTTCAGAGGTTTCAAAGGTTGCACAACTTCCAACTCTTCTTAACTTTTATATAAGTCGCCTTAATTTCAGTCAATTTATTCATTATAATTAATTTAATTGTATCAGAAAATGTCCCGGGTTGGATTTAGATCACATGATTGTTCAATTCTGGGAGTATTAGGATCTTAAATTTATACATATTATCGTGGAAGGATAACATAATGGAGATCTTATTCATATCTCATTTAACTACAAACTTGCAAGTAATTATCTAACAATTCTGCTAATTCAACAAAGGTTTCTTGAGTTAGTTACCATCTTGTTCCCACACATTTTACGATGAAATTCAACCAAAAAGAAATGAGCCGGTGATAAAAAGCATGACAAGTTTTTGGTCCGGACCTGTGCTTTACTCATATACTGATGTGCATTAAATTTCCACCCACTTGTCTATACATGATTTATACAACTTAAATGATTCCATAACATTCACAGTTAAATCACGATCCCGAATTTTGTTTCAACGGTTTGGGTTAAGGGTATGATCAAAATTATCATATGCACTCCGCTGGATTGTAAAGTATGATTAATAAAGGGGCCACCAAGGTCCCAGATATGTTCCTGATATATCTTTTATGAAATATAAAAACTATCATTGACTGGGAAAAAAATGAATGAATATTTGGTGTTCACATCCCATACCTCAATGAAAAATTCTGAACCGATGCTATTAACACCGAATCTTCTTAAAATTGCAGCACTCTTTACAATTGGTATATCTAGGACTTGTCGTCATGGCATCTGCATGGATTGGTATGCCATGAAAAATTTAGAACTCATTAAAGTCAGTACATGAAGCTAATAACACTAATTCTAATGGAATATCTTAAATAATTGTTACATACACACAGGTGTTGCATTTTGGATGCAAACTGGAGAAAGACAAACGGCGCGTTTGAGGGTCAAGTACATCCAATCTGTTCTACGACAAGACATGAATTTTTTCGATACAGAAACCCGAGATGAAAACATATTATATCGCATCTCAAGCGATGCGATCCTTGTGCAAGATGCGATTGGTGATAAGGTACAACCTTTTGCAAATTGTGATTTATGTAACTGGAGTGCGATTGTCGACTGATGTTCATTTTGATTGTATTCATAATAAGAAATACATGACCAACAATAAATCAGAGATTCTATCGAAACCTCTATAAGAAACAAAAAAAAGGGTAAATAACTAAACTGCCGTCAACTACTGTTGTTTTTCACTAAACCATATTTTTTTTTATTACAATAGCTCTCTTAAAATGATATACTTAAGGGCAATTAAATAAAAAGAAAACCTCCTTTAATTCCAAAGTTTATGGGGATTTACTGTAATAAAAAGTATTAAGACAGTGTAGTGAAACCAACGATAGTAAAGGGTAATTTATTGAAATTTAGCAAGCACTTCTAGAACTGATAAAAATAAAGTGGTTGTACCGCTCTTTCATTTTTTATCAGTGAGATCTAATACAAATTAGTTTCCATATGATATGCAGGCAGGTCACTGCCAGAAACACCTTTCTCAATTTTTAGTCGGATTTGTCATGGGATTTGCATTAGTATGGCAGCTAACACTCCTCACACTTTCTGTTGTGCCGCTAATTGTTATTGCTGGGGGAACATATGCCGTAGTTATGTCCAGCTTGTCAAAAAAGGGCAAGAAAGCATATGCTGAAGCTGGAAAAGTTGCGGAAGAGGTACCCTAGTTGTATATTTTGTATATATATTGTGTGTTTGATTTGCTCAGCTTCAGACTAGTTCTTAGAAATCAGACATTTATAGAAATCTAGAGTTCAAGCACTATCGTGTTCTAACTTGTGGGGAAATTGATGTATGCAGTGTTTTTGTTAAGAGGCAAGAAATGTAAATTCAATTTAGCATACAATCTTGAGACTCATGCTATTCATCATTCAAATTATGCTGGAAACCAGAGAGAGAGAGAGAGAGAGAGAGAGAGAGAATAAGAATATCTCATAAACAATGGGTGGTTATGAAGCATGGAGAACACTTTGCTAAAATCTGCCAACAACGACATCAACTACTTATTAAAACACAAATTTAATGTCGAAGACTTGAAGGGTGTACAGGCCAAAGATTCATGTAGTTTAAAGCTCATTGAGTACCAACTCTTTGAAGTTATAGTTATATTAGGAAAAAAGTTGTGTAGCAAAATGTCAAGATCTTATATCGAATCTACGCGGTCTCTCTAGAACAGTTTGGAGTAAATAGAGCAGTTTGTTTTATTTCTATGTTTAGACACCCTTAATAAGCCACACCTTAATTTAAACAAGGTTTACATTTCCCATGCTTAATCAACTGTCAACACTCTTAAGTAATCGCTCGCGTAGAAAATTTCGGATATGATTCATGCTGATTTAGCACCTTCTTCTTTGGCAGGTGATTTCTCAGGTTCGCACAGTGTATTCATACGTAGGAGAAGGCAAAGCAATCGAAGCGTATTCAAACTCACTTGAAAATGCACGAAAGTTAAGGGAAAAGGGCGGACTTGCAAAAGGATTAGGAGTTGGCACTACATGTGGCCTTCTCTTCTGTGCACGGGCATTACTTCTTTGGTTTGCAGGAGTTCTTGTCATTCATCGAGTCACTAACGGTGGCAAAGCATTCACAACGATCCTAAACGTTATTTTCAGTGGATTGTAAGCCCTCTTAAGTAAGGGTTAGTTGCACAAAACTCCCATATAGTCTACCCCATACAACATTTATGCCTATTTCAAATGAGTAATTAGCAAAAACACTCCCTCTGTGTTGGAGATTTTGACAGAGCAATAATGAAAAATTGGAAGCAAAAGTGATTCTGCAGATGATTTTTATTAGAGTAAAAAACAAAGCCTTTAAATAGGCATTACAAGCTAAACGTGACTTGAAAGCAGAGCAAATTCTTAGCCTAGAAAATCTCAACTGTTTAACTACTTCCATCGGCACATAATCTGTCGAAGAGATTTATTCAACTTGACTATTAACAAACTACTAACAAATCTGCCTAGGAGATTTATTCAACTTGACTACTAACAAACTACTAACAGAAACATTCGAATTACTCTAACTTCAACACTCCCCCTTTATTCGAAAGTTGAAACTCCCAATTGTGTACTGAACTCTTTATGTTTTGCTTGTGGCAAACTCTTGGTTAATAAGTCTGCAATCTGTTCATTGGTTCCGCAGTTATCCAACTGAATTTCTTCTTTAGCAATCAGCTCCCTTATAAAATGATGCCTGATTTCGATGTGTTTCGTCCTGCTGTGGTGCACCGGATTCTTTGCTAACATCACTGCTGACTTGTTATCACATTTCATACTAGTAGCTTTGATCTGTTCTTGCCCCAAGTCGCTTAGAATCCTTCTTAACCAGACCGCTTGACAACTTGCTGCAGCAGCTGCCACATACTTGGCCTCTGTCGAAGATAAAGCCACTGAGGCCTGTTTCTTCGAACTCCAGGATATGGCTGCAGTACCTAGGACGAAACAATTGCCGGATGTGCTTCTCCTATCTTCCACAGAACCGGCCCAGTCGCTGTCGGTGAAACCTTTTAGGCTGAAGTCATCAGTCTTGCAAAACCAAATACCATAACCTTTAGTTCCTGCAAAGTAGCGGAGAACTCTCTTGGCCGCTCCAAAATGATGGCTTGTTGGACTGTGCATAAAACGAGATAAGACACCAACAGAATAAGCTACATCAGGTCGAGAATGAGTAAGATAAATTAGTCTTCCAACCAAACTTCTGTAGAGTCTTGCATCTGTCAATCTCGTACTATCATCCGAACTCAATTTCTCATTTATATTCATTGGTGTCGCAACAGGCTTGCATTCTTGCATATTAAATTTCTTCAATGTGTCATCCACATATTTCCTCTGTGACATGAATATCCCTTTCTGAGTTTGAACAATCTCCAGCCCCAAAAAATATTGTAACTCTCCTAAATCAGTCATCTCAAACATCTTTTTCATTGATGCTTGAAATTCATGTATAAGCTGCAAGGACGAGCTAGTATAGATCATATCATCTACGTAAAGACTTACTATGAGTAAGTCATTCGTACCTTTATTCTTTACATAGAGAGTTGGTTCGTGAAGGCTCCTTTCAAACCCATTCTTGAGGAAGAAATCGTCGATCTTACTGTACCATGCACGTGGTGCTTGCTTGAGCCCGTAGAGAGCTTTCCGCAACCGAAGTACCTTGTCTTCCTCTGTCTTGCTTTCGAAACCTGGTGGCTGACTTACATAGACCTCCTCCTTTAAATCGCCATTTAGAAATGATCATTTAACATCGAACTGAAAAATTTTCCATTGCTTTTGGGCTGCTACCGCCAAGATTATCCGCACGGTTTCAAAACGAGCCACCGGAGAGAATGTTTCTTCGTAGTCGATTCCCTGTTGCTGCGTAAAACCTCTAACCACCAGCCTAGCTTTGTGTTTCTGAACACTTCCATCTGCCAAATACTTTGTTTTGAAGATCCATTTTAAACTAATAACATTTTTACCTTCTGGAAGATCGACCAACTCCCATGTTTGATTTCTTTTGATTGCTGACACTTTTTCTCTCATTGCAAGTCTCCATTCTTTTCTTTCCATGGCTTCTTCCATAGTGATTGGGTCCCCAGCAAATAGAACCAGTGCTGAAGTTGCGTTCCCCTCAATCTCAAACCGACGTCGAGGAACTCTCCCCCGCTCACTTCTGCGTAGCCGAGCTGACTCTTTCGGAGAAGATTCTTCAGATGTTGAGACTGAGCTTGATTTCTCCGGAGTTGAAGACTGTGAACCTTCCGAACCATCATTTTCGGGCTCGACTTGTTCAAGGGCACTTTGTTCTTCTTCAGTCTGAACGTGAGGGATTTGGCTGTTGTCTTTGGCTTCCCAATCCCAACTAGCATGTTCGTCAAATACAACATTGTGACTAAAAGTAATCTTTTTACTCAAGGGATCATATACTCGGTAAGCCTTTGATTTAGTGCAATAACCAATAAACACATGCTTTTGTGATTTCCCATCTAGTTTATGTCGTCCTGTTGTAAGCAAGACATAACATATGCACCCGAACACTTGAAGATGGCTTACAGAGGGTTTACTTCCGCTCCATGCTTCATACAGAGTTTGGTTCCATACTGCTTTGGTCGGTGAGATGTTGAGAATATGAACAGCTGCTACAACTCCTTCAGCCCAAAAAGAATTTGGTATTCCATTCTGTTTCAACATCGATCGAACCATTTCCACTACCGTCCGATTCTTGCGTTCAGCCACGCCGTTCTGTTCGGGAGTATACGGTGCTGTGAGCTGCCTTCTTATTCCTTGTTCATCGCAGAAGGCATCGAAATCTTTTGAGGTAAACTCACCTCACGATCGATACAGAGTATTTTTACAACTTTCCCACTTTGTTTTTCCACAAGTGCCTTGAACTTCTTGAAGCACTCTAAGCTTTCTGATTTGTGCTTCAAGAAATATACCCAGCTCATCCTACTAAAATCATCAATAAATAGGAGAAAGTACTTACTGCCAGCTAATGATTCTGTTCTCATGGGACCACACAGATCGGCATGGATGAGCTCGAGAATATCTTCAGCTCTCTTTGATTTTCCTATCGGAAAAGATTGTTTTGCTTGCTTTCCAATCATGCACCCTTCACAGACTTTCTCTAATGACTTGATGACAGGAAGATCATTCACCATTTGCTTGTTCTTTAGCAGCTGCAGTCCTTTAATACTTAGATGGCCATATCGCTGATGCCATAGCTCGTTTTCCGCAAGAGTCTTGCTCACCATGGCTCTTTCTGTTATTTCAGCAAAATCAAGAGCATACATACGATTTGATGACAAACGAGCACAAGTAAGAATTTTACCAGTGATTTTGTGTTTCACCGTGCATTTAAAATCATTAAATACCACCATGTAACCAGATTCATTCAATTGTCCAACGCTCAGCAAGTTGTATGCTAAAGATGGAGTAAAATGAACATCCTTAATAAATTTTTTCTGGTTAGCTACTGAGATCTCAGCTATGCCCTTGCCTTTAATCTGTAGTTGTTTATCATCTCCAAGCCTACTTGTGATTTGACAGTCTCATCGAGCTCTTTGAATTTGGAGCGATCTCCGGTCATATGATGAGAGCAGCCGCTATCAATATACCAGATGTCATTCTTCTTTGTTGTTGTTGCTTCTGTCATAAACAGGAAGCTATCTTCCTTTTCTTCAGCATAATTTGCCTCTTCTGGTTTGGATCAACAATACCTATCAGAGTGCCCAAATTTATTACAGTATGAGCACTTGACAGTATTGTTTCTGCCTCGGCCCCTGCCTCTATGGCCTCCTCGAGCTCTTCCTCTTCCATATTGATTTGAGGATTCAGACTCCCCCTTGGTCTGAAAGGCTATTTCTTCTTCCTTTCCATTAGATCGGTTGATTCGCGCCTCATGAGCCTAAAGTGATTCCATCAGTTCATCAAACGAGAAGGTGGACAGGTCCTTAGATTCTTCGATTGCAGTCACCACATGATCGAACTTGGATGGCAGACTCCTTAGAACTTTGGCAACGACTGTTTCGCCTGATATCTGATCTCCGTAGGATCTCATTTGCCCTACAACCGACGAAACTCTTACCAGAAAATCTTGCACAAACTCATTATTTTTCATGGAAGAAGTTTCAAAATCACGCCTTAGAGATTGCAACTTTACCCTTATTACCTTGGAGGAACCCTGATATTCAGTCTTGAGCGTGGTCCACGCTTGCTTGGCCGTGGTAGCTGCGGCTATCCTGGAAAAAATCGACTCATCCACTGCCTGCTGGATGAAGAAGAGAGCTTTGGCATCTCGTTTTAGATGCCATTTGTTGCGAGTCTCGTCTTCTTTATTTTCTTCATATCTTGTTTCGATATAATCCCATAGATCTTGAGATCGAAACAGTATCTTCATTTTGATGCTCCAAAATTCATATGAATCTCCTTTGAACAGCGGAATTTGTGGCTGTGAAGTACTGACACCGGCGTTGGCAGCCATGTTTGCGAGTGAAGCAGTCAAAGAAAATTCCCAGTTCTGAAAGAATCTGGCTCTGATACCACTTTTGTTGGAGATTTTGACAGAGCAATAATGAAAAATTGGAAGCAAAAGTGATTCTGCAGATGATTTTTATTAGAGTAAAAAACAAAGCCTTTAAATAGGCATTACAAGTTAAACGTGACTTGAAAGCAGAGCAAATTCTTAGCCTAGAAAATCTCAATTGTTTAACTACTTCCATCGGCACATAATCTGCCTAAGAGATTTATTCAACTTGACAACTAACAAACTACTAACAAACCTGCCTAGGAGATTTATTCAACTTGACTACTAACAAACTACTAACAGAAACATTCGAATTACTCTAACTTCAACACTCTGTTCAAGGACCAAAACACTCAAATTCTACTTTAAAAACACAACCTTTAAAATCACTGAGCAGTTGGGAAAGTAGAGATCAGTCGGAATTAACTTTGTGGTGTTGGTGGAAAATGAGATCGGAGATGAGGTTTGAAATCACCGAGCAGGAGCAGGAGCAGGAGCATAGGGTTGGGATTGAAGATCGGATCAGAGAGAGCGAGATTGGTTAAAATCAGGGGTGAATCTAGATAGCTTATTTTTAAATTGTGTGATGATTTTATTATCTTATTTTATTAGGCTTTTCAATAGAGCATCTTTGTTTTTATTTTGCTCTCACTGTCCAAAATTCATGCATCCGCCCCTTGTTAAAAGTGTTATAAGCAGAGAATATGAGTACTGGTTAGGATTAGTGCTATTAGAATTAAGTTGGGCATCTGAGATGCTACATGAAGAAGGCAAAAGACACAAAAAAGTTCAAGAGTTAAATTAGAAAATTAATTGCTGAGTTGTTAAGATATTTGATGCATCTTCAAAAGTGTTTTGGTCAATGAGCAGACGGGTGTTTGCGCTGATAAATCACCTAAGGCGGTATAAGTGCTATATTGGAAAACTACAGGGGTTTTTGTGCAATTGTCTCTTAAAAGTTGATACACTTCGAGAACTGAATAATATCGACTCTAATGGGCTAAGGACAAGCAGCTCCAAGCCTCAGCTCTTTTGCCAAAGGGCAAGCAGCAGCAAGCAATATCATAAGCATGATAGAAAAAGTTCCAAACACCACAGAAAATGCGAAAAATGGAATAGTGTTACCAAAGATCGTAGGCCGCATTGCATTTTCGGAGGTATCTTTCTCATATCCATCGCGAAAGAAGATGATTTTTGAAGACTTGAGCTTTGAAATTGGCGCGGGAAGGACTTCTGCAGTTGTGGGTGAAAGCGGATCAGGAAAGAGCACTATTATATCCATGATTGAAAGATTTTATGAGCCAAACTCAGGTGCGGAATCCTATTGAAATAAAGAATGATAATGTTAATAATAATAACTAAAAAGTACAAAACCTGAGATAATTATTGTCATGAAACAATTTACCCAAAAGGAAAAACTCTTAGGCTGTGGAATAACATTGTATAATAATTTTACATTATACTAGCTCTCTCCCTTCTATGGGGTCTTTGGACTATGTGGAAGACCTCCAGCAAAAACACTCGTTTATATAGGCATAATAAATGAGGTTAAATGGATATAAATTTAAACAGACAATAAACCTAAATTGGAGGAAACCTCCCTCATTTTTGCAGCAGGATACCACCTTCGCTTTCTCTAAAGATGCAATTTAATTCCTACTGTAACAGCCTGTTTTCTGTTCCTTCCTTTGTCTCTGCAAGTTTTCTACTTCCACATATCCATGGATGAATTAGTGATTTAAGTGGTATAAAAATAAAAAGGGGAATTTTCGGAATACAAAAAGATAACTGTGAAAGATGAAAAAAGATAAAAAGAAAGTGCTGTAAAAATAGGAAGGTAGCTTTTAAAAAGAAAGCTTGGTATCATGCTATACTGGCAAAACTGAGGGAGATTGCCTGAAACTAGCCACTAAAAAAGTAAGAAACTAGTCACAAAAAAGAAGTAAGAGAAAAGAAAAGAAATGAAGCAAACATAAACTGATGGAGGCCAGGATCTGCTTCAGATGTTGTCGCTAGCGTGGATGAACGGCTGAGATTGGTATAGGGGGTCGTTTCCCTGAGCGTGTGGATCTCAGTGGGCTTGATTCGAGGTGAAGCCGAGCTACCTGCAAAAGAAGTCCCGGGGTGGTTGTGCCACCGTGGACCCTTCGACGATCAAGTTAGCCGAGGTATTTGAGCAGAGTAGCGGCTTATTGGTTTAAAATTGTGTTACCTGAGTCGTCTGGGAGAGGTTTTTTTTATAGTGGTTGCTTGGAGTGAGGTGGCGCAAGATCTTCGCTGGCCGTTACGCCCTCGGCGTTACGCCTGCGTGAATGACGGGATCCCCCTATTAATGATGAGATACGCTCGTTAATGGGGGGATACGGCGGCGTGGAACACGGGATGTTGGGTGGCGGATATCTCGCTTCTAGAGAGATATGCGGAGCCGTGGCGGAGGCGCTTGGGCTCTGCGTCCTTAGTTGCTCGGTAGAACCGGGACGACTTAGCTCGGCGGATGGCTCGGAGATGAGCGGGAGGCCGAGAAAGGTCGGTTCTGTGATAACTCGGAGGCGAGCAGGGAGGGCTGAGGAAGCTCAGTGTATAGGAAGGCTTGGAGGCGAGTGTTATTTATAAGGCGGGCATAGAAGCGCTCAGGCATCCATAGAAGGTCGGGATATACCTCGGGAAGATAGCCCGGAGAGAGCCTCCAACGCATGGTGCTTGCCCTATTTGCGTGTGCCCCGGGATACGTCATCAGCCATGTGTCATGATCTGGGGAGTTCCCACTAGTGAGCATCATCATTAGCCCCCCACTCTCGTCCCGACCTATTTATGGGTCGGGTCGAGAGTGGTCTGACCGGTCTCCCGGGCTTAGCCTGTAGTCAAGAACCTATCAGCGCGGATCTCTCTAAGGCGGCTGGGCGTATCTTCGATGACGTCAGCGGATCAGGGGGAGATCGTGCATTAAAGAGGGAGTGCCGATTTGCTTGTACGTTTGTTGAGGCGCAGGCCACGTGTCCGACGTGACGGGCTGTCACTGTCGTCTGTGCCCGAAGGGACATCTCCAATGTCCGTTTGACACGTGGGGTGTCGACAGCTAGCAGGCGTGAAGCTTCGTTTTGGTGGGAAACGATCTGAGCCGTTGGATGCATCGCCCAAATAGTATAAATAGGGGTGGGATCCCTCCAGAGTCCACACTTTCGCCATTATTTTCTTTTTGCTGCGAGAGATAGCTCGGCGTTCCGTCCTTTAGACCGGATCCCTCGCGCTCTTTCCTCAGAGGACTCCATCTTTTGAATCAGGTGTTGGGATAAAAATTTACACCCCGGTTGACCAAGTCAAAATCAAAGTCAACCCCAAGCCAAGTGGGCCCATGCCCGGGTCGAGCCCGAACATGAAGCGGCCGGCCTCCCCCCATGCCAAGATAAAAATTTTGTAATAAATAATTTTGTTGTATTTCTTTTATTTTATTTTATTTTTTTGGATAAATGTAAGAAAAATAGGCATAACGCCAAATTTTTGTAAAGCCCATGGCTTATGTGCAAAAAGAAATGGCACATGAGCCATGGGATAGCCAAATTTTTGTGAAGCCCAAGGGGCTATGTGTAAAGTGCATGGCCTATAAAGGCAAAGATAATGAAATATCTAAGAACTTTTTCTCTCTCCAAAAAAAGTTTCAGATCTGAGATCTTTCTTTCTTCTTCAAGGTTCCAAAACCTTCTTCTTTCTTTTGAATTAAATCAAGAGTTTTACTCTTCCTTTTTCAAAACTAAATAGTTTTCCACCACAAAACCCATTGAGGGGAACTCAGATCTGCCATCAGATCTCAAAAAGAAAAGATTTTTAAATCTCACATCTCTTTATCTCCAAGATCCGGCCAGCAAAGGAAGAAGAAGAACCCATTTCCTTAACCCAAAGCATCTTAGGAGTTTAACTCCACCATATTTTCTCTTTAGAGAATTTCCGGGGCTAAAAACCCCTCCTTTTTCCTCGCCGGTGCACCGCGCTCGAGCGCAAAGCGCCCACGTGCCGACACGTGGCGCGTTTGCGCTCCAGCGCACCGCGCTCGAGCACAAAACGCCCACGTGCCGACACGTGGCGCGCTTACGCTCCAGCGCCTCGCGCTCGAGCGCAAACCGCCCACGTGCCGACACGTAGCGCGCTTGCGCTCGAGTGCAAAGCGCCCGCGTGCCGACACGTGGCGCGCTTGTGCTCGAGCGCTCTGCGCTTGAGCGCAAACCGCCCACGTGCCGACATGTGGCGTGCTTGCGCTCCGGCGCTCTGCGCTCGAGCGCAAACCGCCCACGTGCCGACACGTGGAGCGTTTGCGCTCCGGCGCTCTGCGCTCGAGCGCAAAGCGCCCACGTGCCGACACGTGGCGCGTTTGCGCTCAAGCGCCCAGGCGCTGGCCCCACGCATCCTTTGGATGTCTTTCCCCCCTTTTTATATATATACATATGTATACAAATGTACACATACACATACTCTACGACACTGTCCCTGTTAGAAAAAAATTTCTAACGGGGCGCTGCCCCGCACACCGCCCCCAGCTCGCTATCCGGGTAGCGGGACCCCCGTAAAAACTCTGCGTGGCTCCCGATATATTTAAACCCCCCTCCAAAACAAAACACACATACACTTCACATTGAGTTCGCATGACCAGTTTAACCCGTTAATCGGAGGTTCCCTCGCCCCAAAGGCGGGGGGTAATTAACGGCAGCTTAGTCCGCGGCTGCCGGAGATTCGGATCCCCACAATCAATAATCCCCCGGCCTATCCTAGGCAGGGGGAATCTGTAGTATACGCCTGAAAAGCATGCGCGTATTCCCATCTCAATGGGGTGACGAAAAACACCCAACAGATTTTGGTACGCCCGGTGGGACCAATCTCTCCTCCCATATTACGGGTTAAACGTTCATACGAACTCAATTAATATACATACCTGTATTTATACTAAAAATAATGCTTTTTCATGCAGATTTTCAAGCAATCAACCTTCGACGACAATGTCTCCCCAGACGAATTCAGCTTCCAACGTGATCCCGATTTCGTACGTGGTCAAGATCAACGCTCGTGTGGTTCTCCCTGCAAGCCTCAGTCGACAGTGGGAGGAACCGCCCCGCCAGTTTAGCTCCATCATCATCTACCCTGCCGGAAGCGCTCATCTGGCGGAGATCCCGGCGGAACAGATGGCCAAGCCGGTCTCAAGGGGCAGAAGGCCGAATGTCGTGATCGCCAAGGCACCACAACCGAAAGTTAAGACGGTGTCTGAACGATTCTCTGGTGCTCCAGCAGGGGGCAAGAACTCCGGTACAAAGGGCAACATCAAATGTTGCGGACGAGCTCAGGCGATGACTCCAACAAATGCACAATCGAGCGTATCTCCAAGGCCCTCCATCGCCCGGTCTGCGGCGTCTTCCCAAAGAGCCGAGGTCTGCCAGGTGCTTAGAACAGAAAAGTTAAGGCAGAAGCGACTCAGGTATCGAGCCAACAAAAGGGCCAAGGCTTCGGCCAAATAGAATCATGTGAAGTTCCAAGTGTAGGGTTGCCCCGCGACGACGGCTGAGTCGGACGTAAGAATCAACAATTCCTTCGAGCCTCTGAAGTGGGTTCAGAAAAATGCCATGACCGCCAGAATTAAGAAGACAGCGGTCCGAACAGTGCCACAAGGAGACGTGTCCCGGCCCCAACAGAAAAAGTATGACACTGTCTCTTCAAGAGTCTATCGAGCGCTCTGTGCCGCACGAAAGCAGAGGGGCAAATCCAGAAAAGAAGCGCCAGCACCATTCAAGAGCCTGGTTAGGTCATCCGCCTTCAATCGACTACCAGCTACCGAAGCAAGGGGGTCAAGACAGCGATCCGTGAAATCAGCCGCCAATGATAGAAAGACGGCCGGATATATCATCCATACGGTCTATATGGCGGGCGGGCGCCCCAGCGACAACCTTTGCAGCAAAAGCAAGGACGGGGCCACCACATCCCAAGCTCAATCTAGCCTGAATGTGGTTGCCGCCGCCCAAGAACATCCGCCCCCGCTGGATGAAGAAAACCCTCTCGATGAGGATGATAGGCAGATAGACCCCTCGGTCCATGTAGAGTCAAGCTCGGACAGCGAGGAAGAGCCGACTTTCCGCCCCAGAACTGCGGAGCAGGAGCTGCTTCAAAAGCTTCGAAAACAGCTCAGGAGCAAAGATAAAGAGATGGCCAAGCTCTATTCAAAGATTAACGACTTAACGAACGTGGTGATGCAGCTTACGGCTCAAATTGCTCGAGCGCCTCCCAATCAGGCACAAGCCGCCACTAATCAGCCGGGTGATGACAATCCGAGGCAGCCAATACCTGTTCCTTTGGGACCAAGACTGGTTGAGCTGAATGAAAGCCGGCCACATTCCGCTTCTGGGGATGCCTTGGCCCCAGATAGCACTATCCCGCTAACACAGGATCGGATAATGGATTTGGTCACCAGCAGCTAACCAAGAAAGTCCAAATACTGGAACGCTCGAAGCAAGAGTCCCCGCCGGATTCTCAGAGAGAGAAAACTTGGAAAAGCAAGCAGGACGACAACCGTAGAAGTGGGAGTTCCAGCAATACCAATGTCTTCAATGCGTCCGACAATGAAGAAAAGCGAAGGGCGGCCGAATCCAAGACTAACCGGTCTCGAAAGCCATTGCTGGGAGGAGATGGTCCTTCCCAAGAGGAGAAAAAGAACAAGGTTTACTCTTTCAGAAGGGACAAGGTCCGTAAGATATTTAAAGATGCCTTAAACAACGGCCTACAATTGCCGGAGTCGAAAAGACCCCAAGAAGCAAAAATGACCGACAATCCCCTGTATTGCCCGTACCACCGAGTAGTGAGCCATGCGATCGAGGATTACTATATCTTCAAGGACTAGGTCGAGAAGCAGTACAAGGCTAGAGAGATCGAGCTGTCCAAAAGCGTGTCGGTGAATAATCAAGTTGCAACCGCCAACTTTATACAGACAGAAATTGAAGCCTTCTGGGAACAGACAGCCGAACCCGCTACCCTAAGCAATGAAACGGACTCATCGCGGCCTCCGTGGAGTACGCACATATCTAATAAGACGAAGAAGATGATAAAGCTACTTCGGAAAGAACCCAGGACGGAATGGGAAGGGCAGAAGAAGCCTACCAGTCCAGCTGCCAATGCGGCTCCATCAGGCTCAAAATCCAAGAAGCTCAAGAAGAAGAAAAGTGCAGCTCGGCGCGAAAAAGAGTCTGCAGGGAGATCGACCATTCAAAAATATATCGATTCCCTCGAAGAATATGAACAAAAGGAAAGAACATTGATTCAATTGAAGGAGTTCTTCCCTGTACAAGCGGCTGAAATTCTGGAGGAGTCAGAAGAAGACTCCAATGAAGAGATCCTAGTAGTGACCTGCTACGCCATCCA
Source organism: Agapanthus africanus (assembly GCA_030015575.1). Taxonomy (NCBI): domain Eukaryota; kingdom Viridiplantae; phylum Streptophyta; class Magnoliopsida; order Asparagales; family Amaryllidaceae; genus Agapanthus; species Agapanthus africanus. The sequence continues at coordinate 471,650,347 of CM057349.1, forward strand.
TCTTGGCAGCGACTCGGAAGAGGAGCTCTGTTTTCCCGAAGAGGATGAGGAGCTCGCCACAACAGCCAATCAAATCCAGCTCAGAAGCGGCAGGGCTCTACCGCCAAATCAGGGCAACGCCCCAAAAGAGAAGGAAAAACAAGTCGCTAATGAAGAAGATGGCAGAGAACTGGCTGATGAAAACATAAGTCCTTCCTCGGTGGACTATAATGTCTTGGCACATCTCCGGAATCTTCCGTCTCTCCTGAGCATCTACGACGCCTTGGTCCTATCTAAGGAGCATAGAGATGTTCTTATTCATGCTCTACAAAACCCCGAGCGGTGTCAGGCTCACTTTGCAGAAATTAATATGAAAGAAGCCCAGCACGCTTTGCATGCCACCACAGTCGCATTTAAGGATGAAGACTTGCTACTGGGAACGGCTGAGCATAATCGGCCGCTTTACGTGACCGGGTACAGCGACGGAGATCGAATTAATCGTATATTGATTGATCCGGGGTCCTCAGTGAACATCATGAACTTGCGAACTCTGAAGAGTTTGTCAATGGACGTCCGACACCTGTCAAGGGAAAGGATTGTCATTCAAGACTTCAACCAAAATTGCCAGCAAGTTCTGGGGTCCATAGCGTTGCCAATCAAATTCGGGGATCTGCAAACTGAAGCTAAGATATACGTGATCGACGCCGACACGTCTTATAAGATTCTCTTAGGGCGGCCGTGGCTCCACGATTACGGCATCATTCCGTCAACTCTCCATCAATGCATGAAATATACCAAAAATGGCGAAGAAAGACGCATTGACGGAGACATCCAGCCGTTCGGTGTGCATGAAGTCCGATATGAAGATTCTCGGGACTTTATGAACTACCAAAATGCTAAGCCACAACCGACTGAGGATAGACCGGCCCCAAGACTCAAAAGCAAATCTGCGCTGGCTGTCACTTTTAAAAGCAAAAATATCCAAGTGCGCCTGCATTTCGGCAGCAACACTGATGAGTCCGACGCTGGAAGCCCGTCCTTCCGCAAGACTCGCCCTCATTTCGGCAGCGATACAGACGAATCTGTTACTGAAGGCCCATCTAGCAGCAAAGTTCGCCCTCATCTTGGCAGTGACACTGAAGAGTCAGAAGAAGAGGACCTGCCGTGCAACAGCTGTGCAGATCGGCCCCCCATGCAGCAAGCGAAACTACGAGAGACCTTCGAAGTCGTAGAAGAGTCCCTGGCCATCACAAGGGTGCCGGAACGGATGTGCAAAGAGCTCGACGCATTGTCGGTATCTACCGTGGACCAGCTGAAAACTTTCTACGTGCCCGGGAGGAAAAATGGACAGAAGGGTATCCTGTTTTACAGGTCAAACCCCGTTGTGCACCCGGACGACCTTTCTGTCGCGTGCCTTCCCTATGAGAGAGGCATAAGAGCCGTCCTCAATCCCAGATACTATGCGCCCGAGATGCGGGAATACTTTAAGAAGTGCGGATGCCGGTTATATCAAACGGAGTCCGAAGCAAAGTTTTACGAAGGACTATGGTATCCGCCCCAGGTCCGAGCACTCATCGATGGACGAATTCCAGATAGACGGGGCATAGGCTACATTCAACCTGATTCCAAAGCGTGCTACATGATCCATGTCGGTGAGGCCAGCGAAAGATCAAATGATGATGACGAGATAGCCGAGCCAGAAGAAGCTCCTCAAGAGCTCGAAGATGGCGGACAAGCAACCTTTGACGAGCTAACCGAGATTGACTTAGGAACGCCCGGTAATCCAAGGCTGACCTACATCAGCTCGCTCTTGTCAGAGGAAATGAAAGCACAGATAATTGCCCTGCTGCATGAGTTCGTCGACTGCTTCGCATGGACATACAAAGAAATGCCTGGCCTTTCCCCTGAAGTGGCCGTACATAAGTTGGCTATATCTCCTGATGCTAAGCCAGTCAAACAAGCTCCTCGAAGAATGAGAAGGGAACTGGAAGAAAAGGTCATCGAGGAAACCAAGAAACTCATCGATGCCGGCTTTATCAGGGAAGAGAAATATGCAGACTGGATCGCATGCATAGTCCCAGTGAAGAAGAAAAATGGGCAGATCCGAGTTTGTGTCGATTTCAGGGACCTCAACAAGGCATGTCCTAAAGACGACTTCCCGCTACCGGTCATGAAAATGATGGTCGATGACACCTCAAATTACGAACTGTTCACCTTTATGGATGGCTCGTCTGGATATAATCAGATCAAGATGTCGCCTGGGGATGAGAAGCACACAGCATTTTGAACCCCGATCGGAATATATTGCTACAAGGTAATGCTATTCGGACTGAAGAACGCAGGTGCTACATATCAAAGGGCAATGACTAATATCTTTGATGACCTAATCCATAAAGTCGTCAAATGCTATGTTGATGATCTGGTCGTCAAGACTAAAGCCAAGGCCGATCATATCCAAGATCTCAGGACCGTTCTCACCAGACTGAGGGAATACGATCTAAAGATGAATCCTCTGAAGTGCGCTTTTGGCGTGTCATCGGGAAAATTCCTGGGCTTCATAGTCCGACATCGAGGGATCGAAGTTGACCCATCAAAGATAAAGGCCATCATGGTGATGCCCCCTCCGAAGAGTCTGACGCAGCTAAGATCTTTTCAAGGCAAGCTTGCTTATATACGGAGGTTTATCTCAAATTTATCGGGGAGATGTAGGCCCTTCTCAAAGCTCATGAAGAAAGGAGCTCCTTATATTTGGGATGCCGAATGTCAAGCAGCGTTCGAAAGCATCAAACAATACTTGTTGCACCCTCCAGTGCTGGCCGCTCCCATTCCAAATAAACCGTTGATTCTCTACACTGCCGCGCTAGATGAGTCACTCGGTGCGCTCCTCGCCCAGAATAACGAGGAGGGAAAGGAAAATGCCCTCTACTACCTCAGTCGAACTCTAGTCGGGGCGGAACACAACTATTCCCCAATCGAAAAGCAATGCCTGGCTCTGATATTTGCTGTGAAGAAGCTGAAGCACTATCTGCTGGCTCATCGGGTTATGCTGATCTCCAAGGTCGACCCGCTCAAACACTTGATGACCAAAGCAAGCCTAGCCGGCAGAATGGCAAGATGGGCTGTCATGCTACTTGAGTTTGACATAGTTTATACTCCTCAGAAAGCAGTAAAAGGGCAAGCTCTTGCAGATTTTCTCGCTGCTCATCCCATACCAGAAGGGTCGCCGCTAAATTGTGAGTTACCCGACGAACAAGTGCTGCACCTTGAGGAAGATGGGCCATGTTGGGAGCTCTACTTCGATGGAGCCTCATCAATAAGGAGCTCCGGCAGATCAAGTGTCCCGGAGGTAAAAGCGGGGATAGGATTGGTGTTCATCACGCCATCAATGGGAACCCTACGGCGTTCTTTCGCTCTCACCGAGCCTCGAACGAACAACGAAGCTGAGTATGAAGCTCTGATAGCTGGTTTGGAGCTCGCCATAGAAATGGAAATCCTTCGGCTACGGGTTTACGGTGACTCCCAGCTTGTCGTCAACCAAGTAAGCGACAATTATAAGATATACAAACCCGAGTTAGCTCGGTATAGAAGCTGGGTGGTGGAACTCATGAAATGGTTCACTCACATTGAACTAACGAGAGTCCCTAGAGCGTTGAACGGAAAGGCTGACGTACTCGCTCGCTTAGCCAAGGAGCTGGCTGATCCTGACATCGACAAAATTTTGATCACAGTCAGGAGCCGGCAGATTCTACCCCCAGTCTCTCTACGAGAAGAGGAAAGCGCGGAACAGAAGAGCAGTCCCGCCGAAGAAGCTTCGATCATCCAAGACGAGCCCAATTGGAGAGAACCCTTCATAGAGTACCTCCGATACGACAAGCTGCCCGAAGAAAAATCTGGGAAGATTCAGCTGAAGAAAAGAGCTCTCCGATACGTGTTTGTAAATGACACGTTATACCGCAGGTCATATGACCAACTCTGGCTCAGGTGTCTGTCATTGGCCGAAGCCCAAAAGGTCATGAAAGATGTTCACTCGGGCGTTTGCGGTGCTTACCAATCTGGCCCCAAGATGCGACTTCAAATCAAACGGCTTGGGTATTACTAGCCCACCATGATACGGGATTGCGGAGAGCATGCAAAGAAATGTTATATATGCCAAATTCACGGTGATTTTATTCACAAGCATCCCAATCCATTGCATCCTACGATGGCGTCGTGGCCCTTCGAAGTCTGGGGCACCGACATTGTTGGCCCAATTGATCCTCCGTCATCTAAAGGCCACCGGTTCATACTGGCTGCGACAGACTACTTCTCCAGATGGGCTGAAGCTGTCCCGCTAAAAGAAGTCAAGACAAAAGATATTCTGGCATTCTTCCAGCGTAATATTCTATACCGCTTCGGTACACCAAGAAGAATCATTTCTGACAACGGGCCTTCTTTCAAGAGCTTCAATGTCTCAAGGTTCGCTACTCAGCACAAGATAGACTGGAGATATTCCTCCATCTATAATCCAAGAGCCAATGGGTTAGCCGAAGCCTTCAATAAGACTCTATGCAAGCTCCTGAGGAAAAATGCTTCAGCCAACAAGAGAGGCTGGAATCTCAAGCTTCACGAGGCATTGTGGGCATATCGTACCACGCACCGTACTCCAACTCAGTCCACTCCATACTCATTGCTCTTCGGAGTGGAGGCGGTCCTCCCCCTCGAAGTCGAAGTTCCAAGCTTAAGAATGGCCGTTCAGCATGAGTTGACGGAGGAGGAAAACGTGCTCCTTCGACTTGAAGAACTCGATACCCTCGAAGAAAAGAGGCTCGCGGTGCAGCAAAATCTGGAGCTATACCGAGCCCAAATGTCACGGGCCTATGACAAGATAACCCGTCTCCGCGCTTTCAAGAAAGGTGAATTGGTGTTGGTCCTCAAAAGACCGATCATCCCCAATCGACATGCCAAGGGAAAATTCGAGCCAAACTGGGAAGGACCATATGTCATTGAGAAAGTGTTCGACGGAGGATCCTACCAACTAATAAGTGCCGAGGGAGAAAGGCCCATGCCACCCATCAATGGCCGATATCTTAAGAAATACTATGCGTGAATGCTCCAAGTCGCAGGCGAATTGAGCACATCAGCCCTACGGTCTGGATCAGACATCCTGCAAAACCGTATACAATCCACGGGCGTAAATGACCCCTATTTCTCCCAAATCCTGCCGGCGAGACTACTTTTAAAGTCCCACCAGCGGCAAAAAAAGAAAAAAAAAGAGAAAAAGAAAAAAAAAGAAATAAACGGTATGTCCACAAGCAAACGGGCACGGATGAAAACCCGAAAGGGCTCCGTGAGTAAAAACAGCGGGACTACCGGCGAGTCTGTGAAAACCCGAAAGGGCGCAAACTCGTGAAAGGAGATGAAATACGCTCGCAAAGTCCTCTCGACCTTGTGAGGAGAAAACCCATGCGTGAGATCCTTACGACTCACAAAGGAGCAACACACTTAGGAATCCTCACGATTCCTAAGGAGAAAATACACCTGCGGGATCCTTACGATTCGTATGGAGAAAATGCTTTTATGGGACCCTCACGGCCCATAAAATTGAAAAACCTTAGGTGATAGGGACCCAAACCTGTCTCCTAAGCCATCGCTCCCCAACCCCAAAGTGGCGAATGATGAGTCGCTCCTGGTACCATATTCCAGTGTAGCGATGCAGACGCCAACTAAATTCTAAATTCCATACCCCAACGGCGAATGATGAGTCGCTCCTAGTACCACATTCCAGTGCAGCGATGCAGACGCCAACAAAGCCCTGAAATCTTTCCGGCCCTACGGTCTGGATCATACATCCTGCAAAACCGTATACAATCCACGGGCGTAAAACAATCCCGATCTCTCCAAAAAAAAGAGAAAAAAGAAGAACGAGAAGAAAAACAAAAAGAACGGTATGTCCACAAGAAAAATGGACACGGATGAGAACCCGAAAGGGCTCCGTGAGTAAAAACAGCGGGACTGCCGGTGAGTTTGTGAAAACCCGAAAGGGCGCAAAGTCCTCTCGACTTTGTGAGGAGAAAATTCCTGCGTGAGATCCCTACGACTCACAAAAGAGCAACACACTTAGGAGTCCCCACGACTCTTAAGGAGAAAATACACCTACAAGATCCTTTCGACTCGTAGGGAGAAAATGCTTTTATGGGACCCTCACGGCCCATAAAATTGAAAAGTCTTAGGTGATAGGGATCTAAACCTGCCTCCTAAGCCATCAATTCCCAAATCCTCTCGGGGCAAATGATGAGTCGCTCCTGGCATTATTCCAGTGCAGCAATGCAGATGCCAAACAAAAACCAATTCCCAAACCCTGTCATGACAAATGATGATTCGCTCCTAGTACCATATTCCAGCGTAGCGATACTGATGTCAACCCAAATCAAAATCAACAAGTCAACTTCCACTCCGACACCGCAGAAAGCAGAGCAAGTCAGAATCCAATCTCGACACCGCAAGAAGCGGAGCAAGTCAAGTCCACCCCTGACACTGCAAGAAGCAGAGCAAGTTAAATCAAGCACCGACCGTCCAAGTCGCAAAAAGGGCAGCACCGACCGTCCACGTCGCTAAAAGGGCATCACCGACCGTCCAAGTCGCAAAAAGGGCAGCACCGACCGTCCACGTCGTTAAAAGGGCAGCATCGACCGTCCAAGTCGCAAAAAGGGCAGAATCGACCGTCCACGTCGCAAAAAGGGCAGCACCGACCGTCCAAGTCTCTAAAAGGGCAGAACCGACCGTCCACGTCGCTAAAATGGCAGCACCGACCGTCCACGTCGCTAAAAGGGCAGCATCGACCGTCCAAGTCGCAAAAAGGGCAGAATCGACCGTCCACGTCGCAAAAAGGGCAGCACCGACCGTCCAAGTCTCTAAAAGGCCAGAACTGACCGTCCATGTCACTAAAATGGCAGCATCGACCGTCCAAGTCGCAAAAAAGTCAGCATCGACCGTCCACGTCGCAAAAAGGGCAGAACCGACCGTCCAAGTCGCTAAAATGACAGTACCGACCGTCCAAGTCGCTAAAATGGCAGCACCGACCGTCCAAGTCGCAAAAAGGGCAGCACCGACCGTCCAAGTCGAAAAAAGAGCAGCACCGACCGTCCACGTCGCTAAAATGGCAGCATCGACCGTTCAAGTCGCAAAAAGGGCAGCATCGACCGTCCAAGTCGCAAAAAGGGCAGCGTAGGATTCCTACAAAGCGGGAACCAGATCAAGTCGCCTCCACGTGAAAGAAGATCCATCAATTTTATGCACACGACCCACATATGTGGTGTGCATTTATTGATGGGGGGCAATTTGTTGGGGTAAAAATTTACACCCCGGTTGACCAAGTCAAAATCAAAGTCAACCCCAAGCTAAGTGGGCCCATGCCCGGGTCGAGCCTGAACATGAAGCGGCCGGCCTCCCCCCATGCCAAGATAAAAATTTTGTAATAAATAATTTTGTTGTATTTCTTTTATTTTATTTTATTTTTTTGGATAAATGTAAGAAAAATAGGCATAAAGCCAAATTTTTGTAAAGCCCATGGCTTATGTGCAAAAAGAAATGGCACATGAGCCATGGGATAGCCAAATTTTTGTGAAGCCCAAGGGGCTATGTGTAAAGTGCATGGCCTATAAAGGCAAAGATAATGAAATATCTAAAGAACCTTTTCTCTCTCCAAAAAAAAGTTTCAGATCCGAGATCTTTCTTCCTTCTTCAAAGTTCCAAAACCTTCTTCTTTCTTTTGAATTAAATCAAGAGTTTTACTCTTCCTTTTTCAAAACTAAATAGTTTTCCACCACAAAACCCATTGAGGGGAACTCAGATCTGCCATCAGATCTCAAAAAGAAAAGATTTTTAAATCTCACATCTCTTTATCTCCAAGATCCGGCCAGCAAAGGAAGAAGAAGAACCCATTTCCTTAACCCAAAGCATCTTAAGAGTTTAACTCCACCCTATTTTCTCTTTAGAGAATTTCCGGGGCTAAAACCCCCCCTTTTTCCTCGCCAGTGCGCTAGCGCTCGAGCGCAAAGCGCCCACGTGCCGACACGTGGCGCGTTTGTGCTCCAGCGCACTACGCTCGAGCGCAAAACGCCCGCGTGCCGACACGTGGCGTGCTTGCGCTCGAGCGCAAAGCGCCCGCGTGCCGACACGTGGCGTGCTTGCGCTCTGCGCTTGAGCGCAAAGCGCCCACGTGCCGACACGTGGCGCGCTTGCGCTCCGGCGCTCTGCGCTCGAGCGCATAGCGCGCTTGCGCTCCGGCGCTCTGCGCTCGAGCGCAAAGCGCCTACGTGCCGACACATGGCGCGTTGCGCTCCAGCACTCTGCGCTCGAGCGCAAAGCGCCCACGTGCCGACACGTGGCGCGCTTGCGCTCAAGCGCCCAGGCGCTGGCCCCACCCATCCTTTGGATGTCTTTTTCCCCCTTTTTATATATATACATATGTATACAAATGTACACATACACATACTCCACGACACTGTCCCTGTTAGAAAAAAATTTCTAACGGGGCGCTGCCCCGCACCCCGCAAGGGGGGGCTGCTAGCCTCCTTGACCCCCAGCCCGCTATCCGGGTAGCGGGACCCCCGTAAAAACTCTGCGTGGCTCCCGATATATTTAAACCCCCTCCAAAACAAAACACACGTACACTTCACATTGAGTTCGCATGACCAGTTTAACCCGTTAATCAGAGGTTCCCTCGCCCCAAAGGCGGGGGGTAATTAACGGCAGCTTAGTCCACGGCTGCCGGAGATTCGGATCCCCACAATCAATAAACCCCCGGTCTACCCTAGGCAGGGGGAATCTGTAGTATACGCCTGACAAGCACGCGCGTATTCCCATCTCAATGGGGTGGCGAAAAACACCCAACATCAGGTTAGATGTCTTCCTCTGAGGAGTCTTGATTTGTCTCAAAAACTATCTATAACCGCAATCAAGAACGGCGTCGCATGAAGCTAGCCGGTAAGTACGGGTCGGTCCACAGGGATGTTGTGAATTTCCTAATCGCGCTAACGAGTTAATTCCGATTGTGGTCGGACAGATTATTAAATCTAAAAACTAAATTAATCTATATCTAAGTCTTGCTAGGGTTAGGTCTAGGTTAAGTTTGGAAAGTCTGTAAATCTCACCGCTTTTATACCCATATGAAGATCTAATTAGGTGTTATGGTAAATATTAATAAAAGGGATTAGAATGATTGGGAAGATTGTTCTTCCTCTAGATCCTTGTCCTTCCTTTCTTAATCTTTACCCTAACCTTCATGGAAAACCTTAAAATCCGGGCCTTTAGACTACGGTATCACCGCTACCTCGTGGGTAGAGTGCCGTAGGGAGCGGAATAAGAAGGTATGCATGGAGTTCTATGAATATATATGACGGGCAAGAAAGGGGATGAGAGATCTTCGTCTCTCAAACCTTCCCCAGATCTAACCCTAACAAGCGAGGAGACTACTCACTCATTAGGGAATTAAAATACATTTATCTAGGGTAGAGAATAAAAGATTAACTAGGGCAAGGAATTAAATTTATCTAGGACAAGAATAGAAAATTAACCTAGGGTAAAGAACTTACAAAAATGATGCTCTCCAAAAGAATGCTGAAATTTATTAATGAAGGGAGGCATAGGGAAAATACAATCTTTAGAGTTCCTATTTATAGAGAATAGGAAACCCTAGGTTACATTTGATTCGCACGTCTACACTTACCAAAATATCCTTAGGAAGACCTAGTCAAAGTAGACTTCAAGCTTTGGTAAAATTTTATTTCTCTGTCTCTTTAAAAGGAAGTATTGGGCCTTGAAATTTCCTTTGTGGGCTCTTCTATCTTTGGGCTTCCTTATTATTTGGTTCTTTTATTAAAATAGCTTCTATGTTTCTTCCAGATCTCCAGTGAATAATTACGGTGGACTTTTATCCGTTCGCTTTGTAATCTTGGACTTTGCATTGCCTTATACTTTGTGAATTTTATCTTTGATGTAGGCTTGATCAAGAGTCTTCTGTTTGTTGGTCAAAGTCCACTTTTGCAACGTCTTTTCATTGTTTTCACTGTTTTCTGTCCAAGAACCTGTAACCTGTAATATATAGCAGACATGCGTCAAAAGCACCTGTTTATTTATAAAAAGAATAAGAATGGGGAATATAATAATACAATATTATGGTATGAACAAATACCCCCAAACTTATCTTTTGCTCGTCCTCGAGCAAACTTATTTTTTATTCTCGATAAAAAACCTAACCGCACTTTCGCAGGGAAACGCGATTGCACTGAGCACGTGCAACAAGCCGTTAAACCTCTAGGTGTCCCTAGTAGGAGGAGTGTTGTCTCCTGAGGGTTTTCAGCGGATACTACCCATAAAATCCTATCAATTCGGCTTTTCGACTTTTGTTCTCCAATTAGGTTTTCTAACAAGGAATTCTATTATCGTCGACTCGTAAATTATCCACCCATATTCTTCACACTTCCTCATCATTTAACTTAAGATTATATATGTTATGCAGACTTACTTAGCTTTCAGCATTTCTTAAGTTTTCCTCCTAGGGTTCCATCTCCACTTAGGAATTTTTATCAACTCTACTAAAGATACAAGTTCTATTCTTCATTCCTTTCTCTCATCTAAACTCCAATCACATATCCCCACGTGTGTGTATAAATCACCCCTACACTTGGAAATTCAAATCAAGCAATCATACCCTTGTCCGTTGTCCAAAGTACTTATTAATTGGTGAATTTTTAATTGAATTTTGCCTACACATCCTTCATACGACCGTTAATACTTCTTGAGGTACCAATGACCGATTACAAAATGCGTTTGCACTTTTAAAGCGTAATTCCTAGTCTTGCAACACTTAAGGCTTTAGCAGTGACTCCCAAACCAGTTGGTCTAAGGCACTAGGTGATGAAGCACCCTCGCTAAATATTTTTCTATTTTTGCAGCCTTAAGTATTCACAAAAACCAGTGTTCATTTTTTTTCTTTATTCACTTTTTTTCTTTTATTTTCATTGTACTAAAGACTTTAGACAAGAGCATTTCAAGGTTTCCTCTACTATTCCAAGTTTCAAGGTACGTGATTGTGCAAATTGTAGGGTATACGTTTTCAGAATCTAGATTTAAGCTAGAAACTATTTTTCAAACTTATACTCTAATAAGAACATCAATACTCTTCCCTTATTTTGACTTAGCCCAAGAGGTGAACCCAAAATTTGCCTATTTCTAAATAAACTATAAAGACATATACTTTCTACCGTTAAACTTTAAAGAAGGTTATTTTTAGGGTTTTTAATTTACTAAGTCTAAGATCTAGTTGTTCTTAGCCAGTTAACCTATTTGTTAAACTCAAGTCAACTAGGCTAAAATTGAATACATTAATTTTTATAATTTTTGAAAATTTTCAATTTTTATGGGTTTTCAAATAAGTATGCAAATGCAAAAATATGTACAAATGAATGCGAAGGAAAGAAGGCGTGCCGAGCATACCCCCAAACTTAAACTTGACAGTGTCCTCACTGTCATGCTACACCAAGAGAGTCAAAATGCCGGCACTTCCCTGTTTATTTATTTATAATTTTTTTTTATTTTTGAATTTTTTTATAGAAAAAGAAAAAAAAATATATGTACATATATACAACAAGGTTCCCCCCAAACTTAAGCTTGGCCTTACATAAGACAAAGGTGAGCACCAACCATTCAAAAATCTTATCGTGGTAATGGTAGGGTTGGTGAAAGTATGGGGTAGAAAGAAAAGAAATGAGAAGCACACGAGACCATGTGGAGGTAGAAACGGGATATGGTCTTAGTGGGGGAGAAGAATGGCGGAAAAGAGAAAGAAGTGGAGTACGATCTTGAGGGTGTAAATCGAGTGAATAAATTAGCGCAATTTGTGATGACCGATGTGTTAAAAGCGATTGTGCTAACCTATCAACCCGTCGAGAAATGGGGTCAAATCCCTCAAGATTCGCAAGAAAGCATGGGTACTGTTCCCCTCCGAATGGCGGCGTCGACTGGGCGTCTCGCCTGAGATTCGGGGCAGATGCTAATTGGTGCTATCCGTCCACCTCTCCGAGGATGCCAAGTTGATTTATGGCACCGTGCATCGAAGGTTTGAACGGATGCGTCCGATGTAGCAGACTTCGTCAGATTCCCCCTCGCTTGAGGGGTTTTTTGATTGTGGGGACGCTCTTCCCTGCAGGCGCAAGCCCCTGCAGTTAATTACGCTACCGCGTCGCGGTAACAACTTTCTCCTTCTCCAGATGGTCACTTCGTGTCGTGTGTGTTTATTTTATGTTTTGTTGCCCGTGGATTGTTTACGGAGACCGAGTTATGTCGTCGCCCGTAGGGCGTGGACTAGTCCAAATCCGTATTATCTTAGATTTGGGTTTGGGGGTTTGGTTTGAGGATACGTTAGCCATATTTGAGGCTAAGATCAACTCAAACGCTTGTTAAGGATACGTTAGTCTAACTTGAGACTAAGATCAACTTAACGGGATCGTTTAGATCTGACAAAAGAGCATTTGGACTCCATTGTTCCAGTTTAGGGACATAGTGGTCCGTTGAATGTATGGCCGTCGGGACCCGTTAACTCTCTTACGACGTTGAAGGATTACAACGACAGGTGTCAAAGGAGTTCCGAGATGTACCCTTGAACCAAAGTTGATTGGAGGGATTCATAGTCCGGTCTGTTTGAAGGTTTAAGGATACGTTAGCCATATTTGAGGCTAAGATCAACTTAAACGGGATCGTTTAGATCCGGCAAAAGAGCATTTATGGCTCTATTGTACCAGTTTAGGGACACGGTGGTCCCTCTCCAGTTTAGGGACATAGTGGTCCATTGCTAGTTTAAGGACATTACGGTCCATGGGTAGTTTAAGGACATTGTGGTCCAATGTTAGTTTTAAGACATCTCGGTCAAGGTTAAGGACATCGTAGTCCATGGGTTTAAGGACCCCACAGTCCGTTGTTAGTTTTAAGACATCTCGGTCAAGGTTAAGGACGTCGTAGTCCATGGGTTTAAGGACCCCACAGTCCATTGTTAGTTTTAAGACATCTCGGTCAAGGTTAAGGACGTCGTAGTCCATGGGTTTAAGGACCCCACAGTCCATTGTTAGTTTTAAGACATCTCGGTCAAGGTTAAAGACGTCGTAGTCCATGGGTTTAAGGACCCCACAGTCCATATCAATGTGTGGTCATCGGGACCCGTCACCTCTTTGAAGACGTTGAGGGATTACAACGCCAAGTATCAAAGGAGTGAAGAGATGTACCCTGGAACCGGAGCGGATTAAATAGTCTTTGGCCCAATTTGGGATCAAGACCAATTAATTATGTTATGAGCCCATTAGCCCAGTTAATTACGAATTGAGGACTTATGGCCAGCTTGGGCTAAGTCCAATCATGTCTGGGATATCGGCCCTCCTTTTGGTCCCTTGAAGGAGAGGCTTTGCCTCTGGCCATTTAGCCAATTGGGCCAATGCCTAGTGTTAAACACTAAAGACCAATCAGTGTTGAACACTGGGAATGAGATTGATAAGTCAGTGTTTAACGTTAAGAGATAGTTGGTGTTAAACACCAGCAACAAGGCTTTCTAATTAGTGTTAAACACTAAAACAGATCAGTGTTAAATACCGGCAACAGAAATCTTAAATTAGTGTTGAACACTAAGGTAATCAGTGTTGAACACTGGATTCAGGGGTTCCAATTTAGCGTTAGACGCTAAGGCAAGAGGGGTCACGTGGTAGCACGTGAGGGCGCCCTCCCTTCGTTTGTTCTGCTGAGAATATCGCATCTTTTGGGGCATCACGTGCCATCACGTGACGGGTGTTTAAATGGAGTATGTTAAAGCCTCTGCCAAGGGTCACGTGGGTCACGTGAGGTACTGCCTCAAAGGGGCTTTTCTGTAGATCTTTTTGGGGGTCACGTGGTGACACGTGACCCTGCCTCTATATATGTTTTTTAGAAGATCCGTTAATCCCTTTCAGGAATTAAATTCCTCGTAGGGTTGAACCCTGACAATAATTTCAGAGGAATTAAATTCCTACTTCCTTTTGAAGATTTATATTCTGGAATAGAGTTGAACTCTGAATCATCTATAGGAATTAAATTCCTCATATATGTGAAGAACTAAATAGGGTTAAACCCTAATAAAAGCTTTAAGGAGTTAAACTCCCACTCTCTGTTAAAGAATTATTCTGGGGAATGAGATTAAGGGAATTAAATTCCTGTTGTTTTAACAGAACTAAGTTCTTAACTAGGGTTAAACCCTGATTCTTTTCATTCTGAAGGAATTAAATTCCCATAACACAGGGTCAAACCCTAATTTTATTTTAAAGGAATTAAATTCCTATAGTTCTGTGAGAATTAAATTCTCGTGCTTCCATTCCCTCTCTATGCTTTGGATCTGCATGGCAGGATCTCAACCCATTGAGAATTAAATTCTCAACTCAAGGGGAGATGTGCACTTTACAGATCCTCCACCAAAGAGAGAACTATTTTCTTCTGTTTTATATCAGAGTTAAACTCTGTTGAGAATTAAATTATCTTTTCTTTCAAAAAGCCTTCCCTTTCTTACCTAGGGTTTTCTTTTGCAGAAGATCCAAATTCCTCTAAAGTATCAAGGCTCTCTCTCTTTTCTTCCCTCTGCATATATATCTTTTTTGTGGAAGCAGCCGAGTCAATTAGTTTTTGATGAATTTTTCATTGAGAGATTTGATTTGCATCCATCATTCGTTTTGGACCTTTGGATTATTAGGTGAATTTTATTCACCATTGGATTTTAAATCCAGAGATTCTCCTTCGTTATTTTGGTTAGATTTTACGGGGAAATCTTTCCAAATTCGAGATTTTCCCATAGATAGATGATATTTAATCACCTTTAAATCTTTAATTCAATCGGTTGCTTTGAAAAGATTTAAGAGGTCTTTTCTCAGAATTTAATTCTGTTAACAGATAGGCTTTGAAAGCTGGTCACGTGTGGCCACGTGACCCTTGGTCACGTGTGGGCACGTGACCCCCTTGGAACGAGCCCTCTTCTTTCTTTCTGCGCTCTGCTTTCTGGTCGCTGCTTAGCTGTCACGTGCCACCACGTGACCCCTGGTCACGTGTGAGCACGTGACCCTCGTCTGGAGCCTTTTCTTGATTCAATCAGGGAATTGATTCTGCCGCTTTTGAGTGTCACGTGCCAACACGTGACCCTGGTCATGTGGGTGCACGTGACCCTTTCTGAAGCCCTTTTCTTCGATGTAGTTGGGAAACTGAATTTGCCTTGCCGATGCTTTTAGATGTCACATGCCAACACGTGACTGCTGGTCACGTGTAAGCACGTGACCCTTTTCTGAAGCCTTTTCCGTAAGCTTTCCTGATTTTAAATCAGGAAACAAATGCCCCCACAGCGTTGTTCTCACGTGTACGCACGTGAGTGCAACGCTGTCACCTTTTATGACCGTTGGATTCCTCTAGGGATTTGGGGAGATGAAACGTTTCCATCACCTCCTATAAATACTCACGTTTCTTCAGAAGAGCCTTCACTTTGCTCATCTTCTTCTTCTGAGAACTTTTTCCCTTGAGAATTTAATTCTCGCTTCCAGAGCTTAGTTCTCTGTCTTGAAACAATCTTCAGACTTTAACTCTGTTCAGGCGACCCTTTTTCCTCAGGTAATGTTCTTGGACAAACAGCGAACTTCCACATTCCTTTGGATTTTAAATCCAAAACAAGGGTTTTTACTCTTTTTCAACAAGGAACCCATTTTTCTTCAAGTTTTTCCATAAGAACAGGAAACCACCTAACCTTCGAACTGTAGATCTCTTAGGGTTTAGATGATCTTTGGGGAGATGATGATGGCGTTTCAACTCCATAGAATTTAATTCCATCCAAAAATGTTTCTGGGAATTTAATTCCCTTCTTTTAATAAGGAATTTGCTTCCAATGAAGAACTCAGTTTCTTCACACGGAGGCTTCTTGGGGTCTCTCGACCCGAGATTGTCCTTCTGCAATTAATGAAACAGGAGCTTTGTAATGATGTCTTCTGTTGGAATTTAATTCCTTTGATCTTGTTGGATCCATTGTAGAGCCCGAGACAGATCCTGTTGGGGGAATGTGTAGGGTTACCATTCTTTATTTAATGAGGATATTCCCTTTGTTTTATTGTAACTATTTGGTCTCATTATTAATGAGCCGTCATCCTGATTCTGTGGGGCCCATTTGTTTTGTAGCCAATGGTCCCAGAAAAATCTGCTGTTGCTTTCTTTAACTAGTCTTCATGTTCATGCATGAATATATATCGCTGACTTTGCTTTTAACGGTCTTCTTTTATTGGATTTCAGGTGCGCTGGCTTCTGTTCCGTGCTTTCCCTTTTCTCGCTCGGAGGCTGCTTTTCCTCAGTCACCATCTGATGAGGAAGCGATGGCGATGATCCGGGCCCATGGCCCGAACTGCACCAACCTTCTTCAATGGGGATCTTGGTATAGTCAGATTATTCAGGGTCGCCGGAGTTTTCTTTGCGCGGTACCGACGGAGCCCACTTTTCCATTCTTACTGATGGACCCTCCGAGGACGGTTTTTGCTGTGGAAATGCCCAACTGGACTCTAACGGGGAGGCTCGAGCCTTCGACGACCGGTATTCCGAACCATCCGATCCCGGCCATAGACATCTTGGGGCGGTGTATCTGCCAGGGTGAGGCCCACCCATGGGGGCAAATTTATAAGATAGGGCTTACTCCTCGACACCCTACGGGCTACCTTCTCTGGGCTCGCTACATCCTTTCTGCCCATCGTGCGCGGTTGCAGAAAGTCGGGCTTTATCAGGTAATATACGCGTCACTCTTCCATTATAAGTCCCCGCATGTCTGGTGGGTCAAGGCGTTTTTGAACCAATGGAATATTCCCACCAACACTTTCATTCTAGGAGATCGGGAGGTCTCGATCTCTCTGGCCGAATTTTATGACATCTCGAGGTTGCCAATCAGGGGTAGTCTGTACGAGGAGTTGCTGCCTTCTGACGAGTACATTTTTGAACCCGAGCCCGCCCCAGTTGACGGCCTGTCTGCTGAGAATGCCGTCCGCCACAAGCGTCCCAGTTTAATCAAGGCGCTAGGTATCTTCGACCGATTATTCACCGAATCCGAAGAGCAGGGTGTTACTTTCAAGAGCTTCATTGCTCGTTTCCTTCGTGATGACGCCTTATCAAAGACAGCACCGAAGTTTGCCAACATTGGAGACCCCTTTGGGTTCGGTCCGAAGAAGCTGCCGACCACTGAATCGGATTTACCTCAGTACTACATCCCTATTATGTCGCCGATATCTTTTGAATCCATTGCTGTTCCAGGCATGGAGAGGAGACGTTCTTCGTGGGGTTTGTTAGTGTTTGGCTCAGTTGGTTCGTTATCCCCATGCATCGCCGCTTCATGAGAGCCTCGGTCATCTACCCGGCTCATCGTATTGCTGAGGGGACGCGGTTGGCCATCGGCATCCCGGCCTTGGCGCACCTCTATCATGGATTGGGCACCGCAGCTAATACCTTTACACCCGGCGTGGATGTAGTGAACTTTTCGCTTCATTATTTCACGTCTTGGGTCGAAATGCATGTGCTGGGGGCTTTCGCTATGCATCAGAGGCCCGTGTTTTACGACGCCTATCCCTTCCCGCGACTTATGCGATTGGTGGGTGCTTCTGCCGCTGATCCGACTCAATTCGGGGCTATTCGGGTGCTGATTTCTCCTCACGCCGCCGCTGGCGGGCTGGTTTTTAATGATCGGGTCTTGTCTACTCCCTCGGGTCCAGTTCAACAACTCTGGGACCAGTCGAAAGACAACGCACCTTCTTTGAAGCCCCGGGAGGCCGCGCATTTGTATACAATTAGACCGGGCTACTTGGTGTTTCGCCAGGACAGTGCAGCTCTTTTCATGCGGTACAATCCATATCGATTCGCCTGACAGCTTGGATACGACCAGGGTGTTCCTTTCGAGGCTTTTATAGTCGCCCCGATCCCTTCGCTCGATGTCCTTCACGATGCCGCTCATCATTTCATGAGGCTGAACACTGGTCCCGTTTCATGGTCCCTGAAGCCGAGTACATGCCCCGGTGCATGGGTGCGTTTACGGGCTGGTACCTTCATCAGATCAGCCCAATTATTCTTGAAGAAAGTAGGGTGCTTCTTGGTCATGATGCCCCTCCTCAGGTTTCGGGGGCTAAGCTGCGACCGAGGGTTCCGGTCCGCTTCCCTTTGAGGGAGATTGGCACCGCACTCATCCCGGGGGAGTCAGGGGTAGACCTTACTCCAACAGGTGGTATGTCCTTGGGTTCCCGATCGCGGGGTAAACGGGCCCCAGTAGTAGCACCCCTGCCGGTGGCGGCACCGCCCCCTGTGGCGTCGACAATGGCGATGTCATCCTCGGTTGTGGCACCGAGCGAGAATAATAGGGATGAGGGCGCCGAGGGCGATGTGGGACGGCGCCGCCCTAAGGCTTCGTGAGGGAGGAAGCGATCATCCTCAGCGATCGGCTCTGGGTCTAAACGGCGGAGGAAAGCGGCCACCAACCTGCTCGATTCTTTGGCGGAGCCTGAGCCTATTCTTGAAGATGAACCATTGGCCCTGCAAGAGTCAGACGCTGGACTTCTCTTCCCGAGTTCGGCTGATGAGGAGGCCGCACAGTTGGCTGAGGCCATACGGCGTTCAAAAGACGCGTCTCATAACGCCAAGGTTCCGAAGAAGTCTTATCCCGCTGTAATTTTTTACGAAGACCCTTTGTGGATTCGGCGGTGATTTATCGGTCCTTTGGAGGAATGGGGGGAAAGGGCTTTGAAGCAGGCCGCTTCAGAAGACGCAGCTGATGCATTTTCTTTATGGACCGGTGGTCATGAGTCTACCCTTGAACCCCGGTGAGCCCACCTCCTCGAGAAGGAGCAGCGACTTGAAGAAGCCATATTGAGGGCTTCTTTGCGTATAGGTACGTCGTGCTTCTTTTGTAGTCTTTCCGATTATTTATGCCCGTGCATATGTATCATTATTCTTATTCGAATCGTGCAGAATTTTCGACGCTGGGGGAGCTCTCTACGGGCCCATTAAAGCCAAAGTCCGCCGTAATTCTCAATGAGGCCTTGCTTGATGTGGAGGGGGCTGATGAGGCTGCTCCTCTCATGGTAGAGCCTCCAGCGGTGGTTCTTGATCAGGGAGCGCTTGCCCCTTTGGGGGAAGCTCCTTTGGAGGTCGCCGCCCCAATGACCCTTACTGAGGGCGGCTCAGAGGCTGGAAGAGAGGTAGTCAGGACTACTCTTCCTTTGTTGAATCCTGATGTTACGGCGGAGACCGTTGAAGCTGCTATCCCCCCGGCTCAGAATGGGAGGAGCGTTGAAGGTAACCCTCTGCGTTTTAATTTAGCAACCCTTTTATAGTCTAAACTCTTTTATCTTTCCCAGAATTGCGCGGTTTGGCGGCCACTATCGCTGATCTGTCGCCTCGACAGTCATTTCAGCGTTTATTGGAGATGGCAGCTCCGCAGGCGATCTCCCCTCAGCGTATTGTCCTTTCCTCCGGGCAAGGTTAGTGTCATTCGCCATTTTTCTTTTACCATAGCATTGTTACTATCTTGCGAAATGACGTTGATGTCTCTTATAGTTTTGGAAGCTGACGATGAGGTCGAGGTCGTTGAAGGGCCAGGGGAACCTTTGGCTCCTACTTGCATGACTGTCGGTGAGTGACATTTTATTATAATCCCGTTCGTTCTGTGCTTAAGAATTTTACTAACATTTGTCAAATTTGAACAGCCCTGCCAGTCTCCATGGCGTTGGGATCGCGCATCGTGATGCCGCCCGGCCCTTATGCTTTGCGGGCTTCAAAACGCTTGGTCCAATTGAGCCTTGTCTCCCTATCATCTTTCGTCGAGGAGCTCCGTGCTGGTAGCGCGACCACGGCCGAAGCGTTTGCCGCTGAAGCTAACGGCTCTCTTCCTTTTCTCGCCACCTTTCATAGCGAGGAGGTGGTGCGGGTCTGGGTGGAGTTCTGTAGGAAGGTGGAGGTTTGTTTGCACGCTCTTGAATGTTCTTGCCTTTCCTCGGAAGCCGTGGCGGCAAAAGCGGAGTTGCGGGGTCTGATAGCACGATGTGCAGCCAACATGACGTCATGTGAGAAGAGGCTTGGCCGTAAGTTCTCGGAGAGGGAGTTGGCTTCTAAGACGCTGAGCGAGCTTCAGGCCAGCCTCACAGCCAAGGCCAACAAAGCATACGAACTCTGGCGAGTGCTCCAGGAGTCCATAAAAGAGGTGGTGGCTTTCGATAAAGCTGCCACGTTCACTCGTGAGAGGGTTGAGGCTCATAAAGCCACCGAGAAGGAGCTCGAAGCTCGGCTTGCTTCGTATCAGGCTCAGTAAGCTCAGGCGGAGGCTCGTCTTCTGGAGATCTTGCGTCATGAAGCCGTGGCTCAGCAACAGAACGATGAGCTGGTAAAATTACTACACCGCCCGCCGGTTTGAGGACTTGTATCTTTTCCTCTTTTTTGTACATACTCATGGATGAGAGTATCTTTCTTTTTTTTTGTTTCTTTCATGAATTGTACTTTGTATCCATTTTGGTTTATGAATAAAAGATACATTTTTCTTTTCAATGGTGTGTCCCTTTTTTATTGAATGTATTCTGCGGATATTCTATCTTGATATCCTTGCAGGACAGTGATGGCTTAGGATTCAGGGTTAAAATCTGCTTTCTAAGACTTTTGCATTTTATGAGCCATGAGGGTCTCATAAAGAGTTTTTCTCCCTACAGGTCGAGAGGATCCCATAGGTGTAAGTCCTTCTTAAGAATTGTGAAGATTCTTAAGCGGGTTTTCCCTTGAGAGTCGTAGGGATCTCACAAGAGAGTTTTCTTCCTTACAGGTCGTGAGGGCCTGCAAGTGCTGGATGTGGTCGCCCTTGTCCGTGTTTCACGGGGCCAGGGGGCTGCTCCAGGTATCGTAGTTTAAAGACGTCGCGGTCAAGGTTAAGGACCTCATAGTCCGTGGATTTAAGGACTCCACAGTCCGATGTTAGTTTTAAGACATCACGGTCAAGGTTAAGGACCTCATAGTCCGTGGATTTAGGGACTCCACAGTCCGATGTTAGTTTTAAGACATCACGGTCAAGGTTAAGGACCTCATAGTCCATGGATTTAGGGACTCCACAGTCCGATGTTAGTTTTAAGACATCACGGTCAAGGTTAAGGACCTCATAGTCCGTGGATTTAGGGACTCCACAGTCCGATGTTTGGTTGCAGGGACCCGTCACCTTTTTGAAGACGTTGAGGAATTACAACACCAGGTATCAAAGGAGTGAAGAGATGTACCCTTAAACCAAGGCAGAATCCGTAGGGAATCGGGGTGGTTGATCGTTAGTTTTAAGACATCACGGTTGAGGTTAAGGACATCATAGTCCGTGGATTTTAAGGACTCCACAGTCCGGTATTTACTCTGGATGCTTCACACGGATTCACTGCCGTGCTTGGCGAGGACCAGGCTCCGCTCTGGACGTTTTCCGCGGGGTCAAAGAGTGACGTTATCCGCGTTCCACGTAACCAGGAATTTTGCACTAGATGCTTCACACGGGTTCACTGCCATGCTCGGCGAGGACTAGGCTCCGCTCTGGATGCTTCACACGGGTTCACTGCCGTGCTCTGCGAGGACCAGGATCCGCTCTGGACGTTTTCCACGGGGTCAAAGAGTGACGTTATCCGCGTTCCACGTAACCAGGAATTTTGCACTAGATGCTTCACACGGGTTCACTGCCGTGCTCGGCGAGGACTAGGCTCCGCTCTGGATGCTTCACACGGGTTCACTGCCGTGCTCTGCGAGGACCAGGATCCGCTCTGGACGTTTTCCACGGGGTCAAAGAGTGACGTTATCCGCGTTTCACGTAACCAGGAATTTTGCTGATTGTATCCGCATTTCACGGGATAGAGGTTTGACTGTTGGCGATATGTATACCACCGAGCCATGGAACTGGGAGTTGCCGCTGTTCCGCTTAGCTTAGAGTTGTGTCCGTTGTTACGAGACGAGTGTTGAAACTATCTCCAGGTCTCTTTCGGCCCGTCGAGACTTCGCTTCTTCTCATGATGAAACTTGGAGGAGAAGTATGATCCCTTTTTGTTTACGCCCTTGGATTGTGTACAGGGTGTGATGGAACATCACCTGTAGGGCATAAATTGAAACTTTTTTTTTTATATTTTATTTCATTTTCCGCGATGCTCTTTCATTTCAGCTTTTATATCGCGGAGGTCGCGATTGCCCCATCATTTCGGCTATTTTTCGCGGTGCCCAATCATTTCGGCTATTTATTTATTTTCTGCTCGCTGCTTTTTATTGCGAGTTACCCCATCATTTCGGCTATTTTTCATGCATACATTTTTACTTGCTGCTTTTTATTGCAAGTTGCCCCATCATTTCAGCTATTTCGTATGCATGCGTGGCTTGCTAGTTTTTTCGCCGCAAGCTTGGATTTTAGACACCGATTTCGACATCAGCGCCGCTGCAACTGGGATGTTGCCAGGAGCGAATCATCATTTGCCTCTGTCGATGTTGAACAAAGGTGGCTTAGCAAACAGGGTTAAGGGTCCTGTCGACCAAGGCTTTTGACTTCATAAGCCATAAGGGTCTCACAAAGGTATTTCTCCCTACAAGTCGTGAGGATCTTGTAGGTGTATTTTCTCCCTAGGGATCGTGAGGATTCCTAAGTGTATGCTGCTCTGCAAGTCGTAAGGATCCTACAAGAGGGCTTTCTCCTTATGGGTCGAGTGGACCTACAAGGGTTGCTCATCATATGGACATATCCCTAGTCACGGGTGGGACTTTGCTGGGGAAATGTTTATTCGCGCCCGTGGATTGTATACAAGGGTCAGTATTGAGCCCCTTGTAGGGCAGTATCGAAGGTTGTGGGGGATTTGCTTAAGAACAGGTTTAGGTTTCTGTAACTTAAGACTTTCAAATCTCATGAGCCGTGAGGGTCCCATAAGAGAATTCTCCTTACGAGTCGTGAGGATCTCGCAAGTGTATTTTCTCCTTAGGAATCGTGGGGATCCCTAAGTGTGTTGCTCCTTTGTGAGTCGTAAGGATCTCACGCGGGTGGTTTCTCCTTACAAGGTCGAGAGGACCCTATAAGTGTCTTTTAACGAGGTTGCGCCCTTTCGGGTTTTTACAAACACTCGCCGGCAGTCCTGCTGTTTTTACTTACGGAGCCCTTTCGGGTTTTCATCCGTGCCCATTTTGCTTATGGACATACCGTTTTTTTATTCTTTTTCTCTTTTTTTTACAAGGTCGCGCCTTTTCGGGTTTTCACGAACACTCGCCGGTAGCCCTGCTGTTTTTACTCACGGAGCCCTTTCGGGTTTTCATCCGTGCCCATTTTGCTTATGGACATACCGTTTTTTTATCATTTTTTTTCTTTTTGTCCCTTTTTTTTTATTCATCTCGTTAGCCTAAGGATGCTGCGGTAGTAGTTTAGGGACGTTTCGGTCCGTCGTTAGTTTAAGGACATTTCGGTCCGTCGTTAGTTTAAGGACGTTTCGGTCCATCGTTAGTTTAAGAACGTATCGGTCCGTCGATAGTTTAAGGACGTTTCGGTCCGTCGTTAGTTTAAGGACATTTCGGTCCGTTATTAGTTTAAGGACATTTCGGTCCGTCGTTAAGGGGAAGGTCGGCTACTGCTTATAAGGTCTGAGCTTAGGAAGATAGCGAGCGGACATAGTCGTCGTCATCTATCATTGACCCAGGCTGTGGCTCATTAAGCATAGTATTTCTTTAAGAAGCGGCCGTTTATTGGCCTGAAAGGCCTCCCACCGTGCATGTCCATGAGTAGATAGGCTCCACCCTGGTAGACCTTGTCTATAATGTACGGGCCTTCATAGTTCGGCTCAAATTTTCCCTGCTTGGCACGATTGGGGATCATAGGTCTTTTGACTACTAGTACGAGTTCGCCTTGGAGGAATGTCCTCGGCCTGGTCAATCTTTCGTATGAGCGCGCCATCTTTGCTTTGTAGGCCTCTAGATTTTGTTGCGCTATGAGCCGAGTTTCATCGAGGGCATCAAGCTCCTCGAGACGAAGGTGAGCATTTTCTTCGTCCGTCAGCTCGTAGTGGACCGCCACTCGTAGAGAGGGTAACTCTATCTTGAGGGGGAGCACTGCTTCCGTCCCAAATACCAACGCGTACGGCATTGTGTTCGTGGCCGTCTTGAACGTAGTTCGATAGGCCCAAAGGGCCTCTTGCAGCCTCTCGTGCCAGTCTTTCTTATTTCGGGACACCGTCTTTTTTATGATCTTTGTCAAGGTCTTATTGAAAGCCTCGGCCAGACCGTTAGCTCGTGGATTGTAAACTGAAGAATATCTCCAGTCTATATTGTGCTGCTGCGCGAAGCGGCTAATCTTATGACTTCTGTAGGCTGGCCCGTTATCGAAGATAATCCGCCGTGGGGTTCCAAACCGATAGATGACGTGCGTCTTGAAGAAGTGGAGGATATTCTCCGTCTTCACTTCCCTCAGCGGTACTGCTTCTGCCCATTTGGAGAAGTAATCAGTTGTCGCCAGGATGAAACGATGTCCCCAGGACGATGCTGGCTCGTTGGGGCCGACTATGTCAGTCCCCCATATTTCGAATGGCCAGCTAGCCACCGTTGGGTGTAGTGGATTCGGATGTTAGTGGATAAAGTCTCCATGAATCTGGCACGAGTGGCATTGTTTCGCATACTCGAGGCAGTCTTGGACCATCGTGGGCCAATAATAACCCATTCGTTTGATCTTTAATTTCATCTTCGGGCCTGCTTGGTGAGAACCGCAGAGTCCGTCGTGAACTTCCTGAACGACTCTTTCTGCTTCGTCAGGTCCTAAACATATCAGCCACAGAGAATCAAACGATCTCTTGTATAGAGTGTCGTTGATAAAAGCGAAAAATAGAGCTCGTTTCATGAGCTGATGTCTTGAGGACGCTTCTTTGGGCATTCGGTGGGACTTAAAGTAGTCTATGAAGACTTCCCTTCAGTCCTCAGCCTTCTCATAGTTTTTTATTTGTAGGGTCGTCTGCTCAGTTGCCCCCTTTTCTTCGTATAATTCCGGAGATATTTCTGCCGGGGCGAGCACTCGACGGCTTTGTACCACGATTCTGACGTCATCGAGGTTCTCGTCAGCCAGTTCTTTAGCGAGCTTAGCTAACGCGTCTGTTTTGCTATTTTCCGCACGTGGTATACTTTCCAAAGTGTAGGAGGGAATTTGGGTCAATAGTTGTTGCACCTTTTCGCCGTACTTCACCAGCTCCGGTTTGCACGTTTGGTAGTCACCATTTACTTGACTAACGACCAGTTGAGAATCACCGTATATAGAGAGGTCTT
Source organism: Agapanthus africanus (assembly GCA_030015575.1). NCBI lineage: Eukaryota > Viridiplantae > Streptophyta > Magnoliopsida > Asparagales > Amaryllidaceae > Agapanthus > Agapanthus africanus. The sequence goes on from CM057349.1 coordinate 471,675,652, forward strand.
CAATTCCCATGTCAATGGCGATCTCGAGGCCCGCTATCAAAGCTTCGTATTCGGCTTCATTGTTCGTCCTCGATTCCGTTAAGGAGAAAGCAAAGCGCATTATCCCTCCTTGTGGGGTTACGAAGATGAGGCCTACTCCCGATTTGATTATGGGGGTACATTGTTTGCGCTTCTTCATGGAAGATGCCCCGTCGAAATAGAGTTCCTATCGGGTATCACCGCCGCCGATCGCATCGAATGCATGTTCATCCGGCAAATCACAGTTCAGAGGAGAACCGGCAGGTACTGGATGCTCAGCGAGGAAGTCGGCAATGGCCTGGCCTTTCACTGCCTTAAGAGGTCGATACGTTATCGAGAACTCCATCAGGAGTAGAGCCCATTTAGCGAGTCGACCCGTCAATATAGCCTTTGACATCAAATATTTAAGAGGGTCCACCTTCGAGATGAGACGGACTTCGTGCGCCAACGCATAGTGCCTGAGTTTTGTTATCGCAAAAATTAACGCCAAGCAGTGTTTTTCAATGGGAGAGTAGTTGTTTTCTGCCCCCAGCAGAACTCGACTTAAGTAGTAGAGTGCTCTCTCTTTCCCTTGATCGTTCTCTTGTGCCCATAATGCGCCTAAGGAACCTTCGAGGGCGGTTGTATAAAGAATGAGGGGTTTTCCCTTGACCGGCGCAGCCAACACCGGAGGGTTCTGCAGGTACTGCTTAATCTCGTCTAGTGCACCTTGGCATTTGTGATCCCAAACGAATAGAGTTCCCTTCTTCATCAGGTGGCTGTAAGGACGGCATTTGCCTGAAAGATTGGCGATAAACCGCCGGATGTATGCGAGCTTCCCTTGGAGAGACCGCAACTGTTTGAGGGTTCTTGGCGGAGGCATTTCCATGATCGCCTTGATCTTAGATGGGTCTATTTCGATACCTCGGTGTCGGATGATGAATCCCAGGAATTTACCCGAGGAGACTCCAAACGCGCATTTGAGGGGATTCATCTTCAAATTATATTGCCGAAGGCGTTGAAATACAGTCTCCAGATGCTTCAAATGCTCTTCGTATGACATGCTCTTTACTACAAGGTCATCGATATAGCACTCGACGATGTCATGTATGAGGTCGTCGAAGATTTTTGTCATGGCCCTTTGATAGGTAGCGCCGGCGTTCTTTAGACCAAAGGGCATAACCCTGTAGCAGAATATATCCAAAGGGGTCCGGAAAGCGGTGTGCTTCTGGTCTTCGGGATACATTTTTATCTGATTGTATTCTGATGAACCGTCCATAAAGGAGAAAACCTCGTGAGTGGACGTGTTATCTATCATTAGCTCGGTTACTGGTACTGGGAAATCGTCCTTTGGACAGGCTTTATTGAGATCCCTGAAATCCACGCATATGCGTACCGTCCCATTTTTCTTCATTACCGGACGATATTGGCGATCCAGTCGGGATACTGGACTTCTTGGATAAATCCAGAATCGATCAACTTCTTGACTTCGGCGTTGATGCTCATTTCAAGCTCGAGTCGGATCCTTCTTGGCGCCTGCTTGATTGGCTTGATATCTGGGGATATTGCTAATTTATGCACAGCAATCTCCGGATCCAATCCTGGCATTTGGGAATAGTTCCACGCGAAGCAGTCTTTATGCCGTAGAAGCACGTTCTTTAACGCAGCCACCCTTTCTTCAGATAGCAGCTCGCTGACAAATGTCGTTCGCGGGTCATCTGCCGATCCCAACTCAATCTTCTTGAGGTTATCTGCAGTAGTATGTATGCCGTCTTCCAGTTCTTTCGGAGCTGGCGGAAATTCTGAGATCACCTCATCATCGCTGTTCTCAAAGCACCAGGGAAGGTCTTCCATGTTCTTAGGCTCTTCTTTTAATAACGTAATCGTATAACAGGTGCGAATCCGCTTCCAGGACTGAGGTGGATCTGGTTCTGCTTTTGCGGCTTTGGGTTCGTGCTTTTGTGGCGGTGTTACCCTCCAGCCGTCGGATAAAGCGAATCTGCCCTGTTGGTACTGGTCCTCGACCCAGTTCTTGAAGGTGAAGCAGTCTTCGGTAGGATGTCCTATGGCTCGGTGATAAGAGCAATAGCTCAGATGAGAAGCCTTGTTAGCTTGCTCAGGGTGTCTAGACTCTGGAAGCGCGATTATTTGATGTTTTATAGCGAGCTTGAGTAACCTCCCCGTCTTGTCTCGGCGGAAGGAGTACGCTCGACTCATTGTAACACCTTAGAATGTGTTTTGTGACAAATTATATTTTAATTTATAGTTTTTAATAAAAAGTTTACCAAATTAAGTTTCAAATATTTTATCCTATTTATTGAGTATTTTATTAGATTTTTCCTAGCCTTGCACACACTTGTGCATGATAACTAGGGTTGTTTTGGGGGTTTAACCATGATTAGCAATATGGTGAACTAACCATTCCCTAATCTAGTTTAATATTGTTTAGGTGCTTTGGGTTTAATAATGTGTATGGTTGTTTTTAAAACAAAATGAATTTAAAAAAAAGAAATTGACTTTCTTGGTTGACCTTGGTGAGAGAGAGAGAGAGAGTGCATGATTGGGCATGATGGCCTTTGCCATGCCTTATTTAATGATGAGAAAGAAGGAGAGAGGGAGGGGTTCTAGCCTTACTCTCATTTTCTCACTCTCATATCACTCATCTCTCACTCTCTCAAACACACACACACACACTTACCTGCTTCAGCTCCAGCAGTAACACCGGAAACAACATCAGCACCATCAGCTTCAGCATCAGCAAGCAGCAGCAGTGGCAACAGCAGGCATCAACAGCAGCAGGAGGAGCCCCAGCACTTGCAGAAGCTCTCACCCCCTCCATACACTTCCTCTCCTGCTCTCTAGGGTCCATTAGGGTATAATTTCTTAACCCAAATTCCTAGTTTGCTTGAGTTGTGCATTGTTTAGCTTCGGTTAGTGTTAAATAGCTAATTTAGTACTAGATTTTGGTGATTTGTGAGATGTTGTGGCAAAGTGATGATTGTGTTGGTTAACCCTACTTGTTTAAGTGTTGTTAGGATCACCTTAACTGAGTTTAACCCCAAATTACACTAAAATACCATAGGGTTTGCCTATTGTACAAATTGGTGATTTTAAAGCGATATATTGGGTATTTGGAATCTGCTTTTGACCCGGGACCTTCAGGTTAAAATTGAGAAAACTGGGGCATGTACACTAGGTCTAGATACCACCACCCGAGCACGAAACCCTAATTCCCAACAGTGGCCGCCAATTTAATCAATCTGGCCGCAATTTGCGGCCAGGAAGAGGGGTAGGGTCTTGAGGTTTTGGGTAGGGTACTCTGCAGTGTTGTCTAATGTCTTGGTATGTCTAGTTTTGTAAGATTTGACCTGTAGGAAAATCTGGGATCATATATCGTTTTTGGTGTCCGTTGTGTTTGCGCGATACGCGCGATACGTGAGTGGGTTCTGTGATCCAGCGTATCGCGGCGTGTCGCGATAGTTTTAGACGCGTACACACACGATTCAGCGTATCGTGCACACGCGCGTTTAGTTCGCGACGCGAGTTTCTCGTTTTGGTTCGATATCGCGTTTTGCGGAATATTTGCCTTATATATGATTTCCGTGTCGTAATTGCAGGTTTGCAGGCAGGGACTACGGACACTACTACAGGGGGAAGCAGATGGTAGGATTCACCTAGCGTGGAGCGTAGGTGAGTAGATTTAACATCTACAGGGGAATCGCCCGCATGGCGTTATGCGTCCGGGCTAGGATTCAAACACCTGTCGCATATTCTACGTCATTGTAGAATTGCGCCTTTACTTTATTTCCTTGATATAGTTATACTGTGACTAGCAGTCGTAGGTTACTGCACATATTATTGACGGTTCATGTTGCACGAGCACGGATTGTATGCTACACACACACCGTCAATAATTGCCATGTCACACACAACCCCTTATAGATTCTATTGCTTAGCATACATGACATCTAGCTCATCGGTATACCTTGCACATATTCTAGTTATACCGGGGGGGATATCCTACATATTTTAGTTATACCCAGGGGGGTATACGACATCAGTTCTTACAGGTAGATACCTATACATTGCTACACCTATATGTTACACACATATTCAGTTGCAGTCATATATTTACCTTTACTGATGTTATTTAGCTATACCTTATTGATTTCGCATACATCGGGTTTCAGCTACATATTCTCTGTTATATGCTCGCATTTCAGATATATTGTATATATTTATTTCTGGATTGCGCATTCTTATTATTTGGATTTTACATGATGTTTTCTGGATTTGGGAACCGCGGGAGTTCATGAAATTATGCATACATTGAAAAACCCGGTTTCCTTGATATGATATTTACGCATCCACCATGAGCTTTATCGGTGTTGATATGTATATACCCCTACGAGGAGGCGTCGAGGCCGTAGAGAGTACATGGTGGGGCCCGGTATGGTTCCCCTCGGCAAGAAGATCGATGGATTTTGCCGATTGAGCCTGGAGGCGGGCGAGTACCTACCGGTGACAGTACCCATGACTCGGCGGGGGATCACGGAGACTCCGCTGGGAGTCATGTACGTATGCATACGTCGAAAGGCGAGGGTCAGAGCTAGGCACTCGTGCTTTCGGGACAGCGTATGATACATGACCAGGATTTCTGTGTCGATGCTTGGCACATTGGTTTTCATGTTATTTCTTTAACACCTTTGTATATATAAAAGGGGATTTAGCCGTTGTTATATATACCCTTACACCAATATTAGTGGAATGGGACGCTAATATATGTGTATTGCCCCCATCATACTTATTTCTGTATATATTTACCTTTAGGATGTTAGATTCTTACTTGAGATTTGACTTGGGATATTAGGTGATTCATTGGGATTGGATATTGGACATACCTATGTGATTGCTGATTTGTACATTCGGGATATAGGAGATTACTCGATATTGTACATTGAGGAGATGTGAGACTTATATGATGTGAGTGCCCAATGTGGGGGCTGATTTGAGGATTTGGGATTGGAATGTCTTGATGGATTGTGATCCTGCCACGATGTCAGGTTTCCGTGGAAATGACATATTCCACCATATACCCCACACTTATCTATTTTATGCACAGTTTCATATATTGGTAGTACCTGTTAGTGTACCCTTATGATAGTTGCATATTTACATTCCCACATCCCTATTGCATGGTTATTGTATATTATTGTCATGTTACTATTGCTTCACATATTGATTGTACCTACTAGTGTACTTTCCTTTATTCAGCATTTGCATGACATGTTTTTACTGTAATCGCATATCTTAGATTCATGCTGTACGTACATTCCTGCAATTACCTGCATCTGTTATCTACTATTCACGAGTTGGCAACTCACCCCCGTTGTGCCACAGGTATTTCAAGTTGTTCCCCAAAGTAGTCGAGGCAGGCTATTCAGTATCCATCTATCATCTTTTGCTACAGATACCGCATCAGCTCACAGTACCATTTTGCTTAGGTGGGTTAGATGATTATCTGTATTTCATATTGTACACTCGTTGTATTTTGTACTCTCCATCTACTATTGTATTGTTGACTTAGAGACTGGGTGAGGACGTTACTGTATATTATTTGTGGATTTGTTGTCTTTTATATACAGGTTTCTCTCTATTGTCCTTATTTCTTCGCTATAGCTTCATATTTTTGTGTTGTATTCATCTTGGCTGTTTTTTTTACAAAATGGGGTGTTGCTAAAATTTTAAAGAAATAAAGTAGGACTTTTGAAGAATTTGGGTTGCGATTTCAAATGTTTCAAAAACTTATATTATCTTTCCGTATTTTTATGGTTTAGATTTCTGGGTTTTGGCTTTCTTTTACTGCGTTACGTCTTTTGGCGTTGCGTAGTATTAGGGCCGTCACGGGCCAATTTTGGGTCGTGACACTCATCTTCTTCATGAGGGACAAATCCGAGCCGCGCAATACCCGATCACGTAACTCTCTAATCCTGCGTCGTTATTGTCGGCTCCCCTTTCCGCTTCTTAATTTATTTCTGCCTCTGCGTCGGGCCTTTCGTACAACGGGTTGACAGGGATGAGCATCTTCGTCTTTTGCAGCCTGTTGAAATAGACGTTGCGCCCTGGCCTTCTCGTAGATGGCCATCTCGCGGTTGTGATCTTCCCGAGCTTTTTGACCCACTTTCCTGATAAGCTTGTCCATTCGTTCTTCAAACGACGGACTCGGCACTTCAATCGCGGGATCTAGTTTTGATGAGGGGTTGGCATTTCCTTACATGGCGTCCTCTTCTTCATCAAAGGTATATATAGCGTAGCTACTGTGGGCCCGTTCCCGTTTTCCCGCTCTCACGTATCCAAGCCCAAGTGTTTCCATTTTCCCGTTGGGCAATTTGCGTTGAGTCCCAGGGACATCCCAAATCCTGTTGTAGAACCGAGCTTGTCGAACAGTCTGTTTCAAGGGTACTCCTTGGCGCTTCAATAGCCTCTTTAATCCATTCGTATAGTATCTGGGCAGACGGATGGGTTGGAGCCTGTCGAGTGTAGCATCCGCGCCATGCCAAATCTCTTTCTCTACTTTCAACTCCGAGGATCGGTAGAATAGGATTACCTTCTCACCCCTTTGCCTGGGAGGGACGTAAAATGTTAGCAGGTCCTGCACATTGTAAGCTTGAAGTGTGTCGAGATCCTTGTAGTGTACTCGCGGCACCATGGTAATTTGCAAACTCTGATCATCGCTAGGGGGTGCTTGTATTGACAGCCGATTGGAGAACACGACATTAACCTCATCTTCCGAGTCACTTCCGAAGACCAACATGGGAGCGGACGTCCCCGAGTTGTTGCGTTGAGATGGCCCAGCATAAACTATCTCTTCTTCTCCTTCGGTGTCGCTCCCGAAAACAGGGATGGTGGCGGCGGCTTTGTTCTCCGGCTTGCGACACCTTTCTGTATCCTCGAAATCTGGCAAAAAGTACTTCGCATCTTCGTATTTGCGGACTTCGTTCACGGAAAATGGGTTCAGCTCACCTGTTACGGTATACTCCAAACCATCCTTAAACTACTTCATACACTGATGTTGTGTAGAAGGGATGATGTTATACTCGTGTAACCAAGGACGACCGAGCAAGGCGTTGTAGCAGGTCTTGGCATCAATGACATGGAATTTGATGTCTGTGACGAGCAGTCCGAAGCGTAGTGTTAGTATTACAGATCTGAGAGTCCGTGACGATTGTGATTCGAAGCCGGAGATGGTAATTTTGTCACGAGCGAGGTGTTGCACACTCATGCAGATTTCCTTTAACACCCGAACGTTAAGGAGATTAACGGAGGATCCATTATCCACTAGGATCTTGCCTATCTTGATATCATGGCAGTATCCAGAGACATATAGGGGACGGTTGTGGTCGCACGTCCCGAGAAGGAGGTCTTCGTCACCGAAAGTGATGTCGGCCGTATGCACTTCCTCCAGTTCATCCTTCATCCTTTCAGTGGCGAGGAAGGCTTGGAATTGCTCAGGTTCTTGTAGTGCCTTAATTAGTGAATCTCGCGCTTCCTTTGATAATAGGAGGGCATTGAGAATGCAAAGCTGAGAAGGTAGCTTCCTTAGGTGCGCTAGGATATTATAGTCCACCTTACCCTTCCTGGGAGGGTCTTTGGTAGTCAGTTCTTTCATGACTTGGTCATCTAAAGTGATATCCTCAGTGACCTTTTCCTTTCCCTTATCTTTTCTATTCGCGGGCCCGAGATTCTTTTCCGGGAGCGTGCGATTGCGCAACTGAATGTTTTCGCAGGCCTCCAGTTCTTCCTCTTTCCCTAAAACGGATTCTTTAAAGAGGGGGCCCAGAGCCATTTCTTCATCAGAGCCGCTCCCAAAGGTGAGAACTTGCGACCCTCCGGCGTTAACCATGTAATAGTTGCCAGTAGTTCTGTTGTACCCGTCGGCAGTACTTCTTCGTTCCCGACGAATCTTGCGTTTCATGCGCTTAAAATGTTGCTGACGAGCAACATATCCTTGCCACCATATCCTAAAGGCGTCGCACTCCTCCGTGGGGTGTGAAATTTTTCGATGATATGCGCAATAATCAGGGTGCCTCTCCGCCCCATTGAGCGTGTTTTCTTCCGAGGGTGGCAGCTTCATTCCCATTGACATGGCTTTGGCAAACCTTTTTCTCGTCTTGAATATCTTCTTGTCTGCCTCAGATGCCTTTCGATCTGGCGGGAGTACTTCAACTCTTTCGTTCAGTCGCCTGCATTTGGCTCCTTCTGATGCGGCCATCTCACGCTCCTGATCCGCTTTACTCTTTAGACGAATCTCGTCTAGAAAGGCATTGATCATTTCATCTGTTGGCCACACACGCTCTGGTTCAGGCTCTGTCCCCAGTTTCCTAGTGCCAGGAGTTTTCTCATCGTCAGTAAACGAGTAGGAGATTACGTTACAACTCGCCACATATCCCTCGGATTCATCCGACGAGCTCTCTCCATCATCGTCCTCTTGAAAGATGTGGCTGAGGAACTCTCGCAGTATGACAGGAGTTCGCGCCTTTTGATTGTACTCTTCCAGCGCGTCGATTTGCTTCTGCAAGTTCGTGTGCTTGTCTCCAGGCGTCACGAGTTCCTTAGATTTCTTCTTCTTTTTCTTCGAAGATTTGGACGGTTGGGCGTGAGTATTTGGGCCATCACCACGAGTCTTCGTAGCTGGGCGCGGTTTCAACATCCCTTCGATAATTTGAGGTTCAAGCGGGTCCTTCCATTCGATCGCAGGGCACACATGAAGGTCCCTCAGCATTCCTTTGGTTTTAGTTGACAGCACGACCTCCCATGGAGCTTCTTCAATAAAAGAACAGATTGCCCCCGGTGTATCTGCTTTCTTAGGAGTATGCGGCTGTGGTGGGTTCACCTTCCACTTTTCGGACAGTGCAAACTTCCCTTGGAGGTATTGATCTTCAATCCATCCTTTGAAGACGAAGCAATCCTCAATCGGATGACTTACCGTTTGATGATAAGGGCAATAGTTAGGGTTATTCACCTCAGTGGGTTGTGGCGGTCGCCTTGGATTTGGTAGGTTTATAAGTCTGTTGCGTACTGCCAGCTCGAATAACCATTTCGTCTTGTCTCGTGGGAACGAGTAAGGACGCTTCATCTTCTCATTATAATACCGGCGTCTTTCTTCTAATTGATCCGCCAGCTTCGGGGCATTAGGTTGCTGCTGGGCGTTCGCGACGAAGGTTGCCCTTCCTTTACCCTTGTCATTCCAAGGTTCCGACTTCGGGGGAGGTGGTCTATGACCCATCTGGTCCATCTGAGCTAACTTGTCGATTAAAGCCTGGAACGTGGTTGGCTTAAAGAACATCATAAACTGGGAGATAGTCGCGTGAGGGTCCAGGGTTCCCACGAACATGCCCACTGCGGGCACTTCCTCAATGCGTTGCTCGCGCTTCGACCACAAATTCCGCCAGCGTATAGCATACTGGACCCAAGTTTCGCCTGGTTTTACCTTGGCGTTAATCAATGCCGTTATTGGAGTGTGTTCGCTGGCGCTTGCAAATCGCTGAGTGAATAGCAGCTCCATTTCAGCGAACGTCTTGATAGAATCGTTCGGGAGTTTCGAATACCATTCGAACGCTGTTTCTGATAAGCTGCCCACAAACCGGCGAAGCAACAGTTTATCATCACCGCCGGTGTTACCGCAAAGGGCTCTGAACTGGGCTACATGTTGGTGGGGATTGCCGGTCCCCTTGTAAACATGGAACTTGGGAATTGTGTAACCTGGCGGGTACTTGATTTGGTCGTACCAGCTTGGATATGGCCGCCCCGTTTTTATGATTTGACCAGCTGCCTCAGTCGCGTGATGGACCCGGATTTGCTGGGCTATATAGTCGACCAAATCAGCCTTAGAGATTGTCTCCTCCTTGGCCGTTGAGAGGGCTGGTGGTGGATTTGACATTTCTCCCCTGTCGTCTTCAAGGACGATCGGGGGATCCTCAGCGGGTGGGTCCTGTTGGATCATCATTCCTATCATATCTTGGAAGAGAAGGCCCATACGCTGTATGTTGGCTTCTTGTTCAGCAGCCTCTTTGTCCTTCTTCTCCAGTATTCGGCGAAGGAATTCGGCGTCGGTTTCTTCCTTACGGCGTTCGTCCGAGGACGTTTCTGGGTTTTCTTTTGGCCCGGTAAGTGCGGCCATAGCATTCATCATTTCCTGGAGCTTTTGCTGTTGCTCCTGAGCTTTGGTCACCGACCGTGTAAGCGGTCTATGACCTGTAGACGCACGGCTGTCTTCCTTTCCTGACGCCATGTATACGGTATGGACCATCATGCCCCCAGACTTAGGGCGTCTGGGCTTAGTGCCTTTAGCTGTCGTTGCAGGTTGGGGGATCTTCTCTGGCTTCCTCTTTTTATGAGCAGTGGAAATTGAGGGGGCCGTTGAGGTGGGCACCCAGACAGTGTTTCGTGGTTTAGCCTGGTGACTGGCTTCCTGTTGGATTTTCAGTTTCTTATGTTGGGGGGAGTAGTTTGGATCGATCATCGAGTCTCGGGCCTGCCGCCAAACCTTATAGATTCTGGAAGACAGCCGTTGTGGGGATCGGGGCTGTTCTGGCTTTATTTCCGCAACCTTTTTTAGTGGAGGAGGAGACCTCTTTAGCACCGCGGTAGGGGAATTCCTTCGCACCTTATTTAGCATCTTGAAGCTGTTCCCAGTTGGAACAACAGCATTAACTTCTGCCGTCGGGGCTGATGGAGTTAGCCCAGAGGGGGAGTTGCCCCCAGCCTTCCTTACTCGGCGCCAGTGGCGACGTCGAGCGTGTCGAGCGGACGGCGTTGGTTCAGCGGTGAGGATGGCTTCGTCTTGCCCCCTGTGTAGGTGGGGGGTCGCTGCTGGTGTTAGCCTGTCAAAGACTGATGTCCTTTGGGTAGTAGGAGCGGGAGCTGGAGCCGTCAATCTCGTAAAGACTGACTTTTTGGCAGGGGAAGCCGCTTTGACGACTTCAGGAGCAGGGCCGGTCACTTTCTTGGAAGCAGCCTTCTCTGGGATTGTAGGCCCCATTGTGGGTCCACAGGAGTTTTGGCCCAATCTAGAGAAGACCGAGGCGCTGATGTTGGGCGACCCGTTGAGAGGGGCCGCGGCACGGGTAGGACGATCAAAGACCGACTTCTTGGGAGCTTCCTTTGTCAGCACCGGAGCAGTGAAGCTTGTCGGCGGGAGCATGGTCCCAAAAAACAATCCTGTGGTGGCTCGAGTGACCTGTTCCACGGGCATTGTGAATAGCGAAGCAGCTTGGGGTCCGTAGGCTATACCTCCTGGCGAGGCAGAGCGTTGGTTGCAATTGCAATCCAAGCAGTTGGAGCGTTTCGCAGAAGAAGAAGCCATCAATTCTTTGCTTTCTGCAATGAGCAAGACGCCAAGTCTTAGTATCTTGAAATCCAAGGGCAACCATTAGCGAACCGCGATTGGTTCGCGAATCACGACACACGAAGTGTGGAGTGGAAAGAGGAAAAGGTCCCAACGGGCGTTCCAGAATCTGTTCCCCTCCGAATGGCGGCGTCGACTGGGCGTCTCGCCTGAGATTCGGGGCAGATGCTAATTGGTGCTATCCGTCCACCTCTCCGAGGATGCCAAGTTGATTTATGGCACCGTGCATCGAAGGTTTGAATGGATGCGTCCGATGTAGCAGACTTCGTTAGATTCCCCCTCGCTTGAGGGGTTTTTTGATTGTGGGGACGCTCTTCCCTGCAGGCGCAAGCCCCTGCAGTTAATTATGCTACCGCGTCGCGGTAACAACTTTCTCCTTCTCCAGATGGTCACTTCGTGTCGTGTGTGTTTATTTTATGTTTTGTGGCCCGTGGATTGTTTACGGAGACCGAGTTATGTCATCGCCCGTAGGGCGTGGACTAGTCCAAATCCGTATTATCTTAGATTTGGGTTTGGGGGTTTGGTTTGAGGATACGTTAGCCATATTTGAGGCTAAGATCAACTCAAACGTTTGTTAAGGATACGTTAGTCTAACTTGAGACTAAGATCAACTTAACGGGATCGTTTAGATCCGACAAAAGAGCATTTGGACTCTATTGTTCCAGTTTAGGGACATAGTGGTCCGTTGAATGTATGGCCGTCGGGACCCGTTACCTCTCTGACGACGTTGAAGGATTACAACGACAGGTGTCAAAGGAGTTCCGAGATGTACCCTTGAACCAAAGTTGATTGGAGGGATTCATAGTCCAGTTTGTTTGAAGGTTTAAGGATACGTTAGCCATATTTGAGGCTAAGATCAACTTAAATGGGATCGTTTAGATCCGGCAAAAGAGCATTTGTGGCTCTATTGTTCCAGTTTAGGGACACGGTGGTCCCTCTCCAGTTTAGGGACATAGTGGTCCATTGCTAGTTTAAGGACATTGCGGTCCATGGGTAGTTTAAAGACATTACGGTCCATGGGTAGTTTAAGGACATTGCGGTCCAATGTTAGTTTTAAGACATCTCGGTCAAGGTTAAGGACGTCGTAGTCCATGGGTTTAAGGACCCCACAGTCCGTTGTTAGTTTTAAGACATCTCGGTCAAGGTTAAGGACGTCGTAGTCCATGGGTTTAAGGACCCCACAGTCCATTGTTAGTTTTAAGACATCTCGGTCAAGGTTAAGGACGTCGTAGTCCATGGGTTTAAGGACCCCACAGTCCATTGTTAGTTTTAAGACATCTCGGTCAAGGTTAAGGACGTCGTAGTCTATGGGTTTAAGGACCCCACAGTCCATATCAATGTGTGGTCATCGGGACCCGTCATCTCTTTGAAGACGTTGAGGGATTACAACACCAAGTATCAAAGGAGTGAAGAGATTTACCCTGGAACCGGAGTGGATTAAATAGTCTTTGGCCCAATTTGGGATCAAGACCAATTAATTATGTTATGAGCCCATTAGCCCAGTTAATTACGAATTGAGGACTTATGGCCAGCTTGGGCTAAGTCCAATCATGTCTGGGATATCGGCCCTCCTTTTGGTCCCTTGAAGGAGAGGCTTTGCCTCTGGCCATTTAGCCAATTGGGCCAATGCCTAGTGTTAAACACTAAAGACCAATCAGTGTTGAACACTGGGAATGAGATTGATAAGTCAGTGTTTAACACTAAGAGATAGTTGGTGTTAAACACCAGCAACAAGGCTTTCCAATTAGTGTTAAACACTAAAACAGATCAGTGTTAAACACCGGCAACAGAAATCTCAAATTAGTGTTGAACACTAAGGTAATCAGTGTTGAACACTGGATTCAGGGGTTCCAATTTAGCGTTAGACGCTAAGGCAAGAGGGGTCACGTGGTAGCACGTGAGGGCGCCCTCCCTTCGTTTGTTCTGCTGAGAATATCGCATCTTTTGGGGCATCACGTGCCATCACGTAACGGGTGTTTAAATGGAGTATGTTAAAGCCTCTGCCAAGGGTCACGTGGGTCACATGAGGCACTGCCTCAAAGGGGCTTTTCTGTAGATCTTTTTGGGGGTCACGTGGTGACACGTGACCCTGCCTCTATATATGTTTTTTAGAAGACCCGTTAATCCCTTTCAGGAAATAAATTCCTCGTAGGGTTGAACCCTGACAATAATTTCAGAGGAATTAAATTCCTACTTCCTTTTGAAGATTTATATTCTGGAATAGAGTTGAACTCTGAATTTTCTGTAGGAATTAAATTCCTCATATATGTGAAGAACTGAATAGGGTTAAACCCTAATAAAAGCTTTAAGGAGTTAAACTCCCACTCTCTGTTAAAGAATTATTCTGGGGAATGAGATTAAGGGAATTAAATTCCTGTTGTTTTAACAGAACTAAGTTCTTAACTAGGGTTAAACCCTGATTCTTTTCATTCTGAAGGAATTAAATTCCCATAATACAGGGTCAAACCCTAATTTTATTTTAAAGGAATTAAATTCCTATAGTTCTGTGAGAATTAAATTCTCGTGCTTCCATTCCCTCTCTATGCTTTGGATTTGCATGGCAGGATCTCAACCCATTGAGAATTAAATTCTCAACTCAAGGGGAGATGTGCACTTTACAGATCTTCCACCAAAAAGAGAACTATTTTCTTCTGTTTTATATCAGAGTTAAACTCTGTTGAGAATTAAATTCTCTTTTCTTTCAAAAAGCCTTACCTTTCTTACCTAGGGTTTTCTTTTGCAGAAGATCCAAATTCCTCTAAAGTATCAAGGCTCTCTCTCTTTTCTTCCCTCTGCATATATATCTTTTTTGTGTGTCTCTTGGCTCCTATTTATAGGAGAAGCAGCCGAGTCAATTAGTTTTTGATGAATCTTTCATTGAGAGATTTGATTTGCATCCATCATTCGTTTTGGACCTTTGGATTATTAGGTGAATTTTATTCACCATTGGATTTTAAATCCACCTTTGTTATTTTGGTTAGATTTTACGGGGAAATCTTTCCAAATTCGAGATTTTCCCATAGATAGATGATATTTAATCACCTTTAAATCTTTAATTCAATCGGTTGCTTTGGAAAGATTTAAGAGGTCTTTTCTCAGAATTTAATTCTGTTAACAGATAGGCTTTGAAAGCTGGTCACGTGTGGCCACGTGACCCTTGGTCACGTGTGGCCACGTGACCCTTGGTCACGTGTGGGCTCGTGACTCCCTTGGAATGAGCCCTCTTCTTTCTTTCTGCGCTCTGCTTTCTGGTCGCTGCTTAGCTGTCACGTGCCACCACGTGACCCCTGGTCACGTGTGAGCACGTGACCCTCGTCTGGAGCTTTTTTCTTGATTCAATCAGGGAATTGATTCTGCCGCTTTTGAGTGTCACATGCCAACACGTGACCCTGGTCACGTGGGAGCACGTGACCCTTTCTGAAGCCCTTTTCTTCGATGTAGTTGGGAAACTGAATTTGCCTTGTTGATGCTTTTAGATGTCACGTGCCAACACGTGACTGCTGGTCACGTGTAAGTACGTGACCCTTTTATGAAGCCTTTTCCGTAAGCTTTCATGATTTTAAATCAGGAAACAGGTACGCCGAACTTGGTATTGGAGATGAAAGCGTAACGGTCTCTTGTGCGGTCGGAACGATAGGAAGGATGAAATGGAGCGAATTAGGGATAGTCTCATTCACACCGTAGTAAACTGTTTTGAACTTGAAAGATTCCAACAATGGTTCGAAACGACTGTAAGCAACCGAGTCTGATGGTTCAACTAACTCATCTGAAAATTCAAAGGACTCAAACTCGGACGGTGAGTCATCAACATCGTCCGAAAAAGTGAAACACTCGTAAGTGTTATCGGCAGTGAGGACTGTGTCAGATTCAAAGGAAAATTTTTCAAGCTCATAGTCTTCAAGCGTGATCTTTTGCTGGTCGGAACGATAGAAAGGAGGGAGGGTGATACAACAGTTAAAGATTCAGGAGGATGAATTGGAAAATCCGACACATCAAACAAAAATGATTCAACCTCAATATTATCCTCAATACTCTCCTCGATACGATCCTCATAATTCTCCTCAATATTTAACTCATCCATGCCATTATCATCAAAATCAAGACGCATATGAAGTTCGGGAGAAACATCTAATGACTCGGGATGATGAGTTGGACATAAAATTTCAATCAAATCTACTGGTTCATCATCCGAAATATTCCCGGCGTCTATATCCCCAATCAGGTGAAAATCAATATTTTCTGACACCTCATCAAAAGCATGGATATTTATCGATTCAGGTTCTAGAGTGGAGGTGTAAAGGTCAAAAGGATTAGGTGTGGTTTCACTCGAAAGGGGTTCTTCACAATCTGGCAAATCAAGCACTACAAAATCACACAACTCGTTTTTATTTTCAACTGGTGAACTATTTGGGACAATCGATGGAAAACTGGAGTAGTAGGCTTCAATTGGATCGGGGTAGGTTTGATTTGGAAATCCTCTCAAATTCGCACTCTGTCCAACCGCCTCCTCATACATTGAAAAATTTGGAGCTAGCGGGAAACTAGCTACCGGTTCACTAGGTTGCATAAGGGCGGCCACGGACGCTTCCACATTCCTAGTCATTTTGTTTGTTGCGAAGATATAAGCCTCCAACGACTCTTCCAAACCAGACTTGGGTGGTAAGGGGGTTTCGGTAAAAGATTCGAAATTGTTTGGATATGTGAAACTCCCAAAAAGCTGTGTAGAAACAGTGTCTAGTGATGGTGGGAAAGTCGGGTGGGACTGGTAGGAAGTGGGTGGTTGGACAGGGGTAGGGTCAACATGTGGATAAAAAGATGAATGGACTTGTTGATCCCTAGAACTAGATGTATGGAGAGGGGTGAAAGATCGGCTACGAGATTGAGCAATATGCTCAGCAATGGACATCGGTTTAGGAGTTACAGCTGGACTCGAAAAAGTGGTATCAACATATGAAGGTGGTAACGGTTGACTTGGTTGACACAAAGTGGGTTGTAAAGTAAAACCGTTTCTCTTAGACGCTTCTATTTGATCTTTCAAAGATATTTTAGGCACGGAGGGAGCGTCTTTAAATTGACCGAACACATTAACGTACGACGCAAAATTAGGTTCGGGATACCAAAATTCGGTAAGTGATTTATTATGTGGGGTACCCATGTTAGAAGAAAGAGAAGATGAAGAAGGTAGGTGGTGCAAGGATTTCTCAGCGACAAAAGTTGCAAGTCTTTTTAAAAAAAATTAACCTTTTATTATTATTTTTTATTCGTTTTGCAAAAATTTTCGATAAAGGGCTTAGACACAAATGCAATCAACCAGAAATGCACAATCAGGCCTAGATCTAGGGTCACCTAGGTCAGCTAGACAACTCCTAACTGTTCCAAAGGGCTAGAAATAGGACCTCAAACCGCCTCTTCATCGCCAATTGCGGCCAGGTAAGTGCCAGGTAAGTGGGAGGCTCCCGCTACAAGTAGCGGTCCTAATTAAGTAACCACTTGCCTTAGACACACTTGCCTAGACATCGCAAAATCAGGTTAGGATAAACGGTCGATGCCTATAACTAGTCCTCTGTCCTATTGAGCTCGAAGTCCTTAGGGCTGAGTCTAGTATTTTTTAATTAAAGATTGGTCAATGCAAATGCTTTATGTGATTTCTGGGGTCCTGGGAAGGGTGATGAAATCCCCACCCAATCTGAATTGGTCAAAAGCCCCTTAAAATCCGATTAAAGATATGCAAAACAGTAAATCACT
This sequence comes from Agapanthus africanus, assembly GCA_030015575.1. Lineage (NCBI taxonomy): Eukaryota > Viridiplantae > Streptophyta > Magnoliopsida > Asparagales > Amaryllidaceae > Agapanthus > Agapanthus africanus. The sequence goes on from CM057349.1 coordinate 471,692,801, forward strand.
TTCAATCAAATCTTTTTTTTTATGAATTTCAAAGTTTGCAAATTTTCTAATTAAAATTTTCCTTTTTCCGCTTACTCTTTATTTGGAAATTTTGCAAAAAGATTTTCGATAAAAGATATGCAAAACAAAAAATATTACTTACAATCAATTTCTATTTTAAGCGAGCGCAAAGAATCCTGCACAAAATTTGTTATTTGGAAGGGGAAAGATTTTCTTAAGCGCAAAGAATCCTGCAGGAGATTTCTCAGAAGATATATCGGAGATTCGCAGAAGAGGAGATTCGAAGACTTACAGTTTTTTTTCCGCCCTGAATCGACCAGACCGCGGCGGTTCCGCGGCCAGAAGGGGTGTCCCGCGGCGGTTCCGCAGCCGGAATGGGGTCGCCGGCGGTTTTTTTTTTGGGACCAGATCACCACGATTCTTCTTGTTTGATTCGGTCCTCCAAATTTCTTCTGTTGTCTATTGTGATATTCCTCTGTTTGTTCGGATTTGATATTTGCTGTTTTGATCTCTGTAGATTTCCAAATCCGAATTTGTTCGTAGATCCTGCAAAATTCACACAAAAATACCCTTCCCAAAAATAACAGATGATATATTTTTATATTTTTTTTTTCTTTCAGTTTTTATGATTTTTTAATTTTATATTAACCCGAAATTGCAAAAAGAAAATGACACGCCATCCCCGGCAACGGCGCCATTTGATTTGATATCAAAAACTATCTATTACCGCAATCAAGAACGGCGTCGCATGAAGCTAGCCGGTGAGTACGGGTCGGTCCACAGGGATGTTGTGAATCTCCTAATCGCTCAAACGAGTTAATTCCAATTGTGGTCGGATTGATTATTTCTAAAAACTAAATTAATCTATATCTAAGTCTTGCTAGGGTTAGGTCTAGGTTAAGTTTGGAAAGTCTATAAATCTCGCCGCTTTCTATACCCATATGAAGATCTAATTAGGTGTTATGGTAAATATTAATAAAAGGGATTAGGATGATTGGGAAGATTGTTCTTCCTCTAGATCCTTGTCCTTCCTTTCTTAATCTTTACCTTAACCTCCATGAAAAACCTTAAAATTTGGGCCTTTAGACTACGGTATCACCGTTACCTCGTGGGTAGAGTGCCGTGGGTAGAGTGCCGTAGGGAGCGGAATAAGAAGGTATGCATGGAGTTCTATGAATATATATGACGGGCAAGAAAGGGGATGAGAGATCTTCGTCTCTCAAACCTTCCCCAGATCTAACCCTAACAAGCGAGGAGACTACTCACTCATTAGGGAATTAAAATACATTTATCTAGGGCAGAGAATAAAAGATTGACTAGGGCAAGGAATTAAATTTATCTAGGACAAGAATAGAAAATTAACCTAGGGCAGAAAATAAAGAACTTACAAAAATGATGCTCTCCAAAAGAATGCTGAAATTTATTAATGAAGGGAGGCATAGGGAAAATACAATCTTTAGAGTTCCTATTTATAGAGAATAGGAAACCCTAGGTTACATTTGATTCGCACGTCTACACTTACCAAAATATCCTTAGGAAGACCTAGTCAAAGTAGACTTCAAGCTTTGGTAAAATTTTATTTCTCTGTCTCTTTAAAAGGAAGTATTGGGCCTTGAAATTTCCTTTGTGGGCTCTTCTGTCTTTGGGCTTCCTTATTATTTGGTTCTTTTATTAAAATAGCTTCTATGTTTCTTCCAGATCTCCAGTGGACTTTTATCCGTTCGCTTTGTAATCTTGGATCTTGCATTGCCTTGTACTTTGTGAATTTTATCTTTGATGTAGGCTTGATCAAGAGTCTTCTGTTTGTTGGTCAAAGTCCACTTTTGCATCGTCTTTTCATCGTTTTCATTGTTTTCTGTCCAAGAACCTGTAACCTGTAATATGTAGCAGACATGCGTCAAAAGCACCTGTTTATTTATAAAAAAGAATAAGAATGAGGAATATAATAATACAATATTATGGTGTGAACAAGTCTGTGGAAGTTGTTAGGATAGAGTCGGGCGATGAGGTTCCAGTTGTTGGAGCCGAGTCCAGGGTGTCTTCTCCTACTTCTTCCTCTGTCCCATCCGAGTTGGGCTCCCCTCATAGAGTTAGGGCTACCCGTGCTGCTCGTCGTCAAGTGACGGTAAGTGCTCCCAAAGTGCTTATTGGGAACGCTCGTGATGCCTCCTCCCTCTTAAGAAACGTGGACGAGCTCACTGAGATTCGGGCTCATTTCCATATTCCCCCGAGCTATTCGCTTCGTTTAGCAAGGGAGGACGAAAGGGCGGATCAGGTGCAGAGCAAGTAGATTGCTTTGTACTTGGATGCATTCTGGGCTGTGATGTGTCTGCCCTTTCCTTTGAAGTATGCAGGGTATTACGTTGCTTCCAACTTGCCCCGGGCCAGCTAGTGCCGAACTCGTGAAGAATTCTTCTCGGGTTTCTGGTCTGATTGAGACTTAAAGAAATCCCTTTCAGCCTGACCCTTCTCACTTCTTTCCTTTTGTTACAAAAATCATCCCGGCACTCGTAAGGACGAGCCGAGCTGGGTGTATATTTTCTTCAAAAAACGCAAGGGAGGGACGACCGTGTCAAGGTTAGTAGTTGTTCCTTCTTCCATTCACGAATGAAAGGAGAAGTTTGTATTCGTCGGGCCACCAGAGGGCGAGAATTAGCCTATGTCTGTACAGTGACATAGGGCTGACTGCCCGTGGGTGAAGCGGTCATCCTCTCCTGAGGCGAGAGCAGTGACCATGTGGGAGCCGATCCAGCGGGCCGACGTTTTGCTTTCCGAGTAGGCCCTTAGCTGTGCCGGGCTCAGCCCCGCTCGATTCGTGGGTGAGTTAGGAGCTTGGACGATCTGTTTAGACTTGAATATTTTTCTTTTGCTCTTTTCAGTGTCGCTAACTCTCTTTGTGTATTCTTCTTTTTGCAGAGCCAATGGACCGATCCAAATTCTTGGCTGCTATAGCTGCAAAGAAGGGGAGGAAGACCGGGGGCGCTAGCTCGTCCCGCCTCGGTTCAAACTCGACCCCGAAGCTAGCCGCACCGGCTAAGTCTTCCGCTGCGCCCCGAGCTCCGGAAGCCAGCCGCGGGGAGAGCCATAAGTAAGCTCAGGAACCGGAGCCCCGGGCGAGAGAGGTGGATGTTGGGGTAAAAATTTACACCCCGGTTGACCAAGTCAAAATCAAAGTCAACCCCAAGCCAAGTGGGCCCAAGCCCAGATCCAGTGGGCCCATGCCCGGGTCGAGCCAGAACATGAAGCGGCCGGCCTCCCCCCACGCCAAGATAAAAATTTTGTAATAAACAATTTTGTTGTATTTCTTTTATTTTATTTTATGGATAAATGTAAGAAAAATAGGCATAAAGCCAAATTTTTGTAAAGCCCATGGCTTATGTGCAAAAAGAAATGGCACATGAGCCATGGGATAGGCAAAATGCCATTTTGTGAAGCCCAAGGGGCTATGTGTAAAGTGTATAGCCTATAAAGGCAAGGATAATGAAAATATCTAAACAACTTTTTTCTCTCTCCAAAATTTTTCTAGATTTGAGATCTCTTCCTCCTTCCTCAAGGTTCTAAAACCTTCTTTTTCCTTTTGAATTAAATCAAGAGTTTAACTCTTCCTTTTCTCAAAATAAGTAGATTTCCACCACAAAACCTACGAAGGGGAGCTCGGATCTCCAATCAGATCTCGAAAAGGGGAGGCTTTTAAGGCTCATCCCCTTTTCTCCAAGATCCCGCCGGTCAAAAGCAAGAAGAAGGAGTCCCATCTCCAAAAATCTAACTTTAGACAGACCCAAGGCTCAAAAGAAGAGCAATAAATCCCCAGGAGCTTAACTCCTTTCTAAAGTTGCTGGAGTTTAACTCCATAAATTAATTTCTGTTGGAGTTTAACTCTATAAATTTGTTTCTGTTAGGAGTTCAACTCCAAAAATTCCCTTGGGAGTTCAACTCTCCAGCCTAGGGGCTAGGCTTCCCTTTCCGCGGGTTGTTCCCGCGGTCACGTGTGCCCACGTGACCCCGGGACGCTAAGGCGCCCATCGGTCACGTGTACGCACGTGACCCCGGGGCGCCAAGGTGCCCATCGGTCACGTGTGCGCACGTGACCCCGGGGACGCCAAGGCGCCCATCGGTCACGTGTGCCCACGTGACCCCTGGGGCGCCAAGGCGCCCATCGGTCAAGTGCGCCCACGTGACCCCTGGGCGCCAAGGCGCCCATCGGTCACGTGTGCCCACGTAACCCCGGGGGTCGCCAAGGCGCCCATCGGTCACGTGTGCGCACGTGACCCCGGGGCGTCAAAGTCCCCTTCGGTCACGTATGCCTACGTGACCCTGGGGGGGCCAAAGTGCCCATTGGTTACGTGCGCGCACGTGACCCCGGGCATTAAGGCGCCCACCTATCGTGCGAGCGTTCTTTAGACGCCATTTTGTTTTCTTTTCCCCCTCGTTTTACGTGCACTCCCCAACAAAATCCCTTCTGGAGTTTAAACCCTTTTAAAAAAAATATTCTTTGGAGTTTAACTCCACAATAAAGTTCTATTTTAGGAGTTTTAACTTCGCATAAAATTCTTTTAGGAGTTTAACTCCATTTAAAATTCTTTGGAGTTTAACTCCACAATAAAATTCCTTTTGAAATTAAACTCCACTTTTAAAAAAAAAAAAGAAAGGGGGGGAAGGAAAACATACACAGACTCCACGACACTGTCTTCCGTTAGAAAAAAAATTTCTAACGGGGTGTTGCCCCGCACCCCGCAAGGGGGCTGCTAGCCCCCTTGACCCCCAGCCCGCTATCCAGCGGGACCCCCGTAAAAACTCTGCGGGGCCCCCGATATTTCCAAAACCCCTTCAAAACACGATACTGTACATTGAGTTCACATGACCAGTTTAACCCGTTAATCGGAGGTTCCTTGGCTCCAAATGCGAGGGGTAATTAACGGCAGCTTAGTCCACGGTTGCCGGAGATTCGGATCCCCACAATCAATAAACCCCGGCCTACCCTAGGCAGGGGGAATCTGTAATGTGCCTGACAAGCGCGCGCGTATTCCCATCTCAATGGGGTGACGAAAAACACCCTACAGATTCTGGCACGCCCGACGGGACCTTTCTCTCCTCCCATATCTCGGGTTAAGCGTTCATGCGAACTCATTTAACATATACGCCGATGTTTGTACTGAAATAATTTCTTTCTTTCGTGCAACAATCAACTTTCAATGACGATGTCTCCCAAGACGAATTCGGCTTACGACGCGACCCCGATCTCGTACGTAGTCAAGATCAATGCCCGCGTAGTTCTCCCCTCCAGTCTCAGCCGGCAATCGGAGGAGCCACCCCGTCAATTTGGTTCCGTCATCATCTACCCTGCCGGAAGCGCTCATCTGGCAGAGATCCCAGCGGAACAGGTAGCCAAGCCGGTCTCAAGGGGTAAGAGGCCGAATGTCGTGATCGCCAAGGCACTACAACCGAAACTTAAGATGGTGTCTGAACGATTCTCTGGTGCTCCAGCGGGGGGCAAGAACTTCGGTACAAAGGGAAACATCAAATGTCGCGGACGAGCTCAGGCGATGACTCCAACAAATGCATAATCGAGCGTATCTCCAAGGCCCTCCATCGCCCGGTCTGCGGCGTCCTCCCAACGAGCCGAAGTCTGCCAGGTGCTTAAAACGGAAAAGTTAAGGCAGAAGCAGCTCAGGTATCGAGCCAACAAGAGGGCCAAGGCTTCGGCCAAATGGAATCGTGTGAAGTTTCAAGTGCAGGGTTGCCCCGCGATGACGGCTGAGTCGGACATAAGAATCAGCAATTCCTTCGAGCCTCTGAAGTGGGTTCAGAAAAACGCCATGACCGCCAGAATCAAGAAGACAGCAGTCCGAACAGTGCCACAAAGAGACGTGTCCCGGCCCCAACAGAAAAAGTATGACACTGTCTCTTCAAGAGTCTATCAGGCGCTCTGTGCCGTACGAAAGCAACGGGGCAAATCCAGAAAAGAAGCGCCAGCACCATTCAAGAAGCTGGTTAGGCCAGCCGCCTTCAATCGACTACCAGCTACCGAAGCAAGGAGGTCAAGACAGCGATCCGTGAAATCAGCCGCCAATGACCGAAAGACGGCCGGATATATCATCCATACGGTCTATATGGCGGGCGGGCGCCCCAGCGACAACCTTCGCAGCAAAAGTAAGGATGGGGCCACCACGTCCCAAGCCCAATCTAGCCTGAATGTGGTTGCCGCCGCCCAAGAACAGCCACCCCCACTGGATGAAGAAAACCCTCTCGATGAGGATGATAGGCAGAAAGACCCCTTGGTCAATGCAGAGTCAAGCTCAGACAGCGAGGAAGAGCTGACTTTCCGCCCCAGGACTGCGGAGCAGGAACTGCTTCAAGAGCTTCGAAAATAGCTCAGGAGCAAAGATAAAGAGATGGCCAAGCTCTATTCAAAGATTGACGACTTAACGAACGTGGTGATGCAACTTACGGCTCAAATTGCTCGAGCGCCTCCTAATCAAGCACAAGCCGCTACTAATCAGCCGGGTGATGACAATCCGAGGCAGCCAATGCCTGTTCCTTCGGGTCCAAGACTGGTCGAGCCACATGAAAGCCGGCCACACTCCGCTTCTGGGGACACCTGGGGCCCAGATAGCACTATCCCGCTAACACAGGATCGTATAATGGATTTGGTCACCAGCAAGGTTAAAACATTGGTGGCCGAAGCTGAAGCTCAGAAAGAAATCGGCAGTAGTGGGCGGCCATATCCCGCGCAGTACGATCTGATTGAGTTCCCAAGCGGCTACGTCATTCCTAAGTTCGGAAGATTTGATGGAACGGGGAATGCAAATCAGCACTCGCCCACTTCAAAGCATCGTGCGGAAATACAGGGGGCAATGACGCGCTCCTTCTTCGTCAGTTTTTCAATAGCCTGACCGGCGTCGCCTTCGACTGGTATGCGAGTATACCGGACGGATCCGTCATTACCTTTGCCCAAATGGAGTCCCTGTTTCGGCAAAGGTTTATGAGTGTCAGTGATAAAATCTCCATTGCCGACCTTGTGAGGACCAAGCCGGGGAAGAATGAAAGCAACACCGACTTTATCGCCCGATGGCGTAATCTCACAGTCAAGTGCGAACCGCCGCTGGAGCAGGACCAGTCCGTCAGCCTTCTCATTGGGAACCTCAGCAATTGGATGGTCCCATTCTTGTGTACAGCGGGCCTTAAGACATTTCAGGAGCTAACCAAGAACGTCCAAATGCTGGAACGCTCGAAGCAAGAGTCCCCGCCGGATTCTCAGAGAGACAAAACTTGGAAAAGCAAGCGGGACGACAACTGTAGAAGCGGGAGTTCCAGCAGTACCAATGTCTTCAATGCCTCCAACAATGAAGAAAAGCGAAGGGCGGGCGAATCCAAAACCTACCGGTCTCGAAAGCCATTGCTGGGAGGAGATGGTCCTTCCCTAGAGGAGAAAAAGAACAAGGTTTACTCTTTCAGAAGGGACAAGGCCCGTAAGATATTTAAAGATGCCTTGAACAACGGCCTACAATTGCCGGAGTCAAAAAGACCCCAAGAAGCAAAAATGACCGACAATCCTCTGTATTGCCCGTACCACCGAGTAGTGAGCCATGCGATCGAGGATTGCTATATCTTCAAAGACTGGGTCGAGAAGCAGTACAAGGCTGGAGAGATCGAGCTGTCCAAAAGCGTGTTGGTGAACAATCAAGTTGCAACCGCCAACTTTATACAGACAAAAGTTGAAGCCTTCTGGGAGCAGACAGCTGAACCTGCTGCCCTGACAAACGAAACTGACTCATCGCGGCCTCCGTGGAGTACACACATATCTAATAAGACGAAGAAGATGCTAAAGATGCTTCAGAAAGAGCCCAGGATGGAATGGGAAGGACAGAAGAAGCCTACCAGTCCAGCTGCCAATGCGGCTCCATCAGGCTCAAAATCCAAGAAGCTCAAGAAGAAGAAAAGTGCAGCTCGGCGCGAAAAAGTGTCTGCAGGGAGATCGACCATTCAAAAATATATCGATTCCCTTGAAGAATATGAACAAAAGGAAAGAACATTGATTCAATTGAATGAGTTCTTCCCTGTACAAGCGGCTGAAATTCTGGAGGAGTTAGAAGAAGACTCCAATGAAGAGATCCCAGTAGTAACCTGCTACGCCATCCATCTTGGCAGCGACTCGGAAGAGGAGCTCTGTTTTCCCGAAGAGGACGAAGAGCTCGCCACAACGGCCAATCAAATCCAGCTCAGAAGCGGCAGGGCTCTACCGCCAAATCAAGGCAACGCCCCAAAAGGGAAAGAAAAACAAGTCGCTAATGAAGAAGATGGCAGAGAACCGGCTGATGGAAACATAAGTCCTTCCTCGGTGGACTATAATGTCTTGGCACATCTCCGGAAGCTTCCGTCTCTCCTGAGCATCTACGACGCCTTGGTCCTATCTAAGGAGCTTAGAGATGTTCTCATCCATGCTCTACAAAACCTCGAGCGGTATCAGGCTCACTTTGCGGAAATTAATATGAAAGAAGCCCAGCACGCTTTGCATGCCGCCGCAGTCACATTTAAGGATGAAGACTTGCTACTGGGAACGGCTGAGCATAATCGGCCGCTTTACGTGACCGGGTACAGCGATGGAGATAGAATTAATCGCATATTGATTGATCCGGGGTCCTCAGTGAACATCATGAACTTGCGAACTCTGAAGAGTTTGTCAATGGATGTCCGACATCTGTCAAGGAAAAGGATTGTCATTCAAGGCTTCAACCAAAATTGCCAGCAAGTTCTGGGGTCTATAGCTCTGCCAATCAAATTCGTGGATCTGCAAACTGAAGCTAAGATATACGTGATCGACGCCGACACGTCTTATAAGATTCTCTTGGGGCGGCCGTGGCTCCACGATTACGGCATCATTCCGTCAACTCTCCATCAATGTATGAAGTATACTAAAGATGGCGAAGAAATACGCATTGACGGAGACATCCAGCCGTTCGGTGTGCATGAAGTCCGCTATGAAGACTCTCGGTACTTTATGAACCACCAAAATGCTAAGCCACAACTGACTGAGGATAGATCGGCCCCAAGATTCAAAAGCAAATCTGCGCCGGCTGTCACTTTCAAAAGCAAAAATACCCAAGTGCGCCCGCATTTCGGTAGCGACACTGATGAGTCCGACGCTGGAAGCCCGTCCTTCCGCAAAACTCGCCCTCATTTCGGCAGTGGACGAATCTGTTACTGAAGGCCCATATAGCAGCAAAGTCCGCCCTCATCTTGGCAGTGACACTGAAGAGTCAGAAGAAGAGGACCTGCCGTGCAACAGCTGTGCAGATTGGCCCCCCATGCAGCAAGCGAAACTACGAGAGACCTTCGAAGTCGCAGAAGGGTCCCTGGCCATCACAAGGGTGCCGGAACAGTTGTGCAAAGAGCTCGACGCATTGTCAGTCTCTACCGTGGACCGGCTGAAAACTTTCTACGTGCCCGGGAGGAAAAATGGACAGAAGGGCATCCTGTTTTACAGGTCAAACCCCGTTGTGCACCCGGGCGATCTTTCTGTCGCGTGCCTTCCCTATGAGAGAGGCATAAGAGCCGTCCTCAATCCCAGATACTATGCGCCCGAGATGCGGGAATACTTTAAGAAGTGCGGATGCCGGTTATATCAAACAGAGTCCGAAGCAAAGTTTTACGAAGGGCTATGGTATCCGCCCCAGGTCCGAGCACTCATCGATGGACGAATTCCAGATAGACGGGGCGTAGGCTACATTCAACCTGATTCCAAAGCGTGCTACATGATCCATGTTGGTGAGGCCAGCGAAAGATCAAATGATGATGACGAGATAGTCGAGCCAGAAGAAGCTCCTCAAGAGCTTGAAGATGGCGGACAAGCAACCTTTGATGAGCTAATCGAGATTGACTTAGGAACGCCCGATGATCCAAGGCCGACCTACTTCAGCTCACTCTTGTCGGAGGAAATGAGAGAGTAGATAATTGCCCTGCTGCGTGAGTTCGTCGACTGCTTCGCGTGGACGTACAAAGAAATGCCTGGCCTTTCCCCTGAGGTAGCCGTGCATAAGCTGGCTATATCTCCTGATGCTAAGCCAGTCAAACAAGCTCCTCGAAGAATGAGAAGGGAGTTGAAAGAAAAGGTCATCGAGGAAACCAAGAAACTCATTGATGCCGGCTTCATCAGGGAAGAGAAATATGCAGACTGGATGGCATGCATAGTCCCAGTGAAGAAGAAAAATGGGCAGATCCGAGTTTGTGTCGATTTCAGGGACCTCAACAAGGCATGTCCTAAAGACGACTTCCCGCTACCGGTCATGAAAATGATGGTCGATGACACCTCAAATTACGAACTGTTCACCTTTATGGATGGCTCGTCTGGATATAATCAGATCAGGATGTCGCCTGAGAATGAGAAGCACACAGCATTTCGAACCCCGATCGGAATATATTGCTACAAGGTAATGCCATTCGGACTGAAGAACGCAGGTGCTACATATCAAAGGGCAATGACTAATATCTTTGATGACCTAATCCATAAAGTCGTCGAATGCTATGTTGATGATCTGGTCGTTAAGACTAAAGCCAAGGCCGATCATATCCAAGATCTCAGGACCGTTCTCACCAGACTGAGGGAATACGATCTGAAGATGAATCCTCTGAAGTGCGCTTTTGGCTTGTCATCGAGAAAATTCCTGGGCTTCATAGTCCGACATCGAGGGATCGAAGTTGACCCATCAAAGATAAAGGCCATCATAGAGATGCCCACTCCGAAGAGTCTGACGCAGCTAAGATCTTTTCAAGGCAAGCTTGCTTATATACGGAGGTTTATCTCAAATTTATCAGGGAAATGTAGGCCCTTCTCAAAGCTCATGAAGAAAGGAGCTCCTTTTATCTGGGATGCCGAATGTCAAGCAGCGTTCGAAAGTATCAAACAATACTTGTTGCACCCTCCAGTGCTGGCCGCTCCCATTCTAAATAAACCGTTGATTCTCTACACTGCCACGCTAGATGAGTCACTCGGTGCGCTCCTCGCTCAGAATAATGAGGAGGGAAAGGAAAATGCCCTCTACTACCTCAGTCGAACTCTAGTCGGGGCGGAACACAACTATTCCCCAATCGAAAAGCAATGCCTGGCTCTGATATTTGCTTTGAAGAAGCCTAGGCACTATCTGCTGGCTCATCGGGTTATGCTGATCTCCAAGGTCGACCCGCTCAAACACTTGATGACCAAAGCAAGCCTAGCCGGCAGAATGGCAAGATGGGCTGTCATGCTACTTGAGTTCGACATAGTTTATACTCCTCAGAAAGCAGTAAAAGGGCAAGCTCTTGCAGACTTTCTCGCCGCTCATCCTATACCAGAAGGGTCGCCGCTAGATTGTGAGTTACCCGACGAACAAGTGCTGCACCTCGAGGAAGATGAGCCATGTTGGGAGCTCTACTTCGATGGAGCCTCATCAATAAGGACCTCCAGTAAATCAAGCGTCCCGGAGATAAAAGCAGGGATAGGATTGGTGTTCATCACACCATCAATGGGAACCATACGGCGTTCTTTCGCTCTCACCGAGCCTCGCACAAACAATGAGGCCGAGTATGAAGCTCTGATAGCTGGTTTGGAGCTCGCCATAGAAATGGAAATCCTTCGGCTACGGGTTTACGGTGACTCCCAGCTTGTCGTCAACCAAGTAAGCGGCGACTATAAGATATACAAACCCGAGTTAGCTCGGTACAGAAGCCGGGTGGTGGAACTCATGAAACGATTCACTCATATCGAACTGACAAGAGTCCCTAGAGCATTGAACGGAAAAGCCGACATACTTGCTCGCCTAGCCAAGGAGCTGGCTGATCCTGATATGGACGAAATTCTGATCACAGTCAGGAGCCGACAAATTCTACCCCCAGTCTCTCTACGAGAAGAGGAAAGCACGGAACAGAAGAGCAGTCCTGCCGAAGAAACTTCGAGCTTCCAAGACGAGCTCGATTGGAGAGAACCCTTCATAGAGTACCTCCGATACGACAAGCTGCCCGAAGAAAAATCTACGAGGATTCAGCTGAAGAAAAGAGCTCTCCGATACGTATTTGTAAATGACACGTTATACCGCAGGTCATATGACCAACTCTGGCTTAGGTGCCTGTCATCGGCCGAAGCCCAAAAGGTCATGAAAGATGTTCACTTGGGCGTTTGCGGTGCTCACCAATCTGGTCCCAAGATGCGACTTCAAATCAAACGGCTTGGGTATTACTGGCCTACCATGATACGGGATTGCGGAGAGCATGCAAAGAAATGTCAGATCTGCCAAATCCATGGTGATTTCATTTACAAACATCCCAATCCATTGCACCCTACGGTGGCGTCGTGGCCCTTCGAAGTTTGGGGCACCGACATTGTTTGCCCAGTTGATCCTCCGTCATCTAAAGGCCACCGGTTCATACTGGCCGCGACAGACTACTTCTCCAGATGGGCTGAAGCTGTCCCGCTAAAAGAAGTCAAGACAAGAGATATTCTGACATTCTTCCAGCATAATATTCTATACCGCTTCGGTACACCAAGAAGAATCATTTCTGACAACGGGCCTTCTTTCAAGAGTTTCAATGTCTCAAGGTTCGCTACTCAGCACAAGATAGACTGGAGATATTCCTCCATCTATAATCCAAGAGCCAATGGGCTAGCCGAAGCCTTCAATAAGACTCTATGCAAGCTCCTGAGGAAAAATTCTTCAGCCAACAAGAGAGACTGGAATCTCAAACTTCACGAGGCGTTGTGGGCATATCGTACCACGCACCGTACTCCAACTCAGTCCACTCCATACTCATTACTCTTCGGAGTGGAGGCGGTCCTCCCCCTCGAAGTCGAAGTTCCAAGCTTAAGAATGGCCGTTCAGCACGAGTTGACGGAGGAGGAAAACGTGCTCCTTCGACTTGAAGAACTCGATGCCCTCGAAGAAAAGAGGCTCGCGGTGCAGCAAAGTCTGGAGCTATACCGAGCCCAAATGTCACGGGCCTATGACAAGATAACTCGTCTCCGCGCTTTCAAGAAAGGTGAATTGGTGTTGGTCCACAAAAGACCGATCATCCTCAATCGACATGCTAAGGGAAAATTCGAGCCAAACTGGGAAGGACCATACGTCATCGAGAAAGTGTTCGATGGAGGATCCTACCAACTAATAAGTGCCGAGGGAGAAAGGCCCATGCCACCCATCAATGGCCGATATCTCAAGAAATACTACGCGTGAATGCTTCAAGTCGCAGGCGAATTGAGCACATCAGCCCTACGGTCTAGATCATACATCCTGCAAAACCGTATACAATCCACGGGCGTAAATGACCCCTATCTCTCCCAAATCCTGCCGGCGAGACTACTTTTAAAGTCCCACCAGCGAAAAAAACGGTATGTCCACAAGCAAAATGGGCACGGATGAAAACCCGAAAGGGCTCTGTGAGTAAAAACAGCAGGACTACCGGCGAGTCTGTGAAAACCCGAAAGGGCGCAAACTCGTGAAAAGAGATGAAATGCGCTCGCAAAGTCCTCTCGACCTTGTGAGGAGAAAACCCTGCGTGAGATCCTTACGACTCATGAAGGAGCAACACACTTAGGAATCCTCACGAGTCCTAAGGAGAAAATACACCTGCGGGATCCATACGACTCGTAGGGAGAAAATGCTTTTATGGGACCCTCACGGCCCATAAAATTGAAAAAAGCCTTAGGTGATAGGGACCCAAACCTGTCTCCTAAGCCATCGTTCCCCAACGGGCAACGGCAGATGATGAGTCGCTCCTGGCATTTCGCTTCAGTGTTAGCGGTGCTGATGCCGACCAAAAATCCAAATCCCAAGTCCTTCCAAGGCAAATGATGAGTTGCTCCTGGCATTATTCCAGTGCAGCAATGCTGATGCCAAACAAGATCCAAATTCCAAGTCCCCAAATGGCGAATGATGAGTCGCTCCTAGTACCGTACTCCAGTGCAGCAATGCAGACGCCAACCAAATTCCAAATCTCATACCCTAACGGCGAATGATGAGTCGCTCCTGGTACCATATTCCAGTGCAGCGATACAGACGCTGACAAAGTCCCGAAATTTTTCCGACCCTACGGTCTGGATCATACATCCTGCAAAACCGTATACAATCCACGGGCGTAAAACAATCCCAACCTCTCCCAAGTCCTACCGGTGAGACCACATTCAAAGTCCAAAAAAATATCCTCCCGGGGCAAATGATGAGTTGCTCCTGGCATTATTCCAGTGCAGCAATGCAGATGCCAAACGAAAACCAAAATCCCCAAATCCCCTCAATGACAGATGATGATTCGCTCCTGGTACCATATTCCAATATAGCGATACTGATGTCAACCCAAATCAAAATCAACAAGTCAACTTCCACTCCGACACCGCAGAAAGCGGGGTAAGTCAGAATCCAATCTCGACACCGCGAGAAGCGAAGCAAGTCAAGTCTACTACCGACACTGCAAGAAGCAGAGCAACTCAAATCATGCACCGACCGTCCACGTCGCTAAAAGGGCAGCATCGACCGTCCAAGTCGCAAAAAGGGCAGCACCGACCGTCCAAGTCGCTAAAAGGGCAGCATCGACCGTCCAAGTCGCAAAAAGGGCAGAACCGACCGTCCAAGTCGCTAAAAAGGCAGCACCGACCATCCAAGTCGCAAAAAGGGCAGAACCGACCGTCCAAGTTGGAAAAAGGGCAGCATCGACCGTCCACATCGCTAAAATGGCCGCATCGACCGTCCAAGTCGTTAAAAAGGCAGAATCGACCGTCCAAGTCGCTAAAAGGGCAGCACCGACCGTCCACGTCGCCAAAAGGGCAGCACCGACCGTCCACGTCGCTAAAATGGCAGAACCGACCGTCCAAGTCGCTAAAATGGCAGAATCGACCGTCCACATCGCTAAAAGGGCAGCACCGACCGTCCACGTCGCTAAAATGGCAGAACCGACCATCCACGTCGCTAAAAGGGCAGCATCGACCGTCTAAGTCGCAAAAAGGGCAGCACCGACCGTTCAAGTCGCTAAAAGGGCAGAACCGACCGTCCACGTCGCTAAAAGGGCAGAACCGACCGTCCACGTCGCTAAAATGGCAGAACCGACCGTCCACGTCGCTAAAAGGGCAGCATCGACCGTCCAAGTCACAAAAAGGGCAGCACCGACCGTCCGAGTCGCAAAAAGGGCAGCATCGACCGTCCAAGTCGCTAAAAGGGCAGCATCGACCGTCCAAGTCGCAAAAAGGGCAGCATCGACCGTCCAAGTCGCTAAAAGGGCAGAACCGACCGTCCAAGTCGCTAAAATGGCAGCACCGACTGCCCAAGTCGCAAAAAGGACAGTACCGACCGTCCACGTCGCTAAAATGGCAGCAACGACCGTCTATGTCGTAAAAAGGGCAGTGCCAGCTCCCCGAAAAGCGGGAACCAAATCAAATCGCCTCCACATGAGATAAGATCCATCAATTTCATGCACACGACCCACACATGTGGTGTGCATTTATTGATGGGGGGCAATTTGTTGGGGTAAAAATTTACACCCCGGTTGACCAAGTCAAAATCAAAGTCAACCCCAAGCCAAGTGGGCCCAAGCCCAGATCCAGTGGGCCCATGCCCGGGTTGAACCAGAACATGAAGCGGCCGGCCTCCCCCCACGCCAAGATAAAAATTTTGTAATAAACAATTTTGTTGTATTTCTTTTATTTTATTTTATGGATAAATGTAAGAGAAATAGGCATAAAGCCAAATTTTTGTAAAGCCCATGGCTTATGTGCAAAAAGAAATGGCACATGAGCCATGGGATAGGCAAAATGCTATTTTGTGAAGCCCAAGGGGCTATGTGTAAAGTGTATAGCCTATAAAGGCAAGGATAATGAAAATATCTAAACAACTTTTTTCTCTCTCCAAAAATTTTCTAGATCTGAGATCTCTTCCTCCTTCCTCAAGGTTCTAAAACCTTCTTTTTCCTTTTGAATTAAATCAAGAGTTTAACTCTTCCTTTTCTCAAAATAAGTAGATTTCCACCACAAAACCTACGAAGGGGAGCTCGGATCTCCAATCAGATCTCGAAAAGGGGAGGCTTTTAAGGCTCATCCCCTTTTCTCCAAGATCCCTCCGGTCAAGAGCAAGAAGAAGGAGTCCCATCTCCAAAAATCTAACTTTAGACAGACCCAAGGCTCAAAAGAAGAGCAATAAATCCCCAGGAGCTTAACTCCTTTCTAAAGTTGCTGGAGTTTAACTCCATAAATTAATTTCTGTTGGAGTTTAACTCCATAAATTTGTTTCTGTTAGGAGTTCAACTCCAAAAATTCCCTTGGGAGTTCAACTCCCCAGCCTAGGGGCTAGGCTTTCCTTTCCGCGGGTTGTTCCTGCGGTCACGTATGCCCACGTGACCCCGGGGCGCTAAGGCGCCCATCGGTCACGTGTGCGCACGTGACCCCAGGGCGCCAAGGCGCCCATCGGTCACGTGTGCGCACGTGACCCCTGGGACGCCAAGGCGCCCATCGGTCACGTGTGCCCACGTGACCCCGGGGGGCGCCAAGGTGCCCATCGGTCACGTGTGCGCACGTGACCCCAGGGCGTCAAAGTCCCCTTCGGTCACGTGTGCCCACGTGACCCTGGGGGGCGCGCCAAAGTGCCCATTGGTCACGTGCGCGCACGTGACCCCGGGCATTAAGGCGCCCACCTGTCGTGCGAGCGTCCTTTAGACGCCATTTTGTTTTCTTTTCCCCCTCATTTTACGTACACTCCCCAACAAAATCCCTTCTGGAGTTTAAACCCTTTTTAAAAAAAATATTCTTTGAAGCTTAACTCCACAATAAAGTTCTATTTTAGGAGTTTTAACTCCGCATAAAATTCTTTTAGGAGTTTAACTCCATTTAAAATTCTTTGGAGTTTAACTCCACAATAAAATTCATTTTGAAATTAAACTCCACTTTTTTAAAAAAAAAAGAAAGGGGGGGGGGAAGGAAAACATACACAGACTCCACGACACTGTCTTCCGTTAGAAAAAAAATTTCTAACGGGGCGCTGCCCCGCATCCCGCAAGGGGGCTGCTAGCCCGCTTGACCCCCAGCCCGCTATCCGGGTAGCGGGACCCCCGTAAAAACTCTGCGGGGCCCCCGATATTTCCAAAACCCCTTCAAAACACGATACTGTACATTGAGTTCGCATAACCAGTTTAACCCGTTAATCGGAGGTTCCTTCGCTCCGAGGGGTAATTAACGGCAGCTTAGTCCGCGGTTGCCGGAGATTCGGATCCCCACAATAAACCCCGGCCTACCCTAGGCAAGGGAAATCTGTAATGCGCCTGACAAGCGCGCGCGTATTCCCATCTCAATGGGGTAACGAAAAACACCCTACAGTGGAGGATGAAGCCGACCCCCCAGGCCTCCCTAAGAGGTACAAGAGAACGGTTTCTTGATCTCCGGCCTCCCCGATCCACGTGCAAGAAGGGGATGTCTGTTTCAAGGTGCCCTCAGGGCTTTCTGTTGCCGATAGCTTGCTTTCGGATATGGAACGATCGGTCGGGTGTAATATTCCTCGGGGACCCTTAAGGCCCAAGTGGCTGCCATCGCTCAGGAGGCTGTACAGGTCAGTATCCGCTTTCCGTTGAGGTTTTCGTCAAGTATTTTTTTGTCGGATCGGATGCTTTTAACTCTGTCCTTTACTTTCCTTAGGTCCTCCAGCACTGCGCTCTCATCGTCAACATGGAGTCCGAGGAGATTGCCCCGACGTGCGGCAGGCGGACAAGTCATCCTCATGGGCGAAGCAGATGATAGCTGTAACACCCGAATTCATTTATACCAATTCCAGTTCTCGTATTTTTTATTCATAATAATTCTTGATTTAGCGTGTTTGGGTGCGAATGGTATTTTACATATTACTTAGCATTCGACCGGACCCGCTTGCTTGAACCTGTTTGATTCTTATTTATAGATTACCTTGACTTGTTGCATGGACACGTGCATCTCATGTTTAGTACATACCGGCATTTCATCTGGCATCGCACTTTTTACATATAACATTTTAGGTCACATAAAATATTTTTAAAATTGCATTTCATATCCTGCATGATACCCCTAACCCCGTGGTAGTATCCGCGCATCTTGTTCTCGTCCCGTTCAGTGAAACGGACGTGTTTGGATGGCTACGCGCACGTACGTGCATCCGTTCTTGGGGGTATGCATTTTCTTTAACTGGGTATTCATTTTGAAATTTGGATGTTGCATATATTTTTAATATTTTAAATCTGAATTGTTGGACCCGACCCGGACGTGTTTTGGAGTAGGTTTGTATTTGCCAAAATCTCAAAACGGACTAATATTTTAGTATTATATTCTTCTTATATATTCTAAACTGTTTTACGTTTTATATTATTCTATATATATATACATATTCCTAATCTAATACCAACGGTTCAACAGTTAGTTTATGTGTATAAAATATTTCTTTAATCAATATTTAATCTAATCTTAACAACCTAATCCCATTCTATTTCTCTCTCCTATATATATATATATATATATATATCTTTCACAACCCATGCTTCTTTTCCCAGCCCACGTCTTCTCTCTCCTCTCTCATTTTTGTTTTCCCGCCTTGATTCTCGCTCGAACCCATGCCTCGTCTCACCGCCGGCGACCACGTCGTCGTCGCCTCATCTCCTCGACCTCACTTTCTCTCTCCCCGCTCATCTCTTTCTCCCCTACAACCTTTCCCGACGAGAACCCCACGACCCAAGAGCCCGCGACCCATCCTCGCTGCACCCTCCTTGCCGGCGACCACGTCGTCATCGCCTCACCCCTTGCGGCCACCCTCTCCTCACCTCTCTCCTCTTCCCGAGCCCACCAACCTCACCCTACCAACCCTGCACACCTCCGTGCAGACCCCGCTGCAAACCCAGAACCGACCCTGCACACCATCACCTCCCATCACCGGCGGCAGCCTCGTCGGCCTCACCTCGCCTTCGTCACCATCTCCTTTCTCCTCTCCCTTTCCTACTTCACCCTATACCCGACCTTTACTACAGCCACCAAGAAACCTCACCCGACTTCTTGAGACCCCCGCTACCTTGACGGAAACCATCGCCTGCATCCTCGCCGTCGATGGCCCATCGTCGACGTCACACCCTCACCTTCCCCTCTGACTCCAGAGCCAACCCAGAGCACCAGCCATCTTCTTCTCCTACTTCTTCTTCTTCTTCTAAGTTCTTCTCCTCTTCTTGATTCTTGATTTTCGGCGATCGCCACCGGAGCCGTGCCGCCGTTGCCGATCCGAGCAACCCTGTGGATGTTCATATCCAGCGTGGTCGTGTTCTTGCAGTACCTGGTTCGGTTCTGTGCTCGCGTGGACACATCGCGACGTTTTCCCGACATTCGACGTTGCCGTGCGTATCCGCTTCTTGATCCGTCGAGGCAAGTAAAACTTGCCACATGCTATTTAATTTATATTATACACATCTGAATGCACATTAAACCTGTAGTTTACTTTTAATACCATAATTTCCATTTTAACATTTCGACGTCCCGTTATATCATTTTAGATTCATAGCCCGTAACATTCCAGGTTGCATTTAGTTCTATTATACATAGTACCCACATTCATATTTAAATCTTATAACAATTATTTGCATAGCGCACAGTACCCCTTTATATTCTATACCCTGTCGGACGACCTTTTGCATACATCTAACCTGATTTATATTCAATTGCATCTCTAAATTACTTAGTACATATTAACATGATTTTATCATCCACATTCGTTTTACTGTATTCATGTAATGTTGAAATTATCCCTTGAACCCAAACTGATAACTGTGCATCTACATACCTTAACCTGTACCTGATTGCTTTTCACGTTACAAGTTCCAGCTTGTTGATTATATTAGCACACATGCTTATTCTGTATACCATGTTTATGCTAGCTTGATTATGAGCACCCACACAATATCTTGTACACCCTGACATGACTTGCTACACCTATTACTTGACACGACATGGTACCGTGCAACTCTTGACATGACATGACACCTATACACATTACTTGACTTGACCTGATGTACCATGGCTTTACCTGTTACTTGATCTTGTGTCTAATGCCAACAAACCTGACCTGTTGTCTATCCAGACAAATCTGTACCTGCCTGATCCTGTGTTGGCATTAACTTTAGATTACTTAATACCTGACTTGAACACTTTTGACTTGGGGGTATGGGGAAATCAATGATGAAACCTGACTTGTAACTCGACAGTTCTATACCTGTTCTGGTCAGTCTTACGGGCTAGGCCAGCTCCGGGGTGATGATGCTGACATCACTCATCTTTACATACTACCCTTTTACTGCCTAGCGGCACGTCTCGGATTCAGCCCGAGAATCTTGACCGTGGTCCCGGGCACGCACGGGATACTATTGAGTTACATCGATGATTCATCAAATTGATTTCAAAGACTTGAGAGTAGTTAACCCAATAGACCAGTTTAGATTACTCACTGTACACTACATTTCACTGCCCTGATTTATATTGCTGTTATACCTGCTTTACCTTTATGATCATACTTGCATGTCTTGCTACCCTGTTTTTATATTATTGCTTGATGTTATGACGCGCTGACGTCTGGGTTTTTCATCGCCCAGATCCTCTACCTTGTTGCAGTCTGATTAGGAGTATTGCCGTTGTTAGACCGAGCGGTGAAGATCCTGTCGGTATGCAGTTTTAATTTCCAGATGTTTCATTTATTGTATCTTTTGCTTCCGCATATTATTATTTCTTGACTCATTCATTCTGGCTCATGGACATGTACTAGATAGTTTAGTTTTCTTTCCTGTTCTTGATATCTCTACAGCCGTAATGTGACTGTGGAGGGATTTTTCCTATCCACAGGTAGCATGGTTGGCTATGTCACGTGCCCATTTTAGCGTACTCTGGGAAGCGGGGCGTGACAATAGCCGCCCTCGAAACCTGGGTGGTCGCCGAGGAGGTAACGAACTCCAAATGCAAGGAGTCCATTCGACTTCTAAGTGAATCCAACAAGGCCATCCAAGCTAAGTTGGATGATGCTAAGATGCTTAACTCAACGATGAAGAAGTCGTGAGACGCCTGTAAGAGGAAAATCCAGGCGGCGCTTGACACGGTGAATCTTGCCGACCTTCGGGCTGTGAAGTCTGTGGAGAGATATAAGACGTCGGACCAGTTCTACGCCGACCTTGCCGACGCCTCGGCCATCTTTTGGCACCAGGCTCTCGACGCTATCAAGACGTTGATGCCGGGGTTTGGTGATGACGAGTTTCGGCTCCATTACCCCCTTTTTGAGGATGAGCCACAGGAGGAGACCATCGGGGGAGAGGCTGCCGGTGGGAGTGCTGGAGATAAGGCTTTTGGTGGGAGCACCGACCCAAAAGCCGTCACCCCGGCTCCCGACGCCGGCGTTGAGCAGGTCGAGATCATCGCCGGTCCTGAGGCCTGAGCCTTCCTGTCTTTCTCTCTTTTATAATTTTTGTAATCCTCCGGGCGCTTTTTGTATGTCTGGGGAGCCCATAGTACCTTGTAAAAACTCTCAGATCGTAAATAAAACTGTTTTTAATTTTTCTTCATGGCAATATTTTCTTGTGCGAGTACTTGAGCTTATTAGCATTTTCCTCGTCCCAGGAGTCAGGCTAAAGGTCAATGACTGGTCTTTTAGATGGCAATCGCCCGTCGAGCATAAGCCAGTTAATCGCTAAGTGTGGGAAGATCGGTCCCCTCCCGGCCCCGGAGTCGAGGTGGCGATCGTTCACTTAGAATACATCGGAAGATCCTTCAGTGTAGGTAGGTTAAAATTTGCTCATTCCTTTGAGTCGGACCGGCAACCACTTCCCTCAGTGTAAGTTAAATAACAGCCAAGTTAGAATTGGTCGGAGTTTGCCGAGCAGTGAAGCTTCTCGGTGGCATCTGGATGGGGGCTTCGGATTCTTAGCGTGGGTGGGTAGGAAGTTACCCGCTAAGGATTGACCGAACAGGGAAGCTGCCCGGTGGTCTCTTGAAGAGGGCTTTTAATCCTTGGCGTCGATGGGTAGAAAGTTACTCGCCAAGTGTCACGCCCCGCTTCCCAGTGGATGGGAACGGTGACGTGGCAAGCCCGCGACGTATTTATTCCGAGAAAGTCATTTCTCGAAATAAATACGCTAAGCGTAATATAAGCAATATAACAATGACAAGAATAGACAAGTGGAAAAAAAAATCCAACCATTTTATATATTTACATTCTCAACTTTACAGAATTTAACTGATACAAGAAATCTGAACATAAAAAAAATGTTTAAACATGAACTTACTAAAAGAAAAGCTGGAAAGAAAACTGATAATCTGCTTCAGGTGCGAACTGGTTGTAATTCTCTGCAATCGCTTCCACTTCCTCTGATCCTAAGTCACCTGACGAACATTCCAAGAAATAAAAGGTGGGTGGAATGCCCGTCAGCGAACTTGCGCTCGGTAAGTCCCCAAAAAGGATGAGAAAGATATATGATGCATAACAAGTACGGAATAAAATAGAATATGGCATATATAGCATAACATGTAATAATTGTGAGTGAGAACATGAGGTATGTGTCTTAATAGGTCTCTACAAGGTAATCTAACTAACGTAAGTTTAAGTGTGAATGTCAACCAATCTCAAGAGTATTCTCAAACCCAAGGCTATCGTCCAGGGGCAAGGAATCACGGGCCCAAAATAGCGGGACTTCAATTGTTATTGAAGTATTCCAAACCCAACAGGCTATCATCCAGGGGCTTGAAAACACGGGCCCTCATTCATGAATTTGTGATGTACCGTTTCAGCCCGGTACCACAGCCACGTTATTTGTACCGTTTCAGCCCGATACCGCAGCAACGTTATTTGTTATAATGGGACTCATGAGATTCCGTTGGACTCATACTCAAACTACCCCAACACCCCACGCATATTAGTCTCTAATTAATATCACAGGCCTAGCCTAGAACCATGAATATAAGTGAGAGTACAAGTTCAATGTCAAATTGTGAATAGAGTTCAAGAATTCATGTCAAGTGTCAGTATTCATATCAAGTGCCAGTATTCATGTCCAGTTTAAAATATTCATGGTTCGGGTTAGGTCAAGTCTACTATGTAATACGTTTATTCATGTGTTGTTGTATTCAGGTTTCAAGACAATTCAAGTCATGCATGTAATAGGGTATTTAATCAAAGGCCACAGACTTCAAAAGTGAAGACGTGCACATAAAAAGGAACCAAATATATGTACAAATTGAATCCTATTCCACAGATTGATTATACTACATGCAAGTACATGAGATTTAAATTCTACATATGTCACACCTTTGATGCTAACACTTAAATACTAGCTCACTAAAATATATGTACAACAAACCATATATATACATCAAATACTAAAAGTTAACTAATGGTAATACCATACATATTTAGACATTATATAAATCTAAAATATTACATATATCTGTGACTATATTGAAATAACTAGAATAATAATTACTCAAAATATATGAACACTAATTACCTTATCATAACGATGACCATACTTTAAATAAAAATAACAAACACTAAAATTTATTTTATGTAAACTAAAACGTCTTGGTGTATCTAATCAGAAACATAAAACTGCACCAAACTTGAAATAAAATCTAAACTTCACATGAACTTGTATTTAGTACAAAATATAATAATTTTATTTTCTGAACTCTAGGGTATTTTAATGAAAATCTAATTTGCAATTATGTTATCTTCTGTGTAATGGATTGAGTATGCTATAAAGATTCAACTATAAACAACCGGTCAAAGTGAGATATCAATTTTGCTCGAAAATTTAGATTAATACAAGGGAACAAGCACGCTTAGATTAGGATTCTCATTTGAATGGATTTATTTAAAAACTGATGAAATCCTACAAATATGGATGCGTGATTAGCTAAACTATATTGTTTAAATGTTAGAGGTAATTTATTCATTGACAACAGACTAGTAATACAACAGGTTTAATAGACATAATAATATAGACTGAAATGTAAATGCGTGCTAGACACACCTACAGGCAGTAAAATATCGAATTAATTGTTGCATACATACCTAATTTTTTTTTATTTCAGGGTTACAAATAGAAATCATTATATATATGAAAGCTAGCTGGACATATAATTTGTTTAGGCATGACCATACGATGCATAAAGATGTTATTTCAAGATTCCAAAGGTTCTCACATACAGCAACAGTTCATTTTCATATATAACTATAATGCTTGGCTTGATGGGAAAGGACTAATATAAGATTTGTACAACTCATGCATGATGTAGTGATACTACTAATGAATTCATGCATGACATAAGAAATGAATACTCCAAATAACTGTTTTGTAACGGGCAACAACAAAATGTCAAGGAAAATTGATCTCAAATTCCCACTGGATTCAAAGACACCAACAACTAAATACCATCCATAATTAACAAGAAATATACTTGCTATGTTAAATATATGAATTCAACTAACCAAAATAGAAGCTTAGGTTTATATAAATATAATTAAATAGACATTATACAACACATTTTTTTTAAGTGGCTGTAACCAAAATATTATTGATCGGTATGAAGACAAGGGAAGGTAAGTGGGAAGGAACGAGAGAGAAAATGAGGAAGAGGACTTACGTGCGATTGGATCATAAGAAAACTACGGAAGTTTTTATTGAGGCAAATAATCGAACACGTCGCGCACGAAACTGAAACGTTGACGTAACGGAGATCCGGAGGCGGCGAAACGATCGTGGCGTTCTCGCGGTTTCGGACCCGACCTTGGAGTCTCAATTCACAGGTCGGCTACGTCGCATGGACTTGTTGAATGTTAAGAGTTTGATTCTCACGATAGGCTCGACAGCGGTTCTGCTGCAGTTGTTGACGTTGCGGCCGACAACGGAGACGGGGGTACTGTTGATGATCGAGTGGAGCTAGGGATGCTCGGCCAAGAAAGGATTGCCGGCCATGGGTGATGGTGTGTCGGTGGTGATGATGATGGGTTGTGGGTATTGTGGTTTGAAAAAATTAGAAGAAGAATAGAAAGAGAGAGGGGATATGGAGAAACAGAGTGAAAGAGAGAGATGACTGGGAGTGGGATATAGGTTAGGGTTAGGATTTACTTTATTATGAAGAAATTAATAAGATTGGTTAAGATTTTGTTTAATAGGAATAAATGTGGGGTTTTTTTTTTTATTAAAGAAGGTGTTAAATAAGGAGAATGAATTGAACGGTTTGGAATGGATTTTGGAATTGGAAGGGTTTGGCTGGGTTTGGGATGGGTTTGGATTTGGGTTTGGTTTTGATTTTTATTTGAAATGATTTATTTGATTTGAGTAAGGAGACTTGATTTTGGGATTAAGATTTATAGGAGAATAATAAATTAAAAAATTTAAATATAAGGGAGAGAAATTTGGGCCGAGAAAAATAATGGGTAAAATAAATGGAGGGATAAAATAGTTATAAATATATAATATATTTAATAGAAAACAAAATATGTGGAAAATACCCCAAACAAATAAATACAGTATTTTATTAATAAAAATAATACGAAATTATAGGAATATTGGGGTCGTTACACCAAGGATTGACCGAGCAGGGAAGCTGCCCGGTGGCCTCTTGAGGAGGGCTTTTGATCCTTGACGTCGGTGGGTAGGAGACTACCAGCCAGGGATCGACCGAGTAGGGAAGCTGCTCGGTGGCCTCTTGAT
This sequence comes from Agapanthus africanus, assembly GCA_030015575.1. Lineage (NCBI taxonomy): Eukaryota > Viridiplantae > Streptophyta > Magnoliopsida > Asparagales > Amaryllidaceae > Agapanthus > Agapanthus africanus. Next base: position 471,718,496 of record CM057349.1, read on the forward strand.
AAGGGCTTCGATCCTTAGCATAGATGGATAGGAGACTACCAGCCAGGGATTGAACGAGCAGGGAAGCTGCTCGATGGCCTCTTAATGAGGGCTTCGATCCTTGGCGTCGGTGGGTAGGGGACTACCACCCAGGGATTGAATGAACAGGGAAGCTGTTCGGTGGTCTCTTGATTAGGGTTTCGATCCTTAGCGTAGATGGGTAAGAAGTTACCCGCTAAGGATTGACCGAGCAGGGAAGCTGCCCGGTGGCCTCTTGATGAGGGCTTCGATCCTTGGCGTCGGTGGGTAGGGGACTATCAGCCAGGGATCGAACGAGCAGTGAAGCTACTCGGTGCCATCTGGATGGGGCTTCGGATCCTTAGCGTAGGTGGGTAGGAAGTTACCCGCTAAAGATTGACCGAGTAGGGAAGCTGCCCGGTGGCCCCTTAAGGAGGGCTACCCGGTGGCCCCTAGTAATTCACTCACCTCTTTTTCAATCTTACCAACACTTTCGCATTCTTTTGTTCTACCAAATATTTTCCATGCACTATCAATAGTTCTAACATTATCACTATCATAAATTTCTTTGAATCTGTTATACTTTCTTTCTACAAATTTCGAGGACGAAATTTGTATAAGGAGGGTATAATGTAACCCTAAATTTTCTGTACGAATTTTTTCAAAAATACAGAAGGAGTACCTAAGACTGAGAACAAATTATAAATTTGTTTTGCTTTTGAACAACAAGAAAGCACTTGTAGCTCATTAGTAAAAGCATAAAGCCTTGCACTGCTGTGACGTAGCCCCTGTGATCGAATCCTATCAGCCACATATTATTTTTATTAATTTTTCTTTTAATCTTTTTAAAGTCCAAAGGTTTACACGTTCACTGCACATAAAATGAAAAGATGCAGAATAAACAAACACGTGCACGAGGGTATATCAGACGACAGGGACACATGGCGTGAATCCGAGCCCCATACCATCAGATCCAACCGGCGAAATTTGCCCAAATCCCGACGACACTGACCCCTCCGTAGGGGATGATCCCTATCTCTTCACCCGAGCACTGTTTGTCCTACCCCACTTCCCCCATATTGTTTGATTTTTCTGCATATTGGCAGAGGGATTAAAATCACCCATTTAATCTTTTTAACTGCAACTTTTTAATTCTCCAATTCAATACACTAAACCTTAATTTTCTTTATAAATATCACACTCCATTTCACCCCTCCTCATTCAGAATTTCTCCACAAAAACTCTCAAAAATTCTAAAGTACTAATAGTGTGCAAGTGGAGTTAGCAAAGGGCGAAGTTCCGGCGAAATTCCGAGAAGATTCCGGCGACGAAACGACGCCTCGACACCTTTCTTAGTTCCCCTCTCTTCTCTTGTTCCCTAGCCAGTAAGTCCCCTCTCCCCCTCTCATATTCTATTCTAAAAACTTTCATTTCTAAAACTTGACGGAAGCGGAATCCGACTTCCGATTCGGTTTTTCCTTAAAAAGTCTATTTTTCTTAATCAATAAAATATCACTATCATATAATATTTAACAAACATTAACAAACACAATAAAATAAGTTTTAACTCAAAAGAACCATTTATGCAATTTTTATTGTATTTTTACGGTAAAATACCACATACTTTACATTTCGCCATAAATCGACATAATACTTGTATTACCTTTAGATAACTCACGAGGTAATAACCTATCTCATCACAACACACATTTTTAACATAGCACAATGAGAATTTGGGAATATATTCATAGTATAATACGACATTACAAATAAATACCATCAACTTACAAAACCATTTCTTTAAAAAGTGTGTTAAATAATTCCTTACAATTGCGCCTCTACAACCCACTTTTGGGGACCCCATTCGGGATGGTGCGGATTATCACACATCCTCGGGCCTAGTAGAGCGAGATGCAGACCTCCGAAAGGAGCATTCGATCTCGACGGAATTTTGATGCATTTTTCTTTAGAAAATGAGATTTCTACAAAAAATAAATAAAATTTATATATATATATATAACTATTATCAAAATATCTATTTTAATTATATTATATAAATATTCCAAGTTTTCTAAATCAAAGGAATCACCACTGCATGAAAATACCATCCAAATACAAAACAGTTCCAATATTTCGATAAAATACCATATACTATGAAAACTAGGTTCTACTCACTAGAAATTTTACTTCTATAAAATATACATCTATGAAAACCCTAAAGACGATAATTAAAGGCTTGAGGTGTATTTTGAAATTATACCAAAATTATTTTTATATAAAACCCATTCAAGTTATACTAAATTACAATAAGGACCCTAGTAAACATAGGTTTAAGCGAGACCAGTTCTCTTGAGCCTTAGAGAGCCGAAGAATATGGGTGCTTGTCTATCTAAGGTAGAAAATCTAACAAACAGTGTTATCAACACGGTAATTATCTTGGAAAAAAGCACAAATCATGTCGTCCATGTGCAGTAGTTACCGATAACATCAAAACTACTTCAGGATTTCAATTTCTTTTCAAAGTGTCTGACTCTGTCTAAGTCTCAATCTAATCAATCTGACTTGAATATGATTCAAGTATAAACTACAATACAACATGAATCTATGAATCCGTTTATTCAATCTATATCAATCTATATTGACCGAACCGAACCATGGATATACTCCTGTTTTCCCAATAAAAGAGCAAAGCTCTGTTCAAAATTTGAAAGGTAGCGCCAAGAGTTAAAAACTCTGACGCAGCGCCTCACGTGCCTTGCACGAGGGCGCCGGCGCCAAGAGTTAAAAACTCTGAGGCAGCGCCTCACGTGTCTCGTACGAGGGTGCCAACGCCAGAACAAAAAGCTCTCTGTTAGACAGAGCCGTTGGATCAAAGATCCAACGGAAGTGATAAATCATCAAAATGCAAAATTAAATTCTGCCGAGTAAATATTCCTCAAATCTTTCTAAACAAGAAAGATTATTCTCTGTAAAATAGAGCACCGTTGGATTAAAAATCACCTATCTGCAAAATAAATTCTGTATGGGAAAATATTTCCCTAATCTTGTTAAGAAAAGAAAGATATCTTCTGTAAAACAGAAGTCCTTGGATCAAAAATCTAACGGTGGATAAAATCCCGAAATCATTTAAAGATCTCTCAAGGAGAGATTTCTTTAACTAAATCAACAAACTTGCCTCTACTATATAAAGGACCCGAGACTTCAAGTCTTGTACAGAGGAACCCTCCATAAGCTTCAAATTTTAAAAAAAAAAGAGCAAACAAGAAGAAAGCATTAAGAGGGAAGAAAGAAGAATACCTCTCTTCGAGGTAAATAAAAATAATAGAGATCAGAGTATCTCATCTGCATATCTAAGGGTTTAACTCTTATAAAAGAACTTAGTTCTTTCTCTGGATCTGAGATCCGTGGTCTCCCACAAATGAGAATTTAATTCTCATAGGGATGAACTTGTTCTTGGGGATCAAAAATCCAGAAAAGAATAGAGAATTGAACTCTTCAAAACAGAATATACAAAGAAAACCTAGCGTCCAAGCGCCTCACATGTCCCTCACGTGGGCGCTGCTCAATAAAAAATGCTTAGCACTCAATGGTTGGCGCTCAGCGCCGAGAGCCTCACGTGTCCCTCACGTGAACGCTGCTCAATAAAGAGTGCTTAGCACTCAATGTTTGGCGCTCAGCGCCAAGCACCTCACGTGCCTCTTACATGGGCGCTATTCAACATAAAGCGCTTGGTACTCATCAGCCACCGCTCAGCACTTAGCACCTAGCGCCTCACGTGGACGCCATAAAGAGTGTTTAACACTCCACAAAAAAAGGGGAAAGTAAAATAAAGTATGAGTGTCAGAACCCATATAAATGCTCAGCATTGTTTGCACAGAAAGGGGACTGAGTCCGAGCAAGTGCTTGGCACTTTATTTAAATGACAAAGACTGAAGGGGGCTAAGCCCAAGTTGACCAGATCCCTAATTCAGATCAACCGAGCCCATGTGCTCATTATTTTCCAAGTTGGTCTTAGTCCCAAACACGACTACTAAACCTCCGAAAGGATATTCATCTCACACCTCCCCTCAATCCGGAAATCGGTTCAAGGGTACATCTCTCCACACCTCTGATATATGTCGTTGTAATTCTTTAATGTTTTCAGAGAGGTGGTGGGTCCCAATATCCAACAACTCTTTGGTGCACTCCCAAATCAATGAGTACATCCCAATACGGACCGCGACATCCTTAAACTGGCTACGGACCGCAACGTCCTTAAACTAACACAATAGAGCCCAAATGCTCTTTTGTTGGATCTGAATGATCCTAAACCTCCGTTGAGTAGATCTTAGTCTAAAATTAGACTAACGTATTCTCAACAAATGTTTAAATTGATCTTAATCTCAAAAGAGATTAACGATCCTTAAATCAACTCAAACCCAAATCTAAGAATATACGGATTTGGACTAATCCACACCCTACGGGCGACGACACAAATTAGTCTCCGTATACAATCCACGGGCAACCAAAAATAAAACAAACACACACGACACGAAGTGACCTTCTGGAGCAGGAGAAAGTGATTATTGCTACGCGGTAACGTAATTAACTGCAGGGGCTTGTGTCTGCAGGGAAGAGCGTCCCCACAATCAAAAACCTCTCGTAAACGAGAGGGAATCTGACGAAATCTGCTACAATGGCCGCATCCGTCCAAACCTCTGATACACGGTGCCATAAATCAACTTGGCATTTTTGGAGAGGTGGACGGATAAATCCAAATAGCATCTGCCCCCGAATTCAGGCAAGACGACCCATCCTGGGTCCATCTCCGTTTTCGGCGGTGAACAACTTCGTTTACATGACTATCCATTTATATCCATTCTGTTACTGATATCATGGTTTTAGCAAGTCTTCCATTTACTACAAGACAATACAATACCACCGGTATATCAATACAATCAATACAATAAACACTGCGGGGTTTATAAAGGGGTAGACTGATACAGAACATGTTAAAGGTAGCACGAAGTAGTCACTAAAGACATAGTTACATTCATGCCGTTGTTCCGTGGTATTTTCGACGGAGTCTTGTACTACGGGTTACCAAAGTCCACGGTGTAAGTTGGGCTCCTCTCGTATACACTGACATATTCTGTACCAAGTTACAAACAACCGCGTTAATAATAAAATCAAACATTATACTAGATATACTCACTTCTCCGTCTATTTTACTTCTCCCTTTCTTTAGGACTTACTGAGCGATTGTTCGCTGATGACATTCCTATTTCTCTTCTTCTTTGGAATGTTTTCAGAAGGACCCGACTTTGAGGAGCTCGAGACAGGCCAGAAGCACTTAGAGCAGTTCACAGAAGACCCTGGGCATTAGACTTTACTTGTACATACTTTTCATTTCAGTTATGACATTGTTTAGGCATCGTTTTCTATTCATGTATTTTCATTTTAGTTGTACCTGTAAAGAATGTTTAATAAATAAAGTTGCTGTTTATTTATATTCATGTCTCTTGTGTACTTTACTTTATATTTCTTAGATACGCTTAGCGTGTTTACTTATGAGTAAATACGTAGCGGGCCTCGCCACGTCCCTTCCCCTTACTCCGAAAAGTGGGACATGACAGGTTTTGTTGGCGGCCCATACAGGTCAGCTCTGTATGGACATGCAGATCAGTTCTGCATAGACATGCGGGTCAATTCTGCATGAAGTCCTAAGCAATATAACAAAAGAATCAGCAACTAAAAATAGTCTTTACAGTTCATATTCTCAACTCTTACAATTTCATATAGTTTGAATCTATCCTAACCCAAAATTTTCTTTCAAGGTTATGGATTCTCCAAACAACACTAGCACCAACTTCAACAACACTCCACCACCTCTTCCACTTACGCCTACCGTTGCAGCTCCGATTAACGAGCAAACGGTACTGCTTGAGGCAATTCGCAGCCTCCTGCAAGGACAGCAGCAGCAGACTGCTATTCTGATGAACCGTCCAGAAACGGAAGCGCCCGGAGTGAAGCGATTCCGGGCGTTGCACCTAAAACATTTTTCGGGAAAGGAGAGCCCTGTGGAAGCTGAAGAATGGGCTCAGAGTATTGAGGATGATCTGGCAGCAGCATAAATGCCAGAGATAGCTTGGGTTCGAGTTGCAAAGCTACAACTCACTGACAATGCACGAGTTTAGTGGAAGGCGGAAGAAAGCCGTCTTGACCAACCTATCGAATGGAGGACTTTTCGCGATATGTTTGATGCGAAATACTTCCCAGAGACTGCCCAATTTGACATAGAGCAGCAATTTATCCATCTACAATAGGGTTCGATGTGGACCAAGTCCATAGATGAGTATAATGCCGAGTTTACCATGCTCAGCAGGTTTGCGGCCCATCTCATACCGATTGCTGAGATCAGATCTAGACGATTTCAGCAAGGGTTGGACCAGGAGATCCAAGCTGCCTTAGCTACAGGGGATTTCCCAACCCATGATTTGGCTTTGAAGGCTGCCCAAAAATACGAGGCAGTAGTGAAGAGGAAGGGCATACCTCAATATGCCAGAGTGAAGCGTCCTGCCACTCAGATGGCAGGAGGAGTCTCTTCAATGCTAACCATTGAACCCAGGAGACTGGAAGAAACCAATAACCAGCCAAGTCCAGATTTTTACGTCTATTACAATAGGGATGGACACTTGTGGAAGTACTGTAGGCGCGCAAAAGGCATGTGCTTAGTTTGTGGCGCATCCAATCACGGAATTGGAACCTGTCCTTATAGACGAAACCCAGTTCCCACACACACCAACTATCCACAGTGGCCAGCTACCAGGCTCCTACATCTCGTCTTGCTCTCCCAGCTCCACCTCCTGCACAGCCTAATTGCCAATTCCAACAGGCTCCGAGGAACATGCCTCAAGAGCAGAAGAACATGCCTCAAGGACAGAGGAATGTGTCTCCAGCTAGAAGGAATATACCTCAGCGTCAGGATTTCACATTAGCGGCCGTAGAAGCTGAGACTATAGACCAAGGTAACCCTAGTAATTCTCTCACCTCTTTTTCAATCTTACCAAAACTTTCGCATTCTTTCGTTCTACCAAATATTTTTCCATGCACGATCAATAGTTCTGACATTATCACTATCACAAATTGCTTTGAATCTGTAACACTTTCCTTCTACAAATTTCGATGACGAATTTTTTATAATAGATGTAACAACTCTAAACTTTCTGTACGATTTTTTTCAAAAATACAGAAGGAGTACCTAAGCCTGAGCACAAGTTATAATTTTTTTTTACTTTTGAACAACAAGAAAGCACGTGTAGCTCATTGGTAAAGCCTTGCACTGCTGTGACATAGCCCCTGTGATCGAATCACATCAGCAACATATTATTTTTATTAATTTTTCTTTTAATCTTTTAGAAGCCCAAAGGTTTACACGTGCACTACACGTAAAATGAAAAGACACAGAATAAACAAACATGTGCATGAGGGTATATGAGACGACAGGGACACGTGGCGTGAATCCGACCCCATACCACCGGATCCAATCGGCGAAATTTGCCCAAATCCCGGCGACGTCGGCCCCTCCGTAGGGGATGATCCCTATCTCTTCACCCGAGCACCGTTTAACCTACCCTACTTCCCCTATATTGTTTGATTTTTCTGCACATTGGCAGAGGGATTAAAATCACCCCTTTAATCCTTTTAAATGCAAATTTTTAATTCTCCAATTCAATACACTAAACCCTAATTTTCCCTATAAATACCACACTCCATTTCACCCCTCCTCATTCAGAATTTCCCCACAAAAACTCTAAAAAATTCTCAAGTTCTTATAGTGTGCAAGTGGAGTTAGCAAAGAGCGAAGTTCCGGCGAAGTTCCGAGGAGATTCCGGCGACGAAACGACGCCCCGACACCTTCCTTAGTTTCCCCTCTCTCTTCTCTTGTTCTCCAGCCAGTAAGTCCCCTCTTCCCCTCTCATCTTCTATTCTAAAAACTTTCATTTCTAAAACCCGACGGAAGTGGAGTTAATCCGACTTCCGATTCGTTTTTTCCTTAAAAAGTCTATTTTTCTTAATCAATAAAATACTATACTCTCATATAATGTTTAACAAATATTAACAAACACAATAAAACAAGTTTCATCTCAAAAGAATCATTTATGCATTTTTTATTGTATTTTTACGGTAAAATACCACATACTTTACATTTCACCATAAATCAACTTAATACTTGTATTACCTTTAGATAACTCACGAGATAATGACCTACCTCATCACAACACATATTTTTGACATAGCACGATGGGAATTTGGGAATATATTCATGTGATAACACGACATTACAAATAAATACCATCAACATACAAAACCATTTCTTTAAAAAGTGTGTTAAACAATTCCTTGCAATTGCGCCTCTGCAACCCCGTTCGGGATGGTGCGAATTATCGGACATTCTCGGGCTTAGTAGAGCGAGATGCAGACTTCCAAAAGGAGCATTCGATCTCGACGGAATTTTGATGCATTTTTCTTTAGAAAATGAGATTTCTACAAAAAAAAAATTATTTATATATATATAACTATCATCAAAATATCTATCTTAATTATATTATATAAAAATTCTAAGTTTTCTAAATCAAAGGAATCACCACTACATGAAAACACCATCCAAATACAAAACAATTCCAATATTTCAATAAAATATCATATACTATGAAAACTAGGTTCTACTTACTAGAAATTTTACTTCTATAAAATATACATCTATGAAAACCCTAAAGACGATAATTAAAGGCTTGAGGTGTATTTTAAAATTATACCAAAATTATTTTTACATAAAACCCTTTCAAGTTATACTAAATTACAATAAGGACCATAGTAAAAATAGGTTTAAGCGGGACCAGTTCTCTTGAATCTTAGGGAGAAAGAGAATATGGGTGCTTGCTTATCTAAGGTAGACAATCTAACAAACGGTGTTACCAACACGGTAATTGTCTTGAAAAAAGACACAGATCATGCCGTCCATATGCAGCAGTTACCGATAATATCAAAACTAATTCAGGATTTCAATTTCTTTTCGAAGTGTCTAACTCAGACTAAGTCTCAATCTAATCAATCTAACTTGAATATGATTCAAGTATAAACTCCAATACAATATGAATTCATGAATTAGTTTATTCAATCTATATCAATCTATATTGACCGAACCGAACCATGGATATACTCCTGTTTCCCCAATAAGGGAGCAAAGCTCTGTTCAAAATTTGAAAGGTAGCGCTAAGAGTTAAAAACTCTGAGGCAGCGCCTCACGTGCCTTACACAAGGGCGCCAGCGCCAAGAGTTAGAAACTCTGATAGCATACTAAATTACAATAAGGGCCATTTTTTTAATTTAGGCTCAGCGCAAATTTCGGCCTTTAGGGATTCTGTTGAGGCTATAAATAGTGAAGGCATGTTAGTTTCTTTCAGCGTTGCATTTCTGAAAATGGCCGGGCTCATCTACTCCATTAAAGAGATCATCTCCCGCGACGACGTGTACCTCTATGATCAGGAGTGTATGGAGGAGACGTACCAAACGGTGGTCGAACGCATAGAGGACCACTTCAGCCGCCTACTTTCTCGGCGGTCACCTTTCTTCCAATTGCTCATGTATGCAATTTGGAGGATGTCCCCGGGTTTGTTCAACGCCTTGTCTCCACAGCTGCAGGACGAGGCGCTCGATAAGTTGCATACGCTCGATGTTCGAGGCCTCATCTCGAAGAACAGACACGACCGATCGACGGCCTTTCTTTTGGAGTGTTTCTAAAAGAGGCGAATCACGGACTCTTGCCCGATAGGCGGGAGCTTTAGTGCTTCCTTAACATCTTGGGTCCGTGGGCAACATCAGAGGGAGCGGGATAAAGAGGCTAGGGCTCGGCTGGCGGAGATCTCCTCGGAGTACCATCAGCGGTTCTTTCTCGATCCCTACCACCTCTGTTGTAATTTTTGTATATATCTTTTTTCTTCTTTTGTGTAATGCTGAGGAGCCCATACCTTTGATGAATAAAGTTCTTCTTTTGCGACGTGCTTTTGTCTCCTTTTTATCATCTTTGTGCATTTGGTATTTTCACAAAAACGAACCTAAGGATCTTGGAACCGCGGAAGGACTCATATCGAAGAAGTTTCTTCTAATTTGGGAGACTTAATAATAAAGAAAAATTACATTGCTTCGAGAAAGAAGAAAACATATTCACTGATACAAAAATTGAAAATGCATTCACTTGTACAATTTGAGCTTCTCGGCGTTGTAAGGCCACAGAAACTTGCGTCCTCCCGCGTCTTATAAGCGATAGGCTCCACCGAGTAATATTTCGGAGACGAGGAATGGGCTGTCCCACTTCAGAGAGAACTTGTGCACCTTGCCTGGTTCTACGAATTCGTTCCGCCTCAGGACCAAATCTCCCGTCTTGAAGGCGCGATGCTTGACTCGTGCATTGTAATAGCGAGCAGTTTGCTGTTGATAAGCGGCGACTTTAATCTGTGTCCGGTCCCGCTTCTCTAACAAGATGTCCAAATTAGTCCGGAGCTCCGAGGTGTTTGCTTCATCGTCGAAGTGCTCGACTATGTAACTGACAGTCCAATCTCTGCTGGGACCATTGCCTCGGTGCCGTAGCAGAGGCTGAAGGGGGTCTCTCCAGTGGGAGTTTTCTTCGATGTGCGTAGGGCCCATAACACCCGGGGTAGTTCCTCGACCCAACTGCCCCGTCTTCCTTCTAAACAAGTTCGAAAACTTCGGATGACGTCTCAGTTAGCAACCTCGGCCTGCCCGTTGCATTGAGGATGCGCGACCGCGGCAAACTTCATTAGTATGTGGTATTCGTTGCAGAACCCTTTGACTTTGTCGTTTTCAAAATTCGTCCCGTGGTCAGTAACGATACACCTCGGGATCCCGAATCGGGAGATTACGTTGTTCTGCAAGAATTTGATGGTCGTGGTGGCATCCGGTTTTCTGATGGGGATGACCTCGATCCACTTCGTGAAATAGTCTACCGCGACGAGAATGTATTTGTGCCCGCTCGCACCTATGGGGAGTTGGCGCACTATGGCCATCCCCTTTGGGCAAACGGCCAGGGGGAGGTGAGGGCTGTTGGCTCGGTAGCCGGAAAACGGGGTATTTACCGCCAGAAGCCGGGAAAGACTGACGTCTTGCCTGAATCTGGGGGCGGATGCTATTTGGTTTTATTCGTCCAACTCTCCGAAGATACCAGGTTGATTTATGGCACCGTGTATCGGAGGTTTAGACGGATGCGGCCGATGTAGCAGACTTCGTCAGATTCCCCCTCGCTTGAGGGGTTTTTGATTATGGGGACGCTCTTCCCTGCAGGCGCAAGCCCCTGCAGTTAATTATGCTACCGCATCGCGGTAACAACTTTCTCCTTCTCCAGATGATCGCTTCGTGTCGTGTGTGTTTGTTTTGTGTTTGGTTGCCCGTGGATTGTATACGGAGACTGAGTTATGTCGTCGCCCGTAGGGCGTGGACTAGTCCAAATCCGTATCTTTCTTAGATTAAGGTTTGGTGTTTGGGTTTAAGGATACGTTAGCCTCTTTTGAGACAAAGATCAACTTAAACGTTTGTTAAGGATACATTAGTCTAATTTGAGACTAAGATCAACTTAACGGGATCGTTTAGATCCAACAAGAGAGCGATAGGGAAACCCTGTTGTTTAGTTTAGTGACATTGCGGTCAATAGGTAGTTTAAGGACATTGCGGTCCAATGTTAGTTTTAAGACGTTGCGGTCAAGGTTAAGGACGTCGTAGTCCGTGGATTTAAGGACTCCACAGTCCGATGTTAGTTTTAAGACATCACGGTCAAGGTTAAGGACCTCATAGTCCATGAGTTTAAGGACCCTACAGTCCGTGAAATGTATGTGGTTATAGGGACCCGACACCTCTTTGAAGACGTTGAGGAATTACAACGACAAGTATCAAAGGAGTGAAGAGATGTACCCTTAAACCAAGATAGATTAAGTGATCTGCAGTCCAATTTGGAAACTAAGATCAATTATTATATTATGAGCCCATTGGCCCAGTTGAGTTTGAATTGAGGACTTATGGCCAGCTTGGGCTAAATCCAATCATGTTTAGGATATTGGCCCTCTGTTGGTTCATTAAAAGAGAGGGTTTGCCTCTGGAAACTTAGCCAATTGGGCTAAAGATGGTGTTAAACACTAGGAACCAACAGTGTTGAACACTGGGAATACGATTGACAAGTTAGTGTTAAACACTAAAAGATAATCAGTGTTGAACACTGGGAACAGAGTTTTCAAATTAGTGTTAAACACTAAGCAAATCGGTGTTAAACACTGGAAATAGAGATTCCAAATTAGTGTTTAACACTAAGGCAAATCAGTGTTAAACACTGGATACAGAAGTTTCAATTTAGTGTTAAACACTAAGGCAAGAGAGGTCACATGATAACACGTGAGAGCGCCCTGCTTCCCTTTATTTTGTTCTACAGATAAGTGTTTAACACTTTTAGTTCTGAAAGCCATCACGTGTGGGCACGTGATGGGGGCTTGCGTTTTGATCTGTTAGAATGTTCATTAGGGGTCACGTGTCGACACGTGAGGGCACCCTAGAGCTCTTTTCTGTTTCTTTTTCTTTTGTATGCTTTAGAGATCACGTAGGGCACGTGAGGCATTGCCTCACAGTTCTCTTTCATAGGTCTTCGCAGGAGTCACGTGGTAACACGTGAGGCGTTTACTTCAGAGTTCTTTTCTGTGGGTCTTTGCAGGGGTCACGTGGTAGCACGTGACTCTGCATGTTTTAAAGATCTGTTTATCTTTTAAGAATTAATTTCTTCATAGGGTTAAACCTAAATTTTAGAGGAATTAAATTCCTGTTTTCTTCTGAAGAATTATATTCTTAATAGGGTTAAACCCTAATTTCTTTTCTTAAAGGAATTAAATTCCTGTGAGTTTTAGAGTTATGTTTTTAATTAGGGTTAAACCCTAGTTCTGTTCATTTTGAAGGAATTGAATTCCTATAACATAGGGTTAAACCCTAACTTTTTGTAACACCCTAGTTCATTTATACTAATTCCAGTTCTCGTATTTTCTTTATTCGTGATATTTCTTGATTTAGCGTATCTTGGGTGCGAATGGTATTTTACACTTTATATTGCATTCGACCTGACCCGCTTGCTTGAACCTGTTTGACTCTAATTTATAAATTATCTTGACTTGTTGCATGAACTAGTACATCTCATGATTTAGTATATACTGATATTTTGTCTAGTATCGCATCTTTTGCATATAACAATTTAAATCACGAAAAATAATTTAAAATTGCATTTCATAGCCTGCTTGATACCCCTAACCCTGTGGTAGCGTCCTTACATCGTGTTCTCGTCCCGTTCAGTGAAACGGACATGTTTGGATGGCTATGCGCACGTACGTGCGTCCGTTCTTGGGGGTATGCATTTCTGTTACATAATCTTTCATTTTAATTTTTGGAACTTGCTAATAATTTCCATATTTCAAATCCAAAATTTTAGACCCGACCCGGGTATGTTTTGGACTAAATTTGTATTTACCAGAAAATACAATTTTATTTCAGCTAATATCTTTATTAAAATTTAACAGTTTAAAATATTTATAACTTACAAAATCTTTTTAAATTAAAATCTAAACCTTAATAACAACTCCTTTCTCTCTCTCTCTCCTTTGAATATATATATTTATATATATTTTATTTATTTAATTTTTCTTTCCTTATTTAATACACAAGCTCTTCTTCTTACTTCTTCTTCTTCTTTCTTCTTTCTTTTTCTTGATTTTGTTTCTTGATTCCGGTGATCACCGCCGGAGCCGTGCTCGTCGCTGACAATCCGATTGATCCAGTGAACGTACCTGACTTGCGTGATCACCCTCGTGCGTTGTTTGGAACCGTTCCGTGTACCGTGCGCGCATCGCGACATTTCGCCGACGAAGGACGCTCCGTACACATCCGTTCTTGTTCCGTCAAGGCAAGTTAATCTTGCTACATGCTATATAATTCATTTTATACCTATTTAAATAAATACCATACCTATAGTTTAAATCTAGTACCCCATGTTTAATTTTATAACGTTTCGATATTCCGTTTGCATCCGTTTATATCATTTTAAATCTAGATCATGAAAACTTATCTTGTGACATACTAGATTATATTATACTGCATCCATATCATTTAAAATATATATCGTCATAATATTTCTTATCATTATCTTTAATTAGTTTATAATCTGCATTTTATAATATTATACACTTGAAAATATTATAGTTTACACATGAAACGTCGTTGAAAAGCGGATACGACAAATCTGAAATTTACTGTACACCTTACCTTATAAAATTCATTATAAATCATAGAACAATCATTAATATACGTTCTTTAGTTCGTTACGAAGCTAACTCAGAATACTCTAACTCTATGAAATATTTACTTGCAAAATAAATTGTTTAAATAACGTAAAATGCAAATGAATACGTCTCTAAACTGCTGTCCAGGGAAATTCCAGCAGCAAACTTTCAATTTCGAATGTTCATAGCTTTTTGTAGGGACAACCTGAGATACTTATACTTATAAAAATGAAAACCTTATTGAATTATCTTTTTTTTGGTATAATACACGTCCCTTTTGGAGAACGTTTGTTATTTTTAAGCTATTTTTACAAATCAGGGTGACGCTGAATTTCTGAACGGAACTTTCTTGTGCATGGTTAATCAATACCACTTTTATAGTTATTAATCGTTTTTAATATTCTATCCATACTAATATTATTATATCAATATTTATATCACATATTGCTTAGTTGTACATCCCACATTACCATTTTATAGTTTTATAACTTTTCGAACATCCATGCGCATCTTTAACCGGTTTTAGTTATAATTGCATCCATTGAACATATTATACATGTCATTGCATACCTAGATTACTTAATGCTTATTAACCTGATTTTAATATCCATATTTGTCATACTGTATTCATATAATGTTGAAACCATCTCTGAAAACACAAACTGATAACCGTACAGCTAAGTAGTTTAATCTGCACATATTGCTTAATCTATTACATGTGCCAATTTATTGTGTTGTTGATACACATGCTTGTTTATTTATAACCATGATTATGTTAGTTGATTATGAGCACCCACATGATATCTTTTACACCCTGACATGACTTGCTACACACATATTACTTGACCCGACATGGTACCGTACACTACTTGACTTGACCTGATATACCATGGCTTGACCTGTTACCTGATCTTGTGTTTAATGCCAACAAACCTGACATGTAGTCCTTACGGACCGTTCCTGTTGTGTATCCAGACAAACCTGCACCTATCTGCTCCTGTTTTGGCATTAGTTCTTGATTACTTAAATACCTGACTTGAACACGTATAACTTGGGATATGGGGTAATCAATGATGAAACCTGACTTGTAACTCGACAGTTCGATACCTGTTCTGATCAGTCTTACGGGCTAGGCCAGCCCCGGGGTGATGATGCTGACATCACTCATCTGTACATGCTACCTTTTACTGCCTAGCGGCACGTCTCGGATTCAGCCCGAGAATCTTGACCGTGGTCCCGGGCACGCACGGGATACTATTGAGTTACATCGATAATTCATCAAATTGATTTCAAAGACTTGAGAGTATTTAACCCAATAGACCAGTTTAGATTACTCACTGCACACTACCTGTCACTGCCCTGATTTATATTACTGTTACAATTGCTTTACCTTTTATGATTATACTTGCATGTCTTGCTACCCTGTTTATAAATTATTGCTTGATGTTATGACGCGCTGACGTCTGGGTTTTGCATGGCCCAGATCCTCTACCTTTATTGCAGACTGATCAGGAGTATTGCCGCTGTTAGACCGAGCGGTGAAGATCCTGTTGGTATGTAGTTTTACTTTCCAGGTGTTTCATTTATTGTATCTTTTGCTTCCGCATATTATCATTTCTTGACTCATTTATTCTGGCTCATGGACATGTACTAGATAGTTTAATCTACTTTCCTGTTCTTGATATCTCTATAGCCGTAATATGACTGTGGATGGATTTTTCCTATCCACAGGTAGCATGGTTGGCTATGTCACGCGCCCATCTTAGCGTACTCTGGGAAGTGGGGCGTGATATGGTTTGTTTGGTATCAGAGACATAGGATATAGGTTAATCGAGTTTGATTCTTTTGTAGTTGGGTAATGGACCCAATACACGAATCAGAATACTCGTGATTAAGAACATGTCCTGCCACATTGCTATCATGATTCTTGAATCATATCTTTCTCTTATCCTTTGCCTTGACGATATGCAAACCACTTTGCATCTCGACTTGAAACCTTTTTGGTTCCCTATTGTTTCTCCCTGTTCCTTGATTCTGATACTAGGATTTGGGCGACTTGAGTGGAGTTATGTGATTGTAACTATGAACTGCAGCATGGTTACAATGTGGTACTCTGTTTAAGTAACTTGGAGTCCTAGTCTTGATTCACTTCCTTGTTTCATGGTCGTTATATTACCTTGCTTCTCTTGCTTTCCAGTTCATGTTTTATCACAAGCTTGAATTATGTTTACCATACTTATCTCCTTCAGTGTTTGGCTTCAGGTGAAATCGTTTCAGGTATCCTACTTGATCATGTCTTCCCCGCATTAGAATTATTCAATTCTGGTGCATCCCTTTGTTTGTTGTTGTCTTGGGAATGGATTTTCTCGGCACTTTCCACGCTCACATTGATTGTAGGGCAAAGAAAGTAATTTTCCAGATTCCCGGACATCCGGAGTTTGTTTTTCTGGAGGAAGCAGTTCTGTCGGGCCAGTCGAGGTTAGGGCTAGGCCGACAAATAATGTTCTTTCGTCGATGGAAGTTGATAATGATGAAGCGCCAGCTGTTGTTCGAGATTTCATGGACATGTTCGAGGACATCTCGGGTTTACCGCCAAAACAAGATGTGGAGTTCGCGATCGATCTTGTTCCTGGTGCAGCGCCAATCTCAAAGGCGTACTATCCGACGGCACCAGTGGAATTAGAAGAAGTAAAGAAGCAGGTTACCGAATTTCTAGAGAAGGGTTGGATTCACAGCAGTAACTCACCTTGGGGAGCTCCAGTTCTTCTAGTCAAGAAGAAAGATGGCACAAGGAGGATATGCATCGATTATCGAGAATTAAACCGGGTGACTATTAAGAACAAGTACTCGATCCCTCGCATTGGCGAATTGTTCGAGCAGCTTAGTGGCGCGAGGGTATTCTCGAAGCTGGATTTGCGTTCCGGATATCATCATGTCCGAGTTAATTCAGAAGATATTTTCAAGACTGCGTTCCGAACTTGGTATGGACATTACAAGTATTTAGTGATGCCATTCGGAGTCATGAATGCACCGCCGATATTTATGGACTTGATGAACCAAATCTTTTCACCGATCTTGGACCAGTTTATAGTGGTGCTCATCGATGATAGTCTGGTCTACTCGAGGAGCATTGAAGAGCATGCAGAACACTTGAAGATCGAACTGCAGACATTGAGGCAAGAAAGATTATATGCAAAGATGAGCAAGTGCAAGTTTTGGCTTGAAGAAGTGAAGTTTTTGGGGCACGTCGTATCCGGAGATGGAATCGCCGTTGACCCCGAAAAGATTGCAGCAGTTCGAGATTGGCCGATTCCGAATAACGTTGCTGAGATCAGAAGCTTTCTTGGACTTGCCAGTTATTACAGAAGGTTCGTGGAGAATTCTGCTCGTTTGGCTGAGCCTCTGACCAAGCTTACGCGCAAGGAAGTACCATTTGTGTGGACGGATAGGTGTGCGTCAACTTTTGAGGCATTGAAATAAAGATTGATAACCGCTCCTATTCTGACCGTGCCAGACAGTTCCGGAGGATTGGTGATTCACAGCGACGCATCTGAGAAAGGATTGGGATGTGTTTTGTTGCAGCATGGGAAAATTATAGCTTATGCATCGAGGTAGTTGAAGAACCATGAGAAGAATTACTCAACTCATGACTTGGAGCTAGCAGCTGTGATTTTCTCTTTGAAGATTTGGTGACACTACTTGTTGGGCGAAAGGGTCGAAGTAATCACCGATCACTAAAGCCTAAAGTACGTGTTCACACAGAAAGAGCTTAACATGAGGCAGCGTAGATGGTTGGAGCTGATGGCTGACTACGATCTTGATCTTAAGTACCATCCGGGGAAAGTTAATGTAGTGCCGGATGCGCTTAGTCGGTTGCCAGCAATTCGGATGTTGACTGCACAGAAGGAGCTTATCGAGGATTTTCGGAGATTCGAGTTGGAGATTGTGCTACCGCATTCTTCGGGACAGTTGATGCAGCTGCAAGTACAGCCGTCGTTGATCGAGAATATTACAGCAGCGCAGTTATAGGACCCTGGATTGCAGAAGTTTCAAGAACAGGTTGAAACTGGACTTCGAACGGACTTGTTGATTCATGAAGATGGTTCGTTGCGTTATGGTAGCCGTTTGTGTGTGTCAAAAAGAGACATTCGCGAAGAACTTATGAAGGAGGTGCACAGCTCAGCATATTCCGTACATACAGAAGGCATGAAGATGTACCGAGATATATGGCATCATTTCTGGTGGGAAGGCTTGAAACGGGAGATGCTCGCTTTGTAGCGAAGTGCTTGGTGTATCAGTAAGTTAAGGCTGAATATCAAAGGGTTGCTGGTTTATTGCAACCACCTCCGATTCCTTAATGGAAGTGGGAACATATAACCATGGATTTCGTGACGGGTCTACCGCGGAGTCCAATAAGGGCAACAGTACAGTTTGGGTGATTGTTGATCGATTGACCAAGGCAGCTCATTTCATACCTTTTCGAGTTGGTCAATCAACAGAAACTTTGGCTGAACGGTACATGCAGGAGATTGTAAGTTTGCATGGAGTACCGGTGAGCATCGTGTCCGACCGTGACACTCATTTCTTATCACATTTTTGGAGGAGCTTACAGGAAAGTTTAGGGACTCGATTGAAATATATCACATCTTATCATCCTCAGGAAGATGGCCAGTCGGAGAGAACGATCCAAACTCTTGAAGACATGTTGAGAGCTTGCATGTTAGACTTCAAGGGTTCTTGGGAGGATCATCTACATTTGGTGGAGTTTTCTTACAATAACAGTTTCCAAGTGACTATTCAGTTGGCTCCATTCGAAGTATTGTATGGTCGCAAATGTCGTTCACCTGTTTGTTGGGACGATATTGGAGAACGAAGATTTTTGGACCGAATTTGATCGTGCAAACAGTTGAGAATGTTAACACTATTTGGAATCATTTTAAACCAGTACACGACCGACAAAAGAGTTTGGCAGATACATCGAGAAGACCTCTAGAGATCACCGTTGGTGATTTGGTATTCTTGAAGATATCACCGACTAGAGGGATGATTCGTTTCGGAAGTTGAGGAAAGCTTAGTCCTCGACTCGTTGGACCTTTGAGATTTTGGAGCGTATTGGAGAGGTGACGTATCGTTTGGCGTTACCGCAATCTTTGATGAATGTTCATGACGTGTCTCATGTATCTCAACTTCGTAAGTATGTTCGAGATGAAGCACACATGCTGGATCATTCAGAGCTGACTGTACGAGAAGATTTTACCTTTGAGGAACGACCGATGTTGATTGTGGATCGAAGGGAAAATGTTCTTAAGAACAAGGTTATCCCTCCCGTACTTGTTTCTTGAGGTGATCGCTCACATGGAGAATCAACTTGGGAACATGAAGATGAAATTCGACGGAGGTTTCCATACTTATTCTTGTAGTTTCTTGATTGTTATCTTCTCTTGTCTTGGGAATTTCGAGGATGAAATTCTTTTGTAGTTGGGTACAATGTAACACCCTAGTTCATTTATACTAATTCCAGTTCTCGTATTTTCTTTATTCGTGATATTTCTTGATTTAGCGTATCTTGGGTGCGAATGGTATTTTACACTTTATATTGCATTCGACCCGACCCGCTTGCTTGAACCTGTTTGACTCTAATTTATAAATTATCTTGACTTGTTGCATGGACAAGTACATCTCATGATTTAGTATATACTGATATTTTGTCAAGTATCGCATCTTTTGTATATAACAATTTAAATCACGAAAAATAATTTAAAATTACATTTCATAGCCTGCTTGATACCCCTAACCCTGTGGTAGCGTCCTTGCATCGTGTTCTCGTCCCGTTCAGTGAAACGAACATGCCTGGATGGCTATACGCACGTACGTGCGTCCGTTCTTGGGGGTATGCATTTCTGTTACATAATCTTTCATTTTAATTTTTGGAACTTACTAATAATTTACATATTTCAAATCCAAAATTTTAGACCCGACCCGGGCATGTTTTGGACTAAATTTGTATTTACCAGAAAATCCAATTTTATTTCAGCTAATATCTTTATTAAAATTTAACAGTTTAAAATATTTATAACTTACAAAATCTTTTTAAATTAAAATCTAAACCTTAATAACAACTCCTTTCTCTCTCTCTCTCTCTCCTTTGAATATATATATATATATTTATATATATTTTATTTATTTAATTTTTCTTTCCTTATTTAATACACAAGCTCTTCTTCTTACTTCTTCTTCTTCTTTCTTCTTTTTTTTCTTGATCTTGTTTCTTAATTCCGGTGATCACCGCCGGAGCCGTGCTCGTCGCTGACGATCCGAGTGATCCAGTGAACGTACCTGACCTGCGTGATCACCCTCATGCGTTGTTTGGAACAGTTCCGTGTACCGTGCGCTCGTCGCGACATTTCGCCGACGAAGGACGTTCCGTACACATCCGTTCTTGTTCCGTCTAGGCAAGTTAATCTTGCTACATGCTATATAATTCATTTTATACCTATTTAAATAAATACTATACCTATAGTTTAAATCTAGTACCCCATGTTTAATTTTATAACGTTTCGATATTCCGTTTGCATCCGTTTATATCATTTTAAATCTAGATCATGAAAACTTAGCTTGTGACATACTAGATTACATTATACTGCATCCATATCATTTAAAATATATATCGTCGTAATATTTCTTATCATTATCTTTAATTAGTTTATAATCTGCATTTTATAATATTATACACTTGAAAATATTATAGTTTACACATGAAACGTCGTTGAAAAGCGGATACGACAAATCTGAAATTTACTGTACACCTTACCTTATAAAATTCATTATAAATCATATAAAAATCATTAGTATACGTTATTTAGTTCATTGAGAAGCTAACTCAGAATACTCTAACTCTATGAAATATTTACTTGCAAAATAAATTGTTTAAATAACGTAAAATGCAAATGAATACGTCTCTAAACTGCTGTCCAGGGAAATTCCAGCAGCAAACTTTCAATTTCGAATGTTCATAACTTTTTGTAGGGACAATCTGAGATACTTATACTTATAAAAATGAAAATCTTATTTAATTATCTTTGTTTTGGTATAAGACACGTCCCTTTTGGAGAACGTTTGTTATTTTTAAGCTATTTTTACAAATCAGGGTGACGCTGAATTTCTGAACGGAACTTTCTTGTGCATGGTTAATCAATACCACTTTTATAGTTATTAATCGCTTTGAATATGCTATCCATACTAATATTATTATATCAATATTTATATCACATATTGCTTAGTTGTACATCCCACATTACCATTTTATAGTTTTATAACTTTTCGGACATCTGTGCGCATCTTTAACCGGTTTTACTTATAATTGCATCCATTGAACATATTATACATGTCATTGCATACCTAGATTACTTAATGCTTATTAACCTGATTTTAATATCCATATTTGTCATACTGTATTCATATAATGTTGAAACCATCTCTGAAAACATAAACTGATAACCGTACAGCTAAGTAGTTTAATCTGCACATATTGCTTAATCTATTACATGTGCCAATTTATTGTGTTGTTGATACCCATGCTTGTTTATTTATAACCATGATTATGTTAGTTGATTATGAGCACCCACATGATATCTTTTACACCCTGACATGACTTGCTACACACATATTACTTGACCCGACATGGTACCGTACACTACTTGACCTGACCTGATATACCATGGCTTGACCTGTTACCTGATCTTGTGTCTAATGCCAACAAACCTGACATGTAGTCCTTACGGACCGTTCCTGTTGTCTATCCAGACAAACATGCACCTACCTGCTCCTGTGTTGGCATTAGTTCTTGATTACTTAAATACCTGACTTGAACACATATAACTTGGGGTATGGGGAAATCAATGATGAAACCTGACTTGTAACTCGACAGTTCGATACCTGTTCTAATCAGTCTTACGGGCTAGGCCAGCCCCGGGGTGATGATGCTGACATCACTCATCTGTACATGCTACCTTTTACTGCCTAGCGGCACGTCTCAGATTCAGCCCGAGAATCTTGACCGTGGTACCGGGCACGCACGGGATACTATTGAGTTACATCGATGATTTATCAAATTGATTTCAAAGACTTGAGAGTATTTAACCCAATAGGCCAGTTTAGATTACTCACTGCACACTACCTGTCACTGCCCTGATTTATATTACTGTTATAATTGCTTTACCTTTTATGATTATACTTGCATGTCTTGCTACCCTGTTTATAAATTATTGTTTGATGTTATGACGCACTGACGTCTGAGTTTTGCATGGCCCAGATCCTCTACCTTTGTTGTAGACTGATCAGGAGTATTGCCGCTGTTAGACCGAGCGGTGAAGATCCTGTTGGTATGCAGTTTTACTTTCCAGGTGTTTCATTTATTGTATCTTTTGCTTCCGCATATTATCATTTCTTGACTCATTTATTCTGGCTCATGGACATGTACTAGATAGTTTAGTCTACTTTCCTGTTCTTGATATCTCTACAGCCGTAATGTGACTGTGGATGGATTTTTCCTATCTACAGGTAGCATGGTTGGCTATGTCACGTGCCCATCTTAGTGTACTCTGGGAAGCGGGGCGTGACACTTTTTCTTAAAGGAATTGAATTCCTATCATTTTGTGAGAATTAAATTCTCTAAACTCAGTTCCTCCTCTGTGTTTTAGATCTGCATGGCAGGATCTCAACCCAATGAGAATTAAATTATCAATTCATGGGGAGATGTGCACTTTGCAGATCCTCCACCAGAGAAAGAACTAAGTTCTTTTCTTTATATAAGAGTTAAACTTTTTTGAGAATTAAATTCTCTTTTTAAGCCTCCCTTTTCTTTTCTTACCTAAGGTTTTCCTTTTGCAGAGAATCGAAGGCTCTATCTCTATCTCTCTCTCTCTATGTATCAAAAGAAAAAGATCCAAAGGTCCTTCTCTTCTTTCTTGGCTCCTATTTATAGGAGAAGGAAGAGAATCAATCTGCTTAGTAAATCTCTCGTTGAGAGATTTGATTTGTATGTTGAGAGATTCGATTTATATTTATCATTAATCCGGGCCTTTAGATTGTTAAGTGAATTTTATTCACCGTTGGATTTTAAATCCAAAGATATCTCTTTGTTATCTCGGTTTGATTTAGGGGGGAAATCTTTCCAAGTCCAAGATTTTTCCATAAATTGGTGATATTTAATCACCTTTAGATTTTTAATCCAACGGTTTCAAATAATCCTTCTCTATTTTGGAAAGATTTGAATGATCTCTTCTCAGAATTTAATTCTGTTAAAGAATAAGGCTCTTAAAGACGATCACGTGTGGCCACGTGACCCCTGGTCATGTGTAGGCACGTGACCCCTGGAATGGGCTTCCCTTCTGCGCTCTGTTCTCTGGCCGCTGCTTAACCATCACGTGCCAACACGTGACCACTGGTCACGTGTGAGCACGTGATGCCTCTTCTGAAGCTTTTTCTTGATTTTTAATCAGGGGATGAATGTGCTTTTTGCCGCTGTTTTGAGCGTCACGTGCCAACACGTGACAACTGGTCACGTGTGAGCACGTGATGCCTCTTCTGAAGCTTCTCCTGATTTTTAATCAGGGAACAAATGTGCTCTGTGCCGCTGCTTGACTATCACGTGCCAACACGTGACCACTGGTCACGTGTGAGCACGTGATGCCTCTTCTGAATCTTTTCCTGATTTTTAATCAGGGAACACGGGGTATGTTGCCGTGGAGTTGACAGGTTTTGCATCTTCTGATGAGCTTTTGAGCGTCTCGATGAATCGTCGACCAATAGTACCCTTGGAGCAGCGTCTTCTGAACTAAGGTATGGGCCCCTTGATGCGCTCCGCCGACCCCTTCGTGTATCTCACGCAGGACGTAGTCGGCTTCATGGGGGGTCGACGCACCAGAGCAGAGACTGCGTGTATGACTTCTTATAAATGTTTCCATTGCTCCAGACGAATGGTGGGCTTTAGCTCGAAAGCGACACGCTTCCCCGCGGTCTTCAGGGAGTGTACCCTCATTCAGGAACTCTACAAGGGGCTTTCTCCAATCCCGACCTTCCTCCCGAGTAGTGTATACTTGAAGTGTTGCCTCTCTGTCTTCCACGCTTGGCCATGGAAAGACTTCGAAGAGGATATTCCTCTTATTGTTGGCCTATAGGAAGAGACTAGCTTGCTCAGGGTGTCGGCCTGGGCGTTCAGGTGTCGAGAAATCTGTTCCACTTGAATTTCGTCGAAGTTTTTTCGTAGTCTCTTCATCTTGGATAAGTACTTCACTATGAGCGGCTGCCGGGCCTCGAAATGCCCGGTCACTTGGCCGACGACCAGGGCGGAGTCACCGCGAATTCGGATTGTCTTCAGCCCCACTCCGGAAGCGTTTCACAGCCCGGCGAGCAAGGCCTCGTATTCTGCGGCGTTGTTCGACGCTCTGAATCCGAGCTTCAAAGAGTACTCCATTTCTGTCTCGTTCGGGCCTCGAATGATAAGACCGGCACCGCTCCCCTCCTCGGTAGAAGATCCATCGACGTAGAGGACCCATTCGGGAACGGAGTCGGGCACTTCCTCGACCGAGGGTTGGGACCCGGGAACAGGCGCCGACGCTGCTTCTTTGTTGGGGATGGTACACCCGACAACAAAGTCTGCCGGGACTTGCGCTTTGATGGCTTGCCTGGGACAGTATTTGATGTCGAACTAGGATAACTCCCACCTCTATTTCTTCAGACAATCAGATGATTCAGAGGGGGCAAGAATAGCCCCTATGGGCCGCTCGGTGAGGACGAGGATGGTGTGTGCCTGGAAGTAGTGCCGTAGCTTTCTTGAGACGACGATAAGTGCCAAGATAATTTTTTTTATGGACGGGTAGCCCATTTCCGCGTCTTTAAAGACATGGCTTATGTAGTAGACCGGCTCTGTACTCCTTCGACTTCTCGGACGAGCACCGAGCCAGCAGCATGATCAGATATCGCAAGGTACAATAACAGTGCATCTCTTTCGATTGGCCAGGTGAGCGGTGGGGGAGTTGCCAGGTACACTTTGAGTTGCTCGAAAGCGTTCTGACACTCTTCCGACCATTCGAATCTTGGGATCTTCTTCAGGGCTTTGAAGAATGGGAGGCACTTTCCTCCGGATCTCGACATGAAGCGACTAAGAGCGGCCACTCTCCCCGTGAGTCGCATGATCTCCACGTTACTCTTCGGCGTGGCCATGTTGAGGATGGCGCCGATCTTCTCCGGGTTAGCCTCAATTCCTCGGTGGGTAACCATGAGTAATTTCCCGCTAGTGATCCCGAACGCGCATTTGGCGGGATTCAACTTCATTTTGTACTTGCGGAAGATGTCGAATGTCTCGCCAAGATCTTTGGCGTGCTCATCCGACGAGGTTGATTTTACTCATATGCCGTCGACGTAAATCTCCATGTTCCTCCCGATCTGCGATTTGAACATTTTGTTAACCAGGCGCTGGTCTGTAGCCTCGGCGTTTTTAAGGCCGAAGGGCATCACTTTGTAGCAGTATACCCCTGGTCCATGGTGAACGCGGTGAGTTCTTCATCTGCTGGGTTCATACGGATCTGGTTGTAGCCGGAGAAAGCATCCATGAAGCTGAGCAATTCGTAGCCTGCCGAGCTGTCGACAAGCTGATCTATCCGAGAGAGGGGATAGTTGTCTTTCGGGCAGGTCTTGTTCAAATCTGTGAAGTCGACACACATACGCCACTTCCCACTTGCCTTTTTAACCATAACCACATTTGCCAGCCATTCCGAATAGGACACATTTCAAATGAAGTTGACTGCAAGCAATCTATCGACCTCATCCTCGATCGCCCTTTGTTTGATCGGAGCGAAACTTCATTTTTTTTGTCTGACGGGTCGGACCGTCGAGTTGACCCCGAGCTTGTGTGATACTATCTTGGGGTCGATCCCGGGCATGTCAGCAGGCTCCCAGACGAAAACGTTCGAGTTTTCTCGGAGAAAGTGGATCAAGTCTTCGCGCCGGGCACCAGTAAAAGGGATACTGTAAGTCTACGGTAGCGTCCCGGCCGTCTGTCCGATGCCAAAATGTGGATACAAAACTTTTTCATAAACTTGAAACTGGCGCTAACGTATACTATAAACCTGGATCGAACCATTAACCTATAACTAGCAACTAGAGAAAGGGTTGGAAAGCTATACCGATTGATCCGTATCCTTCGGTCTTTGGCCACCATCCCAAGCTTCTTGCGGCATCTCCGATCTTTATCTCCTCGTCGGAAAGGGCACCACATTATCGAGTCTTTTTACGGGCTCCCGCTTCATCCGAAGCAACTCGGGCACGAAGTTCGCTAGCCGACG
This sequence comes from Agapanthus africanus, assembly GCA_030015575.1. Lineage (NCBI taxonomy): Eukaryota > Viridiplantae > Streptophyta > Magnoliopsida > Asparagales > Amaryllidaceae > Agapanthus > Agapanthus africanus. Next base: position 471,745,197 of record CM057349.1, read on the forward strand.
TGTCCAAGGTGAAGTAGAGAATGTGTGTGATCATTTTGTCTCTTGTATCCATTGATTCTCATCACATGAGAGTGTATGGATGGAGGTTGAAGATGAAGCCATTAATGGAGGTTGTGAGCTAGAGGAAGAAGAAGAAGAGGAGCCATTTTCTTTTCCTTTTGTTCTATGAAAAATGAGAGTGTTATGAGAAAAATACAAGACCAAACTCTTTACAATGGCTGCCTTTCTCTCTCTTCCTCTCATTTCAAACCACAAATCAATCACATAATATGACATTAGCATAAGAAAAGAGACCATGAGTCACTAATGAAGTCTATGTCACATTAAATGCTCAAAATGATGATTTAAGCTCACAATTTCCATTTGTAAACATTAATCCAAATGTTTACAACAACAAAAAGATACGGCAACATCTAAAGTAAATTCGTGACGGATCACAAGGATACCCCTCACCTGTATATACATACCTGCATCCGCATTCCAACTGAATGCGAATGCGATGAGACTAAAGTAATCCAACAAATCTAATACTAGGATCCAGCTTAAACCAAAGCCCACTAGTATGATCCGCCCGATCATGATCCGTGCACTACTGCACGTATATGATCGAACCCTGCCATATATCATACGGCCTCTACAACGTTTCGCCCGAAACTTAAAAACTGTCTGTGGGGGTCTCTAAAGACTCGTCAATACTTTAACTGTGGATTTAACCACTAGCACGTCAGAGGTACTAGCTGTACGTAACGGGCTACCAAGTATTGACCAAAAGGGAGGTCGATGAGCGAACTCATCCTGACACTCTACTGAGCCTGTCAGAGACAATATCCGTACAGTCCAGTCCATTCGTCTATGAGCATCACATGTCGGGCCTAGAGGGTTGGTAAAAGTCAGACCCCCAAAAGCGGTACAAGTCGTGTCGGAGTGTAGCCCAGAACACCCTGAGATACTACTGGAATACCTACCAGTAAATCTCCTGCCTTGGCCAAGGACTTCATGTAATGGCTCTCCTAGACACAGCGCGATCTCACCCCCAATACCGGGAAAGACGAAACCCCTGCCGATCCGCTCACTGCCTCCATGTGGCTCGGGACTGTACCCAACTAAAACTTGTTTGCACGACTCCTTTGAGCCGTAGTAGGGTAGTAATCAAAGCACAGTGGGAACTCACACGAGACAAATGACGATCTCAGGTCGATGAACTAACCTGTACACATGTCACCAGGGAACTGCTATCTGACGTCAGGTATAATACCAACTAGCATATTCCCGGCGAGTCCTGTCCGGTGTACTCATAACCCAATGAGCACCTGTATACATCTTAGGTGATCCAACTGACACCAATGGCTTGTGAAACCAGCCACCGCCCCTCATCGGGGTCTCGACTGTATACACTAGTCTACTAATGGAGTATCGATGCCCAGTCTCGAAACTCCCACGACTAGGGACCTTTTGAGGATGTGCTTATAGACCCAAGCTCCCACGTATATGATCACCATCATACCGCTGGTAGTCAAGCAAGAATCCTAAGGGCTCCATCAATGTGTAATAGCGACCTATAAGGTCACCTAAAGCAGTACACGATGATAAAGATAAACCAGATAGCATACTATCATCTTGAATAAGACTGTCCTACCGGTATAGGTCCTCCCTCAATCATTGCAATCACGTGCCTGTGATCCAATAATAAACTCTGAGGGCACTATATCCAATAGATACGATCAGGACAGCTCATTCCTTGTTCCCCTCGACGAGGGGGACCTCTGTCAGCACTTCTACCGGGTCTCTTCGGATTTCCTTCTGTTCGTCACGAGTATCTAAGGACTCCTGGAAATCATTTGCGCTTCCGAGGTCGTCGCTTTACTCTTCAGTAGTGGATGTCACTATGAAGCAAATCTTGGCGACTTGCTGGTTCCCATAGACCCGGCCTATTGTCACGCCCCACCCCCAATACAGAGAGTATTGTCCGCTTTGGCCGAAGCCGCACGGTTTTTCCCTTTAGAGCGAACCGGACCCGACCAGGGGCCACTTCCCAGGAGGTCACCCATCCCAAGACTTCCCTGGCCCGAGCACGCTTAACTACGGAGTTCTCAAGCTCCTGTAGTTCCGGTTCATTTAAAAGGCGCCTCTGTATTGAAGAGTGGTATCATTACATTTATAGTACAGATCTGCCCCTTTTCGGAATGTATTCCGAAGAGTCCCCATTGTTCTACAGTGGGTCCCACGGACTCAAGAGGTGGCCCCCACGGACTCAAGAGGTGTCCCCCGCCCACTTAACACGACACTTGGCGTGGCACTTTGTTCCGTGTGGCACTTTGCTCCGTGAGCAAGAACCGGGTCCCGACATTCTCCCCACCTTTGAACAAGGGTTCGTCCTCGAACCACAGACCTACTATTGAGGGACCGGCTCTGATACCATTTTGTCACGCCCCACCCCCAATACAGAGAGTATTGTCCGCTTTGGCCGAAGCCGCACGGTTTTTCCCTTCAGAGCGAACCGGACCCGACCAGGGGCCACTTCCCAGGAGGTCACCCATCCCAAGACTTCCCTGGCCCGAGCACGCTTAACTACGAAGTTCTCAATCTCCTGTAGTTCTGGTTCACTTAAAAGGCGCCTCTGTATTGAAGAGTGGTATCATTACATTTATAGTACAGATCTGCCCCCTTTCGGAATGTATTCCGAAGAGTCCCCATTGTTCTACAGTGGGTCCCACGGACTCAAGAGGTGGCCTCCACGGACTCAAAAGGTGGCCCCCGCCCACTTAACACGACACTTGGCGTGGCACTTTGTTCCGTGTGGCACTTTGCTCCGTGAGCAAGAACCGGGTCCCGACACCTATCCTACCTTGATCCAGCAGAAACTTGATCGCGAGGTGGTAGGTCGAGATCTGACCCCGAAGAGAGTTTAGCATCGGGCGTCCCAAGAGGATGCTGTAGGACGAGTGGATCCCGGCGACGATGAACTCCATCGGTACGGTCTTCATATGGCCTGCTTCCCCAATGTTAAGAAGGAGGGTAACCACTCTCTCGGCTGGGATGGAGTGGTTGGTAAACCCCGACAGGATGTGGGCTGTTGGCCGCAGGTTTGATGGGCCGAGCCCCATACGCTGGAAGCAGTCATAGAAAAGGATATCTGCCGAGGTTCTTGAGTCGACCGATATCCTTTGAACCTCATAACGGTGGATCCGTGCCGTAATCACGAAGGGGACGCTGTGAGGCAAGGATATACCGTGGAGGTCTTCATCAGTGAAGGTGATGGGCTCGACGATCTTGCATTTCTTCCGGGGATGGCCACTTGTTCCTTCGACGGGTGGGAGGCGGCGAACCTCGTCGGATCCATATGCGTAACCTGAAGAGACGACCATGATTTGGCCGATCGTTAATTTGCCGGGAGGAGGATGGTTGTCGTGCTCCCTGTCCGTTGTCGTTTTTCCTGCAGGTATTTCACCAGGTGGTCTGAGCGGATCAACTCCTCGATATAGTCGCGGAGTTGTTTACAGTTCTCGGTCGGGTGTCCCTGCGACCTATTATAACAACTCCAATTTTAGTATATATAAAATTGATTTAAATTTGAAGTATACTTGGGGTATTTAATGTTGCTGTTACCACTTTAAGTATTTGTTTCACACAATAATTACAAGAAGGAGCTTGTAGCTCATTGGTAATACCTTGCACTGTTGAACCAAGCCACCAGAGTTCAAATCCCATACCCCACATTATTTTTAATATTGATTTTTTTTAAAACCTTTAGAATACTAAGAGTTTACACGTGCATATCTCACAAAAACCCCACTACACCCAAAGATGTAAAATTTTCAGGAGTTAGATGAACCGTCGGGGGGGATCCTGGCCGCCTGACTCGGCCGGGAATCGGCCAAATCGGCCTTGACTCGGTCTGACTCGGTCCTCAGACCGAGTCACGGCCGAGTCGGCCGATTCCGGCAACGGCCCCAACATGAAAGTTGTGTCTTTTCATATTCCCAATGCACCTGCAAAATTTCAGCCTCAGACTACTTCCAGATCTCTTTTAAAACCCCAATTACTCCACTTTTAATACATTTTTAATATATTTTTCATTTTAACCTTTCATCTACCCTAACCCTAGCCTAACCCTATAAATACCATCCCTACCCTCTACCCTCTCACCCCAAAATCTTGAGCCCACTCTCTAAAAATTTTTCCAAGATCGTGTACCTTGAAAACAAACTCAAGGCGAAGCTCCGACGAATTCCCGGCGGAACTTCCGGCGACCGTTTTAGGAACTACCGGCGACGACGCAATACATCGGCGGTCCCTCTAGTTCCCTCTCACCCTATAGTATAATCTAAAACCCGTAAGTCCCTTTCTATCTCTCTTTTCCATTCTCAAAATACGAAATTGCAAAACCCGACGGAATCGGAACAAATCTGATTTCCGATTCGGTTTTCTATAAAATTCTACTTCTCACTAATACAATCATATCTAAACTTCCTCATGTTGACTATTAAACACTAATCAAATAATTTGATCAAGTTTCGTCACATGAAATGATAGCTTTTTCAATTTATCGTATTTTTCACTTAAATACCACATTGTTTTAATCCTTCATTTAACCCCCATCAAACTTGCTATACATTTAAAATAGATCACGAGGTAATGACCTACCTCCTCACACACTCATATGCAACACCCCCGAGAACCTAGAATACGAGAAAATAAACATTTTCATTTAAATACCATATATTTAATAAAACCATTTCTAAAGATTTAGTTTTGATACACTTTTTAAAGAAGTACCACTTATTATGAAAATACGATAAGTTGTGGACATTGGTCGTTTATCTAAACCAGACTTTATGGTGTCTAGGCGAAGCAAGAGAGAAAGGTAACTTTAAAAGGCCCGACTCACGGTGATTTGTGAGCGGATCCCTCCTTTCCTCACTTGTACTTACCTGGCCACAATTGGCGGTGAAGAGACGATTTGAGGCATCTCACAACTTGTCGTCTGGACCAGTTAGGAATGGACTAGTTGACTTCGGAGAATCTAGAACATACAATACGGAAAATATACACCTTTACAAATAAATACCATTTACTTCATAAAACCGTTTTCTAAAGGATTTAGTATTTACAATCTTTGCAAAGCGCCGCTACAACCCACTTTGGGGGACCCGTTCGGGATGGTGCGGTTTATCGCTCACTCTCGGGCTTAGTAGTACGAGATTCAGACCTCTGCAGGGAGCATTCGGCCTCGAAAGATTTAAAATACGACATCTTAAGAAAATGAGATTTTCTAGAATATAAAATATTTATTAAAATTATTTTTGTATAAATATATGTATATTTATCATTAAAATATCTATTTTGTTATGATATAAATATTCCACTTTTTCTTTAAAAAATCACAAGAATCAATTTTACACCAAAATACCATAAATTCCACATAAATCAATATTACAAATAAAATACCTTTATTTCTGAAACTAGGATATTTTCACTAGAAATATCATAATATAAAATCCACTTTCATTACAACTCTAAAGACAAATAATGAATACTTGAGGTGTATTTTGAAAAGTATATAAAAGTATTTTTTACATAAAACCCCCTCAAGTTTTATAAATTACCCTAAGAACCCTGGCAATTATAGGTTTAAGAAATAATCAAGACTTCGATTTAAATTTCTAATTGTCTGACTCGGGTTTAAGTCTGATTAATCTGACTCGAATATGATTCAAGTCAATCTACAATTTACAATCTCCAACATGAATCCATGAATCCAATTATCAATCTATACAACTTCACTGAACTGAACCATGGATATACATTCTATTTACATGGTTCTACAGTTATTCCACTTACATGATTCTACGGTTACATCAGTTTACTGATATTATGATTCCGGTCAGTCTTTCAATTATACACTCAATTCAATTTACAGTACAAAACAATACAAATAAAACACTACGAGGTTTAAGGGGTAGATTGGTACGGAAGGTGTTAAAAGTAGCACGAGGCGGTAAGATTAAGACACCTAACCTATATTCTGTTGCTGCTGTACTGTGGCTTAACGGTTCCTTGTACATTCCATTTGCCCTGGTCTCTAGCATATTGAGACCCCTCTCGTATACACTGGCATTCTTCTGTATCAAGATACAAACAATAGCGGTAACACAACAATACAACAAAATAATACAACTTTAAAAGATACCCTCTTATTCTGTCTATTCTACTTTCCTCTTATCTTTGGGACTTACCGAGCGACCTGTTCGCTGACGACATTCTATTTCTTTCTTCTTTGAATGTCGTCAGGTGGTTTGGACCCGGCAGAGATCGAGCCATCTGCAGAAGACTTGGAGCAGTTTGTTGAAGAACCAGAGCTCTAGTTTCATTGTATATTTTCCATTCAGTACTTTTCATTTCCTGTTATGCCATTGTTTAGGCATCATTTTATTTCAGTTGTATTTCCTTTTCATGCATTGTACAAAAGAATGTTAATAAATAAAAGTTGTTGTTTTTATTATATCTTGTCTCTTGTGTATTTATTTTTATATTGCTTAGATACGCTTTGCGCATGTACTTCTGAGTATATACGTAGCGAACCAGTCCCGTCCCCTTCGCCGTATACCGGGAAGCGGGGCGTGACAGGTTTTGTTGGTGACCCATGCAGGTTAGAGCTGTATGAAACTTTATCATGCAGTTATGTTCTGCATGAACAACCTAAGCAACATAACACAAGAACCAGCAACTAAAACATTCTTTACAATTCATGTTCCTTAAATTTTACAATTTCATATTCCTTGAATCTTATCATTTCATGTACTTGAATCTGTCCTAACCCAAATCTTTTTCAAGGTTATGGATTCTCCGAACAACACCAGCACCAACGTCAACAACACACCTCCACCTCCACTACCAATCATTCCTGCTGTTCCTATGCTACCCACCGAGCAAACAGTGCTACTTGAGGCGATCCGCAGCCTTCTTAAGGGACAACAACAACTCCTGAACCGTCATGAGACTGACGCACCTGGGATAAAGTAATTCAAGGCTTTACATCCCAAGCAATTCTCCGGAAAGGGAAGTCCTCTTGAAGCTGAGGAATGGGCACAAAGCATAGAGGATGATCTGGCGGCGGCACAAGTGCCAGACATAGCTTGGGTCCGTGTGGCGAAACTGCAGCTCACGAACAATGCTCGCAACTGGTGGAAGGCGGAAGAAAGCCGTCTTGTACAGCCTATTGAATGGAAGACTTTTCGCGAGAAGTTCGACGCGAAGTACTTCCCTGTAACTGCCAGGTTTGCCATGGAGCAGCAGTTCATTCATCTACAACAAGGTTCGATGTGGGACAAGTCAGTGGATGAATATGACGCTGAATTCACCATACTAAGTCGGTAAGATATGTCACAGTATTTCAAATTTCTAAAATATCACATACTACACAGCTAACACAATCCTTTAAACAGATTCGCGGCACGCTTGATACCGACGGACGAGATCAGAGCCCGTCGCTTTTAGCAAGGTTTGGACACGGAAATTCAGGCTGCACTAGCCACAGGGAAATTTCCGACTCATGAGGAATCTCTGGAAGCTGCCCGCAGTTATAAGGCAGTGATAAAAGAAAGGGGCAGACCTCAGTCTGCAGGAGTTAAGCACCCTGCCAATCAGATGGCAGGAAGAGCCTCGTCCAGGCCACTTTTTGTGCCAAGGCGACCCGGAGTACCGAACCATCGTCCCAGCCCAGCCTTTTGTACCTACTGCAAGAGAGCCGGACATATGATGAAAGACTGCCGGCGAGCTAACCATCTTTGCTTAGTCTGCGGCTCAGCTACTCATGATATTGGGTCTTGCCCCCAGAGGCAAAACCCAGTTGCTACACCCAGGCCAGCAAACAATTACCCACAGCGCCCAGCCATCCAAGCCCCTGCTCCAAGACCTGCACTACCTGCACCACCCAGAGGACCACAAGCTGCACCACCTCCTCGTCAGTTCCATCAAGCTCAAAGGAACGTTCCGAGGAATGCTCCTCAGGCCAGGAGAAATGTACCAAGGCGCTAGGCTTTCACGATGTCCGTGGAAGAAGCTGAGGCCACTGGCCAAGTCATCACTGGTAAACTTTTCTTCTCAAACTTTTCTTTTAGCCTTGTTTATCCACACACTTTCCCTGAACCTAAAACATATCCCACATATCTTAGGTACAATCTTAGTAACCTCACTACCTGCACTAGCACTATTTGATACTGGAGCATCGCACTGCTTTATGTTGCAACGGTTCGTCCGAACTCATGCGATTCCAGTATCACCGCTTGTATCCAGCTGGAATGGCAGTTCAGGAAATGGCGTTCTAAAGGCAACTATGGGATACAGCTTGTGTCCAGTCGTCGTCTGCAGCAGAGAGTTTTATGCTGACTTCAAAGTACTGGACATACCGAACTTCGATGTGGTTCTAGGAATGGATTGGCTTGGAACTTTTTATGCTACCATTGACTGTCGTCAAAGGAGGGTAGTATTCGAGATTCCAGACCATCCGGTCTTCTATTTCAAGAGCGGAGACCGTACCCTAGAGCCAAGTACCTACAAAGCAAAGCCAAGAGAAGCAGTAGTTGCAGCAGCTCAAGCGGAGGATGAATCAAGACCAGAAGTAGTTCGAGAGTTCGACGATGTATTTCCTGACGATATATCAGGTTTGCCTCCCGATCGAGCTCTTGAATTCAGTATTGATTTAGTACCAGGAGCACAACCGGTGATCAAAGCACCTTATAGATTAAGTCCGGAAGGTTTGAAGGAAGTCCGAACACAGTTGGACGAATTATTGGCGAAAGGATGGATTCGTCCCAGCACTTCAAGTTGGGGAGCACCTGTACTACTTGTGAAGAAGAAGGAAGGTTCATACAGAATGTGTATCGATTATAGAGCCTTGAACGAAGTCACTATAAAGAACAAGTATTCACTCCCGCGCATCGATGATTTATTCGATCAGCTAAGTGGATCTTGTGTTTTCTCTAAATTGGATCTTCGTTCAGGTTATCATCAAGTGAAGGTCAAGGAAGCTGATATTCACAAAACAGCTTTCAGAACTCGCTATGGACATTACGAATTTCTAGTGATGCCATTTGGAGTGACCAATGCACCAGCAATATTCATGAACCTAATGAATCAAGTTTTCCGGGAGTACTTAGACATGTTTGTTGTCATCTTCATCGACGACATCCTAGTGTATTCTAAGAGTCGGAAAGAGCATGCAGAGCACCTACGAATTGTCCTGGAAACTCTTCGACAACACAAGCTCTATGCCAAGTACAACAAGTGCGACTTTTGGATAAAACAAGTTGATTTCCTTGGACATATCGTATCAGGAGAAGGAATTTCTGTGGATCCAGCAAAAGTTTCAGTAGTTAGCGAATGGCCTACACCAAAGTCAGTGAAGAACATTCGAAGTTTCTTGGGTTTAGCTGGATATTACAAAAGGTTCATTGAAGGCTTTTCAAAGATAGCAACACCCCTGACCAAGCTCACACGTAAAGATGAGGAATTTGTGTGGTTAGAAGCATGCGAACAAGCTTTCGTAGAACTCAAGTCAAGATTGACATCAGCATCTATTCTCGTAATACCGGATCAATCTGGAGGATTCGAAGTGCATTGTGATGCATCCGATAAGGGATTAGGATGTGTTCTATATCAGCACGGTAAGGTTGTGGCTTATGCTTCAAGACAACTGAAGACTCACGAGCGTAATTATCCGACGCATGATCTGGAGTTGGCAGCCGTCATCTTTACTCTCAAGATTTGGCGTCATTATCTACTTGGTGAACGGGTGAACCATCTACACAGATCATAAAAATCTGAAGTACGTGTTTACTCAGAAGGAGTTGAATATGCGGCAGAGAAGATGGTTAGAACTCATGGCGGACTTTGACATCAACTTGCAATATCACCCAGGGAAGGTGAATGTAGTACCTGATGATCTTAGTCGCCAACCATTAGCAATGAATCTCACCGCTCAGTGGAAGTTTCAACAAGACTTGAATCAGATGGAGATTGAAGTAGTCATGCCAGGTAATACTTCAAGTTTGATGAATTTACAAGTTCAATCAACCATTGTCAATCAGATCAAAACAGCTCAAGCAAGTGATGCTAAGTTGCAAAAGATCAGAGAACAAGTGGAGAATGGACTCAGAACAGACTTCATCATCCATGAAGACGGATCTTTGAGATACGGCAGCAGATTGTGTGTACCAAAAGGTCCTGTACGGGAAGAGTTAATGAAAGAAACTCACAGCTCTCCCTACTCAGTACATCCTGGAGGTACCAAAATGTACAAAGATCTACGTCAGAATTATTGGTGGCATGGAATGAAGAGTGAAGTAGCCAGAAGTGTCGCAAAATGCTTGGTATGTCAGCAAGTAAAGGCTGAACATCACAGGACAGCTGGACTATTTCAATCGTTACCAATCCCAGAATGGAAGTGGCAGCACATCACGATGGATTTTGTGACTGCTCTTCCTCGCAGCGCAAAGGGTAACGATGCCATATGGGTCATTGTGGATCGACTCACAAAGTCGGCTCACTTCATCCCATTTCGAGTTGGCCAATCAATTAGACACTAACAAAGAAATATATGGAGGTAATAATCTATTTAAAATTTAAACTCTTCATAATGTACTATCTCGGATACCCATGAACTCATACAGGAAATTGTGAGACTTCATGGAGTACCGGTCTGCATTGTCTCCGATCGTGATACCAGGTTCCGATCACAATTTTGGCAGAGTCTGCAAGCAAGCTTGGGAACAAGTATGAACTTCAGCACGGCTTATCATCCACAAACAGATGGTCAGTCGGAACGAACTATTCAGATCTTGGAGGATATGCTCAGAGCGTGTACAAAGGATCATGGGAAGATCACCTGCATCTTGTGGAGTTCGCGTACAATAACAGCTACCAAGCAAGCATAGGAATGACACCTTTTGCAGTATTGTATGGAAGGAAGTGTCGATCACCATTAAGTTGGGACGACATCGGGGATACGGATCTACTTGGACCAGAGATGATAGTAGCGACCGTTGATGTGGTTCGTACTATCAGAGAAAGGATGCGCATAGCCCAAGATCGACAGAAACACTGGGCTGATGCAAAGAGACGACACTAGGAGTTCCAGCCAGGAGATCACGTATTCTTGAAGATATCTCCGAACCGCGGAGTGATCCGATTTGGAAGACGGGGCAAATTAAGTCCGAGATACATTGGACCGTTCGACATACTCGAACGAGTCGGTGAAGTGGCATACCGCTTAGCGCTTCCACCCTCATTGGAAGGAGTGCATAATGTGTTCCACGTATCCCAACTCAGAAGGTATGTGAGTGACCCCAGCCATATTCTTGATCATTCCGAGCTCACTATACAGCCCGACTTGTCTTGTGAGCAACAGCCTGTAGAGATCCTGGACAGGAAAGTGAAGACACTTTGGAACAAAGAAGTTAACTTGGTCCGAATAATGTGGAGGAAGAACACTCCAGGAGAATCCACTTGGGAAAGGGAAGATGAAATGCGTGCAAGATATCCTCACTTCTTTGTAAACTAGTTTTCAAATAAAAGTTGTAAATTTCGAGAACGAAATTTTTGTAAGGAGGGTAGACTGTAACAACTCCAATTTTAGTATACATAAAATTGATTTAAATTTGAAGTATACTTGGGGTATTTAATGTTGCTGTTATCAGTTTAAGTATTTGTTTCACACAATAATTACAAGAAGGAGCTTGTAGCTCATTAGTAATACCTTACACTGCTGAACCAAACCACCAGAGTTCAAATCCCATACCCCACATTATTTTTAATATTGATTTTTTTAAAACCCTTTAGAATACCAAGAGTTTACACGTGCATATCTCACAAAAACCCCACTACACCCAAAGATATAACATTTCCAGGAGTTAGATGAACCGTCGGGGGGATCCCGGCCGCTTGACTCGGCCGGGAAATCGGCCAAATCGGCCTTGATTCGGTCTGACTCGGTCCTCAGACCGAGTCACTGCCGATTCCGGCGACGGCCCCAACATGAAAGTTGTGTCTTTTTATATTCCCTATGCACCTGCAAAATTTCAGCCTCAGACAACTTCCAGAGTTCTTTTAAAACCCCAATTACTCCACTTTTAATACATTTTTAATATATTTTTCATTTTAACCTTTCATCTACCCTAATGTAACATTTCAAAAAAATACAATATTATTTTTGGGAATTTTCATAATTTAATATTAATTTTAACGAATATTTTAATATCTCAGTATAATTAAATACCGATAAATGGGAAAAAAAATTGGAAATTCTAAAATACGTTATTTTGTGGAAATATGCCATTTTTAAGTTTTATGGTTAAGTATATGCTATTTTAGTGTTAAGCGCGATTAAAAATCACTAATTGGATTTTTGGCTTTTTGTGCAAAAATGTGCACATAATCTTTTCCACACTTGTCATACTTGTTGCATGTTTAGGATTCATGGTAGTCTAGGGTTGCTATGTTGGATGGGCATGTGGATTAGCCAAGTTTAGGCAACCATGATGGTTTGAACCATTTGGTTAAGTTGTTGACCTTAATTAAGGGTATAGCTTTGTTTAAAATTGGTTAAGGTTAGGGTTGACTTATGGGGGAGAGGGAGAGAGAGAGAGAAAGAGCCATGATGGTTGTTCATTTATTGAGAGAGAGAGAGAGAGGTGGCTAAGGTTATGTCACACCATTCACTTCAACCCTTTTTCATGTCTTTCAAACCCTTTCTCACTCACATCCCTCTCACTCACGTCTCTCACTCTCACACTCAACCACAACAACAACATATACCACCCCCTCCATCAGCTGCAGCTGCTCCTGCAACACTTAAAAAAGGGAAAGGAAAACAGAATGGCAAGCACCAGCAGCCTGATGCAGCAACAGCAACGGTTACACCAGCCAAAAACAGCATCAGCTACAGCTGCAACAGCAACACCAGCAGCTGTAGAAGCAGTCCAGCAACAGCCCTTGCTCTTCCTCTTCTCTTCTCCTTCATCCTAGGACCCCTTGAGGTATAATCTTGCAACCCAACTCCTTTCTTGCTTGATCATGGTTATTTAGCTGAAATTTAGTGTTATAGTGTGATCTAGTGCTAGTTTTAGATGATTTGAGTGAGATTTGGGTTAGTGATGGATTTGAATGTGAGTACAGCCTTATTAAGTGTTGTTAAGACCAGTTAACCCTACTACCCCAGATCCCAGCAAAAATACCAGATTGTTCGATTTAGTGTCGGTTAGCGTTTTGTCGACTTTTCATGCCTTTCTGGAATCTGCTAGCACGCGGGACCTCCTAAAATAATTTTGAGTTGGCAGTGGGTTGTGCAGGCAAGAAGAAACCAATACCCAAAGCCCTAGCCCCAACCATTCTTTTTTGGCCGAAGATTAATTCCCTCTGGCCACAATTTGCGGCCAGAGCAGGAGGGAACTGCCTCGATTTTCGTGCATGGCCCTATTGCCTGTAAACTTGACCCCTGGCATGTCCAATTTTGTCTGATTCCAAATAGGGTAAAATCTGGGTTGATTTTCTTGAGTTGGCGCATGATTTACGACTTGTTTAGCATGGATTTGTGGTATTTGGCGATTCGTTTCTGTCGGATGACGTTTGAACGTCAACGGCAAAGGGTTAGTAACTGTGTTTGCACGCGAGGCTATAGGTTTTTACCTACTGGCGTAGCGTGTACCGTTTTGGTTTCCAATACGGTTTTCATGTGCTTTAGTGTTTGTGATATCCTTGTAGGTACCCCATATGACGTCGAGGCGTTGGAGATGCAAATGGCGACGTCGGCATCAGCACACGAGAAGTAAGGTGAATAGATTTATATCTACGAGGAGAAGTCGGGTGGATGGCGTATAGCACCCCCGCAGTCTGATGTCTAGTATACCATATAAACTATATATATATATATATATATATATATATATATATATATATGCTAGCTTATGTGTGACTTGGTTGTTTAGGATGTGTTAGGTGTAATATGCATAGGTTAGGGTTAGAAGTAGCTAATGTAGTTCCTAGTCGCGAACCCTAGAATAGGTTTACACCCACACGCACACACGTGCTGAATTGCTATGTTTATACTGTGACGATGAGGATATTGGAGGACATTGGAGATGAGCCGATGAGATTGGGCTTAGTGCCGTGTTATCGGTGATGTGATGTGATTCGTATTTGGGATACGATATGTGATTTTAGCGGGCCTTTGGACGTGTGTTTCACACACGCATTCTTACATATATAGATGGTATCGACTTGTACTAGACTTAGATCAGTACACCAGATTATGTGACATGATGATAATGATATCGGATATGTGATGAGAGAAATATGATATTGACCCGTACCCAGCTATTGGGATGCCGTACGACGACTTACCGTACGAGCTGTATTTTGATGATTGATCCGCACTCATGACTCGAGGATGTCAGATGATATACGGTATCGTACGCGATACTATTGAGGCGGGATCACCGACTATGATATTTATATTTACATATATATCGACTCAGATTTAGGTGGTTTCCATACCCCTCCCGATTGACTTGATATTTAGACCTGTAGTTTGCATTAGAGGTGTTAGACTAGACCCGAGTTATACCCATTTTAAAAACTGACGAATCGGGAATATCTTAAAACAAGCAAAAGGATTCTACGGGTATTTTCAAATGACGTATCTTTCGTAAAAACACCGTAGCCCTTATTTTACTAAAAACCCAATTTGTCTTATTTCAAATGGCACAATTGCATGACATATACATACTGATGTAGACTCTTCACTGTTGCGTTGATTTATTCGATTCCGCATTTCCATTGCTATTTGCATTGCATTTCATGTGTTATTGCTATATTACCATCATGCTGTTAGGACACCAGCACAATTATCGATGATGCATATGTTCTACATACACTGTTTGCCGGCTCACACACTTCATCATCGATAATTACCATGTCACTATACTGTAGTACTGTTGCATTCAGGATATGACTCTTGCATGGCATACTTGTACATATACTTATCGTACACTCATACTTGTGCATATACTTATCGTACACTCATACTTATGCACCTACCTGTCGTACACTCATATTTGTACACATACATATTTGCACATACATGGATGATATTTCTAGATTTGGGAACTGCAAGATACTCTTCAAAACTGATTTATTTTAAAAGAGCGGTTTCCCTCAATATGTGCATATTACCATTCCAGGTTGCATGATAGACAGATGTGCTTGCATTTCTTTTACATGTCGCATATATCATGCATTCGATTATACGCCTTGAGATATATTGTTTCCATGATATTTCTGGATTTGGGAACCGTGGATATTTCAAAAGAAAATATGTAATTGTTTTTAAAAAAAACCCGGTTAACCTTGATATGGTATTGCAGTGCGTCCACCATGTGTTTTCTCGGTGCTAGAGTGACATGTGGAACCCGATTCGAGGAGGCGGATGAGGCCGAATGCGGGTACATGGTGGACCCGGTATGGTACCCCGGGGCGAGAATGGATCGCTGTGTAGTAGACGGTGAGCCTGGCAGAGGGACTACTACCTACCGGTGATTGGTTGGACCTGGCGGTTATCTGAAGGATACTGACCAGAGTCGATAGATGGATACGGGACGACTTGTACTGCCGGAGCCAAGGGCCGATACCGCATACGGAGCCCGTGGGCTGACCCGGACTGACGGATGCCCGATATATGAGGATTTACATGCCGATTCTGGGCACAGTTTTCATGATGTTTTTGAGTGTCGATACTGGGCACTCCAGTTCCATGATTTTGATTATATCCTCGTACTTCCATGCATATGCTTATGATATTTACATGCATGATGCTTATTGTCATTGGGTGACGGGTGGACAGGATCCGCGTTTATACAGACTTTGATCACATACAGACTTGATTACATTGATCATACTTCATATGTATATATAACAGGGTATGAGGGCGCTGTTATATATACCCTTACACCAATATTAGTGGAATGGGATGCCAATATATGTGTATTGATATCCATTTTGATACTTCATCATATTTACTTCATGCAAACATACATTATATTATGACATGCTATTACCTGAGGCACTGGCACGAGTACTCGGCACCACCTACATGTTTAGATGTTACATTGCCACCTTATCATGCTTCAGACTTACCCCTTGAGGATTATATTATATCTGATCGTTTGACTTAGGATTATGTCATGCATTCGATTTCTGCTTGTAGATATTTTCTATTCACGAGTTGGCAACTCATCCCCGTTGTGCTACAGTTCTTGCAGGTTTTGCCGTACAGGTTCCATAGCGGCATTTCCGGCACATTGCTTTCATTTACGGGTGATTTGTTTGGTAGGTGAGTTCTTTGCATCAGAACCACCCTTGTTTATGTATTACTCATTGTATCTAGAAATTCCATCAACCAAAACTTGTATATTGTTTCAGACTTAGACACTAGTGATGTATTATTTTGACCTTAGAGTCGCGCCTTGTAGTATATCGGTTTTCATGCTGTTGAGTTTTCTTGAGTTCTGATCCTCGCCCTTCGGCGTTGTATATCATATTGCTTGTGTGGTTGTGACCGTCGATTGACGAAGAGCTAGCTCCCGCTCGGGGATGCATTTTGTCATTTCATACATATTATTTATGTTGTACCCCGTTCGGGGCAAGTATTTACAAAGGAAACCCTGCCGAAATTTTCAGAAAAGATATATGATTTTTTTTAAAATGCATATCCGGCTTAGTTAATTTAAAATCCCTGATTCCAAAACATGTTTTCTTCACTTTTAAAAGCTATTTACCTTACTTCTTAAAACCAGTTTTCTTTATTTTACTCCTTAAAAAGGTTTTAGATTTCTGGGCTTTTGGCTTACTTGGATTAGATGGGGTCCTATAGACTTCATATGATTCAAGTGCCAGTCACGGGCTATTTCGGGTCGTGACAAAGTTGGTATCAGAGCGCTAGGTTAACCTTGGTCGAATCTATGTTTGACTATGTGGAGCTTAGGGCGTCTATATGTATACGGAACTTAGGCTTGACCTTATGGAACTTAGACTTAGTCGAGGGGGTATTAGACCCGAACTTTCGTCGCGTAGGATGACCCTTGGTTGATGGAACAGGTAACTAAAGTAGAGTGACTACCGTGGGTATGTTCCGTGGCATACTTACGACACGCTACTCCGCTTAAGAAACCTTAGGATGTACATATTTTCGAGATCAGTGATTCTCTTCATATCCATGATTATACACCCATTTGAGATCCTCGATTCTATTAGTTTCATTATCATACTTTCATTGATACTATTCCTTCTTATGATCATGTATCCATTCTGGATCTGTTGTTTTCTTTCATGCCATTGATCTGCTCTCTTCGATACTCGATTGAGGTTCCTGTCGCCATTGTTTGAGCGCAGTTTGGGCTGCTGCTAGAGTTACGGTCAGGACGAGCTCGTCTGGTACGAGGGCCGACCATTGTGTTTTCTGGTGACATGGGAACGTCTCGAGTTAGTATTGATGATTGTGACCTCTTATAGAGGCGAGTGATTGGTTTTACACCGAATGATCGGGCCATTGTTAGAGCTGCCAGTTGAGAGAGGACTGTTGATGTACAGCATACCTCAGAGATTATGATGTCGCCTACCGTGCAGACAGATGAACCAGCTATTGCTGAGATTGATAGAATGTCGCATCCGGAGCTTATGAGCTGAGATCGCCGGAGCTTCCAGGCAAATATGAGACAGATGATAGCTAGTCTACCCGATTCGAGAGACAAGGGTGATTCGTCCGATTTATGCGCCGGAGCAGGCCCAGTTGAGTTGAAAATTTCCAGTGTGGAGAGTCTTACTCAGATCTAGAGCAGACCGATTTAGAGATGACCACCAATGTATCGCCTTTCCTGGAGGAGTGAGGCGTTGTTCAGTGTACAGACGAAGGAGCCAGTTGTTGCTGCGAACGACAAGATATCGCCCAGATGTTGGAGCTTTTGCGGTAGGGGTTGTACTTAGAGATATGATAGAAGGTCGCTAGTCACCGAGGATGAATGACTAGGACATGTGGTTCGTTCACTACCCTGATGCGAGGTCATCAGATAGATTAATTCCAGCTAGTGGCGACTTCATACAGGTTCATTGAGGGTCGACAGAGACGATCGAATGTCAGAAACCTACTATTCCAAGTTTGAAGTGTTCGGAAAGACATGCAGGCAATTCTATGGACCCTCTAGAAGAATGAAACCTAACTGGACATAATGACCGTGTGAAAGCCTTTGAACCTTAGGGTTTGCGGCAGTTCCGCGGCACCATTAGTGAGGCTTGGGTTCGCCCTTCTACGGCTGGACCACTGATGCTGTGGTATGTACTCGATACTATTAAACTGTACCCAAGATGTTGATCTCTTGGGGGGTTTTGAGGTTCTGACGAGTCGATCGGATGGGTCGACATCATTCGGATATCATGTGATGGGACACGCGGCTTGGGAGACTCCAGATACAAGCATAGCCGTTGGAGCGCAGTCCATACAGCCACGATGAGACGAGTCCGAATCAGTCGACATTGGAGCCAAGTGAAGTGAAGAGTTCGCACGAGAATTCGACCAGGTGACGTTCCACTCCGTTGACATCAAAAATGCGATACGCATGCGGAGGCGTAGAATATGGATATACCTTCCAGAAGGAGTTGCAATGAGTATGCAGCCATTCCGGAATAAGAATTAGCTTCAGTAAAGGACGATGACTTCCGGGCAATTCGGCAAAAACGAGATAAGTTGAGACCTGGACCCAGGAGTGGTCATATTGCGCACACCCAGCAGGCCAAAGTTCGGCATCGTCGACGAGATAGTTGACCAGGTTCGGATAAATGACCTCACCCAGATGCGTTGTGAGTTGATCGAGGGCGGACGAGTATTGAGTATTCCTCCGATGGTTGGGACGCGTTCCCGAGGACCTGTTCGGCTAGACATCTTCTACAAAGTGATGAAACTACAGAGTACGCGATTTCGAGTCCGTGCGAGAGATTTCGGATTGACCGTGGCCGAGAACAGTGCAGTGCGTAGATAGCATGGCGTGACGTCATAGTGGGCGACGATAAAGATAAGTGGAACCAGAGGTTCGTGCGAGACACCGACGAACTGTCATTACTTTCCGTCGAGGCTAGAGACCTGATAGGCTTACAGAGGCATTGGGATACGGCTAGTTTCCGAGGAAATATGTGTGGAACACGCAGATGTCCAGAAAACGAGAAAGGATTTTGTAAGAGTACCAGCCTCCGTACAGATCGGCATAGGCAAGATCGGAAGAGACTTTGAGTGGGATTCCTTCCAGGATACTGCTGCAATAAGATTTGCATCAGGAACAGATGTGTGATGTGCATTCGGAGAGCCAGAGGCCGACGCCAGTGACATGCTGCTTTATGAGTGGTCGCGATGGTTGAGCGAGAGATGACCAGAGAAGTGACAAAACGGAATCGTCCCCGTTAGCACACCTGACATGGCCGATGAGCCGATTGATTGTGAGATGGATAATCCACAGGGAAGATAAGGACCCAGATATAGAGGATGCCAGAACGTGAGCAAGAGGCAAGTAGATATCGTGCGCTGCTAGCATTGGATACACCGACATCTTCTCGACCTTGAAGGAGGAACTACCGACGACGGTATTTATGAATTGTGATTTTGTGATTCGATTATCACGTATCCGTTATCTTGGATTTTGGGCGTTCTGTTTGCATGATTTAGTCTTGATGACTGAGTTTCATGATATTTGTTTTCGTGCACCATGGTGGCACTTACTGAGTATTTACGATTTCCGCACAGTTGTTGCACTTGATATCGTTTTCGTGCCTTGATTTCTCGTGTTCATGATTTTATAGGTTTCACACAGTTGAGTTGATTTTGTGCGTACATACGCACACGATTTGGTTTTTGCACTCGGTATAGTTCACACATGCTTGCAGTGCAGTGATTCATATTTTGTGGACTTAGATGTGCTGGACTTTTGTTTTGTGCACTTTATGCACCTGATTGGATTTTGCGCGTGTTCGACGCTTGATATTGGATTTCATGATTTCGTGCATGATGGATGCACCGGGTTTGGATTTTTAGCGCATGTTGGGCGCATGTTATGAGATGCGATTTGGTGCACACCAGATGCACTAAATCGAGATTTTTCGTGCATGTCAGATGCACCTGATTTTGCTGTCAGGCACACACGTTGCCTATGACCGATGTTGTGTGCACACCCGTTGCACCTTGATGTGGTTTTGTGCATATGTATGGCACATATATGGATTTTGTCTTCCGTGCGCATCGGACGCACGGGGTTTCTATATGCACTTTTTGGGACTAATTTCTTATGGAGCAGTACATTTTTATGATATTGTGATTTGTTGTCGTACTGAGCAGAACTAGTCAGATGACGGTACCTGAGTGTGTTTTGCATGCATTGATAGATTTCTAAGGGATTCCAAAAAGTGAGCTATAGTCTCAGTATTTTACATACGTGTCTGATATGACACGAAACATTTAAAACAGGGAACCCTTCTAAAAGTGTTTTCAAAACGGCGGATCGTGCGTACTAAACAAAAGATATATACGTATATGACTATTTCCTTATAGAAACGTCCGCCACTATGCAGTGTTATGCGCATTGCACATTGACTTTAAAGAATTTGGCATGCATTTCCTTCAAGATATTTACATGTACAGATTTGATATTTACATGTATAGTTCCGATTTATGGCATATCGGTTTTGCTTTGGATTTGGCATTCGTGTTTTCACCTTAACTCCGATGATTGCGGGATACTTGACGGAGTTTTGATTTCAAGTTATCTACTCATTACTCATGCGCATGTACGGCGCTACGGTGTGTTTTTTGTATCGATGATTTCGGAGCCCCGTTGATCTGGACATTTTATTGAAATGTTTTAGAATTTGGGGGTTTAAATTTAAAATTCAGGGACCGAATTTCTTTAAGGGGGGAAGACTGTAACATTTCAAAAAAATACAATAATATTTTTGGGAATTTTCATAATTTAATATTAATTTTTAACGAATATTTTAATATCTCGGTATAATTAAATACCGATAAATGGGAAAAAAATTTGGAAATTCTAAAATACGTTATTTTGTGGAAATATACCATTTTAAAGTTTTATGGTTAGGTATATGCTATTTTAGTGTTAAGCGCGATTAAAAATCGCTAATTGGATTTTTGGCTTTTTGTGCAAAAATATGCACATAACATTTTCCACACTTGTCACACTTGTTGCATGTTTTGGATTCATGGTAGTCTAGGGTTGCTATGTTGGATGGGCATGTGGGTTAGCCAAGTTTAGGCAACCATGATGGTTTGAACCATTTGGTTAAGTTGATGAGCTTAATTAAGGGTATGGCTTTGTTTAAAATTGGTTAAGATTAGGGTTGACTTATGGGAGAGAGAGAGAAAGAGAGAGAGAGAGAGAGCCATGATTGTTGTTCATTTATTGAGAGAGAGAGAGAGAGGTGGCTAAGGTTATGTCACACCATTCACTTCAACCCTTTTTCATGTCTTTCAAACCCTTTCTCACTCACATCCCTCTCACTCACATCTCTCACTCTCACACTCAACCACAACAACAACATATACCACCCCCCTCCATCAGCTGCAGCTGCTCCTGCAACACAAAAAAAAAGGGAAAGGAAAAAAGAATGGCAAGCACCAGCAGCCTGATGCAGCAACAGCAACAGTTACACCAGCCAAAAACAGCATCGGCTACAGCCGCAACAGCAACACCAGCAGCTGTAGAAGCAGTCCAGCAACAGCCCTTGCTCTTCCTCTTCTCTTCTCCTTCATCCTAGGACCCTTTGAGGTATAATCTTGCAACCCAACTCCTTTCTTGCTTGATCATGGTTATTTAGCTGAAATTTAGTGTTATAGTGTGATCTAGTTCTAGTTTTAGGTGATTTGAGTGAGATTTGGGTTAGTGATGGATTTGAATGTGAGTATAACCTTATTAAGTGTTGTTAAGACCAGTTAACCCTACTACCCCATGTTAGTTGTATGTATGCCCTAAAGGCCAGTATTGTACAGATGATGTATATTATATTGGATGCTTGGACATATATAGAGATGACTTTCTTGCTCGACATGATAGTATGCTATCTGGTTGCCATTTATCTTAACATGTACACTAGTCTCTTTATACTGTCTTATAGTTACATGTTGGTAAAGCCCTTAGGATTTGTACTTGACTACCTAGACTATGATGCAGATCATACTAGTGGGAACATGGTAGTCCATAAGTACATCCTTCAAGGTCCCTAGTCGTGGGTATCTCGAGACGGGGCATCGATTTACCAGAGTAGACTAGCGTATACGCTTCTCGACCCATGTGATGGGCGATGGATGATCCCATATCCATTGGTGTTTGACATCAGAGATGGTATACGGGTGCTCAGTGGAAACTGGGTACACTGGACGGACTCGCCGAGAACTCCCAGATGGTATTATACCTCACGTCAGATGGCAGTTCTCAGGTGACACTTGTACAGGTTAGTCTGTAGACCCGAGATCGTCATAGAGTCTTGTGTGATTCCCACTGTGCTTTGATCTCCACCTTACCACGTCCATGAGGGCGTGCAAAACGGTGGTCTTTGGGTACAGTCCCGAGTCACATGGAGGCAATGAGCGATAGGAGGGGTTTTGTCTCTCCCGGTATTGGGAGTTGATGTTGCGCAGTGCTCGATTGGCCGTAACAGGGAAGTCCCTGGCCAGGGCTGATCAGAGATTTGCTGGTAAGTGTTACCAGTAGTTTCTCGACCCGTTACGAGCCTCACATCAGCACGACTTATCGGGTTATTGGGGTCTGACGTATACCACCCCTAGACTTGATATGCGACGTATCAGACGAAGAGACTTGACTGTATGGTAAGTGTTACTGGTCGGATTCGCAGGAGTGTGAGCGGGCTAGCTCGTCGATCTTCTGATCGCTCAATACCCGGGTGGCCGTTACGTTTAGCAGACCGCTTGCGGCTTGTGGGTGCTTGATATGATCATCATCTGCTACCGGCGTATTGACGAGTCTTTAGAGTCCTACACAGAGGTTTCCTGGCTCAAGCGAAACGAAATAGGAGCGCATATGAGATATGTGCAGAACCGAGAATAATGCGTGTATGTGATACCGCATTACATTCTCGCGACATATGTTTCGAATGGTTATATTCGATATGACCTAATTATCGAATCATTGATTCGATAAATCGATGCATTGAATACTAGTCGGTTATGTGCGACATGACCGGATCATTGAATCAAGTGTTGATTTAATGATTTAATGTATAATTATATATTTGATATGTTACTTTACATTAACTAGTATTGGTTCACTTTAAACGGATTTTTCTCACTTGGATTGCACATTGTATATGTGATATACTTTCGTGCACTTTTCTGTATCATGTTTGATGATACTTGATCATATGGTTAAGTGAATAGAATTAAACCATGGTTATGTTGTAATTAGGGTTTTCCATATTTATTTATCCATTTATTTGTTTATTTATGTGGATAAATTCAAAATGAGAATGGTGGCTATATTTGTTTCTTGTATGAAGCTTCTTGAACCCTTGACTTTAGCAACCATTCTTATCCTCTTGCTTAACCCTAACCCACTCTTTGACCATGGTTTATTCTCTACACTTAACCCTAGTTATTGTTATGATAAGTATTGATTTATTATTCATTTTCAAGAACACTTATCATAATTCTAGCTCTTCTTCTTCTTCATCTTCAAAAGAAAAGCTCAAGGTCCATCAATGGCATCTTGAGTTAAAGTGAGCTAAATCCAATTCTAAAGTGAACCCACCTCCTATTTCTTCACCCTCTACCTCTTGCCAAGTTGTTTTGGGTGTTTACTTCACAAGTTTCACAAGTTTGTGAAGTCGGAGCTTGAGTTTGTGCAACCTCGACGTAGATCGTCTTTGACACAAAACCGACGACCTATTCCGCTCGCTTTCCCGATGAAGCCGATGATCGAGTCAAGGATTCATGATGGACAGCGAGGACATGACCACGTGGAGCTAAGGAGGCGGAAATCCGGATCTACAAAGGTTGTATATCCGTATCCTAGTAGTTAACTGTTAACTAGCTTTTAGTTTCGCCTAAACATCTAGTTAAGATCCGTAGTCAAGGGTTTCTCGGCACCAAAAATTTTAATTTGGCATGTTCGATGCCTTGTGAGAACCCACTAGGGTGCCTAGGAACCTTTCACTGGTATCAGAGCCTAGCTAGAGCCTTAGGCGAAGTCCCGACGACGTTTGAAGTCCGAACGAACTCGAAACCCTAGAATTTTAGAGCTCTCTGGACATTTTCATAAATCTGGGATTTTTCAATATTTAAAATGTCTAAAAAATTCAGCATAGAATTCTAAGCATTACTGTGCAAAACGATCCCATCAACTGTTCATTAAGCCGCGGAAGCGCGGCAGAAGCATGCTTTCTGCCGCCCTTCCGCGGTCAAACAGTGACGTCATCCCATTATTTTTGCACAGTAATACCTGATAAATTCTTGTGAGTTTTATGGATATTTTTAAATTAATTTAAGGGTTGAGTGCTCTGGAGTTATATTGGGAATCGATGAATTCGATCGGAATATCAAACTTTGTCTAAGTGTTTTTCCAGATAACTGTAGAATATGTTAAAGAGTTCGACCGGATACGAATACCCAGGTTTTCCCCTGCCAAAATATCCAAGTGTTGGATTATTGTGTGGTTAAAAGACGTTCTAAGTAGTGCAAGTAACGCGATGGTCCCTCTAGAAGACACAAACCTTAACTCGATTATGTGACCGTCTTGAACTGCCCTTTGAACCTTCGGGTTTGGGGCAGTACGGCGTGCCACATGTGAGGCGTTAGCTTGACCCTTCTACGGCTGGACCGTTGGTACTGAGGTATGAAGTGAATGTCTTTGAACCTATTTCATGTGTTGATCGGTGTCGGGAAAACTTGGGTGTTCGAATGTGCGATCGGAAAATTTGATATATTCTATTTATCCGGAATTGGATACAATAATTGGAATTCACAAAAGGTTATGAGATAACTGGATGAATGTTATAGATCTAGCAGTTTAGTTTCACAAGATATCGAAAAGAGTTTTCGATGATGGGACTAAAATGCGGGATTTATAACTGTTAGGCATGTGATGTCTAAAGAGATTGCGGATTCCAATTGTTGTAGTTTTACACTTTCTTTTCTGTGACCGTAAGTGTAGTATGTTCATATCGCCGGTTTCGTTGCTATACGTCAACGACAATTGGGGTATGCATACTTACTTACGTTGATGACATGTGATGTTATGTGTTGCTGGATATGTTATATTGGATCGTCGTATTCGAATAGCCGGGGGTTTTTATGTGAGATGAGTGTTTTTCATTTTCATTCATGTAAAAACTTGTATGTAATATTCTTTTATTCGGGGCACTTCCAGGATGCGGGAGTTGTCACCCTTTGTATATTATTTACTTTTCTGCATTAGGATAGACCCAAGGAGGGGAGCACAAGTAACCGGGTTCTGGGGTCCAGTGGGAGACCAACTCGAGGAGTCGAGTCCGGGTCTCCTAACCCTAGAATTGGCAGGGTTGCTTGCCGCTCTCGTAGGGGTCTAGGGGTGTGGGATTGGCTATTCATCACGACCGTGGAATCCGTGTTTTATACTGGCTCGTATTGAAAACACGGACGTCCTAGTATATCCAATATTTCATATGTTTATTCTGCTGCGATATCTGTGATGTGATTCTGTGATGGATATAGTATATAGTATATATGATATATTATATAGACGTTACTTATGTTTTACACCTGCGCTAGCCCTGCCCTGCTCTGTCGTTAGTTACCTAACCTAACGGTGCATGAGAGGACATCGAGGCGAATGCGGATGGCATAAGTGTACGTCATATCTATCTGTGATGTTTAGGTATTAAATGATGGGACTTCATTAATGTGATTAATGAAAGATAAGAAACCTAAGATGTTGTAGAATCGAATTTTAAAATAAAACAGGTAGCTACAGTTTTTGCTTTGCACAGCGATATATATGATATATCCCGCACCTCATTCGACGAGGAAAGGACCGAGATCCCTTCACCGGGAGTGACTCCTTTAGCAATAACTGGAAGATGCTACACATTCGGTTTGCTTTTGACTGCTTTTGCGATTTTGCTTTGCATAGCGATATATATGATATATCCCGCACCTCATTCGACGAGGAAAGGACCGAGATCCCTTCACCGGGAGTGACTCCTTTAGCAAAACTAGAAAAGCCTCAAAATCACTCCATTTCAAAACATCATTTGATTCTACAACGATATCAAGTTCATTACGCTTATGGTTTTATGAAAACCTGCGTAGCCCTCCGTCATTTCAGATAAGTATTAGTTAGTATTCGTGCTGCGGTTGTTTGGCATGCGTCAAGGCGTAGTGTACGGTAGCTAACTAGTGCTTATCTGCCAGCATATGATGCGATTGGATTAGGGTATTCGTACGGCGTTGTTTGGCATGCGTCAAGGGTCGTGCGGGTGGGTTTAATTCAATCAAGAAATGACGGGTTGAACTTGACTAGCAGACTATGGGTTGTTTGGCATGCGTCAAGGTCATAGCGAGCTAGGGGCAAAATATTATCGGGAATTTCAAGTGTTGAAATTTGCAATGAGATTGCATACCTTCTATGAGATAGTTGGATCCCGATACCCGCTGCGAGTAAGAGTTACTCCTGGGAGAGTTTTACACATTACAATTAGCCGATCAAGTAGGTGACTAGAAAGGTGTTAACGAGGTTACGCCTCTGGGAAAACGAGGTTTACAGTAATTAGGTTCGTGCGAAAGCACGGGGGACCTCCCTCAAAGTACCGACACTGGCCTGGCTGAAAGATTGGCGAACTTGTAGTGTGTAATTAATCCCGGCTAGTCTTTCCTTTTAGGGTTTGGAGAAAGATTTGATAAAAAGCAGTGGGAGCCATCCTGATTAGATAAGATAATAACCAATCTGATCTTGCACGAGCTTACGCTAAAGTGTTTTCTTCTCTCTCTCTCCAGGTAGCGACCATTTCATGCCTTAATAAAGATAATAAAATGGATGTATTGACCGAACCCTCATGTTATACTGTGCAGGGGAACGTTGAACCCGTTCTATCTTATAAGTGTTATAAGAATGAACAGGAAACTGGAGAATATCTGGATTCTCACACCGCCCAAACGAAGAACATGCATGTTGATGCATCATCTTCGGGTGTGTTTGTCATTGAGAACTGTTTCTCAGTTCACCCTACGTCCTGGGTATTAGATACCGGATCAGGATCCCACATATGTAAGATGTTACATGGGCTGCGAAAAGGTAGAGAACTGGGAAAAGGTGATCATTCCGTTCAAGTAGGGAACGGTGCAAGTGTTGCAGCCAAAGCAGTTGGCGAATATCACCTAGTATTACCAAGTGGTGATACATTCATTCTGAATGAGTGCTATTATATACCGAACATGATGTGCAACATTATATCAGTTTCTTTATTAAGTAAAGATGGATATAATTTTGTAGTAAAGGATAATGTTATGAACATATTCCTAGATCAAAAGTTGATTGCATCAGGCTCGCTACATAATGGCATGTTCATTCTAAATCAAAATACAGTCCTCAATATACAAAACACACACAAGAGGAAAAATTCAGAAATGAACGAATCCTTCTTGTGGCATTGTAGACTTGGTCATATCAATGCGACACGACTGGCTAAGTTACATAAGGATGGTTATTTGAATCCGTTCGAATTATCATCTTATGATACTTGCCATTCATGTCTCAAAGGAAAAATGACCAAAGCTCCGTTTAGAGGACACGGAGAAAGAGTTACTGAACTCTTAGGACTGATACATAGTGATGTATGCGGTCCTATGTCTACACATGCCAGGGATGGTTCTTCCTACTTCATTACATTCACTGACGATCTCTCTAGATACGGGCATGTGTTCCTGTTGAAACACAAGTCTGAAGCTTTTGAGAAATTCAGAGAATATAAGCACGAAGTAGAGAACCAAACGGGCAAAAGTATTAAGATCCTCCGATCTGATCGAGGAGGAGAATACTTGAGCAATGAGTTCCAAGATTATCTAAAAGAGAATGGGATTCTCTTTCAGCTTACTCCACCTTATACACCACAGCACAACGGTGTATCGGAACGAAGGAATCGCACCCTATTAGATATGGTGCGTTCAATGATGAGCACAGCTGAGTTACCTATTTCCTTCTGGGGGTATGCGCTTGAGACAGCCATACACCTATTGAATATGGTTCCTACCAAATCAGTGCCTACCACTCCATATGAGATATGGAGAGGGAAGAGACCATCTCTTAAGTATGTTAAGATATGGGGTTGTCCAGCCTATGTCAAAAGACAAAATCCGGACAAACTCGAGGCAAGATCTGTCTTATGTAAGTTTGTAGGATATCCCAAAAATTCACAAGGGTATATCTTCTACCACCCCGAGGAACAAAAGGTGTTTGTTTCTCGACATGCCACTTTCTTAGAAAAAGGTTTTCTTATGAAACAGATTAGTGGCATTGAGGTAGAACTGGAAGAAGTTCCAGCAACACAAACTGTAACAGAAGACTTGGTGGAACCAGAGGATTCAGTAGAACTCAACGAACCCCAGCCTCTCCGCCGATCTAGTAGGGTATCTCGTCCACCTGAGAGATACTACGGTTTTCTCATTGACGGTGGAAGCGAGGATTGCATCATGGAGGATGATGACCCAACTAGCTTCGAGCAGGCCATCACGAGTAGGGACTCAGTGAAATGGCTGGATGCTATGCGGTCCGAGATGGATTCCATGTACACCAACAAAGTATGGACTTTGGAAGTTGCTCCTGAAGGGGTAAAACCCATTGGGAGCAAGTGGATCTTCAAGAAGAAACTTGGTGTAGATGGGAAAGTGGAGACTTTCAAAGCTAGACTTGTAGCAAAGGGTTTTCGTCAAAGACCAGGTGTGGACTATGACGAGACCTTTTCTCCAGTGGCTATGCTTAAATCCATCCGAATCATGCTTGCCATTGCTGCCTTTCATGACTACGAAATCTGGCAAATGGATGTTAAGACCGCCTTTCTAAATGGTGATTTAGAAGAGTGCGTGTACATGACTCAGCCAGAGGGCTTCGTAGACGGTGGGAGCAGCGGGAAGGTATGCAAGCTGCTTAAATCCATTTATGGATTAAAGTAAGCATCGCGGAGTTGGAACATCTGCTTTGACGTCGTTATCAAAGAGTTTGATTTCGTCAAAAATCCAGATGAACATTGTATCTACAAGAAGGTGGCAGAGAGTAAGGTTGTCTTCCTCGTATTGTACGTGGACGACATACTCTTGATAGGAAATGATATTCCTATGCTGCAATCGGTCAAGCTCTTCTTATCACAAAGATTCTCAATGAAAGATCTTGGTGATGCCTCCTGCATACTGGGAATCAGGATCTATAGAGATAGATCCAAAAGGATTTTGGGATTGTCCCAATCCAGGTACATTGACACCATACTAAAGAGGTTTAGTATGGAAGAGTCCAAGCGTGGGAACATGCCCACGATCTCTGGAGTCACTCTCTCCAAAGAGATGTCTCCCAAGACTGATTTGGAGAGAGCTCGCATGCAAGGGATACCCTATGCTTCGGCAGTAGGCTCTATCATGTATGCG
Source organism: Agapanthus africanus (assembly GCA_030015575.1). Classification (NCBI taxonomy): domain Eukaryota; kingdom Viridiplantae; phylum Streptophyta; class Magnoliopsida; order Asparagales; family Amaryllidaceae; genus Agapanthus; species Agapanthus africanus. The sequence goes on from CM057349.1 coordinate 471,774,922, forward strand.
ATGCTATGTACCAGACCCGATGTAGCATACTCACTAAGTGTAGTGAGCAGGTATCAAGCTGATCCTGGAGAGAGTCACTGGACAGCTGTGAAGAGCATTCTCAAGTACTTGCGAAGGACTAGAGAAATGTTCTTGGTGTATGGTAACGGAGAACTCCAAGTAGAGTCCTTTACCGATTCCAGCTTCCAGAGTGATAAGGACGACTCTAAGTCGCAGTCGGGCTTTGTCTTTACCCTTTACGGAGGGGCGGTTAGCTGGAAGAGTTCCAAGCAAGAAACCGTGGCAGACTCGACGATGGAGGCTGAATACATCGCTGCCAACGATGCTGCCAAAGAGGCTGTCTGGATCAAGAAGTTCATTACTGAACTTGGAGTGGTTCCATCCATTGAGCATCCAATACCTTTGTATTGCGATAACAATGGAGCGGTGGCTTTGGCCAAGGAACCCAGGTCCCATCAGCGGTCCAGGCATATTCTGAGGCGGTATCACCTGATCCGGGAGATAGTTGATCGCCGGGAGATCGAGGTCAGGAGAGTTGACACGAAGAACAACACGGCGGATCCACTCACGAAGGCCATTCCCCAGATACAGTTTGAGAGACTCTTCGGGATGCTCGGTATGAGATACTACAGCAGCTGGCCCTAGTGCAAGTGGGAGATTGTTAGTTGTATGTATGCCCTAGAGGCCAGTATTGTACAGATGATGTATATTATATTGGATGCTTGGACATATATAGAGATGACTTTCTTGCTCGACATGATAGTATGCTATCTGGTTGCCATTTATCTTAACATGTACACTAGTCTCTTTATACTGTCTTATAGTTACATGTTGGTAAAGCCCTTAGGATTTGTACTTGACTACCTAGACTATGATGCAGATCATACTAGTGGGAACATGGTAGTCCATAAGTACATCCTTCAAGGTCCCTAGTCGTGGGTATCTCGAGACGGGGCATCGATTTACCAGAGTAGACTAGCGTATACGCTTCTCGACCCATGTGATGGGCGATGGATGATCCCATATCCATTGGTGTTTGACATCAGAGATGGTATACGGGTGCTCAGTGGAAACTGGGTACACTGGACGGACTCGCCGAGAACTCCCAGATGGTATTATACCTCACGTCAGATGGCAGTTCTCAGGTGACACTTGTACAGGTTAGTCTGTAGACCCGAGATCGTCATAGAGTCTTGTGTGATTCCCACTGTGCTTTGATCTCCACCTTACCACGTCCATGAGGGCGTGCAAAACGGTGGTCTTTGGGTACAGTCCCGAGTCACATGGAGGCAATGAGCGATAGGAGGGGTTTTGTCTCTCCCGGTATTGGGAGTTGATGTTGCGCAGTGCTCGATTGGCCGTAACAGGGAAGTCCCTGGCCAGGGCTGATCAGAGATTTGCTGGTAAGTGTTACCAGTAGTTTCTCGACCCGTTACGAGCCTCACATCAGCACGACTTATCGGGTTATTGGGGTCTGACGTATACCACCCCTAGACTTGATATGCGACGTATCAGACGAAGAGACTTGACTGTATGGTAAGTGTTACTGGTCGGATTCGCAGGAGTGTGAGCGGGCTAGCTCGTCGATCTTCTGATCGCTCAATACCCGGGTGGCCGTTACGTTTAGCAGACGCTTGCGGCTTGTGGGTGCTTGATATGATCATCATCTGCTACCGGCGTATTGACGAGTCTTTAGAGTCCTACACAGAGGTTTCCTGGCTCAAGCGAAACGAAATAGGAGCGCATATGAGATATGTGCAGAACCGAGAATAATGCGTGTATGTGATACCGCATTACATTCTCGCGACATATGTTTCGAATGGTTATATTCGATATGACCTAGTTATCGAATCATTGATTCGATAAATCGATGCATTGAATACTAGTCGGTTATGTGCGACATGACCGGATCATTGAATCAAGTGTTGATTAATGATTTAATGTCATAATTATATATTTGATATGTTACTTTACATTAACTAGTATTGGTTCACTTTAAACGGATTTTCTCACTTGGATTGCACATTGTATATGTGATATACTTTCGTGCACTTTTCTGTATCATGTTTGATGATACTTGATCATATGGTTAAGTGAATAGAATTAAACCATGGTTATGTTGTAATTAGGGTTTTCCATATTTATTTATCCATTTATTTGTTTATTTATGTGGATAAATTCAAAATGAGAATGGTGGCTATATTTGTTTCTTGTATGAAGCTTCTTGAACCCTTGACTTTAGCAACCATTCTTATCCTCTTGCTTAACCCTAACCCACTCTTTGACCATGGTTTATTCTCTACACTTAACCCTAGTTATTGTTATGATAAGTATTGATTTATTATTCATTTTCAAGAACACTTATCATAATTCTAGCTCTTCTTCTTCTTCATCTTCAAAAGAAAAGCCCAAGGTCCATCAATGGCATCTTGAGTTAAAGTGAGCTAAATCCAATTCTAAAGTGAACCCACCTCCTATTTCTTCACCCTCTACCTCTTGCCAAGTTGTTTTGGGTGTTTACTTCACAAGTTTCACAAGTTTGTGAAGTCGGAGCTTGAGTTTGTGCAACCTCGACGTAGATCGTCTTTGACACAAAACCGACGACCTATTCCGCTCGCTTTCCCGATGAAGCCGATGATCGAGTCAAGGATTCATGATGGACAGCGAGGACATAACCACGTGGAGCTAAGGAGGCGGAAATCCGGATCTACAAAGGTTGTATATCCGTATCCTAGTAGTTAACTGTTAACTAGCTTTTAGTTTCGCCTAAATATCTAGTTAAGATCCGTAGTCAAGGGTTTCTCGGCACCAAAAATTTTAATTTGGCATGTTCGATGCCTTGTGAGAACCCACTAGGGTGCCTAGGAACCTTTCACCCCAGATCCCAGCAAAAATACCAGATTGTTCGATTTAGTGTCGGTTAGCGTTTTGTCAACTTTTCATGCCTTTCTGGAATCTGCTAGCACCCGGGACCTCCTAAAATAATTTTGAGTTGGCAGTGGGTTGTGCAGGCAAGCAGAAACCAATACCCAAAACCCTAGACCCAACCACACTTTTTTGGCCACAGATTAATTCCCTCTGGCCACAATTTACGGCCAGAGTAGGAGGGAACTGCCTCGATTTTCGTGCATGGCCCTATTGCCTATAAACTTGACCCCTGGCATGTCCAATTTTGTCTGATTCCAAACAGGGTAAAATCTGGGTTGATTTTCTTAAGTTGGCGCATGATTTATGACTTGTTTAGCATGGATTTGTGGTAATTGGCAATTCGTTTCTGTCGGATGACGTTTGAACGTCAACGGCAAAGGGTTAGTAACTGTGTTTGCACGCGAGGCTATAGGTTTTTACCTACTGGCGTAGCGTGTACCATTTTGGTTTCCGACACGGTTTTCATGTGCTTTAGCGTTTGTAATATCCTTGTAGGTACCACACGTGACGTCGAGGCGTTGGAGATGCAAATGGCGACGTCGGCATCAGCACACGAGAAGCAAGGTGAGTAGATTTATATCTACGGGGAGAAGTCGGGTGGATGGAGTATAGCACCCCCGCAGTCTGATGTCTAGTATACCATATATACTATATATATATATGCTAGCTTATGTGTGACTTGGTTGTTTAGGATGTGTTAGGTGTAATATGCATCGGTTAGGGTTAGAAGTAGCTAGTGTAGTTCCTAGTCGCGAACCCTAGAATAGGTTTACACCCACACGCACACACGTGCTGAATTGCTATGTTTATACTGTGACGATGAGGATATTGGAGGACATTGGAGATGAGTCGATGAGATTGGGCTTAGTGTCGTGTTATCGGTGATGTGATGTGATTCGTATTTGGGATACGATATGTGATTTTAGAGGGCCTTTGGACGTGTGTTTCACACACGCATTCTTACATATATGGATGGTATCGACTTGTACTAGACTTAGATCAGTACACCAGATTATGTGACATGATGATAATGATATCGGATATGTGATGAGAGAAAAATGATATTGACCCGTACCCAGCTATTGGGATGCCGTACGACGACTTACCGTACGAGCTGTATTTTGATGATTGATCCGCACTCATGACTCGAGAATGTCAGATGATATACGGTATCGTACGCGATACTATTGAGGCGGGATCACCGACTATCATATTTATATTTACATATATATCGACTCAGATTTAGGTGGTTTCCATACCCCTCCCGATTGACTTGATATTTAGACCTGTAGTTTGCATTAGAGGTGTTAGACTAGACCCGAGTTATACCCATTTTAAAAACTGACGAATCGGGAATATCTTAAAACAATCAAAGGGATTCTACAGGTATTTTCAAATGACGTATCTTTCTTAAAAACACCGTAGCCCTTATTTTACTAAAAACCCGATTTGTCTTATTTCAAATGGCACAATTGCATGGCATATACATACTGATGTAGACTCTTCACTGTTGCGTTGATTTATTCGATTCCGCATTTCCATTGCTATTTGCATTGCATTTCATGTGTTATTGCTATATTACCATCATGCTGTTAGGACACCAGCACAATTATCGATGATGCATATGTTCCACGTACACTGTTTGCCGGCTCACACACTTCATCATCGATAATTACCATGTCACTATACTGTAGTACTGTTGCATTCAGGATATGACTCTTGCATGGCATACTTGTACATATACTTATCGTACACGCATACTTGTACATATACTTATCGTACACTCATACTTGTGCATCTACCTATCGTACACTCATATTTGTACACATACATATTTGCACATACATGGATGATATTTCTAGATTTGGGAACCGCAAGATACTTTTCAAAACTGATTTATTTTAAAAGAGCGGTTTCCCTCAATATGTGCATATTACCATTCCAGGTTGCATGATAGACAGATGTGCTTGCATTTCTTTTACATGTCGCATATATCATGCATTCGATTATACGCCTTGAGATATATTATTTCCATGATATTTCTGGATTTGGGAACCGTGGATATTTCAAAAGAAAATATGTAATTGTTTTAAAAAAAACCCGGTTACCCTTGATATGATATTTCAGTGCGTCCACCATGTGTTTTCTCGGTGCTATAGTGACATGTGGAACCCGATTCGAGGAGGCGGATGAGGCCGAATGCGGGTACATGGTGGACCCGGTATGGTATCCCGGGGCGAGAACGGATCGCTGTGTAGTAGACGGTGTGCCTGGCAGAGGGACTACTACCTACCGGTGATTGGTTGGACCTGGCGGTTATCCAGAGAATACTGACCAGAGTCGATAGATGGATACGGGACGACTCATACTGCCGGGGCCGAGGGCCGAGGGCCGATACCGCAGACGGAGCCCGTGGGCTGACCAGGACTGACTGATGCCCGATATATGAGGATTTACGTGCCGATGCTGGCCACAGTTTTCATGATGTTTTCGAGTGTCGATGCTAGGCACTCCAGTTCCATGATTTTGATTATATCCTCGTACTTCCATGCATATGCTTATGATATTTACATGCATGATGCTTATTGTCATTGGGTGACGGGTGGACAGGATCCACGTTTATACAGACTTTGATCACATACAGACTTGATTACATTGATCATACTTCATATGTATATATAACAGGGTATGAGGGCGCTGTTATATATACCCTTACACCAATATTAGTAGAATGGGACGCTAATATATGTGTATTGATATCCATTTTGATACTTCATCATATTTACTTCATGCAGACATACATTATATTATGACATGTTATTACCTGAGGCACTGGCACGAGTACTCGGCACTACCTACATGTTTAGATGTTACATTGCCACCTTATCATGCTTCAGACTTACCCCTTGAGGATTATATTATATCTGATTGTTTGACCTAGGATTATGTCATGCATTCGATTTCTGCTTGTAGATATTTTCTATTCACGAGTTGGCAACTCACCCCCGTTGTGCCACAGTTCTTGCAGGTTTTGCCGTACAGGTTCCATAGCGGCATTTCCGGCACATTGCTTTCCTTTGCGGGTGATTTGTTTGGTAGGTGGATCAGAACCACCCTTATTTATGTATTACTCATTGTATCTAGAAATTCCATCAACCAAAATTTATATATTGTTTCAGACTTAGACACTAGTGATGTATTATTTTGACCTTAGAGTCGCGCCTTGTAGTATATCGATTTTCATGCTGTTGAGTTTTCTTGAGTTTTGATCCTTGCCCTTCGGCGTTGTATATCATATTGCTTGTGTGGTTGTGACCGTCGATTGACGAAGAGCTAGCTCCCGCTCGGGGATGCATTTTGTCATTTCATAGATATTATTTATGTTATACCCCGTTCGGGGCCAGTATTTACAAAGGAAACCCTGCCAAAATTTTCAGAAAAGATATATGATTTTTTTTAAAATGCATATCCGGCTTAGTTAATTTAAAAACCCTGATTCCAAAACATGTTTTCTTCACTTTTAAAAGCTATTTACCTTACTTCTTAAAACCAGTTTTCTTTATTTTACTCCTTAAAAAGGTTTTAGATTTCTGGGCTTTTGGCTTACTTGGATTAGATAGGGTCCTATAGACTTCATAAGATTCAAGTGCCAGTCATGGGCTATTTCGGGTCGTGACACCTAACCCCAGCCTAACCCTATAAATACCACCCCTACCCTATACCCTCTCACCCCAAAATCCTGAGCCCACTCTCTCAAAAATTTTCTAAGATCGTGTACTTTGAAAACAAACTCAAGGCGAAGCTCCGACGAATTCCCGGCGGAACTTCCGGCGACCGTTTTAGGAACTAACGACGACGACGCAATACATCGGCGATCCCTCTAGTTCTCTCTCACTCTCTAGTGTAATCTAAAACCCGTAAGTCCCTTTCTATCTCTCTTTTCCATTATCAAAATACGAAATTGCAAAACCCGACGGAATCGGAACAAATCTGATTTCCGATTCGGTTTTTTATAAAATTTCAATTCTCACTAATACAATCATACCTAAACTTCCTCATGTTGACTATTAAACACTAATCAAACAATTTGATCAAGTTCCGTCACATGAAATGATAGCCTTTTCAATTTATCGTATTTTTCACTTAAATACCACATTGTTTTAATCCTTCATTTAACCCCATCAAACTTACTATACATTTAAAGTAGATCACGAGATAATGACCTACCTCCTAACACACTCGTATGCAACACCCCCGAGAACCTAGAATACGAGAAAATAAACATTTTCATTTAAATACCATATATTTAATAAAACCATTTCTAAAGATTTAGTTTTGATACACTTTTTAAAGAAGTACCACTTATTATGAAAATACGATAAGTTGTGGATATCAGTCGTTTATCTGAACCTGACTTTGTGGTGTCAAGGCTAGGCAAGTGAGAAAGGTAACTTTAAAAGGCCCGACTCACGGTGATTCGTGAGCGGATCCCTCCTTTCCTCACTTGTACTTACCTGACCACAATTGGCGGTGAAGAGGCGATTTGAGGCATCTCACAACTTGTCGTCTGGTCCAGTTAGGAATGGACTAGTTGACTTAGGGGAATCTAGAACATACAATACGGAAAATATACACCTTTACAAATAAATACCATTTACTTCATAAAACCGTTTTTTAAAGGATTTAGTATTTACAATCTTTACAAAGCGCCGCTACAACCAACTTTGGGGGACCCGTTCGGGATGGTACGGTTTATCACACACCCTCGGACTTAGTAGTGCGAGATTCAGACCTCCGCAAGGATCATTCGGTCTCGAAAAATTTAAAATACGACATCTTAAGAAAATGAGATTTTCTAGATATAAAATATTTATTAAAATTATTTTTGTATAAATATATGTATATTTATCATTAAAATATCTATTTTGTTATGATATAAATATTCCACTTTTTCTAAAAAAAATCACAAGAATCAATTTTACACTAAAATACCATAAATTCCACATAAATCAATATTACAAATAAAATACCTTTATTTCTGAAATGAGGATTTTTCACTAGAAATATCACAATATAAAATCCACTCTCATTACAACTCTAAAGACGAATAATGAATACTTGAAGTGTATTTTGAAAAGTATATAAAAGTATTTTTTACATAAAACCCCCTCAAGTTTTATAAATTACCCTAAGGACCCTAGCAATTATAGGTTTAAGAAATAATCAAGACTTCGATTTACATTTCTAATTGTCTGACTCGGATTTGAGTCTGATTAATCTGACTTGAATATAATTCAAGTCAATCTACAATTTACAATCTCCAACATGAATCCATGAATCCAATTATCAATTTATACGACTTAACTGAACTGAACCATGGATATACATTCCATTTATACGGTTCTCCAGTTATTCCACTTACATGATTCTACGATTACATCAGTTTACCGATATTATGGTTCCGGTCAGTCTTTCAATTATACTCTCAATTCAATTTACAGTACAAAACAATACAAATAAAACACTACAGGGTTTAAGGGGTAGATTGGTACGGAAGGTGTTAAAAGTGGCACGAGGCGGTAAGATTAAGACACCTAACCTATATTCCGTTGCTGTTGTACCGTGGCTTAACGGTTCCTTATACATTCCGTTTGCCCTGGTCTCTAGCATATAGAGACCCATCTCGTATACACTGGCATTCTTCTGTACCAAGCTACAAACAACAGCGGTAACACAACAATACAACAAGATAATACAACTTTAAAAGATACCCTCTTATTCTGTCTATTCTACTTTCCTCTTATCTTTGGGACTTATCGAGCGACCTGTTCGCTGACGACGTTCTATTTCTTTCTTGTTTGAATGTCGTCAGGTGGTTTGGACCCGGCAGAGATCGAGCCATTTGCAGAAGACTTGGAGCAGTTTGTTGAAGAACCAGAGCTCTAGTTTCATTGTACATTTTCCATTCAGTACTTTTCATTTCCTGTTATGCCATTGTTTAGGCATCATTTTATTTCAGTTGTATTTCCTTTTCATGCATTGTATAAAAGAATGTTAATAAATAAAAGTTGATGTTTTTATTATATCTTGTCTCTTGTGTATTTATTTTTATATTGCTTAGATACGCTTAGCGTATGTACTTCCGAGTATATACGTAGCAGACCAGTCCCGTCCCCTTCGCCGTATACCGGGAAGCGGGGCGTGACACCTATGGAAGGCACAGTACGGGCCCTAGGTTCGTTTAGTCGCTCTATTGGTGACCGGAGGGAGCTTGAAGAATCGCTCACCCTTCGCCTCCTCCAACAGCTCGGTCTGAGAGATGTTGAGTGGAGTGTACTCCTGAAACTTTAGGGAGTATGGGTTTGGCCGATCGACCTTCTTCTTCTCTTCCCTGCCCCTCTTCTTTTGGTCGGCCTGGTCGCCCCGGGGTAGGTTTGCGTTTAGCTCATACTCGAGTTGGATTTCTTGCTCGGTCCAAGCTTTTACCTCGGCCATGGTCTTAGGTTGCGCTAATGCAAAGGAGCGGAGCTTGTGCCTAAGACCCGGCCTTAGAACGGTGATGACAATTTCGTCCCGGTGCTCGGGAACTTCGAGAAGAGCATTGTAGAAGCGAGTGACGTATTCTTTAAAGGATTCCTTGTCCCCGCTCTTTATGGTGAAGAGGTAATCGACGGTCCTTTTCTGTCGTCTGTTCCGGACGAAATGTCCGAGGAACTGGACGGCCAGCTCATCAAAGGCAGAGATGGAGTGTGGCTTGAGTCCTTGGAACCAGTCCCATTCAACCCAGATGAGGGTTGCGGGAAATGCTCGGCATTGAACGGCGGCGGAGTTATCCTGGAAGCTCATGTCCGCCGTGAATGTGTCCAGATGGTCCTTCGGGTCGGACTTCCCGTCGACGAGGGTCACCTTGGGAGGTTTGTTTCTGGACGAGACGTGTACGGCGAGCAACTCTTCTGTAACACCCGAGCCCAATGCTACTAATTTCAGTTACTGTTTGAGCATAGTGTGGTACTCATTTCATTTAGCGTGCTTGTTTGTTGCTTACTGTAAATTTTACCCGGTAAAGTCATTTCTTCATATAACAAATTTTAGCATTTAAAATAAAATTAAAAATAGTCATCTTGGCCTACTTGACACACCTAACCCCGTGGTGGCGTCCGTGCATCATGTTCTCGTCCCGTTCAGTGAAACGGGCGAGTTTGGATGGCTACGCGCTCGTACATGTATCCGTTTTGGGGGTATGCTTTTTAATCATAAGACATTTAATTTTAAAATTTGGAACCCGCTTAAAATCCTATTATTTAAATTTCAAATTTTTGGACCCAACCCGGGCGCGATTTGGAAATGTTTTATTTGGCGCCAAAATCCCAAATTTTAATATTTTAAAACCTTCGAATATATTTCCTAACTATACAAACCTTACTGTTAATTTAAATCTTTAAATCTTTTTCCTAACTAAACATTTTTCCCTTCAGCCAATCAGCACCTTTTTGTGGGCCCCCTTACCTCAAATCTCTCTCTCTCTCCCTCAAATCTCTCCTCTCTCCTCCCGTCTCTCTCTCTCTCTCTCCCCTGAATCTCTCTATCTCTCTCTCTCCCATATATTTTAAAAACTATTTCCCTCCCCATATTTTTTCCTCACGAGAACCCAACGAGCCCTCGCGCAAACCCTAGCCACCTTCACCCATCACCACCGCAACCCCATGCCGGCACCACCGTAGCCTGCGCCCGCACCTCCTCACCTCTCCAAGCCCCTCATCCTCCTTCCCGTGCGCCTGCACCCTCACCGCGACCTTGCCCTCGCCGCTGCAGCCACCTGCTCACCACCCGCGACCACCAGCAACCGTTCCAACGTCTCGCCGCCGACGATCACCTCGTCGTCTTTCCCTCACCATCATCCTCCTTCTCCCGGTGCACCCCAACCAGACCCACGACCACCTGCAACCCCTGCAGCCTCTCTGCGGCCACCGGCGACCACCCCTGCGCGCGTCTGCGCCGCCCCTGGTCGTCGCCGACGATCACCCGACCACCCCAGAACACCTTGTAAGTGCTTCTCTATCTCATCCTTCCTCTCTTCATTTTCAAACTGAAAAGAAAACTGCTGGATGAATTCTGCAGATCGCCGGAGACATCGTTCTCGCCGCCGTCGATCTCGCCGTCGTTTCTAGTGCCCTCTGAGACCCAGTGAGTATCCCTCATCTTCTTCTTCTTCCCCTTTCTCTGTTCCTTTCTTTCTTTCTCTAGATCTACACCCTTTAAAAACCCTATTCACTATTTTTGTATCTCGCCGGAATCCGGCCGTGCCGGCGACGTGTCCCGACGATCCAGCAAGGTACTCTGATCCATGTGGTTCCTTAGTTCGTTGTTTAGGTTCAATCCGTGAACCGTGCGCCCGTCGCGAGTTTCCCCGCCGACGTTACGTTCCGTTTTTCCCAGTTCGCGACCCGCCGAGGCAAGTACCCCTTGCTACATGCTATACAATATTTACATATATGTATTGACACCCTAAACCTGTAAAATTTAACTTGGTATAATCGTTTCCCATTTTCGGTTACAATATTGCATTATATCATTTTACTGTTAAACATGGAACTTACAGTTGGTAAATTGAACCTAATAACCATATCTACCTGTTCAATCACATTTTACTGTAAATAGCTGGTAGCAATTATCCCTGTAGTTCCGTTACATTCGGACACTCGTATGCATTTAACCTGAAATAACTGTATTGAACCGTTACATAAATTATTGCACCGCTAAGGGTGCTTAAACCTGTTAACATGACTAAACGGCTATATCGTCTTACTGCACTCTTGTAATTTGAATGAAACTGCTTATTATGTAATTCATTGCTTATCTCATGTTGTTAATACCCATGTTTGATTATATATCTGATTGTGAGCACACCCACGATATTGTTTACATCTTGACCTGACATTGCTACACACACACACACACACACACACACATATATATATATTGATACACCTGACATGGTACCGTATACTGTTGACTTGACCTGATGTACTATGACCTGACCCGTTACCTGATCTTGTGTCTAATGCCAACAAACCTGACATGTAGTCCTCATGGACCATTTCTGTTGTCTATCCAGACAAACCTGCTTTTACCTGATCCTGTGTTGGCATTAGTTCTTGATTACAGAATACCTGACTCGGCATACATAACTTGGGGGTATGGGGAAATCAAAGGTGAAACCTGACTTGTAACTCAACAGTTCGATACCTGTTCTGATCAGTCTTACGGGCTAGGCCGGCTCCGGAGTGATGATGCTGACATCACTCGCCCATCCTGCTACCTGTTACTGCCTAGCGGCACGTCTCGGATTCAACCCCGAGGATCTTGACCGTGGTCCCGGGCACGCACGGGATACTATTGAGTTACATCGACGATTCATCAATTTGGTTTCAAAGACTCTAGAATAGAAAACCTGATAGAACAGCTTAGTTACCCACTGCACACTACCCTGCACTGCTTGATTCACATTATTGCCACTCTCGTTTTATTCATGTTTATATTACATTTCCTGCTACACTGTTCATATTATATTACTTGATGACATGACGCGCTAACGTCTGGGTTTTGCATGGCCCAGATTCCGTACCGCTGTTGCAGTCCGAGCAGGAGTACTTCAGCCAGAAGGCTGAGCTGTGAGTTCAGTAGTAGTTAGTTTTATTTCCTGCATTTATTTCCTGATGTGAGCCCGCATTATGGGACATACTTTTCAGTTATTTGTATTGGATCATTTGCTTCCGCATTTATTTATTATTGACTCCTGTTATTATGGATTATGGACATGTTTTAGATAGTTTTATTTTGTTCTTGATATCTCTACAGCCGTAATGTGACTGTGGATGGATGCTTCCTATCCACAGGTCGCATGGTTGGCTATGTCACATGCCCATTTTAGCGTACTCTGGGAAGCGGGACGTGACATGGTTCTTTTGGTATCAGAGACATAGGTTAACTGGGTTGATTCTTTTTGTAGTTGGGTATTGTACCCAATACACGAATCAGAATACCTGTGTTTAGGAAACATGTCCTACCACCTTGCCGTTTACCATTCTTGAATCACATTCTTCCTGATTATATCTTTACGATGTGCAAACTTCCTTTGCATATCGACTCGAAAACCTGCTTCCTTGTTATCTCTAGGACTTAGGCGACTTGGGTGGAGTTAAGTAATTGTGGCTATGATATCGCGGCATAGTTACAATGCGGTACTCTATTTAAGTATCTTGGAGTTCTAGCTTTGATCTATATATTGAATCTATCATCATGCTAATGTTGGGTGTTTTGATTTCAGGAATATGGCAGATAAGAATTTCAAGACGTACCAGAGGCGTGTGGACGAAGCCGCCATGCTTGGAGTGATAAGGGGAATGCTGGAGAATCAAAAGAGGCAGACTGAGCTGATCCAGCAGCAAGCAGACTCATTTCAGGAAGGTTTGCAGATCGTTCAGCAGTCTGTAAACACCGTTGGAGCTAAACCAGTTGACCGAGTAGGGACCGTGGCAGACTTCAGGCGTTTGGGCCCGTCTACATTTACTGGTTTGGAGGAGCCGTTGCCAGCCGAGCAGTGGCTAGTTGACACGGAGAATTTGCTTATTGCGGCATAGATTCCAGATGACAAAAGAGTTGATGTGGTACGCATTCAGCTAGTGGACTACGCCCGAGAATGGTGGCTTGTGGAAGAGATCCGCTTGCCCAAGCCGATCAAGTGGACGGATTTTTCTAAGAGTTTCCTGGAGAAGTTCTTCCCGCGGACTGCACGGGAGGAAATGGAAGAGAAATTTATTGGGCTAGGGCAAAATGGAGCACCCGTGGACGTGCATGCAACAGAGTGGACGAGACTCAGCAGATTCGCTGGACCTTTAGTTGCCAACGATGCAGACAGGGCACGAAGGTTCATGCGCGGTTTGGATGTGGACATCCAGAGGCAGATTGTCTCCCTGGGTTTGACCACTTTCTCACAGGTTCTTACGGCAACTCGGGAATAGCAGAGTTTATCTGGGATTAAAGGGAGCTTGCAGCAGACAGCAGTTGCGGCAAGGAAGCCCGCATTTGTACCTAACAGAGCTCATGGTCACAGAGGTATTCCAGTAGACCGTCGAGGTGTAGCACCCATGAAGAAGCCTGTGATCGTTGATCGAAGAAAGAGCATGATTTGTGACTACTGCCGTTTACCTGGGCACGTGCATAAGGATTGTCGAAGAAGGCTGGGACTTTGTTTTGTTTGTGGAGCGGCTGATCACGCAGTTGGTGCCTGTCCGTCGAAGCTTCGTACGAGGGATGATATTCAGAAGCCTCTGCAGAAACCGTTCCAAGGGCAAAAATAGCTGACTCAAGGACCTAATCAGGCTCGAGCTTTTACCTTGACAGCTGAGGAAGCTAAGGCATCAGGAGAAGTGGATTCAGGTATTCTACTCGTTCATGGTTTTCCCGCAGTGGCATTATTTGATTCTGGTGCATTCCATTGTTTTATGTCATCCAATTTTATAACTACACACTCGATTGCCTGCACGACCCTGTCTAGTTTCTGGGACATACATACTGGGAATGGGAAAATTATATCTAGTAGGGAATGTAAAGATTGTACAGTTGTTGTGTGCGGACGGGAGCTTTTTGCAGATTTCTTGGTGATTGATACGGGCAGCTATGAAGTCGTCTTGGGAATGGATTTTCTTGGCACTTTCCACGCTCACATTGACTGTAGAGCAAAAAAAGTAATTTTCCAGATTCCCGGACATCCCGAGTTTACCTTCACTGGAGGAAGCAGTTCTGTCGGGCCAGTCGAGTTTAGGGCTAGGCCGACAAACAATATTCTTGCAGCAATGGAAGTTGATAGTGGTGAAGAGCCGGCGGTTGTTTGCGATTTTATGGACGTATTTGAAGATATATCGGGTTTACCGCCGAAGCGAGATGTGGAGTTCGCAATTGATCTTATTCCTAGTGCAGCGCCAGTATCTAAAGCGTATTATCCAATGGCACCAGTAGAGTTGGAAGAAGTTAAGAAATAGGTTGCTGAATTGCTTGAAAAGGGTTGGATTCGAAGCAGCAACTCGCCTTGGGAAGCTCCAGTTCTTCTAGTAAAAAAGAAGGATGGCACAAGAAAGATGTGCATCGACTATCGAGAATTAAATCGGGTGACTATTAAGAACAAGTACCCTATCCCTCGCATTGGAGAACTTTTTGAGCAGCTTAGTGGCGCGAGGGTATTTTTGAAGCTGGATTTGTGATCCGGATATCATCAGGTTCGAGTGAAAGCAGAAGATATCTGCAAGACGGCGTTCCGAACTCGGTATGGACATTACGAATACTTAGTGATGCCCTTCGGAGTAACGAATGCACCGGCAGTATTCATGGACTTGATGAACCGAATCTTTTCACCGTTCTTGGACCAGTTCATTGTGGTATTCATTGACAATATTCTGGTTTACTCGAAGAGTTTTGAGGAGCATGCTGAGCATTTGAAGATCACACTGCAGACGTTGAGATAGGAGAAATTGTATGCGAAGACGAGTAAGTGGGAGTTTTGGCTGGAGGAAGTGAAGTTTTTGGGGCATGTTGTGTCTGGCGATGGCATTGCCGTCGATCCAGAAAAGATTGCAGCAGTTCGAGATTGGCCTATTCCAAAGAATGTTGCTGAGATAAGAAGTTTTCTTGGATTAGTCGGATACTTGATTGATCTCAAAAATTATCTATTACCGCAATCAAGAACGGCGTCGCATGAAGCTAGCCGGTGAGTACGGGTCGGTCCACAGGGATGTTGTGAATTTCCTAGTCGCGCTTACGAGTTAATTCCGAAGGGGGTTCGGATTGATTATTAAATCTAAAAACTAAATTAATCTATATCTAAATCTTGCTAGGGTTAGGTCTAGGTTAAGTTTGGAAAGTCAATAAATCTCACCGCTTTCTATACCCATATGAAGATCTAATTAGGTGTTATGGTAAATATTAATAAAAGGGATTAGGATGATTGGGAAGATTGTTCTTCCTCTATATCCTTATCCTTCCTTTAGAAATCTTTACCCTAACCTCCATGGAAAACCTTAAAATCCGGGCCTTTATACTACGATATCACCGCTACCTCGAGGGATAGGGTGCCGTAGGGAGCGGAATAAGAAGGTATGCATGGAGTCCTATAAAAATATATGACGGGCAAGAAAGGGGATGAGAGATCTTCGTCTCTCAAACCTTCCCCAGATCTAACCCTAACAAGCGAGGAGACTACTCACTCATTAGGGAATTAAAATACATTTATCTAGGGCAGAGAATAAAAATTACCTAGGGCAAGAATTGAAATCTAAACTAGGGCAAGGAATTAAATCTACTTACAGATGCATCTCTCCAATCATCAACGCAGGGTTGTCAGATCTGAATTCATGAATTGAAAAGAAACACCGATGCTCTCCATAAAGAATTCTAAAATTTATTAATGAAGGGAGGCATGAAAAGAATACAATGATTTGGGTTTCTATTTATAGGAGATAGAAACCCTAGGTTACAATTGATTCGCTGTCTACATTTATCAAAATATCCTTAGGAAGACCTAGTCAAAGTAGATTTCAAGCTTTGGTAAAATTTTATGTCTCTGTCTTTTATTAAAAGGAAGTATTGGGCCTTGAAATTTCCTTTGTGGGCTCTTCTGTCTTTGGGCTTCCTTATTATTTGGTTTTTTTATTAAAATAGCTTCTATGTTTCTTCCAGATTTCCAGTGAACAATTGCAGTAGACTTTTAACCGTTTGCTTTGTAATCTTGGACCTTGCGTTGCCATATACTGATCTTTTGTGTAGGCTTGATTAAGATCCTTCTATTTGTTGGTCAAAAGTCTTTCTTTTGTGTCGTCTTTTGTCTTTTTCACTGTTTTCGCTTCAAGAACCTGTAACCTGTAACATGTAGCAGACATGGGTCAAAAGCACCTGTTTTCATTGTAAAATGCATAAGAATGGGGAATACAAAATGCAATATTATGATATGAACAAATACCCCCAAACTTATCTTTTGCTCGTCATCGAGCAAACTTATTTTTTTATTCTCGATAAAAATCTAACCTAGCCGCACTTTCGCAAGGAAACGCGATTGCACTGAGCACGTGCAACAAGCCGTTAAACCTCTAGGTGTCCCTAGTAGGAGGAGTGTTGTCTCCTGAGGGTTTTCAGCGGATACTACCCACAAAATCCTATCAATTTGGCTTTTCGAATTTTGTTCTCCAATTAGGTTTTCTAACAAGGAAGTCTATTATCTTCGACCCGTAAATTATCCATCCATATTCTTCACACTTCCTCATCATCTAACTTAAGATTATATATGTTCTATAGACTTACTTAGCTTTCGGCATTTCTTAAGTTTTCCTTCTAGGGTTCCATCTCCACTTAGGAATTTTTATCAACTCTACTAAAGATACAAGTTCTATTCTTCATTCCTTTCTCTCATCTAAACTCTAATCACATATCCCCACGTGTGTGTAAATATCATCCCTACACTTGGAAATTCAAATCAATCAATCGTACTCTTGTCCATTGTCCAAAGCACTTATTAATTGTTGAATTTCGCTTATACATCCTTCATGCGACCGTTAATACTTCTTGAGATACCAACAACCGATTACAAGATATGTTTGCACTTTAAAGCGTAATTCCTAGTCTTGCAATACCCAAGGCTTTTAGCAGTGACTCCCAAACCAGTTGGTCTAAGGCACTAGGTGATGAAGCACCATCGCTAAATATTTTTCTATTTTTACAGCCTTAAGTAATCACAAAAATCAGTGTTCATTTTTTTCTCTTTATTCACTTTTTTCTTTTATTTTCATTGTACTAAGAACTTTAGACAAGAGCATTTCAAGGTCTCCTCTACTATTCCAACTTTCAAGGTGCGTGATTGTGCAAATTGTAGGGTATATATTTTCAGAATCTAGACTTAAGCTAGGAATTATTTTTCAAACTTATACTTTAATAAAAACATCAATACTTTTCCTTTGTTTCGACTTAGCCCAAAAAGTGAACTCAAAATTTGCCTATTTCTAAATAAACTACAAAGCCATATACTTTCTACCGTTAAACTTTAAGGAAGGTTATTTTTAGGGTTTTTAATTTACTAAGTCTAAGATCTAGTTGTTCCTAACCAGTTGACCTATTTGTCAAACTCAAGTCAAATATAGCCAAAATTGAATACATTGATTTTTATAATTTTTGAAATTTTCAAATTTTTATGGGTTTTCAAATAAGTATGCAAATGCAAAAATATACATATGAATGCGAAGGAAGAAGACGTACCGAGCATACCCCCAAACTTAAACCTGACAGTGTCCTCACTGTCATGTTACACCAAGAGGATGAAAATGCCGGCACTCCCCTGTTTATTTATTTATAATATTTTTTTTTATAGTTTTGAAATTTTTTTGTTCTTTTTTTTTTATAGAAAAAGAAAACAAAAAATATATATACATATATACAAAGGTTCCCCCCAAACTTAAGCTTGGCCTTACACAAGCCAAAGGTTAACACCAACCATTCAAAAATCTTATCGTGGTAATGGTCGAGTTGGTGAAAGAAGGGAGTAGAAAGAAAAGAAATGAGAAACACACGAGACCGTGTGGAGGTAGAAACGGGATACGGTCTCGGTGGGGGAGAAGAATGGCGGAAAAGAGAAAGAAGTAGAGTACGATCTTGAGGGTGTAAATCGAGTGGATAAATTAGCACAATATGTGATGACCGATGTGTTAAAAGCGATTGTGCTAACCTATCAACCCGTCGAGAAATGGGGTCAAATCCCTCAGGATTCGCAAGAAAACATGGGTACGCCGAACTTGGTATAGGAGATGAAAGCGTAACGGTCACTTGCACGGTCGGAATAATAGGAAGGACGGAAGGAAGTGAGTGAGGAAGGGTATCAGTTAAGGATTTAGGAGGGTGTATTAGAAAATTCGACACATCAAACGAAAATGGTTCAACCTCAATATTATCCTCACTACTCTCCTCAATATTATCATCATAATTCTCCTCAATATTCAACTCATCCATGCTATTATCATCAAAATCAAGACGCATATGAGATTCGGGAGAAACATTTAATAACTCGGGATGATGATTTGAACATAAAATTTCAATTAAATCGACAGGTTCATCATCCAAAATATTCCCGGCGTCTATATCCTCAATCAAGTGAAAATCAATTTTCTTAGACACCTCATCAAAAGCATGGATATTTATCGATTTAGGTTCTAGATGGGAGGTGTAAAGATCGAAAGGATTAGGTGCGGTTTCACTCGAAAGGGGTTCTTCACAATTTGGCAAATCAAACACTACAAACTCGCACAACTCATTTTTATTTTGAACTTGTGAATCATTTAGGACATTCGATGGAAAACTGGAGTTGTGGGCTTCAATTGGGTAAGAGTAGGTTTGATTTGGAAATCCTCTCACATTCTCATTCTGTCCAACCGCCTCCTCATACATTGAAAAATTTGGGGCTAGCGGGAAACTAGCTACCGGTTCAGCAGGTTGCATAAAGGCGGCCACGGACGCTTCCACATTCCTAACCATTTTGTTTGTTGCTGCGATATACGCCTCCAACGCCTCTTCCAAACTAGACTTGGGTGGTAAAGGGGTTTCGGTAAAAGATTCGAAATCATGTGAATATGCAAAACTCCCAACAGGCTGTGTAGAAACATTGTCAAGTGACGGTGGAAAAGTCGGGTAGGACTGGTAGGAAGTGGGTGATTGGACAGGGGTAGGGTCAACATATGGATAAAAAGGTGAATAGTCGTGCGGATCCCTAGAACTAGATGAGTGGAGAGGGGTGAAAGATCGGCTGCGAGATTGAGCAATATGCTCAGCAATGGACATCGGCTTAGGAGTGACAGAAGGACTTGAAAAAGTGGTATCAACATGTGGAGGTGGTAAAGGTTGACTTGGTTGACACTAAGTGGGTTGAAAAGTAGAATTGTTTCTCCTAGACCTCTCTATTTGATCTTTCAAAGATATTTTAGGCATGGAAAGATCGTCTTTAAATTGACCGAACAAATTGCCGAACGACGCAAAATTAGGTTCGGGATACCAAAATTCGGCAAGTGATTTATTATGTGGGGTACCCATGATAGAAGAAAGAGAAGATGAAGAAGGTAGGTGGTGCAAGGATTTCTCAGCGAAAAAAGTTGCAAGTCTTTTTTTAAAAAAATTCTTTTTCTCTTTATTTAGAACTGTTTGCAAAAAGATTTTCGAGAAAAGAGATAAGACACACTTTCGATCAACCAAAAATGCACAATCAGGCCTAGATCTAGGGTCACCTTGGTCAGCTAGACAGCTCCTAACTGTTCCAAAGGGCTAGAAATAGGACCTCAAACCGTCTCTTCACCGCCAATTGCGGCCAGGTAAGTGCTAGGTAAGTGGGAGGCTCCCCGCTACAAGTAGCGGTCCTAATTAAGTAACCACTTGCCTTAGACACACTTGCCTAGACACCGCAAAGTCAGGTTAGGATTAATGGCTGATGCCTATAACTAGTCCTATGTCCTATTGAGCTCAAAGTCCTTAGGGCTGAGTCTAGTATTTTTTAATTAATAGATGGTCAATGCATATGCCTTATGTGATTCTGGGGTCCTGGGAAGGGTGATGAAATCCCCACCCAATCTGAATTGGTCAAAAGCCCCTTAAAGTCAGTTTTAAAGATATGCAAAACAGTAAATCAATTGCAATCAAAGATTTTTGTGAATTTCAAAGTTTGCAAGCTTTCTAATTAAAATTTTCCTTTTTCCGCTTTCTCTTTATTTGGAAAGATATTTTTAGCAAAAAGATTAAGGATATGCAAATCAGAAAAGATCACTTGCAATCAATTATTATTTTTAAGCGCGCGCAAAGAATCCTGCATAAGATTTGTTATTTGGAAGGGGGAAGATTTTTAAGCGCAAAGAAATCCTGCAGGAGATTTTTCAGAAGAGATATCAGAGATTTGCAGAGGAGAAGATCAGAATACTTACAGTTTTTGTTTTTTTTTAACTGCGCTTCTGCCTTTATTTTTTTCGCCCTGAATTGACCAGGCCGCGGCGGTTCCGCGGCCAGAAGGGGTGTCCCGCGGCGGCTCCGCGGCCGGAATGGGGCCGCCGGCGCTTTCTGTCTTTTTTTTTTTTGCTCTCCTGTTCTCCAAATCTCCCTCTGTTCTGATTTGTTATTTTCTGTTTCGCTTTCTGTAGATTTTCAGATCCGTCTTTCGATTGTAGATCCTGCAAAATTCAAACAACAAAGTACCCTTTCCAAAAATAACAGATGATATATTTTTATATTTTTTGGATTTTTCATATTTTTATGATTTTTTTTAATTAAGATTAACCCGAAATTGCATAAAGGAAATACTACGCCATCACCGGCAACGGCGCCATTTGATTGATCTCAAAAACTATCTATTACCGCAATCAAAAACGGCGTCGCATGAAGCTAGCCGGTGAGTACCGGTCGGTCCACAGGGATGTTGTGAATTTCCTAGTCGCGCTTACGAGTTAATTCCGAAGGGGGTTCGGATTGATTATTAAATCTAAAAACTAAATTAATCTATATCTAAATCTTGCTAGGGTTAGGTCTAGATTAAGTTTGGAAAGTCAATAAATCTCACCGCTTTCTATACCCATATGAAGATCTAATTAGGTGTTATGGTAAATATTAATAAAAGGGATTAGGATGATTGAGAAGATTGTTCTTCCTCTAGATCCTTGTCCTTCCTTTAGAAATCTTTACCCTAACCTCCATGGAAAACCTTAAAATCCGGGCCTTTATACTATGATATCACCGCTACCTCAAGGGATAGGGTGCCGTAGGGAGTGGAATAAGAAGGTATGCATGGAGTCCTATAAAAATATATGACGGGCAAGAAAGGGGATGAGAGATCTTCGTCTCTCAAACCTTCCCCAGATCTAACCCTAACAAGCGAGGAGACTACTCACTCATTAGGGAATTAAAATACATTTATCTAAGGCAGAGAATAAAAATTACCTAGGGCAAGAATTGAAATCTAAACTAGGGCAAGAAATTAAATCTACTTACAGATGCATCTCTCCAATTGTCAACGCAGGGTTGTCAGATCTGAATTCATGAATGGAAAAGAAACACCGATGCTCTCCATAAAGAATTCTAAAATTTATTAATGAAGGGAGGCATGAAAAGAATACAATGATTTGGGCTTCTATTTATAGGAGATAGAAACTCTTGGTTACAATTGATTCGCATGTCTACATTTACCAAAATATCCTCAGGAAGACCTAGTCAAAGTAGACTTCAAGCTTTGGTAAAATTTTATGTCTCTGTCTTTTATTAAAAGGAAGTATTGGGCCTTGAAATTTCCTTTGTGGGCTCTTCTGTCTTTGGGCTTCCTTATTATTTGGTTCTTTTATTAAAATAGCTTCTATGTTTCTTCCAGATTTCCAGTGAACAATTGCAGTGGACTTTTAACCGTTTGCTTTGTAATCTTGGACCTTGCGTTGCCATGTACTGATCTTTTGTGTAGGCTTGATTAAGATCCTTCTATTTGTTGGTCAAAAGTCCTTCTTTTGTGTCGTCTTTTGTCTTTTTCACTGTTTTCGCTTCAAGAACCTATAACATGTAACATGTAGCAGACATGGGTCAAAAGCACATGTTTTCATTGTAAAATACATAAGAATGGGGAATACAAAATGCAATATTATGATATGAACAATACTACAAGAGATTTGTGGAGAGCTTTGCTCGTCTGGCAGAGCCGTTGACCAAGCTTACGCGCAAGGAGGTACCTTTTGTATGGACGGATAAATGTGCGTTAGCTTTTGAGACGTTGAAGCAGAAGTTGATAACCGCCCCTATTCTGACCGTGCCAGACAATTCCGGAGGATTGGTGATTCACGGCGACGCATCTGGGAAAGGATTGGGATGTGTTTTGATGCAGCATGGGAAGGTTGTAGCATACGCATCGAGACAATTGAAGACCCATGAGAAGAATCCATGAGAAGAATTATCCGACTCATGACTTAGAGCTTGCGGATGTGATTTTTGCTTTGAAGATTTGGAGACACTACCTTTTGGGCGAAAGAGTCGAAGTTTTTACAGATCATAAGAGCTTGAAGTATGTGTTCACACAGAAGGAGCTTAACATGAGGCAGCGTAGATGGTTGGAGCTGATGGCGAACTACGATCTTGATCTTAAGTACCATCCAGGGAAGGTTAGTGTTGTGCCGGATGCGCTTAGTCGGTTACCAGCAATTCAGGTGTTAACTATGCAGAAGGAGATCGTTGCAGATTTTTGAATACTTGACTTGGAGGTTGTGCTACCGCGTTCTACGGGACAGTTGATGCAGCTGCAAGTGCAGTCGTCTTTGATTGAGAAAATTAAAGCAGCACAATCGCAGGATCCTAGACTGCAAAAGTTTCGAGAGCAAGTTGAAGCCGGACTACGAACAGATTTACTGGTCCACGAAGATGGTTCGTTGAGGTATGGTAGCCGTTTATGTGTACCAAAGGGAGATGTTCGTGAAGAGCTTATGAAGGAGGCACACAATTCAGCTTATTCTGTACATCCAGGAGGCACAAAGATATACCGAGATATTAGACAGCATTTCTGGTGGGAAGGCATGAAACGGGAAATTGCTCGCTTTGTGGTTAAATACTTGGTGTGTCGGCAAGTTAAGGCTGAACATCAAAGGGTTGCTGGTTTATTGCAACCACTTCCGATTCCTCAGTGGAAGTGGGAACATATAACCATGGATTTCGTGACGGCTTTACCGCGGAGTCCAAAGGGCAACAATGCAGTATGGGTGATTGTTGATCGGTTGACCAAGGCAGCTCACTTTATTCCTTTCCGGGTTGGTTAATCAACAGAGACTTTGGCAGAGCGGTACATGCAGGAGATTGTAAGATTGCATGGAGTACCGGTGAGCATCGTGTCCGATCGGGACACTCAGTTCTTATCACACTTCTGGAGGAGTTTACAGGAAAGTTTGGGGACTCGATTGAAGTTTAGCACAGCTTATCATCCTCAAACTGATGGCCAGTCGGAGAGAACGATCCAAACTCTTGAAGATATGTTGAGAGCATGCATGTTGGACTTCAAGGGTTCGTGGGAAGATCATCTACATTTGGTAGAGTTTTCTTACAACAACAGTTTTCAGGCAACTATCCAGATGGCTCCGTTTAAAGCTTTGTATGGTCGTAAATGCCGTTCACCTGTGTGTTGGGACGATGTCGGTGAACGAAGATTATTGGGACCAGATTTGGTTGTGCAGACAGTTGAGAAGATTAACACTATCAGAAATCATATGAAGGCAGCTTAAGACAGACAGAAGAGTTGGGCTGACACGTCAAGAAGACCTCTAGAGTTCGCCGTGGGTGATTTGGTATTCTTGAAGATATCACCGACTAGAGGGGTGATTCATTTTGGGAGTCGAGGAAAGCTTAGTCCTCGATTCGTTGGACCCTTTGAGATCTTGGAGCGTGTTGGTGAGGTAGCGTACCGTTTGGCGTTACCGCAGTCCTTGGCGAATGTGCACGATGTGTTTCACGTATCTCAACTCCGTAAGTATGTTCGAGATAAAACAAACGTTTTGGATCATTCGGAGCTAACAGTACGGGAAGACTTGACTTTTGAGGAGCGATCGATTGAAATCGTGGATCGAAGGGAAAAGGTTCTTAAGAACAAGGTTATCCCCCTTGTGCTGGTTTCTTGGGGAAATCGCCCGCATGGAGAGTCCACTTGGGAACGAGAAGATGAAATTCGGCAAAAATTTCCTCACATTTTCTTGTAATTATCTATCTTTGTATTCTTGGAATTTCGAGGATGAAATTCTTTTGTAGTTGGGTATAATGTAACACCCGAGCCCAATGCTACTAATTTCAGTTACTGTTTGAGCATAGTGTGGTACTCATTTCATTTAGCATGCTTATTTGTTGCTTACTGTAAATTTTACCCGGTAAAGTCATTTCTGCATATAATAAATTTTAGCATTTAAAATAAAATTAAAAATAGTCATCTTGGCCTACTTGACACCCCTAACCCTGTGGTGGCGTCCGTGCATCGTTTTCTCGTCCCGTTCAGTGAAACGGGCGAGTTTGCCCACTTTCTCTCCGTTCATAAAGACAGGGTTTTCGGGCGCGCGTGCATGTGTCCGTTTTGAGGGTATGCTTTTTAATCATAAGACACTTAATTTTAAAATTTGGAACCCGCTTAAAATCCTATTATTTAAATTTCAAATTTTTGGACCCAACCCGGACGCGATTTGGAAATGTTTTATTTGGCGCCAAAATCCCAAATTTTAATATTTTAAAACCTTCGAATATATTTCCTAACTATACAAACCTTACTGTTAATTTAAATCTTTAAATCTTTTTCCTAACTAAACATTTTTCCCTTCAGCCAATCAGCATCTTTTTGTGGGCCCCCTTACCTCAAATCTCTTTCTCTCTCCCCTTCAAATCTCTCCTCTCTCTCCCTGTCTCTCACTCCCTTCCCTGAATCTCTCTCTCTCTCTCTTTCCCATATATTTTAAAAACTCTTTCCCTCCCCATATTTTTTCCTCATGAGAACCCAACGAGCCATCGCGCAAATCCTAGCCACCTTCATCCATCACCACCGCAGCCCCACGCCGGCACCACCGTCGCCTGCGCCCGCACCTCCTCACCTCTCCAAGCCCCTCGTCTTCCTTCCCGTGCGTCTGCACCCTCACCGCGACCTTGCCCTCGCCGCTGCAGCCACCTGCTTACCACCCGCGACTACCAGCAACCGTTCCAACGTCTCGCCGCCGACGATCACCTTGTCGTCTTTCCCTCACCATCATCCTCCTTCTCCCGGTGCACCCCGACCAGACCCGTGACCATCTGCAACCCCTGCTGCCTCTCTGCGGCCACCGGCAACCACCCCTGCCCGCGTCTGCGCCGCCCCTGGTCGTCGCCGACGATCACTCGACCACTCCAGAACACCTTGTAAGTGCTTCTCCATCTCATCCTTCCTCTCTTCGTTTTCAAACTGAAAAGAAAACTGCTGGATGAATTCTGCAGATCGTCGGAGACCTCGTTCTCGCCGCCGTCGATCTCGCCGTCGTTGCTAGTGCCCTCTGAGACCCAGTGAGTATCCCTCATCTTCTTCTTCTTCCCCTTTCTCTGTTCCTTTCTTTCTTTCTCAAGATCTACACCCTTTAGAAACCCTATTTACTGTTTTTGTAACTCGCCGGAATCCGGCCGTGCCGGCGACGTGTCCCGACGATCCAGCAAGGTACTCTGATCCGTGTGGTTCCTTGGTTCGTTGTTTGGGTTCAATCCGTGAACCGTGCGCCCGTCGCGAGTTTCTCCGCCGACGTTACGTTCCGTTTTTCCAGGTTCGTGACCCGCCGAGGCAAGTACCCCTTGCTACATGCTATACAATATTTACATATATGTATTGCCACCCTAAACCTGTAAAATTTAACTTGGTATAATCGTTTCCCATTTTCGGTTACAATATTGCATTATATCATTTTACTGTTAAACATGGAACTTACAGTTGGTAAATTGAACCTAATAACCATATCTACCTGTTCAATCACATTTTACTGTAAATAGCTGGTAGCAATTATCCCTGTAGTTCCGTTACATTCGGACACTCGTATGCATTTAACCTGAAATAACTGTATTGAACCGTTACATAAATTATTGCACCGCTAAGGGTGCTTAAACCTGTTAACATGACTAAACGGCTATATCGTCTTACTGCACTCTTGTAATTTGAATGAAACTGCTTATTATGTAATTCATTGCTTATCTCATGTTGTTAATACCCATGTTTGATTATATATCTGATTGTGAGCACACCCACGATATTGTTTACATCTTGACCTGACATTGCTACATATATATATATATATATTGATACACCTGACATGGTACCGTATACTATTGACTTGACCTGATGTACCATGACCTGGCCCGTTACCTGATCTTGTGTCTAATGCCAACAAACCTGACATGTAGTCCTCATGGACCATTTCTGTTGTCTATCCAGACAAACCTGCTTTTACCTGATCCTGTGTTGGCATTAGTTCTTGATTACAGAATACCTGACTCGGCATACATAACTTGGGGGTATGGGGAAATCAAAGGTGAAACCTGACTTGTAACTCAACAGTTCGATACCTGTTCTGATCAATCTTACGGGCTAGGCCGGCCCCGGAATGATGATGCTGACATCACTCGCCCATCCTGCTATCTGTTACTGCCTAGCGGCACGTCTCGGATTCAGCCCCGAGGATCTTGACCGTGGTCCCGGGCACGCACGGGATACTATTGAGTTACATCGACGATTCATCAATTTGGTTTCAAAGACTCTAGAATAGAAAACCGGATAGAACAGCTTAGTTACCCACTGCACACTACCCTGTACTGCTTGATTCACATTATTGCCACTCTCGTTTTATTCATGTGTATATTACATTTCCTGTTACACTGTTCATATTATATTACTTGATGACATGACGCGCTGACGTCTGGATTTTGCATGGCCCAGATTCCGTACCGCTGTTGCAGTCCGAGTAGAAGTACTTCAGCCAGCAGGCTGAGCTGTGAGTTCAGTAGTAGTTAGTTTTATTTCCTGCATTTATTTCCTGATGTGAGCCCGCATTATGGGACATACTTTTCAGTTATTTGTATTGGATCATTTGCTTCCGCATTTATTTATTATTGACTCCTGTTATTCTGGATTATGGACATGTTTTAGATAGTTTTATTTTGTTCTTGATATCTCTACAGCCGTAATGTGACTGTGGATGGATACTTCCTACCCACAGGTAACATGGTTGGCTATGTCACGTGCCCATTTTAGCGTACTCTGGGAAGCGGGGCGTGACATCTTCGGTGAAAGGCTTTGTAAGCGAGTCGGCGGCATACCTGGCCCCCTCGCTCGACGGGTGACCCTCCCGATGTATACTCTCGATTTTCTTTTCGAGAGCGTTGAAACGATTGTGGTACCCCAAGGATTCGGCGTAGTCGGAGTAGTGGCCCTTCTCGCTCATAGTATGCGTCAGGCTGCGACTCCGGTTCCGTTTTATCAAATTCCTTAGGTCCCCCGGTGAGGCCCTCCTTGAATATTCCCGGAGAGGATTGTACGCGCGATCCCGTCGAGGGAGAGGGTGTCGATCAGGTCTGGGAGCAAGCAAGCTGACCGATACCTCTTCGGAAAGGACGGGAACGCGACGGGTCTCGGGACGACGGGCTCTTTCACGAGACCGCGGTGTGGAGCTGTGCGGCGCCCAGCGAGTCATGGAATCGGTTGCGGCGTGGGAGCCGCGGTGGCCGGTGTCGGCACGTCGATGTTGTCAATTAACCACCAAGTGCAGAAAGGTCGGTGCCTTTCCCACCCCCGGAGTCGAGGTAGTGATCGTTCACTTAGAATATATCGGAAAATCCTCCTTGTAGGAAGGTCGGTATCTGCCCATTCCCTGTGGTCGGGCCGATGACCACGTCTCTTAGCGTGAGTTGAATAATAGCCAAGTTATGATTCATCGGTGCTGACTGATGAGGGCTCGGGATCCTCAGCGTGGGTGGGTAGAAGCTACCCTCTAAGGATTGGCCGAGCAGGGAAGCTGTTCTGTGGCCTCTTGATGATGGCTTCGATCCTTGGCGTCGGTAGGTAGGGAACTACCACCCAGGGGTTGACCGATCAGTGAAGCTGCTCGGCGGCCTCTTGATGAGGACGGCGTCGGTGGGTAGGGAACTACAAGCCAGGGATTGACCGAGCAGTGAAGCTGCTCGGTGGCCTCTTGATGAGGGCTTCGATTCTTGGCGTCGGTGGGTAGGGAGCTACCAGCCAGGGATTGACCGAGCAGTGAAGTTGCTCAGTGGCCTCTTGATGAGGGCTTTGATCCATGGCGTCGATGGGTAAGGAGCTACCAGTCAGGGATTGACCGAGCAGTGAACCTGCTCGGTGGCCTCTTGATGAGGGCTTTGATCCTTGGCATCGGTGGGTAGGGAGCTTGTTTGATCGGTGCTCCTCTTTAAATGCACGATCATTTCTCCTGATCCGCTGACGTCATCCAAGATACGCGCAGAGATCCAAGCGCCCGGGATGCGACAGGCGAGCTCAAAGATCTGAACGATGCAACCGCCCTACGCCGAGTCGTCCCGGAAATCCGCGCTTACAAATTCTTGACAACAGACTGAGCCCGGGAAATCGATCTAGACCACCCTCGACCCGACCCATAAATAAGTCGGGACGAGAGTGGGGGGCTAATGATGATGATCATAAGTGGGAACTTTCCAGATCATGACACGTGATAGCTGACTTATTCCGGGGCTCACGGGAACAGGGCAAACACCACACATTGGAGGCGTCCCCCGGGCTATCATCCCGAGACATGACCCGACCTTCGATGGATCCCTGAACACTCCTATGCTCGCTATGTAAATAATCATTGGCTCGCCTCCGAACCCTCCTACACGCTAAGTTTCCACGGCCGTCCTTGCTCACCTCCGAGCTATCACAAAACCGAGCTTCCTCGGCCTCCGGCTCGTCTCCGAGCCTCCCGCCGAGCTAAACCTTTCCAGTTCTACCGAGCAACCAAGGACACAGAGCCTAAGCACCTCCGCCACAGCTCCGCGTATCTCTCCAGAAACGAGATATCCGCCACCCAACATCTCACGTTCCACGCCGCCGTATCCCCCCATTAACGAACGTATCTCGTCATGAATGGGGGGATCCCGTCAATCACGCAAGCGTAACGCCAGTGGCGTAACCGACGGCGAAGATCCTGCGCCAGTTCGCTCAAAGCGACCACTATAAATACCGCTCTTCTAGACGACTCAGATAACGCAATTTTATTCCAATAAGCTGCTATTCTTTTCCAAATTCCTCGGCTAACTTGATCGTCGGAGGGTCCACGGTGGTACAACCACCTGGGACTTCTTTTGCAGATAGCTCGGCTCCGCCTCACAACAAGCCCACTGAGATCCACACGCTCAATGAGGCATCCCTCAACACCAATCTCAGCCGTTCACCAACGCTCGCGATAGATCGACGGAGGACAACATAATCTGGGGAGTTCCCACTTATGAGCATCCTAATCTGGGGACGTCAGCTACCACGTGTCCTGATCTGGGGAGTTCCCACTTATGAGCATCATCAAAGCTAACATAAAACCTGACACTCCCCCTCTCGTGTGCGTGTGCGCCTCTTGAAAGATGGTGCATCATGTTACCATGTCAAGAACCGTTACCCAAAAAGCTTAAGATGTTGTATTGTCGGATAGCAATGTATATCAAGCTAGCAGCTTGGTAAGGTGACCCCGACTGGTTAAAAGTTCGTATGAATTCTGTAAGTCTAATATCTTTTAAGGCTTTACACTGCATGGTTTGAGTGAAGGATAACCAACGCTTAGAGTATCGCAGAAAGACAAAACTCTTTTATACTAGCATGTACCCCTGCGCAAGCACAGGGGCTTTATTCTAAGGATTTAACACCAACAAAAATCTCTTGTATTCGTCTATTATATTGCAGCAAGAATTTTTTTTTTTTGGTTCATCATTTGCCCGTAGGCATATCCCCTAACTCAATAGGCCCCCATCAGTTTTTAAGTTCTGTTGCATTGCACCTTGCTAGATTTTGTGAAAGCCAAAAATCCAGCAAGTCCCACTTTGGTTCAAAACGTTAGGGCCAAGAGCTAAGGAAAATAACAAAATCAAAATGTCAAAAATCCCAACCACCCAGCACAAGGAGGGAAAATTCTAACAACGACGATATCGAGAGATGAGGGCCAAGGATTTTAGATATCATGGCGATTAGCATAACTATGTTGTGGTAGCATATATGTGTCATGCACAAAATGATGAATGAGGGACCACTGCATGTCTATCGTCAAGTTAGAGAAGCTTAATCAATTAGTCGAGAGCATTGGAAAATCGATTGCAGGAGTCTCTTGTCCATAGTTGCATGCCACGAACCCAATAATATCAGACGATTTCCTTAAGGTTCAAATTTTTAATGGCTCTTTGCATCCTAATCGAAAGTCTTCAAGGATTACTATATCATCACATAATACTATACAATGTTTTTTTCGATGCATCATAAGCACAAGCTCAATGAAAGAATGGTGCATTCTGATAAATCATAGGGAAAAAAGAACAGGAAAAAACATCAAACAAGCACCGCACAGCCGTCAAGAGTAGAGACGTATCACCTTAGCAAATTGAATAATCAGGAGAAGTTCAATAATAACATGAACAAGCTTCACACACGCATTTAATCAAACAGCAGGCGTGCATTTTTAAAATCATAGTCCAACAGAAGCAAATGAAGCAAAAAATAAGAGCTCAATTCAAATCAATTTTGAGGGAGTATTTGCTTTGCTTGCCAGGAGTAAGAGCTCCATGGATGAGGGCAAGGTCTACACATACTTTTCCGTTGATCTCCCGGTGGATTTCGGCGGTGATCTTCTGTTGCGTGTGGGTCTCAATGGGTTTTGAGAAGATTGGTGATTTGAGGAGTTTAGTGCCGAGTACCTGCAGAGAAGTCCCGGGATGGTTTGGTACCACCGAGGACCCTCCGACGATCAAGTTAGTACTAGATCCGAGCAGAGTAACGGCTACGTGGAATCAAGAATGGCTTACTTGACCCCTCTGTGATGGGGGTTTATATAGCGGCGGCAGCACGCAGCAGCAGGCGCGAGAATCTCGCCGGCAGTTACGCTCCCGACGTCACGCCCGCGTAAAGAGCGGATCGCCCATTAATGGGGATCGTAATGGCGTGGAACGTGGGACGTTACTGGCGGAGAATCTGCGCGTGGCGAGATTGGCGGAGAATCTGCGGTTACGCCTATGAGTGGTGGAGTTGGTCGGTCGGAGGGACCGAGGAAGACGGCCTCGGCTGAGGAGCTCGGAACCGAGCAAGAAGGCTGAGGAGTCTTGGTCCTGTGACAGCTCGGGGTGAGCTGAGGGGCCGGGGAGGCAAATTTGCAGGGGGCCCCGAGGAGGGCCAGCTTGTGCTCGCAGGTCGGGTACAAGGGTGGTCCGGTCGGCCTCTGTGGGCCCTTTCTTCTGGGTCTTGGGACATGTCATCCGCCACGTGTTCTGATCTCGCATCACCAATATTGAGCATCATCATTAGCCCCCACTCTTGTCCCGACCAGCTTGCGGGTCGGGTCAGGAGTGGACTGCCGGGCCTCCCGATGTGAGCTCCTTCCTAAGGCTTCGTCGGGACGAGTCCTCGGGCTGTCAGTTGTCTTTTCTGCTAGCGAATCAGGGTGAGATCTCTGCATTTAAGAAAGGTGTGCCGATTCGTGCATTCTGCCACTGAAGCGACGGTTCACGTGTCAAGCGTCGACTGGCCGACGCAACGTATGCAGGTCTGCGGCGTCTGATGGGATGCGGTCCAGCGCAGGATCGACACATGGAGCGATCGGAGCCGCTGAACGCGAGGAGTCGTTTTAGCGGGAGATGACAGGCATCGTTGGATGAGGTCGCTTGCAGCAATAAACAGGGGTGGGTCCCGTCCTTGGGCCCCTACTCCTTCATATTTCCCTCTTCTAAGTCCTGATTGCTCGGTGCTCGTCTTCTTTCTCTCGCTTTCGGTTCCCGAGAATTCCTTTTTCCAAGGTTAGATGTCTTCCTTTGTAGAGTCAGTAGATGTTGTAGGAGTAGGTTTTAGGGACCCTTTAGTTGTGTCCGAGTCCCCCCGGGGAGCAGGGGTCGGATCCTCTCCTTGGGATCGTGCGGCGGGGGCAGCCCCCAGGGAGGAGGAGGCAGATGCGGCCCCCAGCTCCTCGTGTTGGGTGAGGCATGAGGACGAGCTCGCCAATGCTCGGGCTCGCTTCCACATCCCCTCGTGTTACATGCTCCAACTGGCCAAGGAGGGAGAGAGGGCGGATCAAGTACGGGTAAGGAGATCGCTTTGTATCTGGAAGCTTTTTGAGGCGGAATGCGCCTGCCCTTCTCTCCTGAGGTCGTCGCAGCGCTGAATTTTTTCGGTTTGGCCCCCGGCCAGTTAGTGCCGAAATCGTGGAGGATCCTCCTCGGGTTCTTGATCCGCCTGAAGTTACAGGCGGTTCCCTTCAGCCTCTCCCTTCTCGATTCTTCTCTCGTCTTCAAAAGTCACCCTGGTGGTCGAGCGGGCGACCCGATATGGGTCTATCTTTCTTTCAGAAAGCGGCCGGGGGGCGCTGCCGGGACTGGGGTCGTGGCCTTGCCCTCTTCTATTCATGATTGGAAGAAGAAATTTTTCTTCGTCTCCCCTCCCGAGGGCGAGGACTGGCCCGTGCCTACCAAGTGGTCGAGGGAGAAATGTTTGCCGGGGAAACAGTCCAATGACCCCGCCACGGTGAGAGTGGCGTTGTGGGAGCCCATCCCCCGACCTAACGTGCTGCTGTCTGAGAGGGTCCTGAGTTAGGCCGGGCTCAGACCCGTTGAGTTCGTCGGTAAGTTAGGCTTGCTTTTTGGCTTGTGTTTTGCTCGTGTCGCTGACTTGTTGGGTATTTGTTTTGTGTAGGATCCATGGACTTCGACTCGCTTAAAGCCTCCATATGCCAGCCGAGAAAGGTTACGAAGGCTGGGGGCGCCAGCTCTTCTCGCGCGAAGCCTGTCCCGGCTCCTACTGCTCCAGTGGTGATGTCCCGCGAGCGTTCGGGGGTGGATCCCGC
The DNA here is from genome assembly GCA_030015575.1 of Agapanthus africanus. NCBI lineage: Eukaryota > Viridiplantae > Streptophyta > Magnoliopsida > Asparagales > Amaryllidaceae > Agapanthus > Agapanthus africanus. Next base: position 471,808,476 of record CM057349.1, read on the forward strand.
CCCGGGTCCCAGCAGAGTGTCGGGCCGGAAGCGGGCCCTGGTTCTGGAGGACCCGGTCTCGGAGGAGGAGATCGGCTCTCCCTCGGAGCCGCTCAAGAGGAGCTCCCAGAGACCTTCCCGGGGCCGGTCCTCGCCGATCATGGTGGAGGAAGGGGCCCTCCGGTTCGCGGTGCCATCGGGGCTATCCGTTGCGGATAGCCTTCTGCATGAGATAGAGGCCTCGGCCGGGGGTAAAGTTCCCGGGAGGGACCTTCAGAGCTCAGCTGGCGTCCATCGCCCAGGAGTCCGTGCACGTAAGTGTTTGGTTCATTGTGAGATTCAGTGCCTCCTTCATCTTTCTGATTACTTTCGTATCTCCCAGGTTCTCCAGCCCGTTGCCCTCGCCTTGCGTATAGAAGCCGAGGTGGTAGCCCCGGCACTGGAGGCTGCGGACCGGCTCGCCTCACTGGAAGAGAGCTCCAGGCGGGAGCTGGAGGCGGTGACGGCGAGGGTTTCCACCTTGGAAGGCGAGGTAAAGGTCGGAAAACGGGAGGTAGCCCGGTACCGCGAGTGTAACAACCCCAAATTTCCAATACAAGTTTTTACAAAAAAAAATTCAAAAGATCCATAAAGGGGTATTTTAGCCTGAGCACAAGTTATAAGTAATTATTTTGCTTTTTAATTACAAGTTAAAAGAATGTAACAACTCCATTTATAGTGTACAAAAATTTGCTTTAAAATTAATGTATACTTGGGATATTTACATTTACTATTATTACTTTAAGTAATTAATTAGCTCCATAATTATAAGAAGGAGCTTGTAGCTCATTGGTAATACCTTGCACTGCCGAACCAAGCCACCAGAGTTCAAATCCCATACCCCACATTATTTTTAATATTGATTTTTTTTAAAACCTTTTGAATACCAAGAGTTTACACGTGCATATCTCACAAAAACCCCTACTACATCCAAAGATGTAACATTTCCAAGAGTTAGATGAACCGTCGGGGGAATCCCGGCCGCCTGACTCGACCGGGAATCGGCCTTGACTCGGTCTGACTCGTCCTCAGACCGAGTCACGGCCGAGTCACGACCGAGTCGGCCGATTCCGGCGACGACCCCAACATGAAAGTTGTGTCTTTTCATATTCCCTATACACCTGCAAAATTTCAGCCTCAGACCATTTCCAGAGCTCTTAAAAAACCCCAATTACTCCACTTTTAATACATTTTTATCACATTTTTATTTTAAACTTTTCATTAACCCTAACCCTAGCCTAACCCTATAAATACCAACCCTACACACTACCCTCTCATCCCAAAATCCTGAGCCTACTCTCTCAAAAAAATTTCAAAGATCGTGTACTTTGAAAACAAGCTCAAGGCGTAGCTCCGACGAAATTCCGGCGGAACTTCTGGCGATCATCTTAGGAACTATCGGCGACGACGCAACACACCGACGATCTCTCTAGTTCCCTCTCACTCTCTTGAGTAATCTAAAACCCGTAAGTCCCTTTCTATCTCTCTTTTCCATTCTCAAAATACGAAATTACAAAACCCGACGGAATCGGAACAAATCCGATTTCCGATTCGGTTTTCTATGAAATTCCACTTCTCACTAATACAATCATACTTAAACATCCTTATGTTGACTATTAAACACTAATCAAACAATTTGAACAAGTTTCATCACATGAAATGATAGCTATTTCAAATTATCGTATTTTTCACTTAAATACCACATTGTTTCAATCATTCACTTAACCCTATCAAACTTGCTATACATTTAAACTAGATCACGAGGTAACGACCTACCTCCTCACACACTCATATGCAACACCCCCGAGAACCTAGAATATGAGAAAACAAACAATTTCATATACTTAATAAAACCATTTCTAAAAGATTTAGTTTTGATACACTTTTTAAAGAAGTACCACTTATTATGAAAATACGATAAGTTGTGGACATCGGTCGTTTATCTAAACCTGACTTTGTGGTTTCTAGGCTAGGCAAGTGAGAAAGGTAACTTTAAAAGGCCCAATTCACGGTGATTCGTGAGCGAATCCCTCCTTTCCTCATCTGTACTTACCTGGCCACAATTGGCGGTAAAGAGGCGATTTGAGATATCTCACAACTTATCGTCTGGACCAGTTAGGGATAGACTAGTTGACTTAATAGAATCTAGAACATACAATACAGAAAATATACACATTTACAAATAAATAGCATTTACTTCATAAAACCGTTTTCTAAAGGATTTAGTATTTACAAACTTTGCAAAGCGCCGCTACAACCCACTTTGGGGAACCCGTTTGGGATGGTGCAGTTTATCGCACATCTTCGGACTTAGTAGTGCAAGATTCAGACCTCCGCAAGGAGCATTCGGTCTCGAAGATTTAAAATACGATATCTTAAGAAAATGAGATTTTTTAGAATATAAATATTTATTAAAATTATTTTTGTATAAATATATGTATATTTATAATTAAAATATCTATTTTATTATGATATAAATATTCCACCTTTTTCTAAAAATCACAAGAATAAATTTTACACTAAAATACTATGAATTCCAAATAAATCAACTTTACAAATAAATACCTTTATTTATGAAATTAGAATATTTTCACTGGAAATATCACAATATAAAATCCACCTTCATTACAACTCTAAATACGAATAACGAATACTTAAGGTGTATTTTGAAAAATATATAAAAGTATTTTTACATAAAACCCCCTCAAGTTTTATAAATTTCCCTAAGGACCCTAGCAAATTATAGATACGAATTAATCAAGACTTTGATTTACATTTCTAATTGTCTGACTCGGGTTTGAGTCTGATTATATTTGACTTGAATATGATTCAAGTACAATTTACAATCTTCAATATTACAATTCAACATGAATCCATGAATCCAATTATCAATCTATACAACTTGACTGAACCGAACCATGGATATACATTCCATTTACATGGTTCTCCAGTTATTCCATTTACATGATTCTACGGTTACATCCGTTTACCGATATCATGGTTTCGGTCAGTCTTTCAATTATACATTCAATACAATTTACAGTACAAAACAATACAAATAAAACACTACGGGGTTTAAGGGGTAAATTGGTACGGAAGGTGTTAAAGGTGGCACGAGACGGTAAGATTAAGATACCTAATATGAATCCAATTGTCGTTGTTCCGGGTTGTATAACGGAGCCTTGTACTTTCATTTACCCTGGTCTCTAGCATACTGAGACCCCTCTCGTATACACTGGCATTTTTCTATACCAAGCTACAAACAACAGCGTTAATACAACATTACAACAATATAATACAACATTAAAAGCTATTCTCTCTCTCTTTCTTCTTTTCTACTTCTCCCTTATCTTTAGGACTTACCAAGCGATCTGTTCGCTGACGACATTCTATTTCTTTCTTCTTTGAATGTCGTCAGGTGGTTTAGACCCGACAGAGATCGAGCCATCTGCAGAAGACTTGGATCAGCTTGCTGAAGAACCAGAGCTCTAGTTTCATTGTAAATTATCCATTCAGTACTTTTCATTTCCTGTCATGTCATTGTTCAGGCATCATTTTTACTTCAGTTGTATTTCCTTTTCATGCATTGTACAAAAGAATGTTAATAAATAAAAGTTGTTGTTTTTATTATACTTTGCCTCTTGTATATTTTCTTTTATATTGCTTAGTTACGCTTAGCGTATTTTCTTCTGAGTAAATACGTAGCGGGCCAGTCGCGTCCCCTTCGCCGTAGAATGGGAAGCGGGACGTGACAGGTTTTGTTGGTGGCCCATACAGGTCAGAGCTATATGAAACTCTATCATGCAATTCTGTTCTGCGTGAACAACCTAAGCAATATAACATAAGAACCAGTAACTAAAACATTCTTTACAATCATGTTCCTTGAATCCCATCATTTCTTATTCTTTGAATCATATACTTTGAATCTATCCTAACCTAAATTTTTTATTCAAGGTTATGGATTCACCAAATAACACCAACACTAATGTCAACAACACACCTCCACCTCCACTACCAATCGTTCCTGCTGTTCCTGCGCCACCCACCGAGCAAACAATGCTACTTGAGGCGATCCACAGCCTTCTTAAGGGACAGCAACAACTCCTGAACCGTCTCGAGACTGACGCACCTGGGGTAAAGCAATTCAGGGCTTTACATCCCAAGCAGTTCTCCGGAAAGGGAAGCCCACTTGAAGCTGAGGAACGGGCACAAAGTATAGAGGATGATCTGGCGGCGGCACAAGTGCCAGACATAGTTTGGGTCCGTGTGGTGAAACTGCAGCTCACGGACAATGCTCGCAACTGGTGGAAGGCGGAAAAAATCCGTCTTGTACAGCCTATTGAATGGAAGACTTTTCACGAGAAGTTCGACACGAAGTACTTCCCTGTGACTGCCAGGTTTTCCATGGAGCAGCAGTTCATTCATCTACAACAAGGTTCGATGTGAGACAAGTCAGTAGATGAGTACGACGCTGAATTCACCATGCTAAGCCGATTCGCGGCACACTTGATACCGACGGACGAGATCAGAGCCCGTCGTTTTCAACAAAGTTTGGACACGGAAATTCAGGCTGCACTAGCCATAGGGAAATTTCTGACTCATGAGAATACTTTGGAAGCTGCCCGCAGTTATGAGGCAGTAATAAAGGCGAGGGGCAGACCTCAATCTGCCGGTTTGAAACGCCCTGCCAATCAAATGGCAGGAGGAGCCCCTTCCAGGCCATCGTTTGAATCCATGAGAACTGAAGAAATTTGCTACTACTGCCATACAAAGGGATACTTGTGGAAGGACTGTAGACGCGCAAAAGGCCTGTGTCTAATTTGTGGCGCATCCAATCACAGAATTGAGACCTGTCCATATAGATACAACTCAACTCACATACCTACCAACTACCCGCAGCGGCCAGCTATCCAGGCTCCTGCAACTCGTCCTGCACTACCTGCTCCACCACCTGCACAGCCTACTCGCCAATTCCAACAAGCAATGAGGGACATACCTAGAGAGCAGAGAAACAGTTCTCAAAGGCAGAATGTGCCTCCAGCTAGAAAGAATGTACCACGGCGACAGACATTCACATTAGAAGCCGTAGAAGCCGAGACTGTAGGTCAAGATAACACCGGTAAGCCTTTTTCACCCTTGTATCACTTTGTTATTTTTATACACTATCTATACTCCAGTCACCAGACTTTCCTTGAAACTGTTACACTTTTCTTTTACAAATTTCGAGAACGAAATTTTTATAAGGAGGGTAGAATGTAACAACCCCAAATTTCAAATACAAGTTTTTACAAAAAAAATTCAAAAGATTCATAAAGGGGTATTTTAGCCTGAGCACAAGTTATAAGTAATCATTTTTCTTTTTAATTACAAGTTAAAAGAATATAACAACTTCATTTTTAGTGTACAAAAATTTGCTTTAAAATTAATATATACTTGGGGTATTTACATTTACTGTTATTACTTTAATTAATTAATTAGCTCTATAATTACAAGAAGGAGCTTGTAGCTCATTGGTAATACCTTGCACTGCTGAACCAAGCCACCGGAGTTCAAATCCCATACCCCACATTATTTTTAATATTGATTTTTTAAAAACCTTTAGAATACCAAGAGTTTACACGTGCATATCTCACAAAAACCCCACTACACCAAAAGATGTAACATTTCCAGGAGTTAGATGAACCGTCGGGGGGATCCCGGACGCCTGACTCGGCCAAATCGGTCTTAACTCGGTCTGATTCAGTCCTCAGACCGAGTCACGGCCGAGTCACGGCCGAGTCGGCCGATTCCGGCGACGAACCCAACATAAAAGTTGTGTCTTTTCATATTTCCTATGCACCTGCAAAATTTCAGCCTCAGACCATTTTCAGAGCTCTTTGAAAACTCCAATTACTCCACTTTTAATACATTTTATCATATTTTTATTTTAAACTTTTCATCTACTCTAACCCTAGCCTAATCCTATAAATACTAACCTTACACACTACCCTCTCACCCCAAAATCCTGAGCCCACTCTCTCAAAAAATTTCCAAAGATCGTGTACCTTGAAAACAAGCTCAAGGCGAAACTCCGACGAAATTCCGGTGGAACTTCCGGCGATCATCTTAGGAACTATCGGCGACGATGCAACACACCGACGATCTCTCTAGTTCCCTCTCACTCTCTTGAGTAATCTAAAACCCGTAAGTCCCTTTCTATCTCTCTTTTCCATTCTCAAAATACGAAATTACAAAACCCGACGGAATCGGAACAAATCCGATTTCCGATTCGGTTTTCTATGAAATTCCACTTCTCACTAATACATCATACTTAAACATCCTTATGTTGACTATTAAACACTAATCAAACAATTTGAACAAGTTTCATCACATGAAATGATAGCTATTTCAAATTATCGTATTTTTCACTTAAATACCACATTGTTTCAATCCTTCACTTAACCCTATCAAACTTGCTATACATTTAAACTAGATCACGAGGTAACGACCTACCTCCTCACACACTCATATGCAACACCCCCGAGAACCTAGAATACGAGAAAACAAACAATTTCATATACTTAATAAAACCATTTCTAAAAGATTTAGTTTTGATACACTTTTTAAAGAAGTACCGGTTATTATGAAAATACGATAAGTTGTGAACATCGGTCGTTTATCTAAACCTGGTTTTGTGGTGTCTAGGCTAGGAAAGTGAGAAAAGTAACTTTAAAAGGCCCAACTCATGGTGATTCGTGAGCGGATCTCTCCTTTCCTCACTTGTACTTACCTGGCCACAATTGGCGGTGAAGAGACTATTTGAGACATCTCACAACTTGTCATCTGGACCAGTTAGGGATAGACTAGTTGGTTTAGGAGAATTTAGAACATACAATACGGAAAATATACACCTTTACAAATAAATACCATTTATTTCATAAAACCGTTTTCTAAAGGATTTAGTATTTATAATTTTTGCAAAGCGCCGCTACAACCCACTTTGGGGAACCCGTTCGGGATGGTGCAGTTTATCGTATATTCTCGGGTTTAGTAGTGCGAGATTCAGACCTCCGCAAGGAGCATTCGGTCTCGAAAGATTTAAAATACGATATCTTAAGAAAATGAGATTTTTAAGAATATAAAATATTTATCAAAATTATTTTTGTATAAATATATGTATATTTATCATTAAAATACCTATTTTATTATGATATAAATATTCCACCTTTTTCTAAAAATCACAAGAATAAATTTTACACTAAAATACTATGAATTCCAAATAAATTAACTTTACAAATAAATAGCTTTATTTATGAAATTAGGATATTTTCACTAGAAATATCACAATATAAAATCCACCTTCATTACAACTCTAAAGACGAATAACGAATACTTGAGGTGTATTTTGAAAAGTATATAAAAGTATTTTTACATAAAACCCCCTCAAGTTTTATAAATTTCCCTAAGGACCCTAGCAAATTATAGGTACGAATTAATCAAGACTTCAATTTACATTTCTAATTATCTGACTCGGGTTGAGTCTGATTATATTTGACTTGAATATGATTCAAGTACAATCTACAATTTTCAATATTACAATTCAACATAAATCCATGAATCCAATTATCAATCTATACAACTTGACTGAACCGAACCATGGATATATATTCCATTTACATGGTTCTCCAGTTATTCCATTTACATGATTCTACGGTTATATCCGTTTACTGATATCATGGTTTCGGTCAGTCTTTCAATTATACATTCGATACAATTTACAGTACAAAACAATACAAATAAAACACTACGGGGTTTAAGGGGTAGATTGGTACGGAAGGTGTTAAAGGTGGCACGAGACGGTAAGATTAAGACACCTAACATGAATCCAATTGCCGTTGTTCCGGATTGTATAACGGAGCCTTGTACTTCCATTTACCCTGGTCTCTCGCATACTGAGACCCCTCTCGTATACACTGGCATTCTTCTGTACCAAACTACAAATAACAGCGTTAATATAACATTATAACAATATAATACAACATTAAAAGCTACTCTCTCTCTCTTTCTTCTTTTCTACTTCTCCCTTATCTTTAGGACTTACCGAGCGATCTGTTCGCTGACGACATTCTATTTCTTTCTTCTTTGAATGTCGTCAAGTGGTTTAGACCCGACAGAGATCGAGCCATCTGCAGAAGACTTGGATCAGCTTGCTGAAGAACCAGAGCTCTAGTTTCATTGTACATTTTCCATTCAGTACTTTTCATTTCCTGTCATGCCATTGTTTAGGCATCATTTTTACTTCAGTTGTATTTCCTTTTCATGCATTGTACAAAAGAATGTTAATAAATAAAAATTGCTGTTTTTATTATATCTTGCTTCTTGTGTATTTTCTTTTATATTACTTAGTTACGCTTAGCGTATTTGCTTCTGAGTAAATACGTAGCGGGCCAGTCGCGTCCCCTTCGCCGTAGAATAGGAAGCGGGGCGTGACAGCGAGGCTGCCGTGACTGCCGAGGCCAAGCTCGGGGATGCTCAGGTGTTTGCCGGCAACCTTGTCACGCCCCGCTTCCCAAAATACGGAATACGGAGAGCGACGAAGGTCAGCCGTGCTACCTACGGTAAGGAAAGATCCTTCCATAGTCACATAAGGCTGTCTAGATTAACATGTCAAAAATAAAATCCAATACCAAAAGGGATAATACTGATAATCATGCTGCAATGAAACCACAAAGAATACTAAAAATGGGTCCACTAGATAATTGATGCAAAAAGATCCGATACAATTGGTTTGAAAAGAAAACATCTGAAAGATACAAAAGTTCTAATGTCCCAGAAGGACGCACACGCTAAAAGCTAATTAAAAAGGGTGAAAATAAACCTACGGTTACTGGTCTTCAGCAAAGTTCCGGTAGCCGCTCTGATCCTGCTCGGCCTGAAAACCTGTCTTTAAACCTGAGATGGCAAATCTCAGGGATATCAGAACATCCCAGCAAGTACTCAACGTAAAAGTGTGTGTGTAGCATAATAACATGGATATATAAAAAGTGAAGCCAGGTGCACAAGAAAAACAGGTATATAAATAATTAGATGCACTAACACTATGAAACATGTATGTAAGGGATCAGGTCATACCCTAACTGGTCACTAAAAGGTAAACTATCCTATCGTAAGCTTGAGTGTGTGCGTCAACCTCTGCAGGAGTATTCCTAACCCAAGAGTGGTGCCCCAGGGGCTAGGAAACACGGGCCCAACTGTGGAGTGAACAAGAGACCGCTATAGCCCGGTACGAGCTGTAAACATGAGACCGCTATAGCCCGGTACGAGCTGTGAACATGAGACCGCTATAGCCCGGTACGAGCTGCCGGCATGGGACTCCTGAGATCCTGTTGTACAACGCACACTCAAACTACCCCAACACCGACGTATTTATACCTACTATGGTAATGACTATAGCACTAATTAAGAATGCTGAAAAGACAGGAACTTGTGGTATGGTAATTGTATGGAAATAAAACTTGTAAACAGTATAGATTGTGCCATGTCATGTAATGTAGTTCAGTATCCTTATCAGCGATCTCGCCCAATAAGACTAGAGTAATGAATAGTCAAGACATGTCAGTGGTAATAGTTATCAGGTAATAGTAACTGCATAAAGGTGGTGTACAAGCTAGTATGAGTCACAATTGTTATTTTTACCGTTAACCTTAATATGGGTATATTAATCACAATCTAACTAGAAACATATAAATGTGAGATAGGTTATCAACTTTCGAACTTTATTTATAGTTAAAAAAATAAATCTCATTTTAAAACCACACTTGCTAATTATTCTCACTTGCTATATAAAAGTTTGCCTATATATATATGTGTGTGTGTGTGTGTGTGTGTATGATATAACGAAGAATAGATACTAACACATTTCCCTTTTTGTTCTAACAGTGCAGGAAATATATATATACATATAACCACAAAGGAAAGCCGATGTATATCGACCAAAAGTAAGCAAGAGTACTTGCCTGGAGGATAAGGATCACGGGAGGACGATGTACGAAGATGCGAGGCACGAACTCAGCTAGGATTCAACTTGGGATCAGAGTTATACGCTCATCCTCAGATAGGCCATAAGCATGAGAAATTTGAATGGTAATTAAGCCCTTCGACAGCCATGAGAGAAGTTCCTTGAGCGAGTCTTCAAGAATATGTGGTTGATATGTTTTGTAACTACCCCAATAAAGCCCATGAACTGTCCAATTCTTAACAAGAGTAATATTTGCTGGGATAACTGGCACTTCCCCACTAGCAAATCCGATAACCAAAATATTTGCTCCCCGGTTTAAAAGCTTCATGCATTCCTTGGTAAGTTTGCCCCCAACAGGATCGTATAGAACATCCACCCCTTTGAGCCTTCTTGACTTTAGAAAATGCTTCACGGTCTCCATAACATTAGCATTGCTCAAATCAACAACGTGATCCACCCCTAGTGATTTAAGAAACTGCACCTTTTCTGCTCTTCTAGTAACAGCAATGACCACCGCACCACAAATCTTTCTTATCTGTACAGCAGAAAGTCCAACACCCCCAGCTGCACCAAGAACAAGCAACGCCTGACCAGGCTTTAATTGTGCCCTGTGGACAAGAGCTACATGGGATGTACCAAAAGCAACAGGTAGGGCTCCAGCCGCAACTAGATCACATCCATCTGGCACCAAAAACAGATCCTTCTCGACGGCCACGATGAACTGAGCGTAAGTTCCAAGAGCAGCAAAAGAGAAGATCATGTCCCCTATTTTAAACTTCGTAGCGCCGTCTCCAACAGCGTCGACGAGTCCAGAGTAATCGGCGCCTGGTATGAAGGGAAAAGGAGGCTTCTCTTGGTACTTGCCGAGGATCTGGAGGTAGTTGGCGATTCAGGTGGGGTTCTCGGATCCAAGTTGAGGGTTGACGACAATTAGGGCTGCTGCGATGGGCTCGTCGAGGTTGAAGGAGTCGAGGGTGCTGCAGCGGTGGAGGCAACGGCGACAAAGACGTGGGTGAAAGGAGATGGGTTCGGGTGTTGGGTTGAGGAATTGGCTGGAGATGGGTCCGCATTAGGGTTGAGGCGATAGGTTCACGGCGAGATGAAGACAATGATGGCAATCGAAGTTGCTTGTTGTGGTGAAGTCTCGGGCCGACGGTGATGGGTTTGGTGGCCGGCGGTAGGAGATCGGCGAAGGAGAAGGGCGCAATGAAGGAGAGGCTGCCGGTTCTGGATCGTCGAAAGTGGCTGGTGCGGCGATTGAAGGGGCTTGGCTTGAGGAGGCTACGGTTGAGGGAGGTGGCGATGGGATGAATGTGAGGGGTTAGGGATCGATTAAGTTTTTGAAGAAGAGAAGATGATGTGATGATTAAATTGGGATGGGGTTTTTGTTTAGGTTGTTAGAAAATATTGTTGGGGAGAGAGGGATTAGATTGGTGAGAAATAGAAAGAGATGTTGATGACAGAGAAAGGAAGTCGGCTGATATGTGAGAGAGAGAGATTTGTGATTATATATATAGGATTTTATGTATATTAAGGAGATATAATTGTTGATAAGATAAAAAAATATATATTGGAGAGAGGAGAGAGACAGACAGGTGAGGAAAGAGAGAAATATGTAAAAAATATATTTTAGTTAAAATTATTTAGTATATATATTCGTATATAATATATGTGCTGAAGTTTAGTTTAGGATTTAAAAGATTTAAAAATATATTTGGTTTGGTAAAATTATAAATGGATAAAAGTATAACATAATATTAGTTTGTTTAAAATATGATTGAGAATATTAGAATATAATATTAATAAAACTTGAGTTTTAGGCTAAATACAAAATAGTCCAAAAGACGTCCGGGTCGGGACTAAAATTACTGTTTGAAAAATACGGATAATATACGTGTCAGCCAAAACACAAAAGCGAATTAAAACAGGAAATAGCCACAAGAAAATAATGAAAGAGAATGTGGTATAACTGAAATAGGGTATTACAAACCTGAAGAGGACGATGAAGACCCTCTGGAAGGAGCTTGGTGCAGGGTTCCTAGACACTCTAGTGAGGTCTCCCAAGCCATCAACCATGGCAATTTCAAAAAATATGGTGCCTACAAACCCTAAAGTACGGATCGTTTGCTAGATGTCTAGGCGAACAAAACTAGTTAACAAAATAACTAATGAGAATACGGAAATACAACCTTTGTAGATCCGGTGCTCCACCTCCAAAGCTCCGCAACGAAGTCGTCTCCGCTGTCCAAATCAAATCCGGGCTCTAGGATCGGCTTCGTCGGAGAATGGGCAAGCTAGGTCGTCGATGTCCATGCCGAAGATGATCTACGTCGAGGCATCGATGAATCAAGCTCCACCTTCACCAAACCGTGAAAAGTTGTGAAGGAAACACACTCTACTACTTGGCAAGAGGTAGAGGATGAAGAAATAGGAAGTGGGTAGACTTTAGAATTGGATTTCTCACTCTTATGCATCAATCACCATTGATGGAGGTGAAGCTTTTCTTCTTCAAGTCAAGGAAGAAGAAGAAGAAAGCTTATAAAAAGTTATGATAAGATTAAAGAAAAAGAAAAGAATTATCTATTCTTATCATAACTAAACCATAGTTAGATGTAGAGAGTTAATCATGGTTAAAGAATGGTTAGGTTTAGACAAGAAGACAAAAATGGTTGCTTTGGTCAAATGTTCATGAAGCTTCAAAGAATACAAACAAATAAAGCCACCATTTTCTCTTCATCATATTTCTTTTGCTAAAATAACAAAATGGATAAATAAATGAATAAATAAATAAGTAAATGAAGCAAAAGAAAACCCTAACCATTGACCAACCATGGTTTAAACCATACACCAAACAATCATGTATCATCAAACATGATACAATCAAATGCACAAAAGTATATCACATATACAACTTGCACATCCGAGCGAGAAAATCCATCTTAAGTAAACCGATACTAGTTAATGCAAAGTAATATATCAAATATATAATTATACATTAAATCATTAAATCAACACTTGATTCAATGATCCGGTCATGCGCACATAACCGACTGGTATCCAATATATCGGCTTATCGAATCAACGCTTGAATCGATAACTAGGTTATATCGCATACAACCATTCGATATATTTATCGCGAGAATAGAATACGGTATCACATACTCGTATTATTCTCGGTCCCGCACATATCTCATATGCGCTCCTATTTCGTTTCGCTTGAGCCAGGAAACCTCTGTGTAGGACTCTAAAGACTCGTCAATACGCCGGCAGCAGGCGATGATCATATCAAACACCCACAAGCCGCAAGCGGTCTGCTAAACGTAACGGCCACCCGGGTATTGAGCGATCTGAAGATCGACGAGCAAGCCCGCTCACACTCCAGTGAATCCGATCAGTAACACTACCGTACAGTCCGGTCTGATCGTCTGATCTGTCGCATATCTCGCCTAGGGGTGGTATACGTCAGACCCCAATAGCTCAATAAGTCGTGTCGATATGAGGTCTATAACTGTTCGAGAAACTACTGGTAACACTTACCAGTAAATCTCAGCAACCCTGGCCAGGGATTTCCTGTTATAGCCAATCGAACACAGCGCAACATCAACCCCCATATACCGGGAGAGACGAATCCCCTCCTATCGCTCATTGCCTCCATGTGACTCGGGACTGTACCCAAAAACCACCGTTTTGCACGCCCTCTTGGACGTGGTAAGATGGAAATCAAAGAACAGTGGGAATCACACAAGACTCTATGACGATCTCGGGTCAACAGACTACTCTGTACCAGTGTCACCAGAGAACTGCCATCTGACGTGAGGTATAATACCATCTGGGAGTTCTCGGCGAGTCCGTCCAGTGTACCCAGTCTCTACTGAGCACCCGTATATCATCTCCGATGTCAAACACCAATGGATATGGGATCATCCATCGCCCATCTGTATGGGTCGAGAAGGTATACGCTAGTCTACTCTGGTGTATCGATGCCCCGTCTCGATACACCCTCGACTAGGGACTTTGAAGGATGTACTTATAGACTACCATGTCCCCACTAGTATGATCCACATCACAGTCCAGGTAGTCAAGTACAGATCCTAAGGGCTTTACCAACATGTAACAGAGAGACAATCAGCATACACGTTAAGGTAAAGAGTAACCAGATAGCATACTATCATGTCGAGCAAGAAAGTCCTCCCTATATATGTCCCAGCATCCACTACAATATACATCCTATGTACAGTAATGGCCTCTAGGGCATACATATAACTAACAATCTCCCACTTGCACTAGGGCCATCTGTAGCAGTGGTTGCAGTATCTCATACTCAACCATCCCTTAAAAGTCTCTCTCTGGGAACAGGCCTTTGTGAGTGGATCCGCTGTGTTGTCCTCTGAGTCTACTCTCCAAACCTCGATCACCCTGGAGATCAACTATCTCCATGATCAGGCGATGCTGCCTTAGAATATGTCTGGATCACTGATGGGACGGGCGTTCCTTGGCATAAGCCACAACTCCATTGTCACACAATGGGAGGAACATAGTTCATCTCATGAACCTATATACACCCAAACAGCCTCTTTGGTAGCATCTTAAGTAGCGATGTATCCTGCCTTTATCGTCTAGTATGCCGCGGTATATAGCTTGGAACTCTTCCAACATACCGTCCCTTTACTGAGGGTAAAGACAATGCCTGTGACTGACATTCAGTCGTCTTTATCACCCTGGAACACTTCCAGTGATTCTCCCCAGGATCGATTGATACCATCTCACTACAACTAGTGAGAATCCTAACATCCATTTAAATCTATCTCATAGATCCAAAATCCAGGATTTAGGAGGTATCACTTTGATCCTATATGGAGAATCATTGTGATAAGCGGAGATTGATCGAGCGTAGCATAAGAAACTCTTTTCTTATCAAGAGTATGTCATCCACGTACTCTACGAGGATCATCACCATACTCCCTACTACCTTTTTGTTTATACAAGGTTCATGTACCATTTTGATGATGTCAAACTCTTTGACTACTTCATCAAAACAGACGTTCCAACTCCGCGATGCCTGCTTTATCCTATAAAGCATCTTGCACACGTTTCCGCTGCTCCCACTGTCTACGAAGCCCTCTGGCTGTGTACTTACAGATGCACTCTTCTAAATCATCATTTAGAAAAGCAGTCAAGACACCCAACCACCAGATATCGTAGTCATGGTATGTAGCCGTGGTTAGTAGGATCTGGATGGACTTAAGCATAGCCACTTGAAAAGGTTTCATCATGATCCACGCCTGGTCATTGACGAAAAGCTTTAACAAGTCTAGCTTTGAAAGTCTAAACTTTTCCATGTACACCAAGTAATCTTCTCAAGATATACTTGCTCCTGATGGGGATTTAACCCTTCAGATATTGCAACCAAAGTCCATACTTTGTTGGTGTATAAGGATTCCATCTCAGATCGCTAAACATCCAGCCATTCTTACAGAGTCTTACTCCTGATGGCCAGCTCGAAACTCGTTGGGTCATCATCTCATGATGCAATCCTCGCTCCCACTGTCATAGAGAAACCGAAGTATCTCTCAGGTGGGTGAGGAACCCTACTAGATCGGCGGAGAGGCTGAGGTTCGTTGGTATCTACTGAATCCTTTGGTTCTTTCAAATCATCTTCTGCAGTTTGTATAGCTGGAACATTTCCAGTTCTACATAACAGACCTTGCCTCGAGCTTGTCCGGATTTTGCTTTTAGACATAGGCCGGACAACCCCAAATCTTAACTAACTTAAGATATGGGCTCTTCCCTTTCCATATCATATATGAAGTGGTAGGCGACTGATTTGATTCGAACCCTATTCAATAGGTATGCAGCTTCTCAAGTGCATAACTCCCTAAAGGAAATAGGTAACTCAGTAGTACTCATCATAGAGCACACCATATCATATAGGGTGTGTTTGCTCCGCCCCGATATACCATCGTGCTATGGTGTATTCAGAGGAGTAATGCTGAGAGAGAATCTCATTCTCCTTTAGAATATAGTCCAGGATTTTCGTGCTCAAGTATTCTCCTCCTTGATCACATCAAAGGACATAATACTTTTACCCACATTTTGGTTCTCTACTTCTAACTTATATTCTGTGAATATCTCAAAAGGTTCGGACTCATGTTTCAGCAGGAACATATGACTGAATCTTGAGAGATTATCAGAGAACGTAATGAAGTATAAAGAACCAGTCTTGGTATTTGTAGACAGGGGACCTTACATACATCAACATGTATCATCCCAAGAGTTCACTAACTCTTTCTCTGTTTCCAATAAACGGAGCTATGGTCATCTTATCTTTGTGACATGACTGGCGAGTTTCACAAGATGTAAATTCAAACTGATTTAAACATGCATCTATATGTAACTCTAGCTAGTCGGGTCACATTGATCTGACTTAGTCTACAATGCCTCAAGAAGAATTCGTTCATTTCTGAACTCTTCTTCTTGTGTGTGTTCTGTATACAAAAAACTGTGGTTTGATTTAGAACATTAATGCTTTTAGATAACGTGCCTGAACCGATCAACTTTTGATATAGGAAATGTTCAAAACATTATCCAACAATACAAAATTATATCCTTTCTTTTCTAACAAAGAGAGTGATATGATTTGGTATATCAGGTTCGGTATCTAATAACATTCGTTCAGAATCATTGTATTGGTGATACAGGGTGACAGTGACCGACAGACTTGGCTGCAACACTTGCCCCGTTTTCTGCCTCATGAAACTTATCACCCGTTCTCAGTTCTTTACCTATCTGTAGCCCTATGTAACAGATTACATATGTGGGATCCTGATCCGGTATCATATACCCAGGACGTAAAGGATACTGAGAAACAGTTCTGTATAATGAACAAACCCGAAGATGATGCATCAGCATGCACTCTCTTCGTTTGGGCGGCACGGGAAATCTGGTATTCCCCAATTTCCTGCTCTGTCTTATAACAATTATAAGTTGGAGCGGGACCAACGTTCCCCAGCTCAGAATAACAAGCGGGTTCGGTCAATAATCCGTTTTATTATCTTGATTAAGGCGTGATATGGTCGCTACCAGGAGAGAGAGAGAAGAAAACACTCAGCGTGCGCTCTGTCAAGAATAGATTGGTTATTATTTTATCTAATCAGGATGGCTCCCACTGCTTTTTATCAAATCTTCCTTCAAACCCTAAAAGGAAAGACTAGCCGGGATTAATTACACACTACAAGTTCGCCAATCTTTCAGCCAGGCCAGTGTCGGTACTTTGAGGGAGGTCCCCCGTGCTTTCGCACGAACCTAATTAATGTAAACCTCGTTTTCCCAGAGGCGTAACCCCGTTGACACCTTTCTAGACACCTACTTGATCGGCTAATTGTAATGTATAAAACTCTCCCAGGAGTAACACTTACTCGCAGCGGGTATCGGGATCCAACTATCTCATAGAAGGTATGCAATCTCATTGCAAATTTCAACACTTGAAATTCCCGATAATATTTTGCCCCGAACGATCTATGACCTTGACAAGGTCAACAAACCATAGACCGCAAGTCAAGTTCTACCCGTCATTTCTTGATTGAATCAAACCCACCCGCACGACCCTTGACAAGGTCAACAAGGCCGCACGACTACCCTAACCCAATCTGCATCATATGCATAAGCAGATAAATACTGGTTAGCTACCGCACACTGCGCCTTGACAAGGTCAACAAACGCAGCACGAATACTAAACAGGATTTATCTGAAATGACGGAGGGCTACGACAGGTTTTTCTGAAAACCTATTGCGTAATGAACTTGATATCGTTGTAGGATCGAATGAATTTTGAAATGGAGTGTTTTTGAGGCTTTTCTAGTTTTGCTAAAGGAGTCACTCCCGGTGAAGGGATCGTCGGTCCTTTCCTCGTCGAATGAGGTGCGGGATATATCACATATATCGCTGTGCAAAGCAAAAACACTTAAAAGCAATCAAAAGACAAACCGAGTGTGTAGCATCTGCCAGTTATTGCTAAAGGAGTCACTCCCGGTGAAGGGATCTCGGTCCTTTCCTCATCGAATAAGGTGCAGGATATATCACATATACCGCTGTGCAAAGCAAGAACTGTAGCTACCTGTTTTATTTTGAAATTCGATTCTACAACATCTTAGGTTTCTTTTAATTTCATTAATCACATTAATGAAGTCCCATCATTTAAGTACCTAAACATCACAGATAGATATGACGTACACTTATGCCATCCGCATTCGCCTCGATGTCCCCTCGTGCACCGTTAGGTTAGGTAACTAACGGCAGAGCAGGGCAGGGCTAGCGCGGGTGTAAAACATAAGTAACGTCTATATAATATATCATATATACTATATACTATATCCATCACAGAAACATCACATGATCTCATCACAGATATCGCAGCAGAAGAAATATATGAAATATTGGATATACTAGGACGTCCGTGTTTTCAATACGAGCCAGTATAAAACACGGATTCCACGGTCGTGATGAATAGCCAAACCCACACCCCTAGACCCCTACGAGAGCGGCAAGCAACCCTACCAATTCTGGAGTTAGGAGGCCCGGACCCGACTCCTCGAGTTGGTCTCCCACTGGACTCCAGAACCCGGTTACTTGTGCCCTCCTCCTTGGGTCTATCCTAGTGCGGAAAAGTAAATAATATACAACAGGTGACAACTTCCGCAACCTGGAAGCGCCCCAATAAAAGAATATTACATACAAGTTTTTACATGAATGAAAATGAAAAACACTCATCTCACATAAAAAAAACCCGGCTATTCAAACACGACGATCCAATATAACATATCCAGCAACACATAACATCACATGTCATCAACGTAAGTAAACATGCGTATCCCAATTGTCGTTGACATATAGCAACGAAACCGGCGATATCACATATTACACTTACGGTCACAGAAAAGAAAGTGTAAAACTACAACAGTTGGAATCCGCAACCACCTCAGACATCGCATGCCTGACCAAATGAATTACTTAGACATCGCATGCCTAACAATTATAAACCCCGCATTTTAGTCTCAAAATCGAAAACTCTTTTCAATATTAAGTCGGGCAATTCAACAAGATTCCCGACAGTCTGATCGAATGCTCGTCGCAAACTTCAGTAGACGGCCGCACCCCCGATACCGTCGACGAAGTGCACCAAGGCGGAACACCGTTACCGGGAGCACCCGAACGGATGCTTTCGGCGACGGGGTTCTCCTACAGTCACTTGGTCGGGGCATGGAGTGAAGCTGTCTATTAAGTTTATCCGGCGAGTATCCGCGTACGCTACGTGATTGCGACGGACTTCTGATCACATCAAAATTCCGTGACAACCGATCAAGAGAGACTAAACTGCTGTGTTTATAACATTCATTTAGTTATCTCATAACTTTTTGTGAATTCCAATTATTGTATCCCATTCCAGATAAATAGAAAATGTTAAACTTTCCGATCGAACAATCGAACACCCAAGTTTTCCCGATACAGATCAACACATGAAATAAGTCTAACAACATTCAGTTCGTACCTCAGTACCAACGGTCCAGCCGTAGAAGGGTCAAGCCAACGCCTCACATGTGGCACGCCGTACTGCCCCAAACCCGAAGGTTCAAAGGGCAGTTCAAGACGGTCACATAATCGAGTTAAGGTTTGTGTCTTCTAGAGGGACCATCGCGTTACTTGCACTACTTAGAACGTCGTTAAACTACGGAAAAATCCAACACTTGGAAATTTCCCGACAGGGGAAAAGTTGGGTATTGTATCCGTTCGAACTTTTTAACATATTCTAAAATTTATCCGGAAAGGCACACAGACAAAATTTGATATCCCGATCGAAATACCGAATCCCCAAATCAACTCAGAAAAATCAACTCTTGAAAAAATATCAAAAATATCCAGGAAAACCAGAACAGCAGAATAGGAATTACTGTAGAAAATTTGTAGCGCAAAACGACAAATCGGCCGCTCTTCCGCCGCACGAGGCATGCTCGTGCCGCGGAAGCGCGGCTCTATAAAGGAATTAGGGCTACGAATTTTTCAGTTGTCCTTGTAATCTCCTGCTGATTTTACTGAATATTTTTAATATAGAAAAATCACTGTTTTTGAAAAAAGTACAGAGAGCTCATTTGGTTCGGGGTTTCGGGTTCGTTCGGACTTCAATTTCCGTCTGGACTTCGCCTAAGGCTCTAGCTAGGCTCTGATACCACTGCAGGGTTCCTAGACACTCTAGTGAGGTCTCCCAAGCCATCAACCATGGCAATTTCAAAAAATATGGTGCCTACAAACCCTAAAGTACGGATCGTTTGCTAGATGTCTAGGCGAACAAAACTAGTTAACAAAATAACTAATGAGAATACGGAAATACAACCTTTGTAGATCCGGTGCTCCACCTCCAAAGCTCCGCAACGAAGTCGTCTCCGCTGTCCAAATCAAATCCGGGCTCTAGGATCGGCTTCGTCGGAGAATGGGCAAGCTAGGTCGTCGATGTCCATGCCGAAGATGATCTACGTCGAGGCATCGATGAATCAAGCTCCACCTTCACCAAACCGTGAAAAGTTGTGAAGGAAACACACTCTACTACTTGGCAAGAGGTAGAGGATGAAGAAATAGGAAGTGGGTAGACTTTAGAATTGGATTTCTCACTCTTATGCATCAATCACCATTGATGGAGGTGAAGCTTTTCTTCTTCAAGTCAAGGAAGAAGAAGAAGAAAGCTTATAAAAAGTTATGATAAGATTAAAGAAAAAGAAAAGAATTATCTATTCTTATCATAACTAAACCATAGTTAGATGTAGAGAGTTAATCATGGTTAAAGAATGGTTAGGTTTAGACAAGAAGACAAAAATGGTTGCTTTGGTCAAATGTTCATGAAGCTTCATAGAATACAAACAAATAAAGCCACCATTTTCTCTTCATCATATTTCTTTTGCTAAAATAACAAAATGGATAAATAAATGAATAAATAAATAAGTAAATGAAGCAAAAGAAAACCCTAACCATTGACCAACCATGGTTTAAACCATACACCAAACAATCATGTATCATCAAACATGATACAATCAAATGCACAAAAGTATATCACATATACAACTTGCACATCCGAGCGAGAAAATCCATCTTAAGTAAACCGATACTAGTTAATGCAAAGTAATATATCAAATATATGATTATACATTAAATCATTAAATCAACACTTGATTCAATGATCCGGTCATGCGCACATAACCGACTGGTATCCAATATATCGGCTTATCGAATCAACGCTTGAATCGATAACTAGGTTATATCGCATACAACCATTCGATATATTTATCGCGAGAATAGAATACGGTATCACATACTCGTATTATTCTCGGTCCCGCACATATCTCATATGCGCTCCTATTTCGTTTCGCTTGAGCCAGGAAACCTCTGTGTAGGACTCTAAAGACTCGTCAATACGCCGGCAGCAGGCGATGATCATATCAAACACCCACAAGCCGCAAGCGGTCTGCTAAACGTAACGGCCACCCGGGTATTGAGCGATCTGAAGATCGACGAGCAAGCCCGCTCACACTCCAGTGAATCCGATCAGTAACACTACCGTACAGTCCGGTCTGATCGTCTGATCTGTCGCATATCTCGCCTAGGGGTGGTATACGTCAGACCCCAATAGCTCAATAAGTCGTGTCGATATGAGGTCTATAACTGTTCGAGAAACTACTGGTAACACTTACCAGTAAATCTCAGCAACCCTGGCCAGGGATTTCCTGTTATAGCCAATCGAACACAGCGCAACATCAACCCCCATATACCGGGAGAGACGAATCCCCTCCTATCGCTCATTGCCTCCATGTGACTCGGGACTGTACCCAAAAACCACCGTTTTGCACGCCCTCTTGGACGTGGTAAGATGGAAATCAAAGAACAGTGGGAATCACACAAGACTCTATGACGATCTCGGGTCAACAGACTACTCTGTACCAGTGTCACCAGAGAACTGCCATCTGACGTGAGGTATAATACCATCTGGGAGTTCTCGGCGAGTCCGTCCAGTGTACCCAGTCTCTACTGAGCACCCGTATATCATCTCCGATGTCAAACACCAATGGATATGGGATCATCCATCGCCCATCTGTATGGGTCGAGAAGGTATACGCTAGTCTACTCTGGTGTATCGATGCCCCGTCTCGATACACCCTCGACTAGGGACTTTGAAGGATGTACTTATAGACTACCATGTCCCCACTAGTATGATCCGCATCACAGTCCAGGTAGTCAAGTACAGATCCTAAGGGCTTTACCAACATGTAACAGAGAGACAATCAGCATACACGTTAAGGTAAAGAGTAACCAGATAGCATACTATCATGTCGAGCAAGAAAGTCCTCCCTATATATGTCCCAGCATCCACTACAATATACATCCTATGTACAGTAATGGCCTCTAGGGCATACATATAACTAACACTTGGGGCGGTGGCCGAGACGGCCAAGTCGGCCGACCCGAAGGCGGCGAAGACGGTGGAGAGCTATAAGAAGTCGAAGGACTTCTATGATGACGTGGTCGTGGCTACGACCCGCATCTGGCACAAGGCCCTCGATGCCGTTAAGTTCCGGATGCCGGAGTTTGCCGACGGAGATCTCCGGGCCGAATTCCTCCTCGGGGACGCCGATGAGCAGGGGGAAGAGGTTCCTGACGAGGAAACCGCCGAGGACCCCGCGCGTCACGTGGTGGATGTCGAGGACCCCGAGGTCGCACCTGGCCCTGAGGTCTAGAGCCCCCGTCTATCTCTTTTTATTTCTTTGTTTTTGGAATTTTGTAAGGCTGGGGAACCTAAAAAATACCCTTTGTAAAGCCTTTGTCTTTGGTAGTAATAAATTCTTTGGTTTCATCGAGTCGTGTTCTATCATCTGTTTATGGTGAATGCTCGTAAGATATCCCTGCTTGCACCGTTGTGTTTTCATGTCAGGTTGGCCGTCTGTCTAGCGATCGTCCGTCGAGTTGATTTCGATCACTTGCCGACGAGCGTGCCAAGCGCTGCCGAGGAGGTATCCCCATAGGCCCCGAAGTCGAGGGGGGTCGTTTAGACCTGGATAGACTTGATGCCCCTCACTGGGGTCTCGGATCCTCTGCGGGTGACAGGCGGAGCGTTGTTCGCCGCATTTGTGCCTAGTGTGAGCGGGAAGCTGCTCGGTGGCCCCATGAAGGGTGTTATCTTTTGACTTCTGGCAATGCGAGCATCGACTACCAGCCGGGGATGGTCGAGCCAGGGTCGGGCTTGACTGCCTTTGGGAGGATTTTAGGTCCTTAGCGTTGGAGGGGGTGTAAGAAGCCCGCTAAGGAAGACCGTGCAGTGAAGCCGCGCGGTCGTCATAAATAGACAACTACCAGCCTAGGATGACCGAGCGGGGCAGCCGCTCAGATGCCCCATGCGAGGGCTTTGACCCTTAGTGTTTGGAGGGGCTGCAAGAAGCCCACTAAGGACGACCAGGCAGTGAAGCCGCGTGGTCGCCTCTTGGCGAAGGTTTTAATCCCTGGTGTAATGGGTAGGGGGCTACCAGCCGGAGATGACCGAGCAGGGTAGCTGCTCGGTTGCCTCTGGCGAGGGCTTTGATCTTTCAGGACGAGGACCGAGCGGGGTTACTGCCCAGTGCCTCTTGGCGAGGACTTTGATCCCTATCGGTTGTGGTATGAAGCTACCAGCTGGGGATAGCCGAGCAAGGACTCGACTGCCTCTGGGAGGACTTTGGTCCTTAGCGCGGGAGGGGCTGTAAGAAGCCTGCCAAGGACCCTTAGCCGGGCAGGGTTTCTGTCCGGTGCCTCTTGGCGAGGGCTTTTGTCCTGACGAATAACCGAGCGAGACTACCTCTGGGAAGGTTTTCTGATCCCTGGCGTTGCGGTAGGGAAACTAACCGCTAGGGATAGCCGAGCAGGGAAGCTGCTGAGCTGCCTCTAAGGAGGACTTTCTGGTCCCTGGCGTTGCGGTAGGGAGGCTACCCGCCAGAGATGACCAAGCAGGGTAGCTGCTCGGTTGCCTCTTGCGAGGGCTTTGATCCTTCAGGACAGGGACCGAGCAGGGTTACTATCCAGTGCCTCTTGGCGAGGACTTTGATCCTTGTCGGTTGTGGTAGGAAGCTACCAGCCGGGGATAGCCGAGCAAGAACTCGACTGCCTCTGGGAGGACTTTGGTCCTTAGCGCGGGAGGGGCTGTAAGAAGCCTGCCAAGGACCCTTGGCCGGGCAAGGTTTCTACCCGGTGCCTCTTGGCGAGGGCTTTTGTCCTGAAGGATAGCCGAGCGAGGGATCCTCAGGCTCGATTGCCTCTGGGAGGGCTTTCTGATCACACGAGGTCTTGTCCGACCATTTAGTTGCAGGTACCAGGATCTTCAGGATGGTTACTCGCTATGCGGACGGAGATCGGAAGGCCAACTTTGTTTTTGTGGAGATTGCTTTCCCACAGACGGCGCCAACTGATGGAGGTCCTTTTCGGGTCTCCGTCAGATGTCGTCTTCCGTTGATCTCCCGGTGGATTTCGGCGGTGATCTTCTATTGCGTGTGGGTCTCAATGAGTTTTGAGGAGATTGGTGATTTGAGGAGTTTAGCGCCAAGTACCTGCAAAGAAGTCCCCGGGGTGGTTTGGTACCACCGAGGACCCTCCGATGATCAAGTTAGTACTAGATCCGATCAGAGTAACGGCTAAGTGGAATCAAGAATGGCTTACTTGACCCCTCTGTGATGGGGGTTTATATAGCGGCGGCAGCACGCAGCAGCAGGCGCGAGAATCTCGCCGGCAGTTACGCTCCCGACGTCACGCCCGCGTAAAGAGCGGATCACCCATTAATGGGGATCGTAATGGCGTGGAACGTAGGACGTTGCTGGCGAAGAATCTGCGCGTGGCGAGATTTGCGGAGTGGCGGTTACGCCTATGAGTGGTGGAGTTGGTCGGTCGGAGGGACCGAGGAAGACGGGCTCGGCTGAGAAGCTCGGAACTGAGGAGTCTTGGTCCTGTGGCAGCTCGGGGCGAGCTGAGGGGCCGGGGAGGCAAATTTGCAAGGGGCCCCAAGGAGGGCCAGCTTGTGCTCGCAGGTCGGGTATAAGGGTGGCCCGGTCGGCCTCTGTGGGCCCTTTCTTCTAGGTCTTGGGACATGTCATCCGCCATGTGTCCTGATCTCGCATCGTCAATATTGAGCATCATCAGTACCAAAATAGCAATACTTTTTGATCAGTTGCTTTCCCTATCTAATTTCTCATGATGTTTGTCTGTTGAGTAAACTTTTGAATAGCCAAATTGCGGTAGAAAAAGCACTTTTGTAAACCCCCTAAAATTATGCAAGTTGTCTTCTCAGATTTTGGAGTTTAAAAACCTTTTTGTTGAACTAGGGTTTGTAAAACTTCAGTTATCACAGATTTAAAGTATGGATAGCCGAAGTAGTTAGATGATTTTTTAAAAAACCCATCTTTCCATATTTTTCCATATCAGGCGAATTCATATAAAAGACTTTAATCTGCAATTATTTTTTTTAAAAATATTATTCTGAGAAGACTAAGATGTCTTAATAAATTTAATAAATGATAAAATTTACATTATCTGTAGAAATCCTGTCGTATCCATGATATAAGTAACATATAGTTATACTTGACTTCAATTGACAGTGGTAATTTCTCTTGTAATAGCTACTTTGTGCAAACTTTATATTAATTATTCTACCGTCAATGAAATAAAACGTGTCTGGCTAGAAATTCCATTCTCAACAAAAACACACTGCCAATTCATAAAAAATAATTATAAATACTGAAACCTTAGTTGCATATAGAAGATAACTAATAACTTAGCCGATTAAATTGTCTAAAATTAATGCATCTCGATGTATTCCTGTGTGCAATATACCAACTGAAGAAGAAATCATAGTTCCTTTCATTTTCCGCTCTGTCAAATGCACAGTAAAAAGCTCTATACAACAAAAGAAATAGAAGTCCTCTTACTCAATACTTTCTTTTCTGAAATAACTAATATTATTTATGAGAGTAAGTAAATTAAAGGGATCATGTTTGCCCAATTCAAGGACACAACTAACAATATATGTACATGAACATAAAACAAAAAGAAAAGGCCCCCCAATCACCCGAGGCTAACAAACCGAACTCAGTATTATTACCCGAGGCGGTGGGGAAAAAGGGCCACCTAGATCATTTGGCTTATGAAAGGTCGAATGATCCCTGTCCTTCAAGAATAGCATACAGAAGCTTCTTGTACATGATCTCCTGTCAAAATGTAAGGGAAAAAGTTAACATAATCGTAATAAGCCATAAACAAAAAAGGAAATTTGAATGTAGATGAAAATTAGTATTCCTATTATTATAATGCAAACCCCGTCGCAAGAGATTCTGAAATTGGTCACGTATCATGTAGCATCCAATGGCATGTCGCCATTTATCAATAAGGACAAGCGGTTATATTTTCTCTACATAAATCCAACACATATTACGACTTGCATCGACATAGCTATCTTTTTCAAATAATTATTAACTTCTAGATAATCTTTTTGTCATGATTACTATGGTTACAAGACGCTGTTTAAACCAGGGGTTAAAGGTTAAGAAAACATGACTTTTATAGATTTGCCTACACTCGAAATTCTAAACTGTGTTAAGCTTTCATTTTGGAGCTCGGATAGCTGGATATCTTGATTCCACTCCGCCCCAAGTTACCTCAAGTTTCTTAACTCCAATTATGAAAGTGAGAATAAACCCTTTTTTTGGGGTTAAAATACTTCCATAGGCAAACAACAAGCAAAAGTTATTTATTCAGTTTGCAAACTATAGCAAGTCTTAGGACATGACTCTGGTCATCCTAACTCCGAAAGCCAAACAAGGCCTAAATATCAAATTTTGCAGTAACATCCTATATTGTATGCATTTACGAAAAAGTAATCATGAATATTAAATGCGTATCGTATTTGCCCAAAAATCTAGTAAAGAGAAAAAAGGAAAAGAACCTTGGTTGAGTAGGGAGGAAGTTTGAGGTAATTAGCACAGGTCATGACACTAGGCAAGTCATCATCAGCGGACTCAGATGCTCCAGCTCCATTTGCGGCAGTATTCGTCACAGTTGAAGAATGCTGCCATTGAGCACAAATAGAGGATAAATTTGTAACAAGTGCGCAAAAATAGAAAAAGAATAACTGTGCAATATGTCCGTTCCACAAAGGGATTTTTTATTTGTTGGCATAGATACCTTCCTCACTATGGTGAGCTTTGGATTCAATGCGGCCAAACCACCAGGTGGGAGACGAGGTGCACCAGTCACAAACTGGCAAAAGGCATGCTGCTGCTCAGGAGTGAACTCTCCCATGATTTCCAGAAACTAGCAACATAAATTGAAAAAAATAAAAAGGAAAAAAGAAATAAATCAATAATTGAAACTGAAGAGATATCCAAGGGAAGCTCATAGTAGTTATTCTGATTACTAGGCACATACATTAACAATTGCAGGGCTTTTCGCAGTGTATCCATGATCAAACTTTATATGGTCTACCAGTGAATCAGGCTGCAGAATGTAGAATTAATGTTAAGAGCGAACATTAAAAAGTTAGATGGTAGAAACTATAACTATATGAGGACTACATTACCTCCCATAATTCTTTGCGGCCACACAAAAGATAGTCCAGCTCATGTGGAGAAAATATTTGTAAAGATGTGATATCAAAGACCTGAAAATGATTGCCGAGTCAGCATCTTCAACACATATTCAGCTCTGTAAAATAAGGTGATGCAAAGATGTAATACGGATGCGCAGAATAAAGAGAAAATGTACATGAAAATAAGAGAATGAATCTGAATTGCTACGGGAAATTCTCAGCTTTGATCAAATGAGCAGTTCAGAATTCTTACTCAAAACAAGATTGACAGACCATGAACAGTTAAATGAATATGATTGTTAGCAATAATGTGGACTAATACATCCGTCAAGAATACATAAGGATATCAATTAATCTAGTCTAGACTGTTCTCAGCACAATTAATTGGAATGTAGACTATAGAAGAATTCAGATACAAACAGTCGGAGATGTAATACAGAACAAAGAGAACTGTAAACAAGAAATAAAACAAAATTGCCGATTCCATAACCGCCATGATTTTATGGAACGGCGTGAACAAAAGGAGCGCAGACTGATTTTGCATTCGAAAAGTAACACTACAGGACATTAGTGCACTGCAATAGTGAGAACGGTAAAGGAGTAGGAAATCTAGGTTTCGGCTTGAAGGAAAGAAAAAATTTCATCGCTAGGTGGCCCAAATTTAGCCTACTGGTTAACAGGAAAAGCCAATGCAAGTGGGTGTTGTGCCTGAAGATCATAAGACGAGTCCACATATTTGTATGTGTCCCCATGGTATTTGATCAAAGTCTGTCATATCAAACCATAGGTAAATCTAGAATTATACATTCATTCAGAAGCAAGCAAGGGGGTAGCATGTATGTGTTATATGAAAAAAGATGGTTTATTTTTTGAAATATAGATAATAAATGATAGACAGATTATTATGGCATAATCAGTGGAAGTGTGCTAAGGGGCTTAGGTGTCCAAGCAATGTTACACGGATTCTTTGCCGAGGAGACGTATCCATGACGAATTCGTTTAAAATCTAAAAATCAGATACTTGAAACGTAATTGACAATTGAATGGCTCCTTTTTTGTGCATCCAAAAATTTATATTGTATTCTAGATGTCTCAGATATCTGCCAATTATTATGGCAACAATAATCTTTGCATCAATAGTTCACACCGTCATTTTGTTCATCACTGCAATTATGTAATCTGCCTACTTATTATTTGAACTACTAAGAAGACAATGGTTACTCAGATAACTATTATCTTATACCGATAAATAACTGTTGTGTCCCCTTCAAAATTTTCCAACCTAGGGGAAAGCTTAGATGATGGGGAAAGAAATTTAGCTTCGCATTCCTAAACTGAAAAAATTACTTGCATCTTCTGTGCAGACTTGCTAAATGATAAGATGACATGAGAAGTAGACAGGAATTAAAAGTTAAGGAAAGAAGAATAACATATGAATAAGAAGAAAAGGGGAGGTAAAGATAGAACAGACAGTGCTATAGAACAAGGCCAGGAAGTGGAAAGCACGGAAGCAGCAAGTAGAGTAGTGAGTAGTGTCTATAGGCACAGAAAGAGAATGAAGAGAAGTAGAGAAGCAAAGCATATGTACTAGCAGAAAGTAGATAAGTAGGAGAATGCTAGCAGCATAGAATGTACCAATAACAGCAGAAGACATGTATCCGGAGAAGAAACAAAAGAAAACAGGGCAGCTGCATCATCAAAACCAATCATCCGCAATGGAAGAGAGAAGAGATGAAAAGTAACAGAGGGGGACGCAGAGCATGGCAAACGTATGGATAGAAAAAGAACTACAACGAATTCATTCAATTCAACATTTAGCCTATCGTAACAGCTAACAAGAATAAAGTTAAAAGGAAAGAACAGCATAATTTACTCCATCTGGCCCTCAAAGTTGGACCATAATAAGGAGAACAAGTACAAAACACAGAAAGGTAAATGTATTATATATTCGCTGGCAAAATGGATCAAAACCAATATCAATAATACATACAGCAAGCTGAAGACATACAGTTCTCAAAATCAAATATGAACCGTGTGTAAACATCTGGACCTAAGTTTAAGTCTATATCAATCAATTATTAGTATGTAGACTTCAGAGCATGATAAAATACAGGATCAGATACGAACTTAAACAGAGGCTTGCAATCATTTTGTAAAGTAGGAACATTTACCTGGTTAAAGCCTGCTCTAAATGCTTCCATCTGCCGTGTGATACCTGCTTTAACAGTTGCATCAACTACCAACGAAATGTACTCTTCTAAGTTGTTGATCTTGACCTGTAAAAAACACAAATTAACACCAAACATAACAGATACAAAACAAGAGAGGGGGAAGTTCGCTGAAGGAATATATACAATTGTGTTTTCTTCCCCTTCTTTGAGGATATATTCCGGATGGCCAGGAAGTGTAAAATCAAAACACAAATCTTCGATAGGAGCACCACGAAAGCATAGATCAGCAATTGCCCTATGATTGCTACCACCTCCTGCCTCTAGAAACTTTTTACGGCTAACAAGAACTTGCATTTCTTGTAAGATCTTCCCAAATTCAGTATCAAATGAAAGAATATCATACAAATCAAGCTCCTGTAGAGAATTAGAAAATTTTGATTTTTCAGGCCAAACAGTGAAAACATATCATAACAAATACAGTGAGCATAAAATATATATATATAAACACTTACTTGACCAAGTACAAGTTTATAAAATGATGTGGACAGTGGCAAATCCAAAAGCCGCCCATCTTGTAGAGCTTTAGCCATCA
Source organism: Agapanthus africanus (assembly GCA_030015575.1). Classification (NCBI taxonomy): domain Eukaryota; kingdom Viridiplantae; phylum Streptophyta; class Magnoliopsida; order Asparagales; family Amaryllidaceae; genus Agapanthus; species Agapanthus africanus. Next base: position 471,838,889 of record CM057349.1, read on the forward strand.
CACGACCCAGAAGACGGAAATATTCAATAACTTTGTAAAGCCGGCTTCCCTCAGTTGCTTCTGACCTAGGAGGCCATGGACAAGGAAACAAACCAAGAGGAGCTTGGATAAAATTCCTGCTGTCGACAGCAGAATCTGGTCCTAGTTTCTTTGCTTCCGATGCATCATTTGTGTTCCCATCTTTCATTTCATCTCTGTCAATTTGCATTGCAGATGTATCTGATTCAGAGCTAGACCTCCACAAGCCAAGTCCAACCTTTTGCAATTCATGACTCAAGAGAGTATAAAATTCCAAGGTCGGACCTAATCCAGTACCAACCTCACCAAAATACTCTACTTCAAGCACGGCCTTCTGGCTGGAATACATTTCCATAACTTTTGCAGCCGAATCCAGGATACGGTTTCTAGAAACCCGGACCTTTTGTCGCTGCAATCTGCCAACACGGACCTCTCTTTCACTTGCAGAACTTTGATTATCGGCACTTTGCTGTTGTTGTAGCCGATGCAATGCCCGGGATAATCCAAAGGCAGTTGAATAGAAATATTGCCTCCTTGTTTCAAAGGGAAACAGAAAAGGGCATGCTTTGGTCATCTGATAACACCATGAGGGTAGACTGCCGCTGCACAAAGCAAGAGCATCTTGGATTTGCCGTGCAAGCTTAGGGGTTAACTTACTATTGATAAATTCTTCTGAAGGAACCTTGGTTCCAGTTTGATGAAGTTCCTCCACAGTCGAAATTTTACCCTCCGCAAAATCATCTGCCACTGCCTGCACTCTCAAGCGAGGAGCGAGCTGATTCAAACCCTCCAAAACACGCAATAGTGCCAAAATGTTGTAGGTAGGGCTAGATTTTTCAAGGTCACAAGGAAGCTCCCCTTGCAAGATGCTATCTAAGAGGGACAGGTGTCGAGTTTCTGGTGAAGAATTTGAAGCAGACCCAGACTTGGAAGGCTTTGGCGTTGAGGAAGTTAGACCTCCTTGGGAGCCGCCTCTATCAAGCTGACCATCTGCTTTTTGATAAGTTATGGTAAAAATATCGCTCCAGAACCTGCTTCCATCATTAGGAAGGTCGGAGCCATTAAACCTCTCGTCATTATCCTCATCAAGCACAAGTTGGCGTTGAACAGCCTGATATATAGTCAAGTGCTTGCTGAGTTGCTTTCCCCCTACTGTGAATATCAACTTATTATATTGCTCATCCACGCTGTTGCCAACTCCACGGCGATCTCGAGCACCTCTTATCCCTCTGCCACTTATGGATGCAAGCCCAGCCATAGCAGCAGCAGCAAAAGACATAGCACCTCTTGAACCAAAAGGACTTCCACTTCTGAATTCAGCATACTCTGAGTTTTTTACTGCAGCAGTCCTACTGGCAGAACCAGAAGAAGGCTGTGCTTGGGAATCACTTGGAGAAGAAGCAATTGTAGGATCATCAACTGTATCTCCTAATTTCACATCATGTACCTTCTCAGGCATGCACACAGGGAGAGAATCATCTCTTAGTACCTCTTCATGGTCATCATCCTCATCCTCTGAAATATCATCATCTTCAATCATCAAAGCATCATCTATGTCAACAGCAGACATGTCAAACTCCTCATCCTCTGAGCTCGAGTCACCACGTGCAGGTTTCATCTCTGTGTCCTTGTCAGCAGCTACTGCTCTTCTGCTGGTAGAGTTTCTTGTTTGGGACCCTTTTGCTTCATCGGTAGATTTGAGAACAGCCTTTCCCTTTCCTTTAGAGTTTGAATTTCCCTCATTAGCATCCTTCTTAGCTGTACCTCCAATTGTTACTGAGGACTTAGATCTAGTTGAAGGGCGATGGCCTGAAGCAGGAGTTGATGCAGACGGTGATGGAACCCCTGCCCCTGTTGTTGTAACCCCTGCATCAGAATTTCCAGTAGAAACCGAAGTCTTCTGTGCAGAATCGCTCCGCTGAACCCTTGGCCACAGAAACTCCTCAATAGCAGCCAGACTCGCCAGAGGATCAATGAGAACGATGTTCGAAGAATAATCACGAAGAGATTTTTCACCTTGTGCTCGACAAAGTCGCAACTTTAAAGGCTGAGATAAAGCACTTAAACCAGATGACAAACGTGCACTTCCACTACTAGAAGATCTAGGTTGATTGCTGAGCAGAACATGAAAACGTTCTAATGATGATAAAGCATTTTGCAGCTTTTGAACCAAGATAATCATTGGAGCACCATTACCTTCCTTAGAAAGGAGGGGAAGTGCAATTGCTATAAATGATTTGTACCTTCTGAGGGCTATATGGCGAAGTTTGGAGAGGTTAACCTCTGATACTCTATCCTTTCCAAAAGTACCACAGGAAAAATAATTTAGCAACGCCAAAACAACACCACTTCCAATGAACTCAAATGTAGAGACACCGTCGCCTTTAGTGAGTTCAGCAAGCATCTCAGTAATAACACCATCCAATTGCTCCTCAGTGCTAGTTGAGATATCAAAAGAACGAGCTCCAGAGACTTTTAACTTACCTTTGGCCTTGGTCTTCACATCTTCAACGCCGCCATTTAACTTAGCACAAAGCTTAATTAAATGAATAAGATCATCTGTCACTCCCACTTCAGATGCCCCAGGATCTGCAGGGAAATATTTTTCTTTGAATGACTTGGCACATGCACTGACTGCAGAGCGGAGGCTAGAATTTGCATTCGGAATTTCTACAGAGGTTAAAGGAGCGCCAGTACTTCCAGGAAAAGAACCTTTTGGCTCATCCAACGAGTTATTTTCTGTGTTTACACCACTACGTCGACGATAGCGACGAGAACGTGAAGAAATTCCGGGGGGAGGATCACACTCCTTTTCAGTGGATGTTTGAGAAGGAACAACATTTGAAGAATCCGAGCAAATCAATGCATCTACAGCATGAACAACCCCTTCCCTTACAAACATCTTGGCAAATGTTCCAGGAAGCTTCTCCATAAGGATTTCTGCAATCTGAAGAGCAGGTATCAAGACTTGTGGATCTTTCCATGCTAAAACACCTGCTAAGAAGCTAGAGCACAAATGACACAACATAACATCAGTACAAATCCCTCATGTTAATTTCACCATGCATTAGTATATATAAATGGATCACTGTACCTGGATATATTTGTTATGTCGAGTAAAGACTGAATCATATCAGCTGAGCTGAAATACATCAGCTTTCCAATGACAGAAAGACATTTATGGCGAACTGGGCCATTCACACTGGAACCATATATCTGCTCAAATAAATTGGGTATATCATGTCAGCCAGAAACATACAGACAGCATGCTGTCATAGACAAAACATAAAATCTTTAAGAAATGAATACCTGAGTTAAAACAGGAAGAAGGTCTAGACCGAACTGTTGCAGAAGTTCAGGTTGATCTTGCAATAATTTTTCACGAGCCGAAACTTCATTACTTGTTCCATTAGCATCATCTTGCTTGCCGGAGGTACTAGCAGGGGTTTTCTTTGCAGCTGATCCTTTCACAAGAATGTTAGAGATTGGGAGAGAGATGGTTCCTTGCGGCAGCGGAGGTAGAAGTTCATCAGCAAGGTTCACCATTTCATAGATCTGCATGATGAACTTTCACTTAATCATATAGTCAAGAAATCATATCCCAAAAAATACTCCAAAGCACATATATCTTATTATGGGACACAACTCCCGTAGTATATACAATGATATAAAATTCACTTGATCATATGGTAACAAATCATTACCAAAAAAAAACTCAATATCGCATTTACCATACTATGGGACATAATTCCAATAGTGTTTACAAAATATAAGAGGCATTGAGTTGTATAGATATAATTGTAAGCTGAATTAGATAAAATTGTAAACCCGGGTTGATTTTTTAAGACACAAAAGTATGAAGGTATAGTTTTAAATCAATTGTTTGGACCATTTAACGTTTTAAAAAGAAACTTACAGCTTAATGGGAACTCTGCATATGGAGACCTCAACCTAATGTGTGAATTTATGTACCCTCATCCTAGGTGCAACTTCAACAAGCCTAAATCATTTCAATGGTGTCCCTCTTCTTATCCTTGTCTATCCTTATGCTTCCTTGCATTTATAGATTTAAATTTTCTTTTCTCAGTTTCTCTACTCAGTCATCTCAATAGTTTTTCCTGTTCTTATCCTCTAGTAAGTGATCTTTAATTTGCCACTTGACTATTTTCTTAATGCGTCTTATTCTTTCCCCAATCATTCTACTCAAGCAATCAACCTCAACAATTTCAATACAGTTATAACTATTGTGCAGGTTCTCGATTGCCAAAAATTAAGATCCATCGCTAACGCAACATGGTCCATATCAGTCGAGCAATCTGCATCGCATAGTACTCAAGAACTCGACCGCTTTGCTTTGATATTTGGGTATTCCTTAGCAATAAATTTGAGGTTCTAACCACTTCTCCGAGATTTGCTAAAGTTTTACGTGTTAATATAATCTGCATTTATCTTCTTGGTAACTGGTAATCACACAAAACCACCACCAACAAGAATCCCAATTTTGCTATATTGTATACCCATCATTTCTATCGGCTCATATTCAACTTATTTACTCCACCGACCAACTCAGCGACCTCACCCCACCGGCATTGGGGAAAAAAAGTTCTAGCTCATAAGTTTGCAGCATTTTGTGCATCTCTTCTTTTCTTATAAGCTAGAACATTTTTTTTGAAACGAGGGTGGGGTGGGGGTAAAGGCTTTTCTTTCTTGTCTTTTTGTGCACACTTTTTTTTGTTTGGTTTGGTTTTTGGTTGGGGGGGGGGGGCGCTAATGCAGCCTTTTGTGCATCTCTTCTTTTCTTATGGGCTAGAACCTTTTTTTTAATGCGGATGGAGTGGGGATAAAGGCTTATCTTTGCACTTTTTTTAACCTAATAAAGGCGTCATAAATCTAATGAAGCTTCTTCTTTTTTTTGAACTTATTTACTCCACCAACCAACTCAGCCGACCTCCGAAAACTTGGGATAAATGCTCTTCCTTGTTGTTCTTATTTTGTAAGTACGTAGCAATTATCCCTCCTCCTTGCATCATGTCTCTTAAAAGTGCAACTAATTCAACCTTCTTCCAAACACTTCCAATTCTTAATTGGAATATGATCAGGTAGGACAAGACTGATGGCATCCAGTCACAAGTTTAGTGCAACACATACTCAAGACATTTAATATAATTAGTATCTAACTTATGGATGTTGTTCAAGTGTAGATCTTAGTGTAGGAGGCAAAATATGCAGTCCATACATGTATAGAGAAAAAATTAACATACCTGCTCCGGCGGCCTCGTTAATGCAGGCGAAACCGACATATTTGCCACAAGACCAGTACCTGAAAGTATATCTTTAAGAATGCCACTAATACCAAGTAGGAGAAGGGTTTTCGCTCCTAATGGTGATCCACTTGCACATGTTGATAGGAGCCGTATCAAACCCTGGTAGAATTATATATTAGTTCAAGCACCAGAAAGAGATTGACGTATTTTGATCAAAACCTTATTAATCTGCACAAGTGAAACATGCATGTACCGTATATGTGGATGGAGTGAGAGAAGCCTGTCCTCCTGTATTACTAAGGGATATCAATCCAGCAGCTTGGGCAACCAAACCATGATTACAAAGCTCATCTAATTTCTCAGGGGATGAGGCGAACGCTTCGGCGATACGCGTCAAGCAAACGGAAGCATGATCAAGAACCTAGATTTGAATCCCAATTTATGACCATATGTTAAATAAAGCAGATACCGGGATAATAAAAGAGAAGGTAAACAACAGAGTAATGAGCATTCTCTTGATTAAGAAGTAAAAAATCTTAATGTCTTATAACAGAAAATCTAACTCGCCTTTGAATCATGATAGTGGAGAAGGTTTGTGAGCAATGGAACTGCTTCCATTACAAAGTCAGCAGCATCAGATGGGAGTTTCTTACACATATTTGCAGCGGTAGATAGAGCTACTCTCTGAAAACGGTGATCATAAGAATGCAGCAAAATGAGTAAATGAGCTTAGTAGATAGATTCAAAAATAGTAAAACCCTCCACTATTAAAGCAAGCATCTACACATAATTTGTTACCTGGACACCTGTAGAGAAGAAGTCAAGATAAGACAGCACTGCCATAAGTGCACCAGCACGCAAGCAGGCAGTTGGATGCTCCTGTGATATCTTCTTGAGCGCTTGTAGAGACTGCGGATAAACAAGACCAAAAAAGTGCAGAAAATGCTTGGTTATTTCAAGTACAAATTGGGAAACGACCCAGCTCACGCATCAGCCCCACAGCCGTTAGCTGGCTCGAATTGGAAAGAATTGCTTAATGAACCAAAAATGGCCCAGGGGAAAAATCTATTTCATATTTTCAGCTATTATCTTGGAGTTAGCTTAGGATATCTATAGTTTTGTAGAAATATCTCAACTACAAGTTCCTAATTCCATCCTTTTGAGTTAGATTTCGAAGTTGGGAAAACACGGGCATCTGAGCCAAAGTGTTGATATGTCCAGAGTTGTATAGAAATTTAAACCAAACCAAATTATTCTTAACTCTAAATTATTTACAACAGAAATAGCAAACCTTATGGATTTAAAACAACTCTGAAGCCAAATAACAATGCTTTTAAGTGCAATTAGAGCCATGAAAACTGGAGTTTGAGTGCTGCACTTAAAGAACAATCCAAACAGAGCCAAACTAAAATAATCGCCGGGCTGGAATTTCTTAAAAGTCACACTTCACAGACTTGGCTGAAGACTTGGCAGAGTAGCTAACTTTTTTTGAGCAATAAACTACATCCAATACAGACTTTATTGGCATTTGCAAGACCACTAAATACTGAAAGAACTTTAATTTTGCAATGCCCTGATTAATTTGATATATACTTAGCATAAAAGCTAATAAAAGGAGCAACCTGTGAAATACAAAATCTTACCTGTTCAGCCAAATCCATATACTCAATAGTGAGCAGCCTAGCACAGAAGCAAGGCACAGCGCCGTAATGCACAACAGCAGAACAAGAAGACGGCAGCACATCACACAAATGAGTTAGCGCCCTGGCCGCCAGCAACATAACATCCGCATTGCTCTCATGATTCAGCAACCCCACAAGCACCGGCACGAACGAATCCACAGAAAACGACCCCAAGCTCTCCTCGGTCCCAATCGAAAGCATCTCACAAAGCTGGGTCAGCGCCTCCACCTGCTTCCCCTCCTCCCCATCAGCCCTCAACCCAGCCAGAATCTTTTTCAACCGCCCGCTTTGATGCGACGAAGATCCCGACCCAGTCGAAGACGGCAACAGATCGTCGAGCCCCGCGCCGAGTTTCCGGAGCAGGCCTTGCAGCGCGCTGCTGGCGGAAGTCAAGTTCTGATGCAAAATCCCAGCACCAGACTCGCTGTCGTCGTCATCGCCGGCAGTGCCACCGCTGTCAAAGCTAAGGCCGAGCAGCCGCTCCGCCTCCCTCTCGCGCTCTCTCTCCCGATCGCGATCGCGTGAGCGGGAGGAGGAGGTCTCCGGGGGCTCCCGCTCCTTGCCTTTGTCCATGATAGGGTTAGGGTTAGGGTTCTCGACGGTCGCAACGGCGGCGGTGACGGATGAGGATCGAGAGCGAGTGGCGATTGCTGTGGCTGCGGCGGAGGAGGAGGAGCGAGAGCGCTTAGAAGGGCGTTGAGCGGAGGAAGAAGAAGAAGGGGCCGATGAGGAAGCCTCCGCCCGCTTGCGGCTGCCACGTGTTTCCATACAAAGGGGGAGGGAGATTCTAGGTCTCGCCTTAATCGGCGGTGATCATCGTCGTGGATCTGAGATCGTCTTCAATTCTTGAAACCCTAGGTTTTTTGGGGGGATTAGGGCAAAAATTGAAGAATTAGAGAGCGAGAAGGGGCTTGAATTCGATGAGCCGGGGGGGCGGGGGTTTTGACTTGCAGATAGATGCTCTCTGGATCGAATTTTGATGGAGTTTTGTGTGGGTTTTTTCTTGTGTTGATTTTTATTGCTGGGCGAGGGCTGGGTTGGGTTGGTGTCTGGGTGTTGGCTTTTGTGCTGTTAAGAGCCAGCTAGCGCGCGTGCGGTCGTTTATTGAGGGTGTAAACCCAAAAAAATAGGGCCCAAAAAATATTAGGGAAAAATATAAGAGGGGCGTTCCGAGAATCGAACTCGGGACCTCTTGCACCCAAAGCAAGAATCATACCACTAGACCAAACGCCCGGTCAACACCCATTTAGACTATTGTTATGATATTAAACCACCATCAATTATTATGATTTTCCACTAATTTACTTTAAGTATTTAATTACACTAAAATACCTTGAATTATGATTTATAAGGGAATTTAACACCAAAATACCCTCAAAGCCTCGCTTAAGGTAATTTAGTGAGAGAATAAAAACGTGATAGTTTAGGGTATTTTGGTGTAATTTAGCCTTAAGAATATAATGTCAGAGATATCGTCTGTGGAAACAATAGTAATTGTGTCATGAAGAAATTTTAGTAATCAATCCTGAAATTCTTTTTTCTCAGTATAATTATAGACGAAAGCTTTGGGCAAGCCATGAAGGTTTATTATTAGGCATATTTGGATGTTCCAGATTGAGGTTTGGATAATAATGTCCCGGAATGCACCTACATTCCTTCAAGCAAAAAATGCTAGAAAGATTCATGTCAAATGCGTGTTTGGTTAATTTTGGATAAGAATTTCCACTTCATAACTATATTTAAAAAATTGGGAGTTAGAAAATTAAAAAAAAGATTGTTTGTTTGTTATAATTAAATAATTAAAGAAGATAAGGAAAAATGAAAGAAAGAGGTAATAATCGGTTCAGGTTCCAATAAAAGCAAGCATTCAAGCTTTAGGATTAGAAAAATTAGGTTTGAGCTAATTTTTTTAATCCGAAGGAATGGTGCATTTAGAGCCTTTTTTCCTCTGGATTTACTTGTAAAAAGCCACATCTAAACAAACAATTCTGCCGGATTATCCTAATCCAGAGTAAAAATGAAATCTAGACTTTTAATCCAATGTAAACTGTATATCTAAACAACTTTTCTTTTCCAACTGGGATTAATTAAAGATTACCGGTTTGGATATATAGAGCGTAAAAAAGCCATATAATGCCAATCTTATTCATTTGTTCAATCAAAATCTTATTTTTCAAAAGAAAAAATTACTCGAAGTAAACAATAAGTTTTGATCCGAGAATATATCACAATTTCCTGCTCCTGTTGCTGGCTCTTTGTTACTTGCATGAAGATGAAGGTGTAAATCGCTGTAGTGGAAGCACTAGCTTGTTGATGATTGTATTTTATTTTTGCTTTTTTTATTTCTTTTTTGTTAATAAATTGCATTGTTTATTGAAAATTAGATAAGACATTAATCTTCACTAGAAAAATTTTAATAAAAAGCTCCAGCATATTATTGAAAAGTTGTTACTGATGTAAGAGAGTACATATGATAAAATGAAAAGGAAAATTAAATAAAAAGAAAGAAAGGAGCATAATGTGACATATTGATATTGCCTAGTTTCTTCTTATTTTAACATTTAATTCTAAGAACCGGTTAATAAATTAGAATTCTGGTGTCCTGCCAATTTTTCCGCTTTTTGAGAGTTAGAACTAGCTGATTGTTATATGAAGATACTTGATATTAACAATCATGGGCAGACCCAAAGCCAACTGTGAGGGGTGCGTGTCTCGCACTGAAATTTCAGGAAAAAAGGTTTTGATGGAGGTCGAGATCCCACTCAGATGTTGTCCTCCGTCCATCTGGTAGCGAACGTCTTGGACGGTTGAGATTTGATATGGTTGTTGTTGGGCGTGTGGATCTCAATGGGTTGATATTGGAGTTGAAGCTGAGCAACCTGCAAGTGAAGTCCCGGGTTGGGTGAACACCGTAGGACCCTCCGACGATCAAGTTAGTGCCGAGAAATATAAGCAGAGTAGCGGCGTATTGGAATGAATTCTAGTCACCTGAATCGTCTGGAAGAGTGGTTTATATATTGGTCGCGTGGAGCGAGCGGATGCGAGATCGTCGCCGTCAGTTACGTCCCAGCATTATCCTCGCATTAATGGCGGGATACGCCCATTAATAGGGGGACGTGCCAGCGTGGGATGCGGAACATGGGGAGACGGATATCCCGCCCTAGCGAGATACGCGGAGCTGTTGCGGGGGCGCTTGGGTTCTGTGCTCTCGGTTGATATGGCTCGGAGACGAGAAAGGAGACCGAGGAAGCTCGGCTTGTCAGATGGCTCGGAGACGAGCAGTGAGGCCGAGGAAGCTCAAAGACGAGCCGTTGGTAGTTTGCTAGGTGAAGGTGGAAAGTACTCATGGAGTTCTCCCGAAAGATCGGACGCTTTCTCGAGACGAGGTCCCGAGGAATGTCCCTAATTCAACTCATTTATTTCACCTCCATAGTCTTCGGACACATCATCCGCCACGTAATCTGAAAAAATACCATTTGTGAGCATCATAAGGATTAGTATTGGTTGTATACATTTACTTAAAAATAATCATAAGTAACATATAGCTCAAGCTGTAGCAAGTCATAATATACCAAAATACAAGGTCATGCATGGATTGAAATCCCACCACACTTACCATCACATTTGATATATTTAGTTTTGGCTTAATTGCATAAAGACAGCCAAATCATCTCTCTTGTGTTTGATACCATGAATTTCAATAATTAAAAATGACTTTCATGAAATACCACTTCCGGTTACAACTTAATACCATTTTATTGGTATCAATCATAAAAAAATATGACAGTTATATAGTGTACCAATGATATCTATCTCTAATTATTGAAGTTCCTGGTATCAATCACAAAAAATATGAAAGTGCATCAGTACCTTTGTACAATTTAACCTTTAGTTTTTTTAACTTTTTCAACAAGGAAAGTATAGTCTCAGGTTGAAAAAAGGGGAGCTTAGTCTCACATTAAAAAATTAAAAACCAATTAAAATTTTTAAATAAAATCTTGCTTGGTAAATTCATATAGAGCTTAGAATGTGTGCATGTGATGTGGTACAAGCTATAATGATATTATAAAAGTTAAAATTTTCATATTAATTTAAAATCTTGTTGCTCCTTAATAAATCGTGTGATGGCTTAAATGTATAATGCAATCGAGCATATTAATGAAGCTTTATTACGTGTAGTGTAGTTGTCGTCGGTGTGTCTCCTCCTCTGATCAAAATTCATGAGTTCACTCATGTTACAATAACCAGCAAGCACCAAAACTGCAATTAATCAATGAATGGAGGAAATCTTAAATTAGAAGAAAGATACTTGGTGAAACTTCTGGACTAAAATCTCACATATATACAAACCCTCCACAACATAAAACACATAGCCGAACACACACACACACACACACACACACACATATATAGAGAGAGAGAGAGATGAAAATAAGTTTAAACATATATGTATATATAGCTAAAAACCTTTTGCCAGACACATGATATTCTGTCATTGATATATCTGAGAATCTCTTTGCCTTAGGAACATATGCATGGGTCGATTTCTTCTCCTTTTCCTATGGCTAGCTTTCATGAGAGAATATCAATATATAGATCATGGCTACGATAAAAGGAATCATATACTAACAATAGTGCATGCCATGGCTTTTCCCGGTTCGAGAAGAGAATGAACCAAGAATATCCACAGGATAAACCTTCACGAATCTAGCATATGCCATTTCTTTAATTATAGCTAGGCTTGTTCTTTCTCCTCTGAGGTCGCATTATATAAGGATGGCTCATAGTGAAGTAGAATGCAAGCATAGAAACCAACATAATGGTTTCAGTTAGAGCCCCAGCCAGTCTCAGGGTTTCTCTCCTTTGGCAGGCAGGCAAAACTATTGAGCTAGTATATATAGCTTAATTATTAATTATCATGTAACATATATACATTTGCATAAAATGTATGCATGTATTGCATCCTGCCAAAGGAGAGTTGCCCTGTGACTGCCTTGAGCTTATTTTGCAACTTGCATTTGTTTCTCAATGATATCATGCAACCCACAAGGCAAGGCAAGGCAAGGCAAGGCAAGGTACGTATGTTCATTTGTATGCAATATGTAAGAAAATTTCATACATTTTTTGCTTCCACTTTGTGAACTCGGGAAGCGTTGTAAGTTTTATATTACAGTATAGATAGATAGGTAGGTAGATTATTTGATGCAGTAAATAATTTTAAGGTATGTAATCAGGTCCAATTAATGATGGACACAAATTAAACCAAGGGTGCAACTTATCATCTGATCGAAAATAAGAATTTCGATAACGTGGTTCCCTGGAAAACAAAAATGGACATTGACGAAGAGTACTTGAAACCGACAAGATTCTTACAAGGATCAACGATAAAAGAGAGGTCGAAATATCATGGTTAAAGAAAGTTTGGAAAAAGAAGAGGAAACTTTAATCGACAAGATTTTGTGTCGATCTTATAGTATTTTATGCATGAAATATTACCCACCGTGGGTATTCTTTTCTTCCAAACTTCCTACAGCAGCCATGATTTCCTCATAACAGTTTTGTCATGGCTATGTAGAGTTTTGCGTCCAACCATCGCAAATGTTCATTATTCGACTTCTTGAGTTCAGACCGCAGCTTGTAGAATTCGATAATATCGCAGATGCTCCTTGTTCAACTTCCTGAGCTAACACCACTGCTTGTAGAATTCGACGACTATCGCAAGTGTTTCATTTTTCAACTTCTTGAGCTCTGACCACAGCTTGACGATCGATCAATTTACTAAGTGTTATCAGTGAGGCTAATAGTGCTCAAATATTTCCTCCTTTGGTTTGATGCATTGACGTAATCATAACAGGGTTCTGATCAGGTATGACAATTAATAAAGATAATTATATGTATGCAAGTGATGAGTTTGATGCAGTTTTGTAAAGCAAGCAACATCATAAAAACATGACTTCTAATTCGGTATGGAATATAAAATGGCCAAATGTAGAAATTTGCGATGACTCGCATACAAATCTGTATTTATATTTACAAAACGGCTACTGCGTTCCTCCATTTACAGGTTTAAATCGAACCACAATAATGCTATGAATTTCAAACAATCCCAAAGGCCATATACATATCACAGATCAGTTCAAAAAATCTTGTTACCTTGTGACAAATTTGAATTACACAAGCAGATAAGACAGCATTGGCAATAAAAAATTAATGGAAGAAAACAGTTAAGCTTCAATATCGTCATAATTTCTTGCTAAGGCCATGGAAGAATCGATGTTTCCTTCTCCTTGAATGCTTCCTAAACGCTCGAGACACGACATAAGGTATAAAATGAACCTGCAAGAACAAAAATTATCAGCAGTCAATGGAGATGCCAAATGAATTCATAATTTAAATTCATGACATTGAAATGCCTAAACTCAATCTTGCTGTTTTCCTATGGCATAAGAAATTAACAGTAAACATGAAGTTAATTTCCCCACTTAATCAAGGCAAATGCCCAATCAAGGACAAGGAAATTAAAAGAAGAAAAAATGATAAAAGAACAAAGAAGTCCTGCAACAGGCAACCAAGCTCTATCATGTAAAGACGAATCAATAAGCTTTTGGCTCTTGTTCTTATGATTACTATATCTGTTTGTTGTGCTTTGTCTATATTGCAGCATCAATAGCCTAAAATCTAGAGTGGCCTGTCCACTGGCTTTCAGTTTAGATTGAAATTAGAAGGAATTCAAGTCGTCGTTATGGCATAATGAACGTTAAATGGCAAGTGCGTTACTTTACAAACTTAAAACGAAATATGAACTGACATGTTTCAAAGGTGTCTGACCATGAGGTGATCAAATATCATTAAGAAGTATATTGTGCTAATCTTATGGTTATCGCAAGCCTTGATATGTATAACATCAGATACATGTCATGGTATAAAGTTTTCAAAAATGCTACAAGAGTAGAGTTAACCTTGGCGTTGTTACGTAAACCATAATCCGAAAGTAGAGAATCGTCGTTAATGAGCTTCTCATTATTGTAAGCAAGACAAAAGTTTGCCCAGACATGCCTCCTGCAATCGAAATAAAGATGATAACTGTAATGTTAGCAAGTAAAAGTTACTTGTATAAAATAACATAGATTGGGAACATTTCCTGCCTGCTGCAATTGTAGATATTTGTAAGACAAAACAGAAGAAAGTGCACTAAATTGACGATCTGGAATGGGAGAAAATAAAATAAAATGGCCATAAGCTTGATTTCACATGTTGCTTGCAAGAACTCACACCAAATCATGAATAAGATATTTATAGAAGCATCACAAAAAAAAATCAGTCACATGGTAGAAAGCAATTTGTGTATGAGATCTCAGGGGAAAATTGTGTTTGAGATCTAGGGCGTACACTAATTGGTTTCCAATAGGTCACTTCCTAGTTATTACCATGATAGTCGCATACAAAAGATGATTAAATACATCTTCCGGAAAAAAAAAATCTATAACTCGGCCCTTAAGCGATTCGAATATAATTTATGTTTCAAAGATCATGATCGAATCGTTAGGCATTATTCATTAGCTAATGTAGAGCTTCATTCAGAAGCAACGCTGTGGTATCATGTGTGTTCTGTGCGTGTGAACAAAACATTATTCTTCAATCTTGATAATAAGGTAAAAGATAAAGTGCTGTTCGGACATTTCGATAAGGAATAATCAGCTGACACAGATTCACAAAAAGAGAGAACTTTTCATAGCAAAAAATTTATCATAAAAATATTCTGTCGCCTGCTAGTAAACAGGAGCAAAGAAAATCCAGAAAACAGGAGACTACAGGGATTTAATGGAAGATTCAAGATTTTATAAAGAGTGATACAACCTTGTAAGTACATCTATAACTTGAAAAATCAAAGAATAACGCTGCATAAAGCCAAGTAATGTCCTCTGTAGGTGTTTAGCACCGTTTATTGCTTAAAAAAAGTGACACCCTTCATATAGCTTTGATGGTAAAAAGAATATAAATTTGCAGCATACAAATTGTAGCACAATACTAATTAACTAATGTATAAAATGCACACAATACCATGATATGTGGCGATGACCCATCTGTGCTTGTTGTATCTCATCTGTTTTCTTTCTGATTGCTAATTTCAAGTCCTTGAGGGTCGCAGAATTCAGTACAGCGACATCTGACACCAGTAAATAATACAACGGTTTAAATGCAACATGAAGCAATACGAAGCGACTGAGGCAGAAACGGTATCCAATTTGCAGTATAATGCAATTATTAACCAATCTCCAAAACTTCAAGTAATGATGGGTAATGAATCCAGCCTTAGATGGGGGTGAGCAAGACTTTATAGCAAACTTAGCGCAATTGTACGAAATTAAGAAATTTGCAGCGGAAAATAAATCAGAGTACAAGTATAAACAATTTCAGAATGCACATAAAGTAAATGACACAGAGAATTGTTAACGAGGTTCACCAACTCTATGTTAATTCTCGCCTGAGAACTTCTGCTCAGGATTAAATTTTACTATCCAGCGACTCCTTACGGATGGAGAAATCCAGATCTTTTTTCAGATTCAGATCTTAAAACCTTTACACGTACATGCAGTGAACACCTAGACTTTTTTCCAAGGCTCAAGTCTGACATCCTTATAATATGAAGATCTCAGCCCTTTCTTCAATAGGTCGTACATATAAGACTTTTAACAAATCTTTACAAACCAACTATTCAATCATATTGATCTCAAAGGGTAAATTAAGTTTCGATTCAAAGTAGATAACGGATTGTGTTTGGAGATTAAGAAAGTTTTAACGATTCGAAAAAGTTTTTCAAAGGATTAAGAAACGGTTTTGAAATACAAACTTCTTCGACAAAATCATAGATCTTTCGATTCTAATAACTAGAAAAATCTTAAACCCTGAAAGATCTCTTTCTCTCAAAAGATTAATAAAAACTTTAGAACTAGCGTGACAGAGTTTTCACGAATGAAAATATTTAAAATCAAAATAGTAAGAACTTTAAAATCGTGAATGCGTGAGTGAAAACCCTTTAAGAGATGGGTCCTTTATATAGAAAAACAATAAAGGTTAGTTGGGGCAGTTAAAATAACTGTCCCTGAAAATTAAGACCGTTGCTGGCAGTTAATAACCGTTACGGTTTGAATTTCAAACTAAAAACATATTTTTGAAAAATGTTATAACTATTATGGACGTCATGATGGAGGTCCTAATGGACGTCTGTATCTGATATTTCAGACATAGATGCCCTCCAGGATGTTTTAAAAATTTATAACGATTTAGTTTGGTTTTCAAAAACTCTAATCAAGAGATATAGATAAATAAGAGTGGAAAAGAGACTCTAACCAATGAGATCGACTTTAGACTCAAAGAAAATAAAAGTCCTGGAATACGTCAGTTATGTTTGACTTCTTCGATATTTCCTTTGAACTTGAAATTTGATCTTCAGAATCGTTCATCACTTGATGTTACTGTTGTAGTGCCGGTTGAAGTGTTGGTTGTTCTCATATTTGAGTAATTCCATTGTTGTAGTACTTTAATTTATCTGACATGGTTAGTAATATATAATATCTTTGAACTATGGTATTTGCAAAATGATCAAAACTGAAGGAAATGAAACTCACAAGTCAACAATCTCTTCCTTTTTTGATATTTTATAAAACTTTAAATAATAATGTTTAAAAATATGCATTATTTCAAAGAGATATGAAATGCTCCCCCTGAATTGTTGCATATATTTTTCTCTCCCTTTCTGAAAATATCAAAAAAATTTAAGAAATAAGGAATATTTAAAAATGAAGGAGCAATTTAAACATGGCATGAATATAAACAGCTATAAGCAAGCAAACTAATAGATTAACATCAAGATTTAACCAACTACATAAGCAACATTGTTTCAAACATAAAGTCATAATCAAAATGTAAGCTACGATATAAGCAAAATAACTACTACATAATTACTAATATAGCGAAATAATTACTCGTCCTGTGGCGGCGAAGGAGGCTGATCAAAGTCCATCGGAGGATGGTAGTCAAATGGTGGTACGCGAGGATAACTCGACCGAGCGTACATGTAGTCAAAATGATGATTAATGCGGACATTTGGTTTCATCGATGTGGTAGTTGGTTTTTGCAAGACCCGTATTAAAGATTTGACGGGTTTCGAGATGAAAATTGGTCATGTGTTGAAAAATACGATTTTCAAAGTCTTGAAAATCAGACTTTGAAAATCATATAGATGTGGAATTTCAGAAATGTCAGGAGCTGGTGGAGGAGATGGAGGAGAGAGATGTTCTTGTGAAGATGATGGTTCTTGATAGTTGTCAAGATGCATAAGACGGGTGTTGTAGTGATTGAAATGTTTGTCAGGATTTTGAATGGAGTCGACGGAGGGGTCAATACCGGCATCTTCGATGACTTTAGTAATCAGTCATAGTAAAGATCGGAGGTAGAAGTAGGTGAATTCCAAATCATGTTGATAAGGAATAGAAGAAGATTCACACGAATACAAACCAAAACACAATAAGTTAATAACTTATGTGTGAGTGTGAGGCGGTCTTGGCCACCAGACTTCGGATAAACGGTATGACCTAAAAGGTAGGCCAAAACACGAGCTCGGGGGACGAGGGTTTGGGAGTATGAATCATTGTAGAAGTGAGGATAGTCATCACCGTGAAGGAGTCTCGAGGCATCCTCCTTGGTGACGTTGGATGGTAAGTGTTCGAAGGTAGAAAATGTTTGTTTGTAGATATCCACACCTTCGTTAAGAACTTGAAGGATCCAAGTGAGAGTTGCGGGTGAGATGATGATGGAACGTTTTGAAGTCTGGTTTTGAGAATGGTTATATCTTCTTGGCTACTACCAAGTTTAGCATAGAAGATATAAACTAAATTTTGATAAGTTGGACAATCAAAGATGAGAAGATTTAACCAACTTTGGAATTGAAGGAGAGGAGTGAGATTAAAATTTGCAATCTCATTCAAGCGAGCACATGACCCGGTGACAATCTTCTTTTTCACTAGACGATTGTACAGCCTAGACGCTTTGTCGTTGATGGATCCAAAAACGATCTCTTCTTCTTCGACGTCTTTCATCATCATCATTCTCACTCATCGATTCGACAATTGGTTGTTAAGGAGGAAGACGAGAAGTGCGTCAAGGACGTTTTGATGCCGAGGACTCGCCCATTTTAACGTGTTTAGTTCTCACCATTGTGAAATAAATTTAGGAAAAGTGTAAATTAGGGTTTGAGAAGTTATTTGATGGAGGAAGAAAGTGAAATGAAGATGAGATGGTTTAGAGAGGAAAAATAGTGTGTGTGTGTATAAGAAATGTATGGACGTCCAAGATTGAAAGGAGACGAATCCAATGGTCACAACGTTTCACTAGAAGCGTTGTAGTTGCTGAAGGATCAACATATGGACGCCTGCATGGACGTCCATAATCCAATAAACGTCACAGTAGACGTCCATTGAAGTGTCCCTGCAACTATTTTACAGATTTGCAGAGTACGGAAAATATGGGTTTATCGAAGGTTTGGATGTTGAAGTTTTGTGTCTATTGTTGGAGTCTAGTGTGTGTGTATAAATAGTGATTAACACATAAAAAGTAACTTTTTATTTATGAAAGCAAACTTCACATGGTAAGAAGTACAGACATTACATTATAATAAACATACAAACAAAAACATAAACTAATACAACATATTAAAAACAAACAAAAGGAAAACTACATACTAAGAGACATTGTTAAAACGATGGAAATCCTAGAAGCGTAGGAGATGTTTCCAAAACTCGGTCGTTTTTGTCTCCCGTTCTTTGATGAATCCCCTTTGACTCTGTCATAAGCCTGGATTTGAGTGTCATGGTCTTCAACCCAGACGATGAACATGACACGTTCATCAGGAGGGGGATGAACGTAAAATGGATCGTTTGCCCCATTTTCAAATCCATTGGGGGTCAAAGTGGTACCTAGTCTCTTGAGGACCATTTTGTGGCGGTCCTTGATTGATTAGTTCACTCGCAAGAGGGTTTTCTTCAGGAATCTCGTCAGCCGAAGGAGTGGGAAAGGTGAACTCCTCAAATGGTTTCTCTGATGGTTCTTCCTATGACGATGGAGCCGAAAGAGAGTGCGGCAGGGTGAGCGGTAGGTTCTTGACGGATTAGGAGTCGGTTTCATAGGAGAAACATGCCCCTCTTTGATCTTGATGAGGAAGGAGAGTCCTTCTCTAAGATAGGGGTGTTCATAGTATTGATGGTTCTCTTAGACATTGTGTAGGCTTTGTGTGATATTGGTTAAGGAAAAATGAATTGAAAAAGGAAAAATTCACTTCTATTTATGGAGGATGAAAGCAAACTAATGAGGGAAGTTGTAAAAACTAATCAATCAGTTTCTAAAACGTTCAAAAGTTTTTGAAATTTCAAAATTTCAAAAACTGATACGGTGCGTTGTCAAACTGCACAGCAGCTTGAACATCAGACGTCGATAGAAACTATTGAAACTGGGGTTGGTTGAATAACCTAAGTTTTTGTAAATAAGAATTCTAGTATTAAGTTTCTAACTCAAGCATGTTGAGTTCTATCTAAAAGTTTAGTGAATATATCAGTCAACTGTGATTCAGTTGGTATATATTCAAGCATGATATTGCCTTTATGATAGTGATCTCGTAAGAAATGATATCGAACGTCGATATGTTTGGTTTTAGAATGTTAGTCTGTGTTCTTGGTCATTTGTATTGTGCTAGTGTTGTCACAGAATATTGGAATTTTAGAGACTATTTCCTTATAATTTTCTAAAGTATATTTGATCCAAACACTTAGGACGCAGCATACACCAGTGGCAATATATTCAGCTTCAACAGTAGACAATGCTAATGCTCCTGATACTTATTTCTTGGAATTCCAAGATACAATGCAATTTCCTAAGAAATGACATGTGCCGCTATTACTTTTTATGTCTGTTTGACTGCCAGTATAGTCAGCATCTGAATAACCTATTAAGTGAAATGCGTTATTCTTAGTATATCATAATTCTAAATTGATAGTGCTTTTAAGATATCTAAATATTTTCTTAAATGCTACTAAATGAGACTCTCTAGGATCTGCTTGAAATCTAACACATAGACACCGTTATACATGATATCAGGTCTACTTGCAGTTAAATACACTAAACTATCAATCATATCTCGGTAGAGTTGTATATCTACCGTTTTTCCAATTTCATCCTTGGTGAGTTTGGTTGGTTGCCATTGGAGTCTCACATGCTTTTGCATTCTCTAAGCCGAACTTTTTGATAAGTTCTCTAGTATACTTGGCTTGAGTGATGAATATTCCTTCTTGACTTTGTTTGATTTGAAGTTCAAGAAAGAAATTTAATTCTCCCATCATACCCATCTCAAACTCATCATGCATTGACTTTGAGAATTCTTGACAGAAATGCTCGTTAGTAGAACCGAATATGATATCATCAACATAAATCTGAACTACTATAATATTATTTCCATAAGTTTTTGTAAATAAGGCTTTATCACCAATGCTTTATATATCGTATCTTTATTAAGAACATACTTAATCTCTCGTACTAAGCTTTAAGGCCTTGTTTGAGACCATACAACGCCTTTTCTAATTTATAAACTTATTCAGAACATTTATGGTTTTCAAAACCTGGTAGTTGTGCTACATATACTTCTTCTATTCTACCGTTCAAAAATGCACTTCTGACGTCCATTTAAAAGAGTTTAAAATTCTTGAAACAAGCGAAGGCTAATAATATCTTAATAGCCTCGAGTCTGGCGACGGATGCATAAGTTTTGTCATAATCAATTTCTTCGACTTGATTATAACCCTGAGCAACTAAACATGCTTTATTACTTACTATATTTCCGGACTCGTCTAACTTGTTTCTAAAAAAACCACTTAGTACAAATTATTGGTCTATCTTCGGGTTTTTAAACTAGTTTTCAAACTTTATTTCTTTCAAATTGGTTTAACTCATCTTCATTGCTTCTATCCAATGTTCATCATTTTCGGCTTCTTTAAAAAATTTCGGTTCTACAGCTAAGATAAAAACCGAATTGATACATAAGTTAAACGTTGATGACCTAGTGACTACTTCTTTATCTATATCTCTTATTATTAAGTCGTTAGGATGGTCTTTGTAGAATTGTCAATCTTTTGGAAGAGTGGTATCAATTCCTTGCTCTTGTTGTTCTATTTGATTGGTTTCAACATCATTGTTTATTGATAAATCATCTAAACTTTCTGACAAGATAGAGTCATCGTCATCTATGGAATTTAAAGAGTTAGTTTCATCAAATTGAACGTACATGTTTTCTTGGATGGTTAAAGTGCGTTTATTATAAACGCGATAGGATTTGCTGATCATTGAGTAACCAGCAAATATTCCTTCATCACATTTAGAATCGAACTTTCCTAAATTATCTAAGATATTCAATATGTAGCATTTACAACCAAAATCTTTAAAGTATTTAATGTTTGATGTATTACCATAAAATAATTCATATGGAGTTAAATTTAAATATTTTCTAATTATTATCATATTAATTATCTAGAATGAAGGGTTAATAGCTTCAGCCTAGAAGTATTTAGGTAAATTATTTTCATTTAGCATGATGCGTGCCATTTCATGTAATGAACAATTTTTCCTTTCAACAACTCCATTTTGTTGTGGAGTTCTGGCACATGATAATTCATGTTTGAAACATTTCTTATTACAATAGTCTTCAAATATTGAGTTTTCAAACTCGAATTCACGTTTGAAATATTTCTTATTACAATATTCTTCGAATATTGAGTTTTCAAACTCTTCACCATGATCACTTATTATTTTAAATATATTTAAATTCAGTTCTCTTTGAATTTGTTTAGAAAATATTTTGAAAATACTAAAAATTTCATCTTTTATTTTAAAGAAAAATACCCAAGTAAATCTTGAAAAATCGTCTATTATAATATAGGCATAAAATTTACCTCCTAAACTTGTATTGCGACTAGATCCAAAAAAATCCATATGAAGCAATTGCAAGGGAGTATTAGTTGATACATTTGTTTTAGGTTTAAAAGATGTCTTGGTTTGTTTTCTTTTTTGGCAAGTATCGCACAACCTATCTTTTACAAATTTTTATTTTGGGATACCTTTGACTAGGTTATTCCTTGAGATTTTGGTTAAAATATCCATTGAAGAATGACCTAATCTCATATGCCAAAATAACGCATTTATTTCATTGTTTACTATTAGACATTTAATATCTGGATTTTTAAAATATTGGGTGTAAATGATATATATATATATATATATTATGATATCTTTTGCCAGTTAAAACTACTTTATTATCATATAAGATTTTGCAAAAAAACTTTTTCAAAAATTACGTTATAACCTTTATCACAAAATTGGCTTACACTAAATAAGTTATGTTTTAGATTTTTTTACATATAATACGTCTTTTATTGTTGTTATATTAGATGCATTATTAAAAGAGATATCATATTTACCGATGATTTTCCCTTTGTTGTTATCTCCAAAAGTGACAGTACCACTTTTTTCTCTTGATAGCGTTTTGAAATTTTGAATGTTTCCACCTATATATCTTAAGCGTCCTTTATCAAGGATCCAACAACTGCTGCGTTTTTTGTAATCCTCATCTTCTTGTACTATGAAACACATATTTGCAACTTCGGCTTCTGAGTCGCTGGAATCCGTATCGTCCCAAATAACTTGAAACGAACGCTTTTTTGATTCCTTCTTAGACTTCCACTTATGCTTGTTGAGAATAGGACACTCCAACTTCAAATGGCCTTTCTTATTGCATTCAAAAGGACGCAAAGTTTTATTAGTATTAAAATTCTTATTAGATTTATGCGCATCTTTCTTCGGGGGGAATTTTCTGGACCTCATATACTTCCTGAAATGTCTAACAATGTTGATCATTTTTTCATCGTCGCTTTCCTCAACACTAGTTATTTTCTTTGACTTGGACTTATCAGTTGAAACCTTTAGCGCGATATTTTTCCTTTGAGCGTACTCCTGTTTTTGTTTTAGATCACCTAGTTGCATTTCGTACGTCTTTAACTTGTCTATTAGAGAATCGACTGGCAATGTTGTTATGTCATTGGCCTCTTCGATGGCAGTGATCTTGGGTTACCATGAGATCGTTAAGGATCTCAGTAACTTGTAACATTTTTCTTTCTCATCGAATTTTTTCCTGAATTGAAAAATTCCGTGATGACATTAGTAAACCTAGAATACATAGAATCGATAGTCTCATCGTCTCCTATTTGAAACATCTCATATTCGTGCATGAGACGATTGATCTTACTCTCTTTAACTTGAGCGATTCCTTCATAGGCAGTCTGGAGAGTATTCCAAATCTCATTTGTCTTTTAACACATAGAGATTTTATTGAATTCTTCTGAATTCAAAGAACAATGAAGTGCATTCATTGTCTTGACATTTGAGGTCATTAATCTCTTGCCGGCATCAGATAATGGATTTGTAGTAGTAATGACAAAGGGATTTTCAATGATTTCTGAGATTTCTAAATCTATACAAGGAAAATTCTAATATTAATTTTCCAAAACTGGTATTCGGTACCGTTGAAGAGAGGACGATTAGTGGATTGTCCTTCCATATGGTTTGCTATAAGATCAGCTACTCAATAGGTTAATCTTAAAAATAGAGTAACCCGCTCTGATGATAATTGAAAACGGTCTTAGAAAGGGATGAATAAGGCTTTATAGAAAACTCAGCGCAATTATGCGGAATAAAGAAATTTGCAGCGGAAAATAAATCAGAGTACAAGTATAAACAATTTCAGAATGCAAAGAAAATAAATGACATAGAGGATGTTAACGAAGTTCATCAATACAGTGGCTAATCCCCGTCTGAGAACTCCTGCTCAGGATTCAATCTTTCTATACAGTGACTCCTTACGGATGAAGAAACTCAGATCTTCTCATAGGTTCAGATCTTAAAACCTTTACACTTGCAGACGGTGAACACCTAAACTTTTTTCTAAGGCTCAAGTCCGAAACTCTTACAATATGAAGATCTTAGAATTTTTTTCACCGGATCGTACAAACAAGATTTTCAACAAATCTTTACCAACCAACTATACAATCCTATTTATCTCAAAGGGTTAATCAAGTTTCGATTTAAAGGAGATAATGGATTATGTTTAGAGATTAAGAAAGTTTTAAAACGATTCGAAATTTTTTTTCAAAGAATTAAGAAATGGTTTTCAAACACAAACTTTTTCGACAAAATCAGAGATCTTTCGATTCTAATAACTAGAAAAAACTTAAGCCATGAAAGATCTCTTTCTCTCAAAAGATTAATAAAAACTTTAGAACTAAAGAGACAGAGTTTTCACGAATGAAAAGATTTAAAATCAAAATAGTAAGAACTTTAAAATCGTGAATGCGTGAGTGAAAACTCTTTAGGAAATGGGTACTTTATTTAGAAAATTATGACCGTTATTGGCAGTTAATAGCCGTTACAGTTTGAATTTCAAACTAAAAACAAATTTTTGAAAAAGGCTATAACTGATATGGATGCCAAGGTGGACGTCTGTGACTTCGTATCTAAGGCACTTGTTCCGCTCCAAAAACCGATGCCCCCACTGTCTCCGACATGGACCCGATGAAATTGAATTCTCCGTGAAGATGCGGAGTACCAATGGCTAGACGGTAAGACCCCGTGCACCTTCCTGACTATAGCTTCGAACGAGTGACGCAACACAATTTCGGTTCACACGTGAAAGTGCTTCGAAAGGCGCCGGCTCAAAAAAGGATCATATTTTTTTGGCAAGTATTCTTGCCGTTCCCACTTCCAATTCCAAGTGTTAAGCGTAATGATTCGTGAAACATACTATTAACAACATGTTTCCGCCTCAAACTCGCGTCGCGTTTTTTCCGTCGATAGGGACCTGAGAAGCAATTTCTGTCTGGAACCTCATCTAAATCTAATGCCAGAATCCATCAATAGGGCTTTCAGCAAGAATTTGACTTGATTCATAGATAGAAAAAATGCTCTCCTTCTGGTTAAGAGAACGAGATCAAGCTAGTCCCAGCCCCACCTGCGCTTGGGCCAATAATGCTCCCATCTGAGGGAACTCACCCAAGGTAAAGATGGATCGGTGCACCAGGGAAGTGCTTGTGCTGGGGCTGCTTAAAAAACCAGGTGGTGGTGAAATAAAAACTTCCTCGTGAAGCTCTCCGTGCAAAAAGGCATTCTTAACATTTTACAGCGAAAGAGATGATCACTCTGATCGAATTCATCTTTGCAACCGGTGCCTCGGTTTTCTTTTATTACTTGGATGGCTCTTCGGAAAGCACTGCTAACTCAAGATGTCTTGGTCTCTTGTGGTATAATTAGTCGATCTAGTTGCTGCAGCGAGGCACCCGAGCGGAACGGAGAGGCGAGTGGCCGGCCAGTCCCCGGCCGGCTCTCGGTTCTTGAGCAAGCTCTTCCACTGCTGGTGGGGCGCTCATAGATGAAGAAAAGAGACTTTAGGAAAGTGATATAGTGGTTAAATGTATGTTATCGCCGATTTGGAAAGTCGGCGAATACTAAAAGCTGGTCTTGCACGGAAAGTCTTTAGACATCACTAGGAACCACCTGACTTTCAAGAGTCCGCGTTATGTTATTCTCAAAAGAAGCAGTTCCACAGTGGAGTAATAGGTACTCGGAGGTAGCAGTAGTATCTGTAAAGTGAGTTCTCGACTGCATTACTCTTTTCATACCACACTGATGCTCTATGTCATTGAGGGGGCTTTGCCCTAACGGGAGGCCCTACGGGATGCAAGGGACGCTCCTTAAAGTAAAGGCTTGATAACGACATAGACTCCTTCCACGCAAGACGACTAGGATCAAATGGTTTACTAATGTTTCAGACATAAATGCCCTTCAGGATGTTTTAAAAATTTATAAGGATTTGGTTTGGTTTTCGAAAACTCTAATCAAGGGATATAGATAAATAAGATTGGAAAAGAGATTCTAATCAATGAGATCGACTATAGGCTCAAAGAAAATAAAAGTCTTGAAATACGTCCGTTGTGTTTAACTTCTTCGATATTTCCTTTGAACTTGAAATTTGATCTTCAGAGTCGTTCATCGCTTGATGTTGCTGTTGTAGTGCCAGTTGAAGTGTTGGTTGTTCTCATACTTGAGTAATTCCATTGTTGTAGTAGTTTAACTTATCTAGCATGGTTAGCATCATATAATATATTTGAAATATAGGTTCTGTAAAATGATCAAAACGGAAGGAAATGAAACTCATAGGTCACTAACCTAGTTCCTTATTCAGCGCTTATCTAGCTTAAAACCTCCAACAAGGGCGATATTTGCACAAGTTTTTTATTCAAGCAAATCTTATAACGGGCTAGAAGTCCCAATGAATGTAGTTTAATTACATAGACGCGTCTGAAAAATTATAAGCAATATTATGAATCTATGATATGTGTAATGTTGTTTCTTTGCTTCATCAAACACTTTGTATTTGAGATTTAGAATAATTGAGTAATTAGATGATCTACAAATATGATGGTGTACCGATCAGGGCCTATTTCGATTTGGAATTACGATAAATGGAGTTTATTTTTAAGTGGAAGTATAGATAATGCAGACTCTAATTTGCAAGGTCTTACCTCCTCTAAAGATATAGCTTTGATCGCCGTTTTTTTTTACTTTGGAGTTATCTAAAGTCCAAAATGGAAACTTTCTTCACGCGTTTTGGAGTTTTACCAACAAAAAGGTTGGCTAGAATTTTCTTAGCTCCGGTTATCTCAACTTTGAAGCTTTAATAACTGGAGTTTTCCATACTCCGAAAATGAAAGTGAAATGGGACATAGTTAGATTTGGAGTTTAGTTTGGATAAAACTTTATGAAACTCCGGTTATCCTGACTTAACTCCAAACACAAACAGGCCCTTAGAGTTTAACTAATGATAGGGTGTATATCTAAGGAAAAGATAACACTTCGCATATCATGTGCCATATGGGTCTATGACACATAAACAAAAGTTAGTATCGGATGTTGAATGTTGATTTCAATGAATTGAAGGTTCTCGGTCACTCGAAAAATCTTCTCTCAAAACATATGCATCGCCTAGTATTTCTTGATATCTCTCTCTAGCTAATAATTAAAATTGTCTCTAGAATCTTTTACCTAATACTTACTGCTAGAATGTTCTAAGTAAGCTTATAAATAGAGGGTAACTGGGTAAGGCCCTCCATTGGCAATCCAACCAATAAGGCAAGAAGCTTAAGACAAAGTGCTATGCGAAGGGCGTGTTAGAGATTGTAGTTTGAGAATAAGATAGCAAGAAGTGGCATCAAACACATTTTCAGCCAATTGTCAAAATTAGAAGTTGTCTTATCAACGATTTCGACAGAAAATCGATGCAATAACCGGCAATGTGATTATAAATGCAATCATATAGGTTGAGAAAAGTATAAACTTTACACGATTTAGAATCAAATTTCAAAGTAATCACAAAGAAGATGCATACCAAACGATGTATTGTCCATCTTAACAACGGTAATTTTCATTGCGCTGCCAAGCTCCAAGTTGATCAAGGTGTCAACATCGGAAAGCGATGGCTTTTTGGGGACATCGGCGAGTATGGGATCATCGAGAAGCGCAGAAAGCATGGACTGCAATCGAGCTTTCTTCGCATTCGTGTTCTTGTATGAGCCTAAATCTTCGCTCTTGGATCCTGACTCCATCTTTTTTTGTGAATTATGATGACGATCCTTCAGAAACCTATAGCAATCTATTCTATGAATAGATTACATGAAACGGAGAAAAGATAACGAGGTTAGCAATCAAAGTTTACCTCGAGTGTGCTTAATCGTTGGATTCATTTGCTCGTCGCCGTCGAAATTCCGTTGGCTCCATCGATGGGATTTGAGGGTTAGGGTTTTGAGAACTGATCGAACGATCGAGAGAGAAAATGTTTGTATCAAGTTCAACGGATTGGATATAAACGGGTCCGATATAAACGGGTCCAACCCGTTACTGGTTGTCAGCAAAATGTGTGAGCGCTCACAAAATGCATTATTTATTTTCAAATATCTATGGATTTGACAATTTTTTGTGGGCCCTTGAACATATAACCTCAATTTTTATTATTTTTTTGCTAAATTTCAAGTTAAAAAATCAGGGACAATGGAAGTTCTCAAATAATTAAGAGTATTAAGTCTTTGAAACAATGGGAAGAAAAAACATATTCAAGTACTCTTTCCTTGTTTTCTATAGACCATATTTTTAAAGTAAAACTTTGCCAAAAAATTCCGACTCAAAGGTGATGGGCAATAGAAAACGGAACGGTAGAGACTGACCGGTCCTGGGCTAGCGATGAGAAATCAAACCGTATAGATGAAAATTCTTGTAAACGCTGGACGGAACTTTTAGTTATAAAAAAGCATTGAACTTATGATTATTTACTATTCGATTTTGGAAAGGGAAACCCAAGGCCCATATCAGGTTCTTATGGATTTTGGGCTTGTGCACCAGTTATGTTTTCCCCTTTCGATCCATCTGTTCTGCACGGGCAATATGGATTTTGCATATGTCCAACGGCCGCTTTTTTTGGCCGGGTTATACCCACGACCTCAAACTTCGAAGAGAAAAGTTTTATCTCGCAGGTCATATCCCTTTGGCTATCATTGACTCGTTTATGCCAGAGTAAGGATCGTGAAATGTCCGTTCCACTATACCAAAACTTCGAAATTATGATGAGCGTTGAGAGAATATATTTTATATTTTAATACGTCTCCGTAGGTTGAAAGCCCTTTGGGCCGAAGCCTGAGGATTTGCGCAGCGGTATTTTTAATTTTATTAAATCCGCATTTAATAGACCCCATGTGAGAATCAAACCTGAGTTGCTCTAATACCGTATGAAATCTCCCTTCCACCGCATCAAAAACTCCGAAATTATGATGATGGTTGAGGAAATATATTTTATATTATAACAAGGATGTATGTATTACATGTGACAAGAAACCTTAGCTTTCATAGGCAATTCGACAGTCATGCATGCCCAAGGGTAAGACGGGTTCTTATTTTATCTTATCTTATCTTAACGGTGTTAGAAAGAGCTAATTTAATTTTCATCAAACAATTTCACCCTTTAATCGTATCATGTTGCTATAATGGCCATCTATTGGTTTTAATCGTGTTCCAAATGATCTTTGGGTCTTTGGTTGTCATGGGCCATGACTTTGACCTAGCAAGAGAAGCATAAGGTTTCAAATTTTCATTTGAATTGTCTAATTACAAATATTAGTATCAAGGACCAACGCAATTCGATTATCCCCACGTGAGTCTCAATCAATCACCTGCACCTGTCGCGCGCCATCAATTTCAACAAAGCAGATTTGGTGGCCTCTCATGAATGTTCAGATGCATTCCTCACATGTTGCTGGGCCGCTCCAACGAACTGACCGGCCTTCCCTTGGAAACTTAATTAAATCTCATATGTAATTTTACTAAATCACAAGATTCCCTCAATTCACCTTAAGCTTGAAAGCCAAGAAATTTATTTTTTCTCATTACTTTAATTTAGCCTTGACAGCAATTTTGTTTGTGAGTTGAACTTAATGATGCCTTCAGATTTTTTTGGCCAAACAATTTTTCTTCTTCGCTCAACAATTATGCATGATCAAGAGCTCTAAAAGAAAGATAGAAGAAAACGGACCATATGGTTTATAATGTATGGAGTATGGCCTCCCAGAGCAAAAACACTCAATAACATGGCAATACATTAACAGGGAAAAAACTTTATGTTGAACGCTGCCTCTTAATACGGGTCTAAAGGTTTCAAATTGGCTTTGCTATCAAGCGATGGGATGATTGTCACCGTTTAGGATTTATCTTAAATATTTTCGATGGAGTTAAAGATTCTATGAACAAATGCGATGCTTATGCATTAGAAGATACATTCGGTTTTTCTCAATCAAGCTAAAAGGTTTAGATCAAAATCAAGAGGGATACAATTCAGTCGCTATACTATCCGTTTGATCACGTTAATTTCATCCAAGAGTGTACTGGGCCTGGGGAGCTCCTCGGGCCTGTTGACCGCACAAGCAACACATGCGTACTTGGGTTTGCGTGTGTAGTCCTACCAACCTGCACCCGTTTTTTGCTTTTTTCAACGAACATTGTCCAAGACGAAAAATCCATAAATGTATTACTCTCTCGATTGGTTATTGGTTTAATACTCTGTTGATTCTTTTAGGGGTTAAACTATCTATGAATATGCTTCTTTGAAAAAATAACTCTTGATTATCCTTTCTCTTAACGTCTTATTAATAATCAGTAACTCTCAGAACCCAAATATATATTCATTAACCTTTTTCAAGCAGTTTCATAATCGATATATCCAATGAAAAGTGAACTCAAATCAACATGATACTAGGGGTTTGCATGTGCTATGCACGAGAATATATTCTAATTCAGGAATGAATAATCATGCTACATATTCATAGCATGCTTGTATTATAGCCTCTGAATTAATTCGTAGCATATAATATATCTACTTCTGAACTTAAAATTTAATTACAACACTTCATAACATATATAAGAAATCATAAATCTAGAAGGGTCGGTTCACCCATTTATTTATCACGAAGAGATCTTCTTAAAAAAAATCTTGAATCTTTGTTCACTTTTAATATATAATGATTTAACAAAATGTAAATTAATAACAAAGTTCTATAGTTTGCAAATCTTTTTAGTTTTTATAATTTTCAAACATCTGTAAATGTTTTAGTTTTTATTCCTGATTTTCAAATCTTAAAAATCTTTTAAATTTCCCGAGTTAAAAAATCGGCAAGGGGTTGTAAGTCTTTTTACATTTTTATTTTTGAATATATCAAAAATTAAAAATAAATCTTTTCAAATCTTTTTACAAAGTATTTATTAATATTTTCATATCCATTTCTTTTTTAAGCTTTTGGATTTTAAAAATCTTAAAAAATTATTTAGCCTTTTCCTTTACTATGGAGTTAGCAATTAGTTATGATAGGTAATTACTTTATATGAATCATATGAAGGAGCCAAAGAAAACTCAACTTCCATTTAGGTGTTAAAAAAAACCAAAAATCCATATCTTATAAATACTAAATATCTTTTTAGCCTGTTAATCTTTTGACTTAAAATTTTTATTGCTGTATGTAATTGCTGTGTATTTTTATTTTTCGCAATATCAAAAATTTAAGGATTTTAACTGGAATTGGAATTTGATTTAGTTAGAATAGAGGGATAGAGATTGAGATTTTAAATGGTGATTTTGGTTAGGATAATCATGGATTTTTAAATGGGGATTTTAGGAAGACAGCAGATCACATTCTTAGTTGGACGGAGGTCTTTAGTTAGGATAAAGGATTACTTGAGATATGACAGACCAAAACAACATCAGTTTGCTTGTAGGAGTGTTATAGATAGATTTTCAAGTTAAGACATATGGTGTATAGATCCAATAAACGACGAAGCAAGTGACCAACAGATGCGATTCTTTTCCATTCAATCGGATGTTATCTAAATTCCAAATTTTATTAACTTGCAAAAATACACATTAAATGAATCGCAAACCATGGCCGCATTCATGACAAATCAACAATGCGCCCACCCTTTTCCCACAACAATGATCATCCTGCCTATTCTATCATTATTACATTCACTTAACCTAATCATTAATAGCAACCTCATTAACATTTGGGTTTTTTTATCCTCAGCTCTCCATACTTCAATATATTTTTCTGCCCTCCAAAATTAGTATTTACTTTTAGGCCCCCGTACTTATATATGACTCTTACAGGTTCTATTTCACTTTTGAATATGATTCCTTTTCGAGCTTCGCCGCTGTCCTCACCGCCGCCGCCGTCTTCTCCTCCTCTATTTTGCCAATGCCGCTGCCATCTTTCTCCTCCTCCTCCTCTCTTCTTCAACTCGTTAACACCTCCTTCTCTTTGCCGCCGCCGCCATCACCACCGTCTTCTTCTTCCTCTTCTTCTTCAATCAATAACTGCCGCCGCCATCCTTCCTCCTTCTTCCTCTTCAACTCGCTACCGCCTCCTTCTTCCTCCTCTCCGGACAACCCGCCGCCGCCATTGCCGCTGCCTCCTTTTTCCTTCTTCCCGGACATCGATGCCCGGAAAGAAGGAAGAAGGAGGCGACGACGGGTTGCCTTGGGAGGATGAAGAAGGAGACGGTGGCGGTGGTGGGTTGAAGAGGAAGAGGAAGAGAAAGATGGTGGCGACGGCGTGTTCTTGATGACGGCGGCGGCGGGTTAAAGACGAGGAAGAAGAAGGCAATGGTAATGGTGTTGATGATGGCGGCGGCGGTCTTGAAGAGAAGGAGGAAGATGGTGGCGTTGGAGGGTTGAAGAGGAAGAGGCGGCGGCGGCGGGAACGGTGGCGATTTCCGGAAGGAGGAGAAATCATATTCAAAATGAATTAGGGACACTACTACAATATGGGGTTGCCCCTATGGACTCAGAAATCCGTAGGGGCAAATATTTCTTATCCCTACGGTGCCCTACGTTCTAATTTTTTCTTTGGCCATACGGAGTCGCAAGCCAGGGACCTACGGTTATGTCCGTAGGGGCATCAACATAGGTTATTAATAAAAAAAAAGCACAGAAAAATTATATTCATCGTTTCCAAATTTCTCTCTCTCACTCCCGCGCCTCTCGTCGCCCGTTCCCGAGCTTCGTCGCCACCGCGCTCGTGAGCCTGCGCCAGCTTCGTCGGTCTTCCCCACACCTTCGTCGACTTCCCGCGCCTCGTCGCCACCTTCGCCGATCGTCGGTGACCACCAATTTCTACTGTCTCCTCCACCGCGCGCACGGTTGTAAGTAAATCTGAAATAATTTTTAATTTTGACATTGTACTCTAGGGTTCAGGTCAGGTTCGGGTAGGGTTGAGGGCATCGGCGTCGGCATCGATCGGGTTCGGTTAGAGTTAGGGTTAGGGTTAGGGTTAGGTTGTGGGGTTCGGTTGGGGTTGGGGCTGGGGCTGGGGCTGGGGCTAGGGTTTGGTTGGGGTTTGGAGTTGGGGCTGGGCTGGGGCTGGGGCTGGGACTAAGGCTTGGTTGGGCTGGGGTTGGGGCTGGGGATGGGGCTGGGCTGGGGCTGGGGGTAGGGTTCGGTTAGGGTTAGGGATATTGGCCAAAAACTCTCTTCAAGAGATTAACCCGTATCAATATTGGAGTAGTGGGCTTTAACAATGGTGAACTGAGTTCGCCAATGGAGAGCGGCCGTTTTGCAGCGGGAGGCTTAGCATATATAAGCAATATACGATTTACAAACAATAGCGGTAATCTATATAAATAACGAGATAATGATTTTCAAATTAGCCAAGTTAGACCCGACTGTTACTCCATTGACAATAGTCATCCTATAGATACCGTATATTTTGGTGGCTCTGGAGGGAGTAAAACATAATGTAAATGATGCACTCTTGCAAATGTGTTATCTTATTGAATAAAAAAGTTGCAATTGGGATGCTATTATTAGTACATGAGAATAATTTTTGTTGGATTCTATCATTACACATGCATCATGAGCTCTCGACAAATTTATTTACTCCGCCTCATAGTAGTACAAGTCTTATACCAGTAAAGAACCATGAAAATTTGCGATTGGTTATGATAAGTTGTGGAAGCTCACAGTGCCATAACTTTCTTGAAGGATCTCAAAAGTTTTATCATAAACCATTTTAATGCAAAAGCTAAATTTGATTGCTTTATCACAAGCTCTCTTCATCCTTGATAATTGATTCTTTTGAAGCATCATAACTATGTTTTGCGTTAATGTATTTGCAATGTTGTAAATATGTGATTAGCTTTATGGCTTGACTTTAATAGATCTATATTCCTCTGTTTTTCCCTTACTTTAGAGTTGAACATGATCTTTTAATAGCAAATATACTGCCCTTTAGAATTCAGATATGGACTGATAAGAAGAGATGATTGTTATCATGTTAACGGCTACGGATAAAATTTCTCAAATCTTGATCTTAATGGTTTAAAATCATGTTACACATACAATACGAATACACAACAAACGCATAATTAGAGAGCGTTTCGAGATGTTCAGGTTAAAACCAATATATGATACTCGATGATAATATGAAACCTTCGTATTCCCATCGATACTCATATATGAAACTAAAAGCGCCACTTAGTCCCCGTCTATCGGTTAACATACGTGCGATGGTCGTCGTGACATAGAACTATACGAAAGTTGTTAAATATCGGACGGTATAGCTCGATACTAACAACTGTCGTATAGTCTACGCGACGAGAAAATTCAATCGTATGGTAACCCATAGATTTGTCCCGTGTGGACAAGTTAAGAATGTATAAAACTAACGCCTTCATTCACTTGTGTTTTCATCTGTTTCGAGATATTTCGTCGGTACCTTTCCGCTGGTTCTCCGTGTACAAAGATAGATTAGATGTCATTTTAACATTGTTTCACAGCTTTGAAATGATTATCTATTCTATTACAGTGTACTCGGAGAACAGCGGGGAGGTGCTGCCGAAATTTACTCGAAACGGTTGAAAGCACAAGTGATGGGTGTTCGCTCTATACATTCTTAATGGGATAAAAGCCTACCCCCGACAGCCGGAACACACATATACAACAAGAATACACAACAAACGCATAATTAGAGAGCGATTCGAGATATTCAGTTTAAAACCAATATATGATACTCGATGATAATATGAAACCTTCGTATTCCCATCGATACTTATATATGAAACTAAAAGCGCCACTTAGTCCCCGTCTATCGGATAACATACGTGCGATGCTCGTCGTGACATAGAACTATACGAAGGTTGTTAAATATCGGACAGTATAGCTCGATACTAACAACCGTTGTATAGTCTACGCGACGAGAAAATTCAATCGTATGGTAACCCATAGATTTGTCCCGTGTGGACAAGTTAAGAATGTATAAAGCAAACGCCTTCATTCACTTGTGTTTTCATCCGTTTCGAGATATTTCGTCGGTACCTTTCCGCTGGTTCTCCGTGTACAAAGATAGATTAGATGTTCATTTCAACGTTGTTTCACAGTTTTGAAATGATTATTTATTCTATTACAGTGTACTCGGAGAACAGCGGGGAGGTGCTGCCGAAATTTACTCGAAACGGTTGAAAGCACAAGTGATGGGTGTTCGTTCTATACATTCTTAATGGGATAGATGCCTACCCCCGACAGTCGGAACACACACATACAACAAGAATACACAACAAACGCATAATTAGATAGCGATTCGAGATGTTCAAGTTAAAACCAATATATGATAATATGAAACCTTCATATTCTCATCGATACTCATATATGAAACTAAAAGCGCCACTTAGTCCCCGTCTATCGGTTATCATACGTGCGATAATTTATTCTTTTCAACGACAAACGCACACACAAAGCATACACACGGATTTTCTCCTTTGTCAGTAACTATCCCGTTCTTATATTTCTCAATATAGTCAGCATAACCAACAATTTATATGTTATACAGTCTAACATGGCCCATGAGTACGTCAGAGTTAAGGACTAGATGTATGTGGATTGGAAACAACGTATGCAACCTAAGTTTGTCGCGGGAGTTGCTGCTTTCCTTGAATTTGCACGCTGTTCCCCTCCAAATGGCGGCGCACAAGACTGCGAAGTCCTGACGCTGAGATTCGGGGCAGATGCTATTTGGTTTTATCCGTCCACCTCTCCGAAGATGCCAAGTTGATTTATGGCACCGTGTATCGGAGGTTTAGACGGATGCGGCCGATGTAGCAGACTTCATCAGATTCCCCCTCGCTTGAGGGGTTTTTGATTGTGGGGACGCTCTTCCCTGCAGGCGCAAGCCCCTGCAGTTAATTACTCTACCGCATCGCGGTAACAACTTTCTCCTTCTCCAGAATTTTACTTCGTGTCGTGTGTGTTTGTTTTGTTTGTGGTTGCCCGTGGATTGTATACGGAGACTAAGTGATGTCGTCGCCCGTAGGACGTGGATTAGTCCAAATCCGTATTTACTTAGATTTGGGTTTGGTGTTTTGGTTTAAGGATACGTTAGCCATATTGAGGCTAAGATCAACTTAACGGGATCGTTTGGATTCGACAAAAGAGCGTTTGGGCTCTATTGTTTCAGTTTAGGGACGTGGTGGTCCATAGGTAGTTTAAGGACATTGCGGTCCATATTCCAGTTTAGGGACGTGGTGGTCCATATTCCAGTTTAGAGACGTGGTGGTCCATAGGTAGTTTAAGGACATTGCGGTCCATAGGTAGTTTAAGGACGCATAAGTCCGTGGGTTTAAGGACCCCACAGTCCGTCTTTTAATTTAAGGACGCATAAGTCCGTGGGTTTAATGACCCCATAGTCCGTCTTTTGGTTTAAGGACGCATAAGTCCGTGGGTTTAAGGACCCCATAGTCCGTCTTTTGGTTTAAGGACGCATAAGTCCGTGGGTTTAAGGACCCCACAGTCCGTGTTGATGTGTGGTTGTCGGGACCCGTCACCTCTCTGACATCGTTGAAGGATTACAACAATAGGAGTCAAAGGAGTTCGGAGATATACCCTCGAACCGGATATAAATTGATTTAAGGGAGCAGTCGTGCTCGGTCAATTTAATTTGAGGACTTATGACCATGATTGGGTTAAGTCCAGTTGAAAATGTTCAACCTTTTTATTTATTTTTGGTCTATTAGACCTATGCTAGGGCTTTGCCCACATTTAAATAATGCATTGCATTACTTTTATTTTGTTTGGGCTCTGCCCAGAAAGATGCAGAGCATCAATTTTACTGGGGCTCTGCCCTTTATAAATGATGCAGAGCATCAATTTTATTTGGGCTCTGCCCTTTTATTGCTTTGCAATTTATTTTGGCCTGCTAGGTCTTTTTGACTTGGGCCTGGCCCTTTAGCAAAAGAAATGCATTGCATTTGTCAGGCGCTTTGCGCCAACCAAAGAGCGCAAGTGCTTGTGGTGATGACACGTGTCATGCAAGTGCAGTGCGCTGCGCTTGCGCTGCTGACACGTGGCGCGCTGTGGTGAGTTGTGCCAGTTTCAGAGAGCAAGGCTCTATTTCAAAAGCGCATAGCGCAAATGGTTCAGATGTTGACACGTGGCGCTCTCTGGTGGCTTGCGCCAACCCAGGAGCGCAACATCGCAGTTCTGCAAGTGCAAGACACTGTTAACTTGAGAATCTTTTAGATTCAGAACCAATGGCTCATAAAAGAAGTGCAAAACACTGTTTGTCTTCTTGATCTAATTTAGATCAAAGAAAACAAGTTCTTCTTGTTTTTCTTATCTCAGAGAACCAATGGTTCATAGAAAAATGCAAAGCACTTATTATTATTTATTTATATATATTTTTTTATTGGAGATCCTTGATCTTGTTCTCAGATCAATGATCTGTTCATAAGAGAAATTTCTCTTTTTCCTAAAGGTTTTTACCTTTTTTTTGTTCTTGAGGAATTCTCTCCAATTCTTCAAAGCTCTCTCTGTTTGAAGTTTTTAATTTCTCCCTAAATGTTGATGCCTTTAAATTGAGGTCTAGAGGCCTTTATATAGTGCCCATAAATTTGTTAAAGAGATCTCTCTCTGAGTGATTTGGGGAATTTTCCCCACCGTTGGATCTTTGATCCAAGAGCTTCTGTTTTACAGAAGAAAATCTTCTTGTTTTAATAAGAACAGAAAGATTTCTTTAAAATCTTAATTCTGTTTGGCGCAAACGCCCCAGCGCGTGACACGTGTCGCGCGGCGCACAGCGCAGCGCAACTGCGCTGACACGTGTCGCGCGGCGCACAGCGCAGCTGAAGCGTTGCTTCCTTTTGTTTTTTTAATAGAGCTTTCTCTGATTGGGCGCGCTGCCTCGGACGCTGTGCTGACGTATCAGCACTTGACACGCGGCGCGTTGCGTCCGGAATTTGAAGCGTTGCTTCAAAATTTGAATTTTCAACAGAGCTTTGCTCTGATTGGGAAAAACAAATGCCCCCCCACCGTTGCGCTTACGTGGCGCACACGCGAGCGCAACGATGATAGAATTCCAACCGTTGCGGCAACTTTTGGAAGTTGAAAGGTCATTTGATGCCTATAAATAGGACATTTGGTTCTCAACAGATTATTATCATCTCCAAAGTTTTTACTTTCAGAACTCAGAGCCCTGCTCTTTATTTTCAAAAACTTCAAGAGTTGGATTCTTAAAACTTTTAGGTGAAAATTTTAATTTTAATTAAATTAAATTAGATTAATTTTCATTGACAGAGCCTTGCTCTCAATAGATCCCTGATCTAAAGAAAACCCATTTAGGATTTCATTTAGCAGAGCTTTGCTCTAAAGGGGTCTAAAGAGGATTAAGGAGACCCCTGTTAGGGTTCCATTAATAGAGCTCTGCTCTCTTAAAAGATTTCCCTTGGATTTTCTCGATTCATTAATGGAGCTTTGCTCCTTCCAAATTATATAGAAGAACTCTTAAGAATTCTTCATGGATCTTGAAAGTTAAAGATGGCATTTTATATTATTATTATAATTATATCATCTTTTCAGAGCAAATGTAACAACCCTAATTTTCTTATACACTTTTTCCTATACAAATTTTTTTCAAAATATTTTTTAAAATCCACAAAGGGGTATTTTAGCCTGAGCACAAGATTTAGGTAATTATTTTTGTTTTTAATTACAAGCTACAAAAATGAAATAACTCCATTTTTAGTGTACAAGAAATTACTTTAAATTTAATGTATACTAGGAGTATTTATTCTTGCTGCTATCAGTTTAAGTAATTAAAAACCACAATAATTACAAGAAGGAGCTTGTAGCTCATTGGTAATACCTTGCACTGCTAAACCAAGCCACCAGAGTTCAAATCCCATGCCCCACATTATTTTTGTATTTATTTTGTTTTAATTTTTTTTGGAAGTCAACGGTAAAAAGGCCATAACTCCCAAAATATGTACTGGACAACAAAAATTAAATATACCAAATTGTACCCCCAGAAAATCCACGGCCACTGGAAGCCTGACTCGGCCCGACTCGGCGCCGCCGGCCGGCGAATCGGCCGACTCGGTCCGGCACCGCCGGCCGGACTTGGCCGGACGGCCGAGTCACCAACTGAGAAAAGTTGGCTCTTGACTTGGTCAACCCTCTTGCACACTTATTATACCTGGATCGGTTTTAATTTTGCCAATAAATCCCTTTTACTCCTAGGTTTAATGATTTTTAATGATTTTTTACATTTTTAAATATTTTTTTTAATCCAAACCCTAACCCTAGCCTAGCCCTATATAAAGACCCCTACCCTCTACCATTTCACCTCACAACTCTAAGTCCACTCTCCTAAATTCTCGAGAACTCGGTACAAAGAGCGAGAAGCGAAGCGCTGCCGAAACCGACAACGGATTCCGGCGACCGGACTAGAACCTTCGCGACGTTTTCGACGCATCGACAATCACCACCTTGTTTAGCCCCCTTAGCTTGTCCAAACCCGTAAGTCCCATCTCTTCTATCTCTCTTTTCCTTAATGTAAAAATACGACTTTTTGGAACCCGACGGGAATCGGACAAACCGATTTCCGATTCGGTTTTTCTATAAATTTCCACTTGTCACCTAATACATAATATCTACCCATATTCATGTTGACTATTAATCACCCATAAACCAATTTAATCAAACTTTTTCACATGAAATGATAGCTTCTTTGCAAAACCGTATTCTTTTCATAAAAATACCATGAAGTTCATTTTTCTTAGTTTAATCAATTACCTCACTCCTAAATATGTTTATCTTGATCACAAAACTTGTAGAACTCAATTTGAATGAAATTTCACACATAAAATAATAACGTTTTCGAATACCGTATTCTTACGCTATAATACCTTTAAGTTTAACATAGCATGTTTTACCTTTAAACTTCACCAAAACCTAAAATAAGTCACGAGCTAATGACCTACCTCTACACACACTCAATATAACCCTAATTGATAACTATCAAATCACCGAATACGAAATTACAGGACTTTTCACTAAAATACCCTAATCTTTATAATCCTTATTGAAAGCATTAAGTTGTAAACTTTTCTAAATAAAATCTTTTAATAAAAGGAAAGAACGAATGGTCATGGACATCGATCGTTTATCTAAACTGTCTTGTGGTGCCTAGGCAAGTGTGTCTAAGGCTAGTGGTTTTTAATTAGGCTCACGACTGTGGTTCCTTCCCACTTACCTGGCACTTACCTGGACGCAATTGACGGTGAAGAGGCGATTTGAGGCTTCTAATGACTCATCGTTTAGACCTTAGAAGTAGGCTAGTTGGCTTAGGAAACCCTAACAACTAAAATACGGAAAACTAAACTCTTTTGCAAATAAATACCTTATATTTATAAAACCGTTTTCCTAAATGAGAAGTGTTTATAAAACCTAAGCAAAGTGCCGCTACAACCCACTTTTGGGGAACCTGTTAGGGATAGTACGGTTCATCGTGCACCCGCAGGCTAGTAGTGCGAGATTCAGACCTCCGCAAGGAGCATTCGGTCTCGAAAGGTTTAAAATACGATATTTAAGGAAAATGAGACTTTCTCTAAATAAAATATTTATATAAAATTATTCATGTGTTAATATATATATAATTAACATTTAAACACCTATTTTATCATAATCTAAAGTTTCCACTTTTTCCTAAAATTAAAAAATTAAAAGTTACGTTAAAATACCATGAATTTCAAACAAAACAATTAATATTTTTATTAGGATATATTCACTAGAATAACACAAATAAAATACATATTCATTATAACAATAAAGACGATTATTAAATACTTGAGGTGTATTTTGAAAACTATACAAAAGTACTTTTTACAGAAAACCCCCTCAAGTTTTACAAATTACAAAAAGGCCCCTAACTAATATTGGACTTCAAATTATCTTTCTTTTAGTCTGACTCGGGTTAGAGTCTGACTATTCCTGACTCGAATATGATTCAAGTCAACCTATATTCTTTTATACTCCAACCCAATTTGAATATATGAAACCCTGAATCCAGTTAACAATATATTCCTTTTGACTGAATCAAACCATGGATATCCATCCGTTATCCTGATATTCCATTTACCTGATTATACAGTTACATCATGTTTACTGATATCATGGTTTTGGTCGGTCACCCAACTTACATATTCCAATACTACAATACTGTTAAAACACTACGGGGTTTAAGGGGTAGATTGGTACGAAAGGTGTTAAAGGTGGCACGAGATGGTAAGATTAAGACACCTAACCTGAATCCAATTGCCGTTGTTCCGGGTTGTATAACGGAGCCTTGTACTTCCATTTGCCCTGGTCTCTAGCATACTGAGACCCCTCTCGTATACACTGGCATCCTTCTGTACCAAGCTACAACAACAGCGTTAACACCATACAACTATAATATGACAATACAATACAAACTACTCTCTCTCTCTCTCTTTTACTCTCTGTCTATTTCTCCCTTATCTTTGGGACTTACCGAGCGACCTGTTCGCTGACGACATTCTATTTCTTTCTTCTTTGAATGTCGTCAGGTGCGTTGGACCGAGCTGAGATCGAGCCCACCGGTGAAGATTTGGAGCAGTTCCACGAAGATCCCGAGCTCTAGATATTGTACCTTGTTCTTTTCTGTATTTCCTGTTATGCCACTGTTTAGGCATCGCTTTTCATTTCAGTTGTATTTTATTTTCATGCATTGTACAAAAGAATGTTATCAATAAAAATTGTTGTTATTCCTATATCATTCGTCTCTTGTGATTTACTTTATATTGCTTAGTTACGCTTAGCGTATGTACTTCTGAGTATATACGTAGCGTGCCTCGTCGCGTCCATTTCGCCGTACACTGGGAAGCGGGGCGTGACAGCAAAGCTCTCAATATTCTTAGGGGATTTTCTTCAAATTCTCTTCATTATTGATTTTGATAGGTGTTACTCCTGTCTGCAGAGTGTTGCTCTCGAGGAGTTTTAACTCTCTGTGCTCTTTTTTTTAACAAGAATTCGCTTAATCAGTCGGTCTGCTAATTCAGTTGATCTTCTTTTACAGGAACAATGGACGCCCACATGTATGCTCTTAACGAGATCATCTCTTATGGGGACATCCGCCGACTTGGCCGCTCTCAAAATCGAGAGTTCACAAACGCGGAGTGTGCTGAAATCATGAGCCGCTTCGACGCATACAACGGTCCACTGCTTCCCCGATGTTCCTCTCTCCTTAAGCTTATCGTGGGAGCCATCTGGGAAGCGCTTTCCCTATTCTGTTCCGGTGTGCCGCTTAGGGCGTTGGATGCCGTCGAGGATAAGGTGCACTCGGTGTACCTGATGAACTTTATCTCGAAGAGACGGCGAGACAGTTTTGTCGATCTCTTGCACGAGGTCTTTCAACAGTCTGCCATACTCGCTGCTTATCGGAGGGTGGAAGACGTCAGGGGGGACCCTGACGCTTGTGCTCGCGAAAGAAAGGACACCAGGATGGTCCGTGAGGCGTGGAAAGTCATAGATAGGGTCACTTTCGAGTTCCTCAATCCATGTCCTGGGTTTGATGTTATACCTTTGTAAACATTTTAATAATGTTATTATCTATTTCTCTGTGATTGTAAGGACTCCTTTTTATGATATGAATAGAAAATTTCCATTTCAGTTTGTCTTATTTCTTGTTCTGAATCTTTTGCACATGCATGAGTGAGTGTGTCTCGAACGCTTGATCAAATGTAAATCAGATGTTCTTCCTGTCACTTCCTTATTTCTTTTATTGTGCGTATGCCGTCTTAATAAACAGGGTCGATAGATAATAGAGTAAGCATCTAG
Source organism: Agapanthus africanus (assembly GCA_030015575.1). Lineage (NCBI taxonomy): Eukaryota > Viridiplantae > Streptophyta > Magnoliopsida > Asparagales > Amaryllidaceae > Agapanthus > Agapanthus africanus. The sequence goes on from CM057349.1 coordinate 471,881,710, forward strand.
ATTTCTCCAAGAGATAGCGATGGCTTAGGCCGCAGGTTCAGATATGCCGTCTAAGACTTTTCAACTTTATGAGCCGTGAGGGTCTCATAGAGATTTTCTCCCTACGGATCGAGAGGATCTCGTAGGTGTATTTTCTCCTTAGGAATCGTGAGGATTCCTAAACGCGTTTTCTCTTATAAGTCGTAAGGATCTTATAAGAGAATTTTTCCCTCTTACGAGTCGAGAGGACCCGTAAGCGGTTGTTTCCCTCCTTGTCGAAATTCAACTTTGGAGAGTGGGACCCGTGAATGGTATGCAATAGATCGTTTTAGACCGACTTGCAGGTCCCATTGTTCAGGAAACAAGTTTTTAATCCCTGTTGCCCGAGGCTTCATCTTGCAAGTTGAGACGAATCGGAAATTTTCCACGGAGACACTGGTTTCTCTGCGAGCCGACGCGAATCAGGAGGCTCTCATCAAGGATGTTTGTTTCCCTGAATTGAGGTATTTTCCAAGGATATTTGTTTCCCTGGTGTTGAAACGGATCGAGAATTTCCCACGGAGACACTGGTTTCTCTGCGAGTCGACGCGAATCAGGAGGCCCTCATCAAGGATATTTGTTTCCCTGAATTGAGGTATTTGCCAAGGATTATTTGTTTCCCTGGTGTTGAAACGGATCGAGAATTTCCCACGGAGACACCGGTTTCTCTGCGAGTCGACGCGAATCAGGAGGCTCTCATCAAGGATGTTTGTTTCCCTGAATTGAGGTATTTGCCAAGGATTATTTGTTTCCCTGGTGTTGAAACGGATCGAGAATTTCCCACGGAGACACTGGTTTCTCTGCGAGTCGACGCGAATCAGGAGGCCCTCATCAAGGATTGTTTCCTGATTTAAAATCAGGAAAGTTTACGGAGGACGCATCACATGCCAGCACGTGACCAGTAGTCACGTGTTGGCACGTGACAATTAAAAGCAGCGGCAAAGGCAGATTCGGCTCCTTGATTAAATCAAAGAAAAGGCTCCAGAAAGGGTCACGTGCTCACACGTGACCAGGGGTCACGTGTTGGCACGTGACGGCTGAACAACGGCTAGAGGACAAAGCGCAGAAAGCAGAAGAAAGCTCGTTTCAAGGGGTCACGTGCCTACACGTGACCAAGGGTCACGTGGCCACACGTAACCGGCTTTCAAACCCTATCTATTTAACAGAATTAAATTCTGAACAGCATTCTAATCTTTCCAATAGGGAATGATTATTTGAAACCGATTGGATTAAAGATTTAAAGGTGATTAAATATCACCTATCTATGGAAAAATCTTGAACTTGGAAAGATTTCCCCTTAAAATCTAACCGAAATAACAAAAGAATATCTTTGGATTTAAAATCCAATGGTGAATAAAATTCACCTAATAATCCAAAGGTCCAAATGAATGATGAATGCAAATCAAATCTCTAATGAATACAAATCAGATCTCTCAATGAATGATTCATCGAAACTAATTGATTCTGCTCCTTCTCCTATAAATAGGAGCCAAGGGAAAGAGAGATCTATATACAGAGATCTATATACAGAGAGAGAGAAAAAAAAAGAGAGAGCCTTGAGACTTTGGAAGAATTTGATCTTCTGCAAAAGAAAACCCTAGGTAAGAAAGGGAAAGCTTTTAAAATAAAAAGAGAATTTAATTCTCAAAAGAGTTTAACTCTTATATTAAAAAGAAGAACTTAGTTCTCTCTTTAGTGGAGGATCTGCAAAGTGCACATCTCCCCATGAATTGAGAATTTAATTCTCATTGGGTTGAGATCCTGCCATGCAGATCCAAAGCATAGGAAGGGAATGGAAGTTTGAGAATTTAATTCTCGTAGGAATTTAATTCCTTTAAAATAAAATTAGGGTTTAACCCTATGTCATAGGAATTTAATTCCTTCAAATGAACAGAACCAGGGTTTAACCCTAATTAAGGACTCAAATCTGTCAAAATAATAGGAATTTAATTCCCTTAGAAGAACTTAATTCCTCACATGTATGGGAATTCAATTCTTACAGAAGACAAGTTAGAGTTCAACTCTATCTAAGAATATAATCCTTCAGAAGAAAACAGGACGTTAATTCCTCTAAAGTTTATTGCTAGGGTTTAACCCTATGAAGAATTTAATTCTTAAAAAGATAAACGCATCTTCAAACAGGCAAAGAAACAGGGTCACGTGCTACCACGTGACCCCTGAAAAGGTCCACAGAGAAGGGTTTTGAGACAACTCCTCACGTGCCCTACGTGACCCCTAGCAGAAGCTCTAACAGACGAACACTTAAATGCCCATCACGTGACGGCACGTGACGCTCCAAAATACTCAATACTCTCGACAGAACAAATAAAGAGAGGGTGCTCTCACGTGCTACCACGTGACCCCTCTTGCCTTAGTATTTAACACTAAATTGAAACCTCTGTATACAGTGTTTAACAATGATTTGCTTTAGTGTTTAACACTAATTGAAAAACTCTCTTTGCAGTGTTTAACACTAAATTTCTTAGTGTTTAACACTAAATTAAATTTCGGTTACCATTAATTTGGAATCTCTCTTTCCAGTGTTTAACACTGATTTGCTTTAGTGTTTAAACCCTAACTTGAAACCTCTCTGGCCAGTGTTTAACACTGACCTGCTTTAGTGTTTAACACTAATTTGAAAGCCTTGTTGCTAGTATGTGACACTGATTATCTTTTGGCGTTTAACATCAGTTTGTCAATCTCATTCCCAGTGTTCAACACTGTTGGTATCTAGTGTTTAACACTAGCTTTAGCCCAATTGGCTAAGTTTCCAGAGGCAAAGCCTCTCCTTCAATGGACCAACAGAGGGCCCATATCCTAAGCATGATTGGACTTAGCCCAAGCTGGCCATAAGTCCTCAATTCAGACTTAACTGAGCTAATGGGCTCATAATATGATTAATTGGTCTTGGTTCTAAATTGGGCCAAAGACTATTTAATCTACCTCGGTTTAAGGGTACATCTCTTCACTCCTTTGATACTTGGCGTTATAATTCCTCAACGTCTTCAAAGAAGTAACGGGTCCCGATGACCACACATTGATACGGACTGTGGGGTCCTTAAACTCATGGACTATGAGGTCCTTAACCTTGACCGGGATGTCTTAAAACTAACATCGGACTGTGGGGTCCTTAAACTCATGGACTATGAGGTCCTTAACCTTGACCGGGATGTCTTAAAACTAATATCGGACTGTGGGGTCCTTAAACCCATGGACTATAAGGTCCTTAACCTTGACCGGGATGTTTTAAAACTAATATCGGACTGTGGGGTCCTTAAACTCATGGACTATGAGGTTCTTAACCTTGACCGGGATGTCTTAAAACTAACATCGGACTGTGGGGTCCTTAAACCCATGGACTATGAGGTCCTTAACCTTGACCGGGATGTCTTAAAACTAACAACGGACTGTGGGGTCCTTAAACCTACGGACTATGACGTCCTTAACCTTGACCGGGATGTCTTAAAACTAACAACAGACTGTGGGGTCCTTAAACCCATGGACTATGAGGTCCTTAACCTTGACCGGGATGTCTTAAAACTAACATCGGACTGTAGGGTCCTTAAACCCACGGACTATGACGTCCTTAACCTTGACCGGAATGTCTTAAAACTAACAATGGACTATGACGTCCTTAACCTTGACCGTGATATCTTAAAACTAACATCGGACTGTGAAGTCCTTAAAACCACGGACGATGACGTCCTTAACCTTGACCGCAACGTCTTAAAACTAACATTGGACCATAATGTCCTTAAACTATCTATGGACCGTAATATCCTTAAACTACCTATTGACCGCAATATCACTAAACTAAACAACAGGGCCACCCCTAAAATTGCTCTCTTGTTGGATCTAAACGATCCTGTTAAGTTGATCTTAGTCTAAAATTAGACTAATGTATCCTTAACAAACGTTTAAGTTGATCTTAGTCCCAAATGAGGCTAATGTATCCTTAAACCCAACCCCCAAACCCAAATCTAAGATAATACGGGTTTGGACTAGTCCACGCCCTACGGGCGACGACGTAACTCAGTCTCCGTATACAATCCACAGGCAACCAAACACAAAATAAACACACACGACACGAAGTGAAATTTCTGGAGAAGGAGAAAGTGGCTACCGCAATGCGGTAGCGTAATTAATTGTAGGGGCTTGCACCTGCAGGGAAGAGCATCCCCACAATAAAAAAAACCCTCAAGCGAGGGGGAATCTGATGAAGTCTGCTACATCGGACGCATCCGTTTAAACCTTCGATACATGGTGCCAAAATCAACTTGGCATCTTCGGAGAGGTAGACGGATAGCACCATATAGCATCTGCCCCGAATCTCAGTCAAGACGTCATGTCTCGGCCGCCATTAAGAGAGGAACAGATTCTGGCACGCCCGGTGGGACCTTTTCCTCTTTCCACTCCACACTTCGTGTGTCGTGATTCGTGAACCAATCGCGGTTCGCTAATGGTTGCCCTTGGGTTTCGAAGTACTAAGATTTGGCGTTTCGTTTGCTGCAGAAAGCAAAAGGATCAATGGCTGGCAACTGCTCGAACTGCTCCAACTGCAAATGCAACCGACGCTCTGCCTCACCTGAAGGTGTAGCATATGGACCGCAGGCTGCTTCCCTATTCACTATGCCTGTGGAGCAAGTGACTCAAGCTACCACCGGTCTATTCTTTGGGACCATGCTCCCGCCGGTGAACATTAACATCCCAATGCCCGTACCGAAAGCGTCAAAGAAGTCGGTCTTTGATCGACTTGCTACTCCCACGGCCCCTCTCAGCGGGTGGTCCAGCTCCTCGGTCTTCGCCAGACTGGGCCAAAATTCCTCTGGGCCCACAATGAAGCTTGCAATCCCAGAGAAGATTATTACGAAGAGGATAACCATCCCTGCTCCTGAAGTCATCAAGGCGGCTTCTCCTACCAAAGAGTCGGTCTTTACAAGATTGGCTGTTCCAGCTCTTGCTCCTGCTACCCAAAGGACATCGGTCTTTAACAGGCTGACACCAGCAGCGACCCCCACCTACACAGGGGGCAAGACGAGGCTATCACCCTCACCGAGCCGACTCCATCAGCACGACATGCTCGACGTCGCAACTGGCACCGAGTGAGGAAGGCCGGAGGCAACTCCCCTTCTGGGCTAACTCCTCCAGCCCCGACGACAGAGGTTAATGCTGCTGTTCAAACTGGGAACAGATTTGAGATGCTAAATAAGGTGCGTAGGAATTCTCCTACCGCGGTGCTAAAAAGGTCTCCCCCTCCACTGAAAAAGGCCGCGGAAATAAAGCCAGAACAGCCCCAATCTCCTCAACGGCTGTCTTCCAAAATCTATAAAGTCCGGCGGCAGACCCGAGACTCGGTGATCGATCCAAATTTCTCCCGCCTGCAAAAGAAGCTGAAAATCCAACAGGAAGTCAGTCACCAGGCTAAGCCACGAAAAGCTGTCTGGGTGCCCACTTCAACGGCCCCCTCAAGTTCCACTGCTCATAAAAAGAAGAGGCCAGAGAGGACCCCCGGGCCTGCAACGAAAGCTAAAAGTGCTGAGCCCAGACGCCCTAAGGCTGGGGGCAGGATGGTCCACACTGTATACATGGCGTCGGGGAAAGAAGATAGCCGCGCGTCCACAGGTCATAGACCGCTTACACGGTCGGTGACCAAAGCTCAGGAGCAACAACAAAAGCTCCAGGAAATGATGATCGCAATGGTCGCGCTTACTGGGCCGAAAGAAAGCCTCGAGGCGTCCTTGGATCAGCAACAAGAACAGGAAACCGACACCGAGTTCCTCCGGAGGATACTGGAAAAGAAAGATAGAGAGGCTGCAGAACAAGCGGCCAATATAAAGCAAATAGCCCACTGTCATGACCCGAAAGTACGGAACATGACCGGCACTTAGACTACGAAACGTCTCGAGGCGTACGTAATCTAAGTAAGCCGAAAAACCCAGAAATCCAAACCAAGAAAAGTAGCAGAGTGAAGGAAAACCAATTTAAATCAAGTAGTTTTAATAGCATAAGCCGAATTATGCCTTTTTAAAAACATCAAATATTTCCTGAAAATTTCGACAGAGTCTCCTTTGTAAATACTACCCCCAAACGGGATACAACATGAATAGTATACGAAATCAATAAAAGGCATCCCCAAGCGGGAGCTAGCTCTTCGTCAATCGACGGTCACAACCACACAAGCAATATAATATACAACGCCAATGGCGAGGATCAAAAACTCAAAAGGAAACTCAAAACCACAAGAAATCCACAGAAATATAACGCGCGACTCTAAGGTCGAAAGAATAACATCACTGGTCTCTATCTCAAAATAAATACATATTTGGTTGATGGAATTTACTAGATACAACTGAATAATATTATACAAGTAATATGATGGGTACGATACCAATAAACCCACCTACTAGCAAGTCACCCGAAAGAAGCAGTGCCAGCAAAGCCGTAATGAAACCTGTACGGCAAAACCTGCAAGGAACCGTGGCACAACGGGGGTGAGTTGCCAACTCGTGAGTAGAAAAACATCTACGAATAGAAATCGCATAAATAACGCAACCTAGGTCAATGATCATAATATATCCTCAAATATATGTATAACATGCAGCCTATAACAATGGCTAGGGTGATATCTAACCCGAGTGTAATCTCATATGCCCGTGTCAGTGCCTCAGGTAGCAATATATCATATGAATGAGGTATGAATGCATGAAAACAGAATACATGTAAATAAGAAACTGTTTTCATAATTTAGTGAGATTTCCTTTGTATTTTTAAAATGAGGTATCATAAATGAAATCAGCATCAACAGTGTCTAGCATCGACACAAAACATAAATCTCAATGTCCCAAAACCTCAGGCTCCGGCTATCCGGACTGGCCTGTATCATCAAATCTCAGTACCTCAATATCTCGAAATCTCAATGTCTCAATCTCAATATCTAGGGCGCCGTCAGTCTAGACCGGCCCCTACCATCTATCTCAAGACCACGACGGTATCCTCCGGATATCCGACACGTCGGGTAAAATCACCGGTAGGTAGTCTCCCCCTGCCAGGCTCATCGTCATCACCACGAGCTTCTTGCCCCGGGGTACCTTACCGGGTCCACCATGTACCCAAAACGGTTCATCCAACTCCTCGAATCGGGTCTCGAAATCCATCAGCAAACTCATGGTGGACGACTCATACATCATGGGAAAAACCGCGCTTTTCATTTAAAAAGAGAAAGAAGAAGTTTGTATATGTTTTGCGGTTTTCCCCAAATCCAGAAAATCTCATGGAAATCCGAATCCAAAACCTCAATAGCACGTAAAAAGTGAATATATGCATGAGAATCCATGAATACGGCATAACAATGAATAACAGTATGCATGAAGTAGCAGATAATAACTACAATGTCTAAACTAACATATAAGGCAAGTACACTAATATCATGTCAAAACTACTAGCTAACAAGCTAAATGAAGCAATAATATTCTCTAAGTGTACGTGACATGGCAATTACCGATGAAGATGTGTGTGAGCCGGCAAGTAAGTGTACGTGGTACATACGCATCATCGGTAATGGTGCTGGTGTCCTAACCACAAGATATCAACAGTAGAATATGAAGCATAATATAAGCATGTGATGCGGAGCGAACAACAATAATGAGCGGGAGCTGAATACTAGACGCAACGATAACTAATCTGCATTAACCTAATATAAGTCCTACAATGGTGCCTTTTGAAATAACACGAATCGTAGGGTTTTGAAAATAGGGGCTACGGTGTTTTTAAGAAAAGATACGTTTTTTGAAATATCCGTAGAATCCCTTGACTTGTCTTTTAAAATACGCACGATTCGTAAGCTTTGAAATAGGTAGGAACCGAATCTAATCTAACAACTAACTAAACTAAAGGGCTAAGCTACAAGCTAGACTACAGGTAAGGAAACCGCCTAACATCTGAGTCGATACATATACATACCTGTATATATATTAGTCGGTGATCCCGCCTCAATAATATCATATCCGATACCATATCTATAATCAGACATCCCAAGTCAAGAGTGCGGATCAATCATCAAGATATAGCTCGTACGTAAATCCATCGTACGGCATCCCCAAATCTTGGTACGGGTCAATATCATATTCCTCACACTATTCCCCTGGTATCCTTTTTATCTAAGATCATAGTCTAGGGTACTGACCTATGTCTAGTACAATACTAATATCCTCAATATACTCATGATCTGACTACTGATCGACAATCCCGTACAAACCGATATCGTCAGCACATATCATCATCAAGGGGTATACATCGCCCGATACAGCCTAATATCAATATCCTAGCATATCATGCCTCATATCACGATCACATGTCGACCATTTTATTTATAACACTATTCACCCGTATCGCCGCCCCAAGATCCGCTATAACACCAGGACGTACCTCAAGTATGAATCCTGCCATATCACCGATATCACAACCTCAACACAAATCTCATCGACTCATCTCAATCCCAAGTATCATCCTCAAATCCGTACGTGAACACATAGTCCCATACCCATGTGAACACATAACTATATATATATTCCCGTAAACACAAATGGAAGAAGAATGTATGCAAGTATGGGTTGGTGTGTGCATGCGGGGTGCGACCACTACTCTAGGGTTTCGCGACACTAAATATCCAAGAACCCCAAATATCCATATTATCATCAATATACTCAAACAATATATAAACAATATATATATGTGTGTATACGTATTCGTATACATCACCACGAACTGCGGGGGTGCTATACGCCATCCACCCGACTTCTCCCCGTAGATATAAATCTACTCACCTGGTCCTCGCTCGCCGGTACCGACGTCGCCACGCGCTTGCTTGTCGTCTCGAAGTCCACATGGGATACCTACATATCATAACGCACCGTATCGCATTAAAACCAAATTCGAAATCGAAACGGCATACGAAAATCAAATCGGCACGCGCATCACGCATAGGTCAAAACCTATCGCCTACACATGCAAGAATAGCCAAACCAACCCTCGATGTCGATGTACAAACGTCAAACCATCGAGAAAAACCCAAACACTCTCATTTGCGCATTCACGGACACTAATTATAATATAAAATAGGTTAAAATTCACAAAAACCCCAAATTCACCTTAAAAGCCATTTTTCCGAAAATCTAGCAAGCAAAAATTACCCGTTTTAGTACAAAACTCGATGTTTAAACAATTCTAATAGCCATAATACTTATTAAACATCTTAAATAAGTCATAAAAACCATTTCCATAATTTAATCTCATTAAATTTCATTAGCCCCAAAATTCTAGTTTACAAATTAACCAATTTTAACAATTTTATAGCAAAAATGCACATACAACAATCTAGCTTGGATTTGCATGATCTAAAACATTAAACTACATTTTATAATGTTAATGAAATCATGAAAAACCTAATTACATTTTTCTCTTAATCGAATTCATGGTTTACAAAAATCTAGTTTGCAATTTAAGCAATTTGGACAATTGAAATGTAGCAATCTAGCAATATAGCAAGTAGCTTAGCTTTAGCATTCCTAAAAATGTTAAACTACACCTTGCAAACCTTTACACATGATAAAAACCCTAACTTACTCTCAATTCCCTTTTCTTTAAATTTCAAACATCAAATTTAGAACTCTAATTAAACACATAATAGCTAGATTCAAGTAATTAAACAACAACTTAAGTAAAATGCTAAGATTATATCTCACTTAATTAGAGATCTAGCATGAAAATCTTGGCCTCCAATTTGCTCTCTTTTCACCACAATCCATGCTAGAATAGGCCAAAAAGAAATGGGTAGAGATTGGATTATGATTTTGTGAGGTTATACTTTGATTTTTGATGAATTTGTGAGGATTTTTTTTGAAGAGAATGAGAGGAGAACAAATGGGAGAGCTGCTGAATTTGGACAGTAGAAATGGGGAAAGGGAGAGAGAGAGAGTGGGTGTGGGTGCATGTGGAATTGTCAAAGTCAACCCAATATCCATACCTCTTTATAAAACAATTTCCTCACATGAGTTAAAGCCAAAAGAGGGGGGAAAAGTGGCTGTCCAGCAGAGGTGGGGCCGGCCAAAAGTGAGAGGTGAGGTTGTGAGAGAGTGAACAAAAAAATTCTATGCAAAAAGACCCCCCTCAAGTTACCAAATTGCAAGTTTTCGCTAATTTCACCAAAAAAAAGCTTTTTTTCTTCAATAATTTCTAAACCGTTTTGGCAAACCATTTCATTTCAAAAACAACATGTTAAAATTTTGTTTAATGTGTTATGATGCACAAAATTTGTTTCAACTCATTCCAATTTGTAATTTTCCCTAATTAAATGTATTAGTGACGGCTTAAAAATAATATTAAAATAATTTTTTTCAGAAAATTTGAAATTTCACCAGTGGCTCAATAAACACCAAATACTAGCAATTATATAGCTAAAATATGTATATTTAATTTTTATAATAAGATATTTATATTTTGACTTTTTACAGAAAACCCCCTTATTTTACCGATTTTTCGAAATTTCACCGAAACGATTTTCAAAACGTTACACCCACTTATTCCAGGACATAGTGGGAATGATGATCCAACAAGACCCACCTGCTAAGGATCCTCCGATCGTCCTTGAAGACGACAAGGGAGAAACGTCAAATCCGCCACCGGCTCTCTCAACGGCCAAGGAGGAGACAATCTCTAAGGCTGACTTGGACGACTATATAGCCCAGCAAATTCGGGTTCATCATGCGACTGAGGCAGCTGGTCAAGTCGTAAAAACAGGGCGACCATATCCGAGCTGGTACGACCAAATTAAATATCCGCCGGGTTATACAATACCAAAATTCCACGTGTATAAGGGGACCGGCAATCCCCACCAACATGTTGCCCAGTTCAGGGCCCTTTGCGGTAACACCGGCGGTGACGATAAACTGTTGCTTCGCCAGTTCGTGGGCAGCTTATCAGAAACAGCGTTCGAATGGTATTCGGAACTCCCGAATGATTCCATCAAGACGTTCGCTGAAATGGAATTGTTATTCACCCAGCGATTCGCAAGCGCCAGCGAACGCACTCCGATAACAGCATTAATTAATGCCAGGGTGAAACCAGGCGAAACGTGGGTTTAGTACGCTATACGCTGGCGAAATTTATGGTCAAAATGCGAACAACGCATTGAGGAAGCGCCCGCGGTGGGCATGTTTGTGGGAACCCTAGACCCTCATGCAACTATCTCCCAGTTTATGATGCTTTTTAACCCAACCACGTTCCAGGCTTTAATCGACAAGTTAGCCCAGATGGACCAGATGGGTCACAGACCATCTCCCCCGAAGCCAGAGCCTCGGAGTGACAAGGATAAAGGGAAGGCAACCTTCATTGCGAATGCTCAGCAGCAACCTAGTGCCCCAAAGCTGGCGGATCAACTGGAAGAAAGACGCCGATATTATAATGAGAAGATGAAGCGCCCCTACTCGTTCCCGCGGGATAAGACAAAACGGTTATTCGAGCAGGCAGTACGCAACAGACTTATAAACTTGCCAAATCCAAGGCGACCGCCACAACCCACTTAGGTGAATAACCCCAATTATTGCCCTTACCATCAAACGGTAAGCCACCCGATTGAGGATTGCTTCGTCTTCAAAGGATGGATTGAGGATCAATACCTCCAGGGAAAGTTTGCGCTGTCCGAAAAGTGGAAGGTGAATCCGTTACAGCCGCATACTCTTAAGAAAGCAGACACACCGGGGGTAACCTGTTCTTTCATTGAGGAAGCTCCATGGGAAGTCGTGCTATCGGCTAAAACCAGAAAGATGCTGAGTGATCTTCATGCGTGCCCAGCAGTCGAATGTAAGAACCCGCTTGAACCTCAAATCATCAAAGAGATGCTGAAGCCGCATCCAACTACGAGGAGCGGTGGTGATGGCCCAAGTACTCACACTCAACCGTCAAAATCTTCGAAGAAAAAGAAGAAGAAATCTAAGAAGCCCGTGAAGCCTGGAGACAAGCGAACGGATTTACAGAAACAGATCGACGCGCTGGAACAGTACAATCAAAAAGCGCGGACTCCCGTCACGCTACAAGAGTTCCTCAACCATGTCTTTCAGGAGGAAGATGATGGAGAGAGCTCATCGGATGAATCCGAGAGATATGTGGCGAGTTGTCATGTGATTTCCCACTCGGAAGATGAGAAAACTCCTGGCACTGAGAAACTGGGGGCACAGCCTGAGCCAGAACTTGTATGGCCAACAGATGAAATGATCGACGCCTTTCTAGACGAGATTCGTTTGAAGAGTAAAGCCGATCAGGAGCGTGAGATGGCTGCATCGGAAGGAGCCAAGCGCAGGCGACTAAACGAAAGAGTCGAAGCACTCCTGCCAGATCAAAAGACATCCGATGCGAATAAAAACAAGTACAAGACGAGGAAGAGGTTCGCCAAAGCCATGTCAGTAGGGATGAAGCTACCACCCTCGGAAGAGAACGCGTTCGATGGGGCGGAGAGGCACTCTAATTATTGCTCATATCATCGAAAAATTTCACACCCTACGGAGGAGTGCGGCGCCTTTAAGATATGGTGGCAGGGATATGTTGCTCACCGGCAACATTTTAAGCGCATGAAACGCAGAACTCGTCGGGAGCAAAGAAGTACAACCGACAGGCACAAAAGAACTACCGACAACTGTTACATGGTTGACGCCGGAGGATCACAAGTTCTCACCTTTGGGAGCGACTCTGATGAGGAAATGTCTTTGGGCCCTCTCTTTAAAGAGTCCGTCTTAGGGAAAGAGGAAGAACCGGAGGCCTGCGAGAACATTCAGCTGCGCAATCGCACGCTCCCGGAAAAGAATCTCGGGCCTGCAAATAGAAAAGATAAGGGAAAGGAAAAGGTCACTGGGGATATCGCCTTAGATGACCAAGTCATGAAAGAGCTGACTGCCAAGGACCCTCCCAAGCAGGGTAAGGTGGACTACAACATCCTAGCGCACCTAAGGAACCTTCTCAGCTCAGCATTCTCGACGCCCTCCTATTATCAGAAGAAGCGCGAGATTCATTAATCAAGGCGTTACAAGAACCCGAGCAATTCCAAGCCTTCCTCGCCGCAGAAAGGATGAAGGATGAACTGGAAGAAGTGCACACGGCCGACATCACTTTCGGTGACGAAGACCTTCTTCTCGGGACGTGCGACCACAACCGTCCCCTATATGTCTCTGGATACTGCTATGATATCAAGATAGGCAAGATCCTGGTGGATAATGGATCCTCCGTCAATCTCCTTAATGTTCGGGTGTTGAAGGAAATCTGCATGAGCGTGCAGCACCTCGCTCGTGACAAAATTACCATCTCCGGTTTCGACTCCCAGTCATCACGGACTCTCGGATCTGTAATACTAACATTACGCTTTGGACTGCTCGTCACGGACATCAAGTTTCACGTCATTGACGCCAAGACCTGCTACAACGCCTTGCTCGGTCGTCCTTGGTTACATGAGTACAACATCATCCCTTCTACACAGCATCAGTGTATGAAGTACTTTAAGGATGGTTTCGAGTATACCGTAACATGTGAGCTGAACCCATTCTCCGTGAACGAAGTCCGCAAGTACGAAGATGCAAAGTACTTTTTGCCAGACTTCGAGAATACAGAAAAGTGCCGCAAGCCGGAGAACAAAGCCGCCGCCACCATCCCTGTTTTCGGGAGCGATACCGAAGAAGAAGAAGAGATAGTTTACGCTGGGTCGTCTCGACGCAACAACTCGGGACCGTCCACCCCCATGTTGATCTTCGGAAGTGACTTGGAAGATGAGGTTAATGCCGTGTTCTCCAGTCGGCCGTCAATACGAGCATCCCCTAGCGATGATCAGAGTTTGCAAATCACCATGGTGCCGCGGAAACACTACAAGGATCTTGACGCACTTCAAGCTTACAATGTGTAGGACCTGCAGACGTTTTACGTCCCTCCCAGGCGAAAGGGTGAAAAGGTGATCCTATTCTACCAATCCACAGAAACGAGAGTGGAGAAAGAGATATGGCATGGCGCGGATGCTACACTCGACAGGCTCCAACCCATCCATTTGCCCAGATATTACACAGATGGGCTAAAGAGGCTATTGAAGCACCAAGGAGTACCCTTAAAACAGACTGTTCGACAAGCTCGGTTCTACAACAGGATTTAGAATGTCCCTAGGACTCAGCGCAAATTGCCCAACAGGAGAATGGAAACGCTTGGGCTTGGATATGTGAGATCCGGGAAACGGGAGCGAGTCCATGGCAGCTACGCCATATATAACTTCGATGAGGAGGAGGACACCCTGTCGGGGAATGCTAACCCCTCGTCAAAACTGGATCTCGCGAGCGAGGTGCCGAGTCCGTCATTTGAAGAACAAGTGGACAAGCTTATCAGGAAAGCAGGTCAAAAAGCTTGGGAAGACCACAACCGCGAGATGGCCATCTACGAGAAGGCCAGGACGCAACGTCTGTTTCAACAGGCTGCAAAAGACAAGGACGCTCCTCCCTGTCAATCCGTTGTATAAAAGACCCGACGCAGAGGCAGAAGTAAGTCAAGAAGCGGAAAGAGGAGCCGACAACGACGACGCAGGATTAGAGAGTCATGTGATCGGGTATTGCGCGGCCCGGATTTGTCCCTCATAAAGAAGATGAGTCGAGCGTATTCCTTCCCCCGAGACAAGACGAAGAAGTTACTCGAGCTCGCTATAAAACATCAGATGATCACACTTCCGGAGTCTAAGCACCCTGAGCAAGCTAACAAAGTTTCGCATTCGGGCTATTGCTCTTATCACCGAGCCATAGGACACCCTATCGAAGACTGCTTCACCTTCAAGAACTGGGTCGAAGACCAGTACCAGCAAGGCATGTTTGCTTTATCCAGCAGCTGGAGGGTAATGCCGCCACAAAAGTATGAACCCAAAGCCGCAAGAGCAGAACCAGAGCCACATCGATCATGGAAGCAGATTCGCACTTGTCACATGATTACAATATTAAAAGAAGAGCCCGAGGACATAGATGAGCTCCCTTGGTGCTTCGAAAGCAATGACAATGAGGTAATCTCAGAATTGCCACCGGCTCCGAAAGAACTGGAAGATGGCATACATACTACTGCAGATAACCTCAAGAGGATTGAGTTGGGATCGGCAGACGATCTGCGACCGACATTCGTCAGCGAGCTGCTATTTGAAGAAAGGATGGCTGCGTTAAAGGACGTGCTTCTACAGCATAGAGATTGCTTCGCGTGGAACTATTCCAAGATGCCGGGATTAGATCCAGAGATTGCTGTGCATAAATTAACAATATCCCCGGATATCAAGCCAGTCAAGCAGGCGCCGAGAAGGATGTGGCTCGAGCTTGAGATGATCATCAACGCTGAAGTCAAGAAGCTGATCGATTCTGGATTTATCCAAGAAGTCCAATATCCTGACTGGATCGCCAACATCGTCCCGGTAATGAAGAAAAATGGGACGGTGCGCATATGCGTGGACTTCAGGGATCTCAATAAAGCCTGCCCGAAGGACGATTTTCCAGTACCGGTAACCGAGCTGATGATAGATAACACGTCCACTCACGAGATTTTCTCTTTCATGGACGGTTCATCAGGGTACAATCAGATAAAGATGGATCCCGAAGACCAGAAGCACACCGCTTTCTGGACTCCTTTGGGCATATTCTGCTACAAAGTCATGCCCTTCGGATTACAAAATACCGGTGCCACCTATCAGAGGGCCATGACAAAGATCTTTGATGATCTCATACATGAAATCGTCGAGTGCTATATCGACGACCTCGTAGTAAAGAGCATGTCACATGAGGAGCATTTAGAGCATCTGAAGACCGTATTTCAACGCCTTCGGCAATATAATTTGAAGATGAATCCCCTCAAATGCGCGTTCGGAGTCTCCTCGGGTAAATTCCTGGGATTTATCATCCGACACCGAGGTATCGAAATAGATCCATCTAAGATCAAGGCGATCATGGAAATGCCACCGCCAAGGACTCTCAAACAGCTGCGGTCTCTCCAAGGGAAGCTCGCGTATATCCATCGATTTATCGCCAACCTGTCAGGCAAGTGCCATCCTTACAGTCACCTGATGAAGAAGGGAACTCCGTTCATCTGGGACCAAAAATGCCAGAGCGCGCTAGATGAAATCAAGCAATACCTGCAGAACCCGCCAGTGCTGGCTGCTCCGGTCAAGGGAAAGCCCCTTATCTTATATACAACAGCCCTTGAAGGTTCCTTAGGCGCATTATGGGCGTAAGAAAACGACCAAGGGAAGGAGAGAGCGCTCTACTATTTAAGCCGAGTTCTTCTGGGGGCAGAAAGCAATTACTCCCCTATCGAAAAACACTGCCTGGCGTTAATCTTTGCGATAACAAAACTCCGGCACTATGCATTGGCACATGAAGTCCGTCTTATATCAAAGGTGGACCCCCTAAAATATCTAATGTCAAAAGCCATATTGACAGGGAGACTCGCTAAATGGGCCCTGCTCCTGATGGAGTTTTCAATAACCTATCGGCCTCTTAAGGCAGTGAAAGGCCAAGCCATCGCCGACTTCCTTGCTGAGCATCCAGTACCTGCCGGTTCTCCTCTGAATTGCGATTTGCCAGACGAACATGCGTTTGATGCGATCGACGATGGTAATACCCGATGGGAGCTTTATTTCGATGGAGCATCCTCCGTAAAGAACCGCAAACAAAGTACCCCAATGATCAAATCGGGGGTAGGCCACATCTTCGTAGCTCCACAAGGAGGGATAATGCGCTTCGCTTTCTTCTTGACAGAGCCGAGGACGAATAACGAAACCGAATATGAAGCCTTGATAGCAGGCCTCGAGATTGCCATCGACATGGGAATTGAAAACCTCCTCATATACGGAGATTCTCAACTGGTCGTCAACCAAGTAAACGGCGACTACCAAATGTGCAAACCGGAGTCGGTGAAGTACGGTGAAAAGGTGCAACAACTGTTGACCCAAATCCCCTCCTATATTCTGGAAAGCATACCACGCGCGGAAAACAGCAAAGCAGACGCGTTGGCCAAGCTTGCTAAAGAACTGGCTGACGAGAACCTTGATGACGTTAAAATCATGGTGCAAAGCCGTCGGGTGCTTGCCCCAACAGAAATATCTCCGGAATCATCCGAAGAGAAGGGAGCAATTGAGCAGATAACCCTACAAATAAAAGACCGTGAGAAGGCTGAGGACTGGAGGGAGGTCTTCATAGACTACTTTAAGTCCCACCGAATGCCCGAAGAAGCGTCTTCAAGACATCAGCTCATGAAACGAGCTCTGTCTTTCGCCTTCGTCAACGATACTCTGTATAAAGGTCGTTCGATTCTTTGTGGTTGAGATGCCTGGGACCTGTCGAAGCGAAAAGGGTCATTCAGGAAGTTCACGACGGACTCTGCGGTTCTTACCAAGCAGGCCCGAAGATGAAATTGAAGATCAAACGAATGGGTTATTATTGGCCCATGATGATCCAGGACTGCCTCGAGTATGCGAAGCAATGCCACTCATGCCAGATTCATGGGGACTTTATCCACCAACATCCAAATCCATTATATCCAACGGTGTCTAGCTGGCCATTCGAAATGTGGGGAACTGACATAATCAGCCCCATCGAACCAGCGTCATCCTGGCAACGACTGATTACTTCTCTAAATGGGCGGAAGCAGTACCGTTAAGGGAAGTGAAGGCAGAAAATATTCTTCATTTCTTCAAGATGCACGTCATTTATCGGTTTGGAACTCCGCGGCGGATTATTTCTGATAACGGGCCAGCCTACAGAAGTCACAAGATCAGCTGCTTTGCGCAACAGCATAATATAGACTGGAGGTATTCCTCAGTTTATAATCCGCGAGCTAACGGTCTCGCCGAGGCCTTCAACAAGACCTTGACGAAAATCGTAAAGAAAACGGTGTCCCGAAATAAGAAGGACTGGCACGAGAAACTGCAGGAGGCTCTCTGGGCATACCGAACTACGTTCAAAACGGCCACGAACACAACGCCGTACGCATTGGTATTTGGTACAGAAGCAGTACTCCCCCTCGAAATAGAGTTACCCTCTCTACGAGTGGCGGTCCACTACGAGCTGACGGACGAAGAAAATGCTCACCTCCGGCTTGAGGAGCTTGATGTCCTTGATGAGACCCGGCTCATAGCACAACAAAATCTGGAGGCTTACAAAGCAAAGATGACGCGCTCATACGAAAGATTGACCAGGCCGAGGACGTTCCGCCAAGGCGAACTTGTGCTAATTGTCAGAAGACCTATGATCCCCAATCGTGCCAAGCGGGGAAAGTTCGAGCCAAACTATGAAGGCCCGTACATCATAGACAAGGTCTACCGGGGTGGAGCTTATCTACTCATGGATATGCACGGTGAAAGGCCTTTCAGGCCAGTGAACGGCCGCTTCCTGAAGAAATACTACGCTTGACGGGTCAAGGTTCAGGTCAATGATAGATGGCGACGGTTATGTCCGCTCGCTATCTTCCTAAGCTCGAGCTCTAGGTAGTAACCAGCATTCTTAAACTAACGGCGGACCAAAATGTCCTTAAACTAACATCGGACCGAAACGTCCTTAAACTAACGGCGGACCGAAATGTCCTTAAACTAACATCAGACCGAAACGTCCTTAAACTAACGGCGGACCGAAATGTCCTTAAACTAAAAATGGACCACTATGTCCTAAAACTAGCCGTTGACCAAGACGTCAATAAACTACGGTGGATTGCAATACCTCAAAGCCGATATATAAAAAATATATAAAAAATAAAAAATAAATAAAAAATAAAAACGGTATGTCCATAAGCAAAAGGGCACGGATGAAAACCCGAGAGGGCTCCGTGAGTAAAAACAGCAGGGCTACCGGCGAGTGTTTGTGAAAACCCGAAAGGGCGCAACCTCGTTAAAAGACACTTACAGGGCCCTCACGACCTTGTAAGGAGAAACCACCCGCGTGAGATCCTTACGACTCGCAAGGGAGCAACACATTTAGGAGTCCTCATGATTCCTAAGGAGAAATTACACTTGCGAGATCCTCACGGCTCGTAAGGAGAACTCTCTTATGGGACCCTCACGGCTCATAAGATTTGAAAGCCTTAAATTACATAGACCTGAACCTGTGCTTAAGCAACCCTCACAACCTTCGATATTGCCCTACAAGTGGCTCAATACTGACCCTTGTATACAATCCACGGACGCAAATAAACATTTCCCCGACCAAGTCCCATCCGTGGCCAAGGATATGTTCATATGGCAAACAACCCCTGTAAGTCCTCTCGACTTATAAGGAGAAAACCTTTTTGTAAGATCCTTACGACTTGCAAGAGGACACGCACTTAGGAATCCCCACGATTCCTAAAGAGAAAACACACCTACAAGATCCTCACGACTTGTAGGGAGAAATACCTTTGTGAGACCCTTACGGCTCATGAAGTCAAAAGCCTTAGTCGGCAGGACCCTAACCCTGTTTACTAAGCCACCTTTGTTCAAAATCGACATAGGCAAATGATAATTCGCTCCTGGCAATATCCCAGTTGTAGCGGTGCTGATGCCGAAATCGGTGTCTAATCCCGAGCTTGCGGCGAAAAGCCAGCGAGCCACACATGCATACGAAATAGCCGAAATGATGAGGAAACTTACAATAAAAAGCAGCAAGTAAAAATGTATGCATGAAAAATAGCTGAAATGATTGGGCAACTCGCAATAAAAAGCAGCGAGTAAAAATAAAATAAATAGCCGAAATGATTGGGCACCGCGAAAAAGAGCAGAAATGATTGGGCAATCGCGACCTTCGCGATATAAAGCTGAAATAATAGAGTATCGCGGAAAAAGAAATAAAATAAAAATAAAATTTTCGCCCTACAGGTGATGTTACATCTATCCCTGTATACAATCCAGGACGCAAACAAAGAAGGAATCGCACTCCTCCTCTCCCAGGTTTCATCAGAAGAAGAAGCCAAATCTCGATAAGCCACAAGTGATCTAGAGATTATCTCAACACTCGTCTTGCAACAACGGGCACAACTTCAAGCGAAGCGGAACAGCGGAAACTCCCAGTTCCATGGCTCGGTGACATACAGATCACCAAGTGTCAAACCCTCATCCCGTGAAATGCAGATACAATCAGCAAAATTCCTGGTTGCGTGAAACGCGGATAACGTCACTCTTTGACCCCGTGGAAAACGTCCAGAGCGGAGCCTAGTCCTCGCCAAGCACGGCAGTGAACCCGTGTGAAGTATCTAGTGCGAAATTCCCGGTTACGTGGAACGCGGATAACGTCACTCTTTGACCCCGTGGAAAGCGTCCAGAGCGGAGCCTAGTCCTCGCCAAGTACGGCAGTGAACCCGTGTGAAGCATCTAGTGCAAAATTCCTGGTTACGTGGAACGCGGATAACGTCACTCTTTGATTCCATGAAAAGCGTCTAGAGCGGAGCCTAGTCCTCGCCAAGCACGGCAGTGAACCCATGTGAAGCATCTAGTGCGAAATTCCTGGTTACGTGGAACGCGGATAACGTCACTCTTTGACCCCCGTGGAAAGAGTCCAGAGCAGAGCCTAGTCCTCGCCGAGCACGGCAGTGAACCCGTGTGAAGCATCTAGTGCAAAATTCCTGGTTACATGGAACGCGGATAACGTCACTCTTTGACCCCGTGGAAAACGTCCAGAGCGGAGCCTAGTCCTCGCCGAGCATGGCAGTGAACCTGTGTGAAGCATCTAGTGCAAAATTCCTGGTTACGTGGAACGCGGATAACGTCATTCTTTGACTCCACGGAAAACATCCAGAGCGGATCCTGGTCCTCGTAGAGCACGGCAGTGAACCCGTGTGAAGCATCCAGAGTGGAGCCTAGTCCTCGCCGAGCACGGCAGTGAACCCGTGTGAAGCATCTAGTGCAAAATTCCTGATTACGTGGAACGCGGATAACGTCACTCTTTGACCCTGCGGAAAACATCCAGAGCGGATCCTGGTCCTCATAGAGCACGGCAGTGAACCCGTTTGAAGCATCCAGAGCGAAGCCTGGTCCTCGCCGAGCACGGCAGTGAACCCGTGTGAAGCATCTAGTGCAAAATTCCTGGTTACGTGGAACGCGGATAACGTCACTCTTTGACCCCGCGGAAAACATCCAGAGCGGATCCCGGTCCTCGCAGAGTATGGCAGTGAACCCGTGTGAAGCATCCAGAGCGGAGCCTAGTCCTCGCCGAGCACGGCAGTGAACCCGTGTGAAGCATCTAGTGCAAAATTCCTGGTTACGTGGAACGCGGATAACGTCACTCTTTGACCCCGCGAAAAACATCCAGAGCGGATCCTGGTCCTCGCAGAGCACGGCAGTGAACCCGTGTGAAGCATCCAGAGCGGAGCCTGGTCCTCGCCAAGCACGGCAGTGAACCCGTGTGAAGCATCCAGAGCAAACACCGGACTGTGGAGTCCTTAAAATCCACGGACTATGACGTCCTTAACCTCGACCGTAATGTCTTAAAACTACCGATCAACCAGCCTGATTCTGTACTGATTCTACCTTGGTTTAAGGGTACATCTCTTCACTCCTTTGATACCTGGCGTTGTAATTCCTCAGCGTCTTCAAAGAGGTGACGGGTTTCTGCAACCAAACATCGGACCGTGGAGTCCTTAAATCCACGGACTATGAGGTCCTTAACCTTGACCGTGATGTCTTAAAACTAACATCGGACTATGGAGTCCTTAAATCCACGGACTATGAGGTCCTTAACCTTGATCGTGATGTCTTAAAACTAATATCGGACTGTGGAGTCCTTAAATCCACGGACTATGAGGTCCTTAACCTTGACCGTGATGTCTTAAAACTAACATCGGACTGTGGAGTCCTTAAATCCACGGACTATGACGTCCTTAACCTTGACCGTGATGTCTTAAAACTAACATCGGACTGTGGAGTCCCTAAATCCACGGACTATGATGCCCTTAACCTTGACCGCGACGTCTTTAAACTACGATGCCTTGAGCAACCCTTGACCCCATGAAACACGGATAAGAGTGACCACATCCAGCACTTGCAGGTCCTCACGACCTGTAAGGAAGAAAAACTCTCTTGTGAGATCCTTACGACTCTCAAGGGAAAACCCGCTTAAGAACCCTCACGATTCTTAAGAAGAACTTACACCTACGGGGTCCTCTCGACCCATAGGGAGAAAAACTCTTTATGAGACCCTCGTGGCTCATAAAGTGCAAAAATCTTAGGAAGCAGATCTTAACCCTGAATCCTAAGCCATCGCTGCCCTGCAAAGAGATCAAGATAAATTGTCCGTAAATGAAAAGAGACACACCACTGAGAAGAAAATTGTATCTTTTATTCATAAACCAAAATGGATGCAAAGTACAATTCATGAAAGAACAAAAAGAAAATACTTTCATCCATGAGTATGTATAAAAAAGAAAGGAAAAGATACAAGTTTTTTCAAGCCGGCGGGCGATTTAACAGTTTCGCTAGCTCATCCTGTTTCTGCTGGGCCACGGCTTCATGATTCAGGATCGCCAGAAGACGGGCCTCCGCCTGAGCCTGCTGGGCCTGGTACGAGGCAAGCCGACCTTCAAGCTCTTTCTCGGTGGCCTTGTGAGCCTCGACCCTTTCGCGAGTGAGCGTGGCAGCTTTATCAAGAGTCATCACTTCCCTGATAGACTCTTGAAGCACCCACCAGAGTTCATACGTTTTGTTGGCCTTAGCAGTAAGACTCGCTTGAAGCTCGCTCGGTAAGCCAGCTCCCTTTCCGAGAATCTACGGCCGAACCCTTTTCTCGCACAACAATATGTTTGCCACATGTCGTCCTATCAGGCCACGTAAGCTCACTTTCGCGACCGCAACCTTGGAAATGGGACATACAATCTCAAGACCGTATAAATGGGCTTCCAGTCGATAGCAATAATCGATCTGAAACGCGCTCACATCACCTGGTATGAAAAGCAGCGAGAAAATTTTCGACGTTTATCCTATTAAGCATGTGTTCGCAATTATATGAACATCCGAAAAAGAAATAATATTCGAAGCTTTAATGTGCATGCGACATGATGATAGTGTTGATAATTAAAGAAAGTTCTTATAAGGAGAACACAAAGTTTATTTATGCAAGCGAAAACATACATACGAGCACCAAGCCTACATAGAAGTTCAGCATAAAGCATACAAAAAAGGGACTAATTTAAATATGCTACGCTAGCGGGAAAAGGTCACCAAACACGGGATCAATAGCACAAGGGTTAACAAAGCAGAGAAAAAAATTCTCCATCTCCCTCTCTGCTTTCTCCAGCACATCAAAGCGACGGTTCTCGCGAGGAGTCGCTCCCCATTGGTTGGCGCCATGTTCGTCCGCGAAAGCAGACATAATAGTCCGCCGGGCCTTTATTTGGCTCAGCAAGTGAATTGAGCAATCCTTCAAAGCCTGAGTAATCAGGCACGCTTCGTGAAAGCCCTCGAGCTTTTCTTCAGCCGCGTCAAGTATCGCCAGGGTCATTGTCACGCCCCGCTTCCCAGTGTACGGCGAAGTGGACGTGACGAGGCCCGCTACGTATATACTCAGAAGTATATACGCTAAGCGTAACTAAGCAATATAAAGTAAATCACAAGAGACGAATAATATGGAAATAACAGCAACTTTTATTAATAACATTCTTTTTACAATGCAGGAAAAGAAAATACAACTGGAATGAAAAAAAGTAATGCCTAAACAGTGGCATAACAGGAAATGAAATAAACTGGAAAGAACAAGGTACAATTATCTAGAGCTCTGGGTCTGCCTGGAACTGCTCCAAATCTTCACTACTGGGCTCGATCTCAACTTGGTCCAACGCACCTGACGACATTCAAAGAAGAAAGAGATAGAATGTCGTCAGCGAACAGGTCGCTCGGTAAGTCCCAAAAGAATACGTAGAATGAGAATGATAGAGTAACAGTATTTTCTAAAGTATTATATTATGGAATCTTATGGAACATTGTGTAACGCTGTGGTTTGTAGCTTGGTACAGAAGGATGCCAGTGTATACGAGGGGGATCTCTATATGCTAGAGATCAGGGCAAAAGGAAAGTACAAGGAACCGTTATGCCACGGTACAACAGCAATAGGATTCAGGTTAGGTGTCTTAATCTGACCACCTCGTGCCACCTTTAACACCTTCCGTACCAATCTACCCCTTAAACCCCGTAGTGTTTTAACATTATTGTAGTATTGGAATATGTAAGTTGGATGACTGACCAAAACCATGATATCAGTAGACATGTTGCAACTGTATAATCAGGTAAATGGAATATCAGGATAATGGATGAATATCCATGGTTTGATTCAGTCAAAATGAATATTTTGTTAACTGGATTCCGGAATTCATGTATTCAAGTTGTGTTGGTATATAAAAGAATATAGATTGAATTGAATCATATTCGAGTCAGGAATTAGTCAGACTCTAACCCGAGTCAGACTAAATGAAAGATAAATTTGAAGTTCAATATTAGTTAGGGGCCTTATTGTAATTTGTGAAACTTGAGGGGGTTTTATGTAAAAAGTACTTTTGTATAGTTTTCAAAATACACCTCAAGTATTTAATAATCGTCTTTATTGTTATAATAAATGTGAATTTTATTTGTGTTATTCTAGTGATTATATCCTAATAAAAGTATTAATTGTTTTATCTGAAATTCATGGTATTTTAGTGTAACTTTTAATCTTGTAATTTTTTAGGAAAATGTGAAAATTTCATATTATAATAAAATAGGTGTTTAAATGATAATTATATATATATTAACACATGAATAATTTTTAAATGAATATTTTATTTTCAAAAATCTCATTTTCCTTAATTATCGTATTTTAAACCTTTCGAGACCGAATGCTCCTTGCGGAGGTCTGAATCTCGCACTACTAGCCTGCGGGTGCACGATGAACCGTACTATCCCTAACAGGTTCCCCAAAAGTGGGTTGTAGCGACGCTTTGCTTAGGTTTATAAATACCTTTCATTTGGGAAAACGGTTTTATAAATATGGGGTATTTAATTGCAAAAAGTATAGTTTTTCGTATTTTAGTTGTTAGGGTTTCCTAAGCCAACTAGCCTACTTCTAAGGTCTAAACGATAAGTCATTAGAAGTCTCAAATCGCCTCTTCACCGCCAATTGTGGCCAGGTAAGTACAAGTGAGGAGGGAGGGATCCGCTCATGAATCGTGAGACGGGCCTTTTAAAGTTACCCAAGCTCACTTGCCTAGCCTAGACACCACAAAGTCAGTTTAGATAAACGATCGATGTCCATGACCAATCGTGCTTTCATTTTATTAAAAGATTTTACTTAGAAATGTTTACAACTTAAAGCTTTCAATAAAGGTTATAAACATTAGGGTATTTTAGTGAAAAGTCCTGTAATTTCGTATTCTGTATTTTTGATATTCATCAATTAGGGTTATATTGAATGTGTGTAGGGGTAGGTCATTACCCCGTGACTTATATTAAGTTTTGGTGAAGTTTAAAGGTAAAACATGCTATGTTAAACTTAAAGGTGTTATAGCGCAAGAATACGGTATTCGAAAACGTTATCATTTTATGTGTGAAATTTCATTCAAAATGGGTTCTACAAGTTTAGTGATCAAGATAAACTTATTTAGGAGTGAGGGAAATAATTAAACTAAGAAAAATGAACTTCATGGTATTTTTATGAAAAGAATACGGTTTTGCAAAGGAGTTATCATTTTATGTGAAAAAGTTTGATTAAATTGGTTTATGGGTAATTAATAGTCAACAGGCATATGGGTAGATAATATGTATTAGGTGACAAGTGGAAATTTAGAGAAAAACCGAATCGGAAATCGGTTTGTCCGATTTCCGTCGGGTTCCAAAAAGTCGTATTTTTATTTTAAAGAAAAGAGAGATGGAAGAAGGTGGGACTTACGATTTGGACAAGCTAAGGAAGCTAGAGGTCGTGGTGGTTGTCGATTCGTTGAAAACGTCGCGAAGGTCCTGATCCGGTCGCCGAAATCCGTCGTCGATTTCGGCAACGCTTCGCTTCTCGCTCTTCGTACCGAGTTCTCGAGAATTTGGGAGAGTGGACTTAGAGTTGTGAAGGGAAAAGGTAGAGTATAGGGGTCTTTATATAGGGCTAGGCTAGGGTTAGGGTTAGGGTTAAAAATATTTAAAACTATATTAAAAAAACATTAAAAATTCATTAAATTTTGTCTTAAAAGAGATTTATTGGAAAATTGGTAACCGTACAAAAAAATTAGAGTATGCAGTTGAATAGACCCAGTCAACACGAACATTTTTCGTGTTGACGACTCGGCCGGCGGCGCCGGCCGATTCGGCCGAGTCGCGGCTGAGTCGGGTGTCGTTGGGACGGGCTCGGTCTGGGGGAGGTTTTAGCATACTTTAATTTTCTTAAATCGCAATAAATTATGAGTTATGGCTGTTTGACCGTTTGACTTCTAAAAAAAATTAAAACAAAAAGATATAAAAATTATGTAGGGCATGGGATTCGAACTCTGGTGGCTTGGTTCAGCAATGCAAGGTATTACCAATGAGCTACAAGCTCCTTCTTGTAATTATTGTAAGGAATTAGATACTTAAATTGTTTCCAGCAACATCAATACTCCAAGTGTACACTATATTTAAAGCAAATTTTTGGTATACAAAATTGGAGTTGTTACAGTCATATCCGCCGGATGAGGAGGGATGTCGGCAAGCACGGCTGCGAGAATCATCCGGAGCCAGAGGGACCCCATCGGGAGGGGGGACCCCCTACGGATCGAGAGTTCATACATCGCCGAGTTGCATTCGTCATCGGTAAGGAGTGGATCCACCAATCGGGCGGCAAAGCGGGGGATCATCTCCTCGATAGGAACTTCCCATGGCCGTCGGCGAGCATGGGAGCGATTG
Source organism: Agapanthus africanus (assembly GCA_030015575.1). Classification (NCBI taxonomy): domain Eukaryota; kingdom Viridiplantae; phylum Streptophyta; class Magnoliopsida; order Asparagales; family Amaryllidaceae; genus Agapanthus; species Agapanthus africanus. The sequence goes on from CM057349.1 coordinate 471,908,621, forward strand.
CAGGCCATGGCACTCGGTTGTTTCCTAAAACAAATCACAATAAAATGAAAATAAATCTCTCTGTGAAGAGAAAAGAAGGCTATGGCCTCAGATATAAAGAGGTGCATAAAGTGTTGTGCGCGGAAAATTTTGCATGTTAAAGCTATTCCCAAGGCCTAAAAAAGGAAAGGCATCGGAAGTCAGGGAAATGGAACTATTTCCGAGGCTACTTTTCTGCATCTGATATTATGCACTAAAAATATGGCACTGGAGAGTTTTTGAGCAGTCTCATCAAAAGGACCCCACGTGGGGAGCACGTGGACCCCAAACTTGACGTGCACTAAGAAATGGAATAGCACCCTGCATATTAGAAGCACCACCACCAACAATAGCAAAATGATAAAATCCCACAGAAAGGCATGCAAACATACAAAGACATAATAGAACTTATCATTCATGCTTTAAGAAGTTCATACAAAATAAAGAGAACACGTTTACAATGGTAAGACCTCGGACGCAGGGCATGGATTGAGAAACTCAAAATTGGCTTTGTCCAAGATCTTCCAGGCGCCTTGAACCATCCTGCTATGCTTCCTCTCACGGTCGCAAGCGTCGGGGTCCTCACGGATGTCCTCCACCCTCCGATAAGCAGCAAGTATGGCTGACTGCTGAAAAGCCTGGTGCAAGAGATCAATGAGGTGATCTCGCCTCCTCTTTGAGATCAAGCTCATCAAGTACACCGAATGTACTTTATCCTCAGCGGTGTCCAAGGCCCTGAGCGGTACGCCGGTACAAAAGAGAGGGAGTGCCTCCCAGATCGCCAGCACGATCAGTCTCAGAAGAGAAGAGCGACGGGGGAGTAGCCGATGGTTGTACTCGTCGAAGTGGCTCATGATCTCGGTGCATTGAGCGTTGGTGAACTCCTGGTTCTGACTACGACCCAGGGCACGGATATTCCCGTAGGAAATGATTTCGTTAAGACCATACAAATGGGCATCCATGATACCTGAAATGACAATCAAAAAAAAATTTCATTACGAACTTCTTCCTCTCGGTTCAGAAGGACAACCCAGAGCAAAGAGACCCTGGGAAGCCTCCATGTGAAGAAACCGAGTTCTTCATAGGAATTAAATTCCTTAATAGGAAAAGAGAATTAAAATTCCCAGAAACACTTTTCCCGTGAATGGTGTTAAACTCCATGGATCATCATCTAAACCCTAAGATATCTACTGTTGAAGGTTAAAATGGTTTCATACTTTGGTTAAAAAGCTTGAAAAAAAGTGGATTCTTTGTTAAAAAAGGGTAAAAAACCCTTGTTTTGGATTTAAAATCCAGAAGAATGTGAAAGTTCATCGTTTGTTCAAGAACATTACCCGAGGAAAAGAATCTTTTTGAACAGAGTTAAACTCTGAAAAGGTTTCAAGGCAGAGAACTAAGCTCTGGAAGAAGAGAATTAAATTCTCAGAAAAGTTTGCAAGGAAGGAGATGAGCAAAGTTGAGGCTCTTCTGAAAGGACATGGGTATTTATAGGATGTGATGGAGACGCTTCATCTCCCCAAATCCCTAGAGGAATCCAACGGTCATAAAAGTGACAGCGTTGCACTCACGTGCAGACACGTGAGAACAACGCTGTGGGGGCATTTGTTTCCTGATTTAAAATCAGGAAAGTTTACGGAGGAGGCATCACATGCCAGCACATGACCAGCAGTCAGGTGTTGGCACGTGACAATTAAAAGCAGCGGCAAAGACAGATTCGGCTCCTTGATTAAATCAAAGAAAAGGCTCCAGAAAGGGTCATGTGCTCACACGTGACCAGGGGTCACGTGTTGGCCCGTGACGGCTGAACAGCGGCTAGAGGACAAAGCGCAGAAAGTAGAAGAAAGCTCGTTCCAAGGGGTCACGTGGCCACACGTGACCAGGGGTCACGTGGCCACACGTGACCGGATTTCAAAGCCTATCTATTTAACAGAATTAAATTCTGAACAACATTCTAATCTTTCCAATAGGGAATGATTATTTGAAACCGATTGGATTAAAGATTTAAAGGTGATTAAATATCACCTATCTATGGAAAAATCTTGAACTTGGAAAGATTTCCCCTTAAAATCTAACCGAAACAACAAAAGAATATCTTTGGATTTAAAATCCAATGGTGAATAAAATTCACCTAATAATCCAAAGGTCCAAATGAATGATGAATGCAAATCAAATCTCTAATGAATACAAATCAGATTCCTCAATGAATGATTCATCGAAACTAATTGATTCTGCTCCTTCTCCTATAAATAGGAGTCAAGGGAAAGAGAGATCTATATACAGAGATCTATATATAGAGAGAGAAAAGAAAAAGAGAGAAAGAAAACCTTAGTTCTCTCTAGGTAATTTGATCTTCTGCAAAAGAAAACCCTAGGTAAGAAAGGGAAAGCTTTTAAAAAAAAGAGAATTTAATTCTCAAAAGAGTTTAACTCTTATATTTAAAAAGAAGAACTTAGTTCTCTCTTTAGTGGAGGATCTGCAAAGTGCACATCTCCCCATGAATTGAGAATTTAATTCTTATTGGGTTGAGATCCTGCCATGCAGATCCAAAGCATAGGGAGGGAATGGAAGTTTGAGAATTTAATTCTCGTAGGAATTTAATTCCTTTAAAATAAAATTAGGGTTTAACCCTATGTCATAGGAATTTAATTCCTTCAAATGAACAGAACCAGGGTTTAACCCTAGTTAAGGACTCAAATCTGTCAAAATAACAGGAATTTAATTCCCTTAGAAGAACTTAATTCCTCACATGTATGGGAATTCAATTCTTACAGAAGACAAGGTAGAGTTCAACTCTATCTAAGAATATAATCCTTCAGAAGAAAACAGGAAGTTAATTCTTCTAAAGTTTATTGCTAGGGTTTAACCCCATGACGAATTTAATTCTTAAAAAGATAAACGCATTTTCAAACAGGCAAAGAAACAGGGTCACGTGCTACCACGTGACCCCTGAAAAGGTCCACAGAGAAGGGTTTTGAGACAACTCCTCACGTGCCCTACGTGACCCCTAGCAGATGCTCTAACAGACGAACACTTAAATGCCCATCACGTGACGGCACGTGACGCTCCAAAATACTCAATACTCTCGGCAGAACAAATAAAGAGAGGGCGCTCTCACGTGCTACCACGTGACCCCTCTTGACTTAGTATTTAACACTAAATTGAAACCTTTGTATCCAGTGTTTAACACTGATTTGTTTTAGTGTTTAACACTAATTGAAAAACTCTCTTTGCAGTGTTTAACACTAAATTTCTTAGTGTTTAACACTAAATTAAATTTCGGTTACCATTAATTTGGAATCTCTCTTTTCAGTGTTTAACACTGATTTGCTTTAGTGTTTAAACCCTAACTTGAAACCTCTCTGGCCAGTGTTTAACACTGACCTGCTTTAGTGTTTAACACTAATTTGAAAGCCTTGTTGCTAGTATGTGACACTGATTATCTTTTGGCGTTTAGCATCAGTTTGTCAATCTCATTCCCAGTGTTCAACACTGTTGGTCTCTAGTGTTTAACACTAGTTTTAGCCCAATTGGCTAAGTTTTCAGAGGCAAAGTCTCTCCTTCAATGGACCAACAGAGGGCCCATATCCTAAGCATGATTGGACTTAGCCCAAGCTGGCCATAAGTCCTCAATTCAGACTTAACTGAGCCAATGGGCTCATAATATGATTAATTGGTCTAGGTTCTAAATTGGGCCAAAGACTATTTAATCTACCTCGGTTTAAGGGTACATCTCTTCACTCCTTTGATACTTGGCGTTGTAATTCCTCAACGTCTTCAAAGAGGTGACGGGTCCTGATGACCACACATTGATACGGACTGTGGGGTCCTTAAACTCATGGACTATGAGGTCCTTAACCTTGACCGGGATGTCTTAAAAACTAATATCGGACTGTGGGGTCCTTAAACTCATGGACTATGAGGTCCTTAACCCTGACCGGGATGTCTTAAAACTAACATCGGACTGTGGGGTCCTTAAACCCATGGACTATGAGGTCCTTAACCTTGACCGGGATGTCTTAAAACTAACATCGGACTGTGGGGTCCTTAAACTCATGGACTATGAGGTCCTTAACCTTGATCGGGATGTCTTAAAACTAACATCGGACTGTGGGGTCCTTAAACCCACGGACTATGAGGTCCTTAACCTTGACCGGGATGTCTTAAAACTAATATCGGACTGTGGGGTCCTTAAACTTGACCGTGATGTCTTAAAACTAATATCGGACTGTGGAGTCCTTAAAACCACGGACTATGACGTCCTTAACCTTGACCGCAACGTCTTAAAACTAATATTGGACCGTAATGTCCTTAAACTATCTATGGACCGTAATGTCCTTAAACTACCTATTGACCGCAATGTCACTAAACTAAACAACAGGGCCACCCCTTAAATTGCTCTCTTGTTAGTTCTAAACGATCCCGTTAAGTTGATCTTAGTCTAAAATCAGACTAACATATCTTTAACAAACGTTTAAGTTGATCTTAGTCCCAAATGAGGCTAATGTATCCTTAAACCCAACCCCCAAACCCAAATCTAAGATAATACGGATTTGGACTAGTCCACGCCCTACGGACGACGGCGTAACTCAGTCTCCGTATACAATCCACGGGCAATCAAACACAAAATAAACACACACGACACGAAGTGAAATATCTGGAGAAGGAGAAAGTGGTTACCACAATGCGGTAGCGTAATTAACTGCAGGGGCTTGCGCCTGCAGGGAAGAGCGTCCCCACAATCAAAAAAACGCTCAAGCGAGGGAGAATCTGATGAAGTCTGCTACATCGGACGCATCCGTTTAAACCTTCGATACATGGTGCCATAAATCAACTTGGCATCTTCGGAGAGGTAGACGGATATCACCATATAGCATCTGCCCCGAATCTCAGTCAAGACGTCATGTTTCGGCCGCCATTCGGAGGGGAACAAGGATATTTGTTTCCCTGAATTGAGATTTTTGCCAAGAATTATTTGTTTCCCTGGTGTTGAAACTGGTCGAGAATTTCCCACGGAGACACTGGTTTCTCTGCGAGTCGACGCGAATCAGGAGGCTCTCATCAAGGATGTTTGTTTCCCTGAATTGAGGTATTTGCCAACGATTATTTGTTTCCCTGGTGTTGAAACGGATAGAGAATTTCCCACGGAGACACTGGTTTCTCTACGAGTCGACGCGAATCAGGAGGCCCTCATCAAGGATTTTGTTTCCCTGAATTGAGGTATTTGCCAAGGATTATTTGTTTCCCTGGTGTTGAAACGGATCGAGAATTTCCCATGGAGACACGGGTTTCTCTGCGAGTCGACGCGAATCAGGAGGCTCTCATCAAGGATGTTTGTTTCCCTGAATTGAGGTATTTGCCAAGGATTATTTGTTTCCCTGGTGTTGAAACGGATCGAGAATTTCCCACGGAGACACTGGTTTCTCTGCGAGTCGACGCGAATCAGGAGGCTCTCATCAAGGATGTTTATTTTCCTGAATTGAGGTATTTGCCAAGGATTATTTGTTTCCCTGGTGTTGAAACGGATCGAGAATTTCCCACGGAGACACTGGTTTCTCTGCGAGTCGACGCGAATCAGGAGGCCCTCATCAAGGATATTTGTTTCCCTGAATTGAGGTATTTGCCAAGGATTATTTGTTTCCCTGGTGTTGAAACGGATCGAGAATTTCCCACGCAGACACTGGTTTCTCTGCGAGTCGACGCAAATCAGGAGGCCCTCATCAAGGATATTTGTTTCCCTGAATTGAGGTATTTGCCAAGGATTATTTGTTTCCCTGGTGTTGAAACGGATCGAGAATTTCCCACGGAGACACTGGTTTCTCTGCGAGTCGACGCGAATCAGGAGGCCCTCATTAAGGATATTTGTTTCCCTGAATTGAGGTATTTGCCAAAGACACTGGTTTCTTCGGGGTTGGGATGAACCGTCGAGATTTAGCTTCGTTTTCTGGCGGAGCCTGTTGGGAAAGTATGGTTCCCTCTTTGTTTGCGCTCTTGGATTGTGTACAGGGATCGATGCGATCTCAGCTGTAGGGCCAAAGTTTTATCATTATTTTTTTTGTTTTAATTCCGCGATGCTCTATCATTTCAGCTTTTATATCGCGAAGGTCGCGATTGCCCAATCATTTCGGCTATTTTTCGCGGTGCCCAATCATTTCGGCTATTTATTTTATTTTCACTCGCTGCTTTTTATTGCGAGTTGCCCAATCATTTCGGCTATTTTGTATGCATACATTTTTACTTACTGCTTTTTATTGCAAGTTGCCCTATCATTTCGGCTATTTCGTATGCGTGTGCGGCTTACCGGCTTTTCACCGTAAACCTGAAATTAGACACCGATTTCGGCATCAGCACCGCTACGACTGGGATATTGCCAGGAGCAAATCATCATTTGCCTCCGTCGATGTCGAACAAAGGTGGCTTAGCGAACAGGGTTAAGGTCCTGTCGACTAAGGCTTTTAACTTCATGAGCCGTAAGGGTCTCACAAAGGTATTTCTCCCTACAAGTCGTGGGGATCTTGTAGATGTATTTTCTCCTTAGGAATCGTGAGTATTCCTAAGTGTGTATTCCTCTGTAATTCGTAAGGATCCTACAAGAGGGTTTTCTCCTTGTAAGTCGAGAGGGCCTACAAGGGTTGTCTATCATGTGTACACATCCCCAGTCACGGATGGGACTTGGTTAGGAAAATGTTTATTCGCGCCCGTGGATTGTATACAAGGGTCAGTATTGAACCACTTGTAGGGCAATATCGAAAGTTGTTGGGGGGGTTACTTAAGCACAGGTTTAGGTCTCTGTAACTTAAGACTTTCAAATCTTATGAGCCGTGAGGGTCCCATAAGAGAGTTCTCCTTGCGAGTCGTGAGGATCTCGCAAGTGTATTTTCTCCCTAGGAATCGTGGGGATCCACAAGTGTGTTGCTCCCTTGTGAGTCGTAAGGATCTCACGCGGGTGGTTTCTCCTTACAAGGTCGAGAGGACCATGTAAGTGTCCTTTAACGAGGTTGTGCCCTCTCAGGTTTTCACAAACACTCGCCGGTAGTCCTGCTGTTTTTACTCACGGAGCCCTTTCGGGTTTTCATCCGTGCCCATTTTGCTTATGGACATACCGTTTTTTTTCTTTTTATTTTCTCTCTCTTTTTTTTTACGAGGTCGCGCCCTTTCGGGTTTTCACGAACACTCACCGGTAGCCCTGCTGTTTTTACTCACGGAGCCCTTTCGGGTTCTCATCCGTGCCCATTTTGCTTATGGACATACCGTTTATTATATTTTTTTTAATATTTTTTTTCTTTTATTCATCTCGTCAGCTTGAAGATACTGCGGTAATAGTTTAAAGACGTTTCGGTATTTCGTTAGTTTAAGGACGTTTCAGTCCGTCATGGAGAAGATTGGCAACTGCTTATAGAGTTTGAGCTTAGGAAGATAGCGTGCGGACATAGTCGTCGTCATCTACCATTGACCTAGGCGGTAACTCGCTAAGCGTAGTATTTCTTTAGGAATCGACCATTTATTGGCCTGTAAGGCCTTTCACCGTGCATATCCATGAGTAGATAGGCTCCACGTAGACCTTGTCTATATGTACGGGCCTTCATAGTTCGGCTCGAATTTTCGTCGCTTGGTTCGATTGGGCATCATAGGTCTTTTGACCACTAGCACGAGTTCGCCTTGGCGAAATGTCCTCGGCCGGGTCAATCTTTCATATGAGCGCGTCATCTTTGCTTTATAGGCCTCCAGATTTTGTTGCGTTATGAGCCGGGTCCTCATCAAGGGCATCGAGCTCCTCAATCCGAAGGTGAGCATTTTCTTCATCTGTTAGCTTGTAGTGGACTGCCACTCGTAGAGAGGGTAACTCTATCTTGAGGCGGAGTACTGCTTCTGTACCGAAGACCAGCGCATATGGCGTTGTGTTCGTGGCTGTCTTGAACGTAGTTCGATACGCCCAAAGAGCCTCTTGCAGCCTCTCATGCCAATCCTTCTTATTTCGGGATACCGTTTTCTTCATGATCTTTGTCAAGGTCTTGTTGAAGGCCTCAGCTAGACCGTTAGCTCGCGGATTATAAATCGAGAAAATATCTCCAGTCTATAATTGTGTTGTTGCGCGAAGTGACTGATCTTGTGGCTTCTGTAAGCTGGACCGTTATCGGAGATGATCCGTCGTGGAGTTCCAAACCGATATAGGACGTGCGTCTTGAAGAAATGGAGGATATTCTCCGTCTTAACTTCCCTCAGCGGTACTGCCTCTGCCCATTTGGAGAAGTAGTCAGTCGTCGCCAGGATGAAAACGATGTCCCCTGGACGATGCTGGTTCGATAGGGCCCGACTATATCAGTTCCCCACATTTCGAATGGCCAGCTAGCCACTGTCGGTTGTAGCGGATTTGGATGCTGATGGATGAAGTCCCCATGAATTTTGGCATGAGTGGCATTGCTTCGCATATTCGAGGCAGTCCTGAATCATCGTGGGCCAGTAGTAGCCCATCCGTTTGATCTTCAAACTTCATCTTTGGGCCCGCTTGGTGAGAACCGCAGAGTCCGTCATGAACTTCCTGGACGACTCTTTTCGCTTCGTCAGGTCCCAGGCATCTCAACCACAAAGAATCAAACGACCTCTTGTACAGAGTATCATTGACGAAGGCAAAAGACAACGCTCGTTTCATAAGCTGATGTCTTGAGGACGCATCTTCGGGCGTTCGACAGTATTTGATGTAGTCTATAAAGACTTCTCTCCAATCCTCGGTATTTTCCCGATCTTTTATTTGCAGGGTCGTTTGCTCAGCCGCTCCTTTCTCTTCGGGTGATTCCGGAGATATTTCCGTTGGGGCGAGCACCCGACGGCTTTGTACCACAATTCTGACATCATCGAGGTTCTCGTCAGCCAATTCTTTAGCGAGCTTGGCCAACGCGTCCGTTTTGTTGTTTTCCGCACGCGGTATGTTTTCCAAAGTATAGGAAGGAATTTGGGTCAACAATTGTTGCACTTTTTCGCCGTACTTCACCAATTCTGGTTTGCATGTTTGGTAGTCACCGTTTACTTGACTAACGACCAGTTGGGAATCTCCATATATGAGGAGGTTTTCAATTCCCATGTCGATGGCGATCTCGAGGCCTGCTATCAGAGCTTCGTATTCGGCTTCATTGTTTGTCCTTGGCTCTGTTAGGAGAAAGCAAAACGCATTATCCTACCTTGTGGAGTTACAAAGATGAGTCCTACCCCTGATTTGATTATAGGGGCACTTTGTTTGCGTTTCTTCATGGAAGATACTCCATCGAAATAAAGTTCCCATCGAGTATCACCACCGTCGATCGCATCAAACGCATGTTCGTCTGGAAGATCGCAATTTAAAGGAGAATCGGCGGGTATCGGATGTTCAGCGAGGAAGTCGGCGATGGCCTGGCCTTTCACTGCCTTGAGAGGTTGATACGTTATCGAGAACTCCATCAAGAGCAGGGCCCATTTAGCGAGTCGCCCCATCAATATGGCCTTCGACATCAAATATTTAAGAGGGTCCACCTTCGAAATGAGACGGACTTCATGTGCCAACGCATAGTGTCTGAGCTTTGTTACCGCAAAGATCAACGCCAGGCAGTGTTTTTCAATGGGGGAGTAGTTGCTTTCTGCCCCCAGTAGAACTCGACTTAAGTAGCAGAGTGCTCTTTCCTTCCCTTGATTGTTCTTTTGTGCCCATAATGCGCCTAAGGAGCCTTCGAGAGCGGTTGTATAAAGAATGAGGGGCTTTCCCTTGACCGGAGCAGCCAACACTGGCGGGTTCTGCAGGTATTGCTTGATCTCATCTAGCGCGCTTTGGCATTTTTGGTCCCAGACGAACGGGGTTCCCTTCTTCATCAGGTGGCTGTAAGGACGACACTTGCCTGAAAGGTTGGCTATAAATCGCCGTATATACGCGAGCTTCCCTTGGAGAGACCGCAGCTGTTTGAGAGTCCTTGGCGGAGGCATTTCCATGATCTCCTTGATCTTTGACGGATCTATTTCAATACCTCGGTGTCGGACGATGAATCCTAGGAATTTGCCCGAGGAAACTCCGAATGCACACTTGAGAGGGTTCATCTTCAAGTTGTATTGTCGAAGGCGTTGAAATACGGTCTTCAAATGCTCGAGATGTTCCTCGTATGATTTGCTTTTAACCACGAGATCGTCGATATAGCATTCGACGATTTCGTATATAAGGTCATCAAAGATTTTTGTCATGGCCCTCTGATAAGTGGCACCGGCATTCTTTAAGCCGAAGGGCATCACCTTGTAGCAGAATATACCCAAAGGAGTCCGAAAAGCGGTGTGCTTCTGGTCTTCGGGATGCATCTTGATCTGATTATACCCTGATGAGCCGTCCATGAAGGAGAAAACCTCATGAGTGGACGTATTGTCTATCATCAGTTCGGTGACTGGCACTGGGAAATCGTCTTTCGGGCAGGATTTATTGAGATCCCGGAAGTCCACGCATATGCGCACTGTCCCATTTTTCTTCATCACCAGGACGATGTTGGCGATCCATTTAGGGTATTGAACTTCCTGAATGAAGCCAGAGTCGATCAGCTTCTTGACCTCAGCATTGATACTCATCTCAAGCTCGAGCTGCATTCTTCTCGGTGCCTGTTTGACTGGCTTGACATCCGAGGATATTGCCAACCTGTGCACAGAAATTTCTGGATCTAATTCTGGCATTTCGGAATAGTTCCATGCGAAGCTATCTTTATGCTGCATAAGCAGGTCTTTTAATGAAGCCACATTCTCTTCAGACAGTAGCTCACTAATGAATGTCAGTCGCGGGTCGTTCGCCGTTCCCAATTCAATTTTCTTGAGCTTATCTGCAGTGGTATGGATTCCATCTTCCAGCTCTTTTGGCGCTGGTGGGAATTCTGAGATCACCTCGTCGTTGCTGTTTTCAAAGCACCAGGGAAGGTCATCCATGTTCTCGGGCTCTTCTTTTGATATCGTTATCACGTGACAAGTACGAATTCGCTTCCAATCCCAATGTGGAACTGGTTCTTCTTCCATGGCCTTGGGTTCGTGCTTTTATGGCGGCGCTACCCTCCAGTTGTCGGACAGAGCGAACTTGCCAAGCTGATACTGATCTTCAACCCAATTTTTGAAGGCAAAGCAGTCTTCGAGAGGATGCCCTGCCACTCGGTGATAAGAGCAATAGTCCGGGTGTGAGACTTCGCCTGCTTGTTCGGGATGTTTAGACTCCGGCAGTGTAAGCATCTGATGTTTTAAAGCGAGGTCAAGTATTTTCTTCGTCTTGTCCCGAGGAAAAGAGTATGCTCGACCCATTTTTCTCATGAGGGATAGATCGGAACTGCTTGGTTCCCGCTTGCGTGGCCTTTTAGCCCCGCTTCGTTGCTGTTGAGCGCCTTTTTCGCATTTCGACTTGTTTCTGCCTCTGTGTCGAGCCTTCTTTATAACAGGTTGACAAGGAGCGACATCTTCATCTTTCACGGCCTGTTGGAGGAGGCGCTGTGTTTTGGCTTTCTCGTAGATGACCATTTCGCGGTTATGGTCGTCTCGGACCTTTTGACCAGCTTCCCTTATAAGCTTGTCCATTTGTTCTTCGAACGACGGACTGGGTTCTTTTGCATCTGGAACTTTCACTGGCTCAAGATTAGCGTCCTCCCATTGAGCATCCGCTTCTTCATCGAAGTCATATACGATGTAGCAGCCGTGTAGTAGCTTTCGTTTCTTTGACCGGATGTATCCAAACCCGATTGTTTCCATTCTCCCATTAGGCAACTTGCGTTGAGTCCCGGGAACGTTCCAGACTTTGTCATAGAACTTGGCTTTTCGAACGGTCTGCTTGAAGGATATCCCCTGGCGTTTCAGTAGCTTTTTCAAACCTTCCGTATAATATCTGGCAAGACGGATAGGCTGAAGCTTGTCGAGTGTAGGATCCGTGCCATGCCAGATTTCTTTCTCCACTTTGGTTTCTTCAGAGCGGTAGAATAGAATTGCTTTTTCGCTTTCTCGCCTGGGAGGGATATAGAACGTTTGTAGCTCTTCTACATTGTAAATATCAAGTGCATCCAGTTCTTTACGGTGTTTAAGCGGCACCATGGCGACTTGTAGACTTTGCTCTTCATCAGCGGACGTTTGTATTGAAGGTCGAGCAGGGAATATAGCATGGACTTCATCTTCCGAGTCGCTACCAAAGATTAACGTAGGAGCGGACGGTCCTGGCTTGTTGTGTCGAGACGGCCCAGAGTAAACTATCTCTTCTTCTTCTTCGATATCACTCCCGAAAATAGGAATGGTGGCAGCGGCTTTGTTCTCCGGCTTGTGACACCTCTCCGTGTCTTCGAAATCCGGTAAGAAGTATTTGGCATCTTCATATTTGCGGATTTCGTTCACGGAAAACGGACCCAGTTATCCCGCCACGGTATACTCGAGACCATCCTTAGCGTATTTCATACACTGATGTTGTGTAGAAGGGATGACGGTGTACTCGTGTAACCATGGTCGGCCGAGCAGAGCATTGTAGCATGTCTTGGCGTCTATGACGTGGAACTTAATATCCGTGATAAGTAACCCGAAGCGTAGCGTCAGTATCACAGACCCAAGATTTCTTGATGACTGGGAGTCGAACCCGGAGATGGTGATCTTGTCCCGAGCAAGGTGTTGGACGCTCATGCAGATTTCTTTTAACACCCGCACATTGAGGAGATTAACGGAGGATCCATTGTCGATTAGGATTTTTCCTATCTTTATATCGTGGCAGTATCCTGAGACATAAAGGGGGCGATTGTGTTCGCACGTCCCAAGGAGAAGGCCTTCATCACCAAAAGCGATATCGGCTGTGTGCACTTCCTCCAATTCATTCTTCATCCTTTCTTCTGCCAGGAAAGCTTGGAATTGCTCAGGATCTTGTAGTGCCTTGATTAACGAATCTCTCGCCTCCTTTGATAGCAAAAGGGCGTCAAGAATGCTGAGCTGTGAGGGTAGCTTCCACAGATGCGCTAAAACGTTGTAATCCACCTTATTCCTCTTCGGCGGGTTCTTGGCATTTAGCTCCTCCACCACTTAGTCATCTAAGACGATATCTTCAGAGACCTTTTCTTTCCCTTTATCTTTTCTGTCTGAGGGTCCGAGATTCTTTTCAGGTAGCGTCCGATTACGCAGCCGTATATTTTCGCAAACCTTCGGCTCTTCTTCTTTTCCCGAGGTGGACTCTTTAAAGAGAGGGCCAAGCTCCAGCTCTTCATCAGAATCACTCCCGAACGTAAGCACTTGTGGCCCGCCGGTGCTAACCATGCGACAATCGCCGGTAGTTCTTTTAAGCCTCTCGGTCGTATTTTCTCGCTCTCTACGAGTTTTACGCTTCTCCCGCTTAAAATGTTGTCGATGAGCAACATATCCTTGCCACCATCTATCGAAGGCCTTGCACTCTTCAGTGGGGTGCGAAATCTTCTGGTGATACAAGCAATAGGAGGGGTGCATTTCCACTTCACCGGTGATGTTTCCTTCGGAGGATGGTAGCTTCATGCCCATTGATATGGCCTTAGCAAACCTTTTCCTCATCTTGAATTGGCTTTTGTCGGTAGTGGAGGTATTTTGCTCCAGCGGGATCATCTCAGCTCTTTCATCAAGTCGCCGGCGCTTGGCCCTTTCAAATATAGCCGTCTCGCGTTTCCGATCAGCTTTACTCTTCAACAGAGCTTCGTTGAGGAATGCGTCAATTACCTCATCTGATGGCCCCAGAATTTTTGATTCGGTATCTGCCCCCAAGTACAAAGAGTCTCCTCATCGTCCATGAACGAATGGGAAATCACATGACAGCTCGCCACATATTCTTCAGATTCATCAGATGGACTTTCTCCCTCATCTTCCTCTTGAAAGACATGATTGAGGAACTCTTGGAATGTAATAGGAGTCCGTGCCTTCTGGTTGTATTCCTCCAGCGCGTCAATTTGTTTTTGCAAGTCCGTGCGCTTGTCGCCAGGCTTCACGGGCTTCTTAGATTTCTTCTTCTTCTTTTTCGAAGATTTTGACGGCTGGTTGCGAGTGCTTGGGCCACCACCATCGGTCTTTGGAGTTGTACGTGGCTTCAACATCCCCTCAATGACCTGCGGTTCCAACGGGTTCTTCCACCTAATCGCTGGACATGTCTGAAGATCGTTTAGCATCCTCTTTGTCTTGGCTGATAATACAACCTCCCAAGAAGCTTCTTCAACGACAGAGCATGTTGCCCCCGGCGTACTTATCCCCTTAGAGGTATGGGGCTGCGGGGGATTCACCTTCCATTTGTCAGATAACGCGAACTTGCCTTGTCGGTACTGGTTTTCAAGCCAATTTTTGAAGACGTAGCAATCTTCGATCGGATGGCCCAGTACTTGATGATAAGGACAGTAGTTGGGATCATTGACATCATTTGGTTGCGACGAACGTTTTGGATCCGGCAGATTTATGAGTCGATTGCGCAACGCCAGCTCGAATAACCTTCTCGTTTTATATCGGGGAAACGAGTAAGAACGTCCTAGCCTCTCCTCAAGGGCTACGTACGGGCGCGTATTATTTTGACGAACAACCGGCTTCGAGTTGCTCGGTTGTTGTTGAGCATTAGCGACAACGATCGCTTTTCCCTTCCCCTTGTCATTTCGGGAGTCCAGCTTTGGAAGAGGGGGTCTATGGCCCATCCGATCCATTTGCGCTAGCTTGTCAATCAAGACCTGGAAGGTAGTCGGCTTGAAAAACATCATAAATTGCGAGATGGTTTCTTGCGGATCAAGTGTTCCCACAAACATACCCACCGCGGGAGCTTCTTCAATGCGCTGCTCGCACTTCGACCATAAGTTCCGCCACCGTATAGCATATTGAACCCACGTCTCGCCTGGTTTTACCCTGGCGTTAATCAGTGTCGTCATCGGGGTGCGTTCACTGGCGCTTGCAAAACGCTAAGTAAACAACAGCTCCATCTCTGCGAAGGTCTTAATAGAGTCGTTCGGGAGCTCAGAGTACCACTCGAACGCCATATCTGATAAACTTCCAACAAACTGGCGAAGCAAAAGCTTGTCATCACCGCCGGTGTTGCCGCAGAGTGCCCTGAACTGGGCAACATGCTGGTGAGGATTGCCCGTCCCCTTATAGACATGGAACTTGGGAATTGTGTAACCCGGCGGGTACTTGATTTGGTCGTACCAACTTGGATATGGCCGCCCCGTTTTTACGACCTGGCCAGCTGCTTCAGCCGCATGATGAACCCGTATTTGTTGGGCTATGTACTCGTCCAAATCAGCTTTGGAGATTGTATCCTCCTTAGCCGTCGACAGAGCTGGCGGAGGATTTGACGTCTCTTCCCTATCGTCTTCAAGGACGATCGGGGGATCTTCGGCCGGAGGATCTTGTTGGATCATCATCCCTACCATGTCTTGGAACAGGAGGCCCATACGCTGTTTGTTGGCTGCTTGTTCAGCAGCCTCTTTATCCTTCTTCTCCAATATTCGACGAAGGAATTCAGCGTCGGTTTCTTACTCCTGGCGTTCATCTGAGGACGTTTCAGGGTTTTCTTTTGGCCCAGTAAGTGCGGCCATAGCGTTCATCATCTCTTGGAGCTTCTGCTGCTGCTCCTGCGTTTTGGTCACTGATCGCGTAAGCAGTTGATGACCCGTAGATATGCGACTGTCCTCTTTACCAGACGCCACATAGACGGTATGAACTACAATGCCCCCAGACTTAGGGCGTTTGGGTTCACCACCTTTGATATTCATCGTCGGCGTAAGGACTTTTTCTGGCCTTCTTCTCTTATGGGCCATAAAAGTTGAGGGGGCCGTTGCTTTGGGCGCCCAAGCGGTCATTATCTTTCATTACTTGACCGGAGGATTTTCTTCTTCCTGACCTTTTGACTTCTTCTGTTGGCGAGAGAAGTTAGGATCAATCACAGATTCCCGGACTCGTCGCCATGTCTTGTAAATCCTGGAGGACAGCGATTGAGGAGGCTGCTCCGGCTTTCCTGCTTCCACGGCGGTCTCTACCGGTGGAGGAGATCTTTTAAGGACCGCAGTTGGCGAGTTTCTGCGTACTCTAGTCAGTAGCTCAAAGCTGTTCCCAGTTGGAACAGCAGCGTTAACTTCTACCATTGGAGCTGGCGGAGTCATCCCAGAAGGGGAGTTCCCCCCGGTCTTCCTTACCCGACGCCAGTGGCGTCGTCGGGCGTGACGAGTTGTCGGTATTGATTCAGAGACAGAAACAGCTTCTTCCTGCCCCCTGTTCAGGTGCGGGGCTGTTGCCGGCGTCGGCCTATTGAAGACTAATGTCTTTTGAGCAGCAAGAGCAGGAGTGGGAATTGGGACGGTCAATCTTGTAAAGACCGATCTCTTAGCAGGAGAAGCCGCCTTGACGACTTCAGGAGCAGGTTTGGCTATTCTTTTTGGAATAACCTTTTCCGGTTCTGCAAGCTTCATCGTGGGCCCGCAGGAGTTTTGGCCCAGCCTGGAGAAGACCGAGGCACTGGTGTTGGGCGACCCGTTGAGAGGGGCCACAGTAGCTGAAAGTCGATCGAAGACCGACTTCTTAGGAGTTTCTTGTACGGGTACGGGGGTGCTGAAGCTTGTTGGCGGAAGCATAGTTCCGAATAATCTGCTCCACGGGCATGGTGAACAAAGAGGCCGCTTGGGGTCCGTAGGTTATGCCCCCAGTTGAGGCCGGACGCGAGCTGCAGCTGCAGCTGCAGTTAGAGCACTTCGAATAGGTAGAGGCCATCGATGCTTGATTTCTTTTCTGCGCCAAGCAAGAGACCAAATCTTAGTAAACTTGAAATCCAAAGGCAACCATTAACAAACCGCGATTCGTTCGCGAAAACGACACACGAAGTGTGGAGTGGAAAGAGGAAAATGTCCCACCGGGCGTGCCAGAATCTGTTCCCCTCCGAATGGCGGCGCACAAGACTGCGAAGTCCTGACGCTGAGATTCGGAGTAGATGCTATTTGGTTTTATCCGTCCACCTCTCCGAAGATGCCAAGTTGATTTATGGCACCGTGTATCGAAGGTTTAGACGGATGCGGCCGATGTAGCAGACTTCGTCAGATTCCTCCTCGCTTGAGGGGTTTTTGATTGTGGGGACGCTCTTCCTTGCAGGCGCAAGCCCCTGCAGTTAATTACACTACCGCATCGCGGTAACAACTTTCTCCTTCTCCAGAATTTCACTTCGTGTCGTGTGTGTTTGTTTTGTTTGTGGTTGCCCGTGGATTGTATACGGAGACTAAGTGATGCCGTCGCCCGTAAGAGGTGGATTAGTCCAAATCCGTATTTACTTAGATTTAGATTTGGTGTTTTGGTTTAAGGATACGTTAGCCATATTGAGGCTAAGATCAACTTAACAGGATCGTTTGGATCCGACAAAAGAGCGTTTGGGCTCTATTGTTCCAGTTTAGGGACGTGGTGGTCCATAGGTAGTTTAAGGACATTGCGGTCCATATTCCAGTTTAGGGACGTGGTGGTCCATAGGTAGTTTAAGGACATTGTGGTCCATAGGTAGTTTAAGGACGCATAAGTCCATGGGTTTAAGGACCCCATAGTCTGTCTTTTAGTTTAAGGACGCATAAGTCCGTGGGTTTAAGGACCCCACAGTCCGTCTTTTAGTTTAAGTACGCATAAGTTCATGGGTTTAAGGACCCCACAGTCCGTCTTTTGGTTTAAGGACGCTTAAGTCCATGAGTTTAAGGACCCCACAGTCCGTCTTTTGGTTTAAGGACGCATAAGTCCGTGGGTTTAAGGACCCCACAGTCCGTGTTGATGTGTGGTTGTCGGGACCCGTCACCTCTCTGATATCGTTGAAGGATTACAACGATAGGAGTTAAAGGAGTTCGGAGATGTACTCTCGAACCGGATATAAATTGATTTAAGGGAGCAGTCGTGCTCGGTCAATTTAATTTGAGGACTTATGGCCATGATTGGGTTAAGTCCAGTTGAAAATGTTCAACCTTTTTATTTATTTTTGGTCTATTAGACCAATGCTAGGGCTTTGCCCACATTTAAATAATGCATTGCATTACTTTTATTTTGTTTGGGCTCTGCCCAGAAAGATGCAGAGCATCAATTTTACTGGGGCTCTGCCCTTTATAAATGATGCAGAGCATCAATTTTATTTGGGCTCTGCCCTTTTATTGCTTTGCAATTTATTTTGGCCTGCTAGGTCTTTTTGACTTGGGCCTAGCCCTTTAGCAAAAGAAATGCATTACATTTGTCAGGCGCTTTGCGCCAACCAAAGAGCGCAAGCGCTTGTGGTGATGACACGTGTCATGCAAGCGCAGTGCGCTGCGCTTGCGCTGCTGACACGTGGCGCGCTGTGGTGAGTTGCGCCAGTTTCAGAGAGCAAGGCTCTATTTCAAAAGCGCATAGCGCAAATGGTTCAGATGTTGACACGTGGCGCTCTCTGGTGGCTTGCGCCAAGCCAGGAGCGCAACAGCGCAGTTCTGCAAGTGCAAGGTACTGTTAACTTGAGAATCTTTTAGATTCAGAACCAATGGTTCATAAAAGAAGTGCAAAGCACTGTTTGTCTTCTTGATCTAATTTAGATCAAAGAAAACAAGTTCTTCTTGTTTTTCTTATCTAAGGGAACCAATGGTTCATAGAAAAGTGTAAAGCACTTATTATTATTTATTTATATATTTTTTTATTGGAGATCCTTGATCTTGTTCTCAGATCAATAATCTGTTCATAAAAGAATTTTCTCTTTTTCCTAAAGGTTTTTACCTTTTTTTTTTGTTCTTGAGGAATTCTCTCCAATTCTTCAGAGCTCTCTCTGTTTGAAGTTTTTAATTTCTCCCTAAATGTTGATACCTTTGAATTGAGGTCTAGGGGCCTTTATATAGTGCCCATACATTTGTTAAAGAGATCTCTCTCTGAGTGATTTGGGGAATTTTCCCCACCGTTGGATTTTTGATCCAAGGGCTTCTGTTTTACAGAAGAAAATCTTTTTGTTTTAACTAGAACAGAAAGATTTCTTTAAAATCTTAATTCTGTTTGGCGCAAACGCCCCAGCGCGTGACACGTGTCAAGCAGCGCACAGCGCAGTGCAACCGCGCTGACACGTGTCGCGCGGCGCAAAGCGCGGCGCGCATCTGCGCTGACACGTGTCGCGCGGCGCGGTGCTTGCGCAACTGAAGCGTTGCTCTCTTTTGTTTTTTAATAGAGCTTTGCTCTGAATGGGCGCGCTGTCTCGGACGCTGTGCTGACGTATCAGCACCTGACACGTGGCGCGTTGCGCCAGGAATTTGAAGCGTCGCTTCAAAATTTGAATTTTGAATTTTCAACAGAGCTTTGCTCTGATTGGGGGAAACACGCGCGCAAATAATAAGATCATAATAGAGAAGATTCTCTGTCCGTGCGATAGATGTGGCTATAAGTACTGGCAGAAGGTAGAATTGGCAGAGCTTCATATTGTAAAACATGGGTTTACTAGATTTTATACAACTTGGAAATATCACGGGGAAGGAGAAGAATGCAGTACTGCGGCAGAAGAAGGAGAACACGATAATGCGGCAGGAGAAGAAGAAGAATTCGGTAATGCGGCAGGAGATGGTAATTTATTTCCATCAGAAGAAATGGAGGATATGGTAGAGGCTGCCCTAGGTGAATCTATTCATACCGAAGATGACATTCCTTCCGGTCAAGGACTGCGTGCGGATAAATATGAAAATTTCATGAGTGATGCTAGGAAACCAATTTATGAGAATATGAAGTATTCCACCCTCTCATGGTTCGTCCAACTTTTCCAGATTAAGTGCCTAAATGGATGGAGCAACAAGTCATTCACAATGCTTCTTTCGTTCTTGAAAGATTCTATGCCTCCGGGAAATAATGTGCCCGACAGCTGGTACGAAGCCCAGAAGATGATGTCTGATTTGGGTCTGAAGTGCGAGAATATTCAAGCATGTCCTAAAAATTGCGTGTTGTACCGGAAAGAGAATTCAGATTTGAAATAGTGTCCAACATGCGGAGAGGCCAGGTATAAGCCGAAAGATTCTGATAAGAAGCCTGATATACCTGTGAAGATAGCACGATACTTTCCCATAACACAGAGGCTACAGAGGCTATTCAGGTGCAAGAAAACAGCCGAGGCAATGATTTGGCATCACCGTGCTCCTCCAAGCGAAGATGGAAAAATGTGCCATCCAAGAGATTCACCGGCATGGAAGGATTTCGATAGGAGGCACGCAATATTCAGTAGCGATCCTCGCAATATCCGGCTCGGACTGGCTACTGATGGCTTCTGCCCATTCAACTATATGGCTGGAAGTCACAGCACATGGCCCGTTGTAATGATAATTTATAATCTGTCGCCTTGGTTGGTTATGGACCAATCATACTTTATGATGCCTCTTCTTATCGACGGACCAAACTCACCGGGGAACAATATCGACGTCTATCTCCGACCTCTGATCGAGGAGTTGAAATCTTTGTTCATTGATGATGTAGAGGCATATGATGCAAACACAAATACAACCTTCATACCGCGTGCGGCTTTAATGTGGACAATTAATGACTTTCCTGCGTATGGAACGCTATCAGGTTGGTCCGTACATGGTCACAAAGCATGTCCTCATTGCCATGAACACACAACATCGAAATTCTTGAATTTTGGCAGGAATGTTTGTTATTGCGGCCATCGACGTTTCCTGCCTCCAGACCACCCCTATAGGTTAGACACGGTTCACTTTGATGGTCATCAGGAGCTTCTTGGACCTCCATCCCCATTGTCCGGAGAGGACGCGACTGCTAAATGCGACGGTAGGATCGGACGGTGTGATTTACTATGGGTACTTAAATTGTATACTCGGCATCCACTATCCCGGACGATCAGAACCCTTTTATATATTCCAGTGTACTTGGTACGATACGCGAACCGATACGGACAGGTAGAGAAGCAATCTTGGGACTTGGAAAGATGAATATGGATTGACCAGTGTGAACACACTTCGATTTTACGGTCAGGAAGATCCGTTTATCTTTCCGAACCAAGCGTTCCAAGTATACTACTCACAGTGTTTGAAGCATCCGGGATGGAGTGTTGTATGCCGATGGAAACCCAGAGATGTCTACGATATCCCAGAATTCGAGGACAGCGATGAGGACGAAGAAGAGAGAAGTCTTAAAGTGCTCCGACCGTCTGTTTCGAAGGACAGGTTGTCTTCGACCGATCATGAAGTTACGTGGGTTAGAAATGACATCGACGATGAAATCCAAGTAGATATGTATAATGCGCCCACGAAACGAAAAAGGTTATCAGTAATATTATATTATTACTTCACATTTTACGCTCTATACATATATAGTCAATACTTTTAATGATTGTCTAATGCGTCCACGAACCGTTTATCTAGATTTGATGACGATGTCGGGAGCAGCGAGGGGCGGCAGGAGCTCCAGCCGCGGCAGAGGCAGAGGCAGAGGCAGAGCGGTTCTGCCGCCCGGAGAGCTCCGTAGGGAGCTTCAGAGGGCCGGTCTTGCACCCAGATCGGAGACCCCTTCGGATGCCTCCTTCCGTGTGGATTTTTCCACACCTCCAGGTATACTGCACGCATATCCATTTTGAATGTAATATTACAGATATTCATGCCTGTTTATGTCAAAATTACTTATATTGTCAATGTTTGATTGTCTAGTTGTTGGTGATGCGTCCACATCTGGGATAGAGGCCACTCCCGCTCCTCCAGGTATGTTTATATATCATATAGTGCATGTATATTGATTTAGAATGCTATATCATAAATACACACATTCCTTTTGCTCTTACTTAGCAATTTTTATTATTGTCTAGCTGTAGGTGGTGACACCACTGCACCTGCGGGTATGTTTATATATCCTATAGTGCATGCATATTGATTTAGAACGTTATATTATTGATCTACACATTCTTTTTGCAATTACTTATATAATCTATTTTTAATTATCTAATTATAGGTGGTGCGTCCACATCTTCCGCAGGGGCTACTCCTGCCGCTTCCATACCTTCCGCATCGTCTGCAGGTTAGTATGAATAAATTTAAAATATTTATTCATTTTACATATGCTCTATAGAATAAATATGAACTTTATGGAAATTTAGCGTCAATGTTTATTTTCTAGTTGGAGGGGATGCGTCCGCATCCGGGACCTCGGTTGTTCCTCACCGGAGGAACTATCGTCCCGCTCGTGCTGCTGCCCGGGCCTAGGCTTGTGCGATAGTCACCGGAGGTATATATCACACTTGAATTTTCGTTTAACCTTGATTTCTTAATACAACTTTTTCTTAATATTGATTGTCTTGATATTTCGTGCAGACGCAGGGCCTCCTCATCCCCAGAGGGGGACTCGAGGCCCGAATCAGTCCCATAGGCTGAGGCCTGACAGAGTTAGAGGGAGGCATCATTCCCCATTTTTTTTACCCTTGACTATCGCTATACTGGTCCTCATGCCGAGAGGTTCGGCCGGTATATGGGGGACGAGAGCCAGCTCGTGAAGAACTACCCACTTCACGTTGAGTGGGGCGAGCCGCACCAGCGCTCATTCGCGCTCTTCTTTGATCAGGCTCGGGTACGTATTAATATATATTTTCATTTGATCTATCCGCTTATCATATTTATTATTAACACTTGCAATCTAATAACAATGTTTTTTTTATTTTCAGTTGGATTACGATTTTGAGCCTGTAGCCGACCCTGATCACCCGGGGAGGGTGCTCGACCTTCATGCTCTGTACAATGGCCTGATGAAAAACATGCAGGCCAAGGTCCGATACAACAGGAATGAGCTGAAGGCCGACTGCTACTCCCTGTGGATGGCGACCCCCGAGGCAGAGAAAGCGGCCCTCCTATCTATTCCGGCGTTTGCGAGAGTCGACGTAGAGACATGGCCTCTATTGTGCGAATATTTCGACTCCCAGCGCAAACAGGTATGTATTTTAAATGTAATTCATTATTTAGGATATAATTTATTTTTTGTGTTCCTTAATTAGAAAACTAAATGTTAATGCGTTGTGCAGAAATAGGCCGCTCAGAATACAGAGAACAGGAAGTCGGCGAAGAGGGGTCGCCCTACTTACACAGGTGGCTCGAGAAATATTACTCGAGCCATGCAGTTATCGGTAAATTACAATAGACCGACCTTTGTGATATTCTGCAATATTAAGAGTTATTTTCTAATATTTCTAATATTAAGAGTTATTTTCTAATATTGCAGACAGTTCGGACCGTGGCGTCAGGTGGTACACCGAGCGTGCTGTCCGCATATCTTGCCGTCCACAGCACCTCGACAGAACCCGCCACGGACGAGCTTCGATATCTCGACGTCGCTATCCACGAGTATTGCGTAAGTGTTAATATTTATTCTACCCATATTTGAAATTTTAGTTTTGGAAGGTTCAAGTTTAAATTTTATACTTATACTTTATTGCTTAATGTGGGTGTAGGAGCGGGTGGTTGAGCAGGCCGAGGCCTCGGGGATCGATTTTACCGGACAGAGCGATCCGAGGCTGCTGACCCCAGTTCTGGACGCCGCACACGGAGGGCACCACGGAGGTTGGGAGAGAGGCCGAGGACTGGGCCCTAGCAGGGCCCATATGAGGTTGGACTCCACCCCGGCGGTTACTTCCTCCGTCTCCAGTAAGTGACGTGTCCATCAGGAACTGGAGAGCTTGAGGGCCACCGTTCAGGAGTTGAAGGAGATGCTGGTATGTATACTACTTTATAGTAAAATATCATGTCATATTATAGATATCAATATATCCATAATTAGTACGTAGCTTGAGCTTATTTGGTTTTAGACTTAAGTTTGATTAATCATACATACATATGTAATTAAAATAAACAACGGTTTTCCAAACTAGATATCCAAATGGGGTTTCGAAATAACTTAATAATGATACGAATTCGAATAATACACAGTTCTTACACGCTTCTTACACACGTTAGGTCCAGACGCGACAGGGTACATCGGCCGAGCCTCCACATATATCTCCTTCGGCTGCGGCTCCGCAAGCCACTACATCGGCTTCGGTTCCGCAGACAGCTCCTATAGCTCCACCGCCCGCTCAGACTCCCGCAGCCGCGGCTCCGCAAGCGACTACCTCGACGGCGGCTGCGCAGACCACATCACCAGCTCCACAGGCCGCTCAGACCCCCGCACACGCCGAATTGCAGGGTTTATTGACCGAGGAGCAGGCGCGATTGATTCTATCGTTTATCAGGGGTGGAGCTGGACCGAGCTAGGGTAGCTTTTTGATTCATATTTTTTGAAACATGTATTTATTTATATCATACATATTGTACTGCATTTTGAAATGATATTGATATTGATATTGGTTTATATTTATATCATATTCAGTTTTTGGGTTTCTTTTGTATATTATATGCGTGAGATATGATTATGAATACTGCGATATATGTTGTGTGATGATTAATTTTATATTTTATTGATATATATATTATTGTGCACAGGGCGGGAAAAAATCAGGCAGCCCTTTTTAAAAAAAAAAATACAGATAATGTGTACCTACGGATTAATCCATAGGTACACATGTTGCCCCTACGGCTTAATCCGTAGGGGCACAATATCAGCAGTAACTGATATTTCCCCCTGCTCTCAGTACCGGGGGGTTGGGAGCGCCCCTACGGATATGTCCGTAGGGGCAAACAAAGGCCCCTACGGAGTTATCCGCAGGGGCAAAATATCAGGATTTATGATATTTTGCTCTTACGGATAAGTACCTACGTAGATATCCGTAGGGGATAGTACGTGGCCCTACGGCTATCTCCGTAGGTACAGTTAATATATTTAAAAAACCCGTAAATAATATAATTTTTTTTAGCCTACGGTCTACTCCGTAGGTGAAACTGGCCCTACACATAACTCCGTAGGGGCAAGAATTTGCCCGCAGGGGCAAGTTCAGGGTTTCAACTTGCACCTGCGGTCTTTGCACCTACGGGTCTTTTTTCGCCCCTACGCATATCTCCGTAGGGGCAGTGGTTTGCCCCTACCGATAAATCCGTAGGAGCAATCTTTATTTGTAGTAGTGGGAGATGCAGGAGTAATTTATAAGTATAGGAGAATCCAATGGGGCAACCCGGCTCAAAAAAGGGCTATAAGAAAATACTAACCGAGAAAAATATTGAAGCAGTGAGGACTACCGGCCAAAAAAAACATCTTAAAAATTTCAATTCCTTGAGGCAAAAGAATACAATAAATTATTAGCTGTCCTCATAAATTTCATTTTTCATTTTTCATTTTTCATTTTAATCCAACCATAAATAATTTACTGCACACAAATAATTACTTTTTATTATATAAATAAAACCCCCACAAGACCGCTTCAATCGCCCCCTTCCCCATCTTCTCTCTCACCGAAAAAAAACCGTTTTTTTAGCTTTTCTCACAAAATTTAACAAAAAAAGAAGCTTGAGATCGCATCTGGAGATTCAGTCTCTGTTGCTGTTGTGAGATTGAAAGGAAAGCGAGCTCCTTTTTGGAGAAATTTGGGGAATATTGAGGGGGTTATTTGAAAGAAATGAGCGTGTCGAGGTTTGTAAAGTGCGTGACGGTGGGAGACGGCGCCGTCGGCAAAACTTGTATGCTCATCTCGTACACCAGCAACACTTTTCCCACTGTGAGCTTTCTATAAATTTATTTTTTGAGTTTGCCCTAATTTTGTTGATATTTGCAACTGTATTGCAATGGCATTGTTAGAAATTGGGCATTTTATATGATCGGATCAGCTCGATTGATAGGAAATCTGTTCTTATTTTGTTTGTTAATTGTAATCATAGGAATTTTATTCATAAGTATGCTAGTGAAGGAGGGAAGAACCCAAAATGATGGAAAATATAGGATTTTCTTAGGTTTCAATGCCTGTAGCTGATTGGGATTTTGATCATACCTAAGGATTGATGCTTCAATTCTTGTAGCTTATTCAAAAAAATCTTTAAAATGTAGCTTATTGGAATTTTGATAATACAAAAGGATCTAGGCTCCAATTCTAATAGCTGATAAATCTATTTATACCTTTATATTATTTTGTTGTTGGCAAAGCGATTCTAGGAAAAAGTAGGAATTTGCAATGTTTTTTGTGCCTATGCTAGGGAATATCTCAACCACTTTCCTTAATCATGAGAAATAGGGAATATCCCAATTATTTTGGTTAAGACTATGTTTGGTTGTTAAGAAAGTAAATTGA
Source organism: Agapanthus africanus (assembly GCA_030015575.1). Classification (NCBI taxonomy): domain Eukaryota; kingdom Viridiplantae; phylum Streptophyta; class Magnoliopsida; order Asparagales; family Amaryllidaceae; genus Agapanthus; species Agapanthus africanus. The sequence goes on from CM057349.1 coordinate 471,934,782, forward strand.
ATTAAAGATAATGAAGTGTTTAACCTCCTTGCCGAGCATCGACGAATGAAAATCTTACAAAACTCTTGTACCTCCTTTCCGTAACTACGATAGCTCCGGAAAAGACAAAAAGACTGCACATTTTTGTTAGGTCATTATGATGTACTCATATTTGTTAAGGCAGGATTTCATCTTTTTCCCTCTAGACAAATGCTTTGACAATCTAAATCTGTTCCTCAATCTGTTTAAACCTCTTACTTCGATATGTTTTATGGGAGACAGGACTATGTGCCAACGGTGTTTGACAATTTTAGCGCAAATGTAGTGGTGGATGGCAACACTGTTAACCTAGGTTTGTGGGATACTGCAGGTAAGTGTGCAATTTTTCATGCATTTCTTAAAGAGCATTGATTTAATTGCAGTCGTAATGATGCTTTATTGAAATAGGCCAGGAGGATTACAACAGATTAAGACCCTTGAGCTATCGTGGAGCTGATGTTTTTCTCCTGGCCTTTTCTCTTATCAGTAAGGCCAGCTATGAAAACGTTTCAAAGAAGGTATGAGTTGGCTTATTTTCTCTTAGCAATGCATTTTGTAATTTCTTCTATTAACTAATTTTTATGCATATTTAATTTTATTCCCATCCAGTGGATTCCTGAACTAAGGCATTATGCTCCTGGTGTCCCTATTATTCTTGTTGGAACAAAGCTTGGTAATCTTCTTTTTCTATTTTTTTGTTACACTTGTCTCGTCATTTTTTAAAATTATTTTTCTATTATGATCTAATTGATCCAATTCAGAATTTATGAGGTATGCTGATCAAATTAGATGGCTTAATCTGTTACAGTCAATAGTTGCTACAGTTGTTGGTCGACAGCCGCCTTGAGCAATGTGAAAATCGGCTTAGACACATTCTTTATAAAAATTAGAAGTTAGGAACATGACAATAGGATCTGTTTGTCCTGTTAGAGCAGTTTCAATGCATTACATTGCTTACCCAAGTAGTAACATACAGTGTTCTAAGGTTTTTCATATCACATCGATGGCCAACCGCTTAGGTTATTCTGTTCATCTTTTAAGGTGCATTTTGCTTCATAGAAAAGGCTTGAATTGATGATCATGTATTAGTTCTTATGAAATCTTTACTGCTCTAGTGTATTTTTTTTGTTTTTATACTATTATGCTCTCTCTCTCTCTCTCTCTCTCTCTCTCTCTCTCTCTCTCTCTCCTCTTTCAAATTCCTGTCCTCTGTGTGTGTGTGTGTGGTCCCTTTTTTGATTTTCCTATGACATCCTTAATGACCGTATAGTAACATAAATGAATACAACACTGGAATTTAAGTGAGAAACAAGACCATTGCCTCATCTCAGAGACTGATGCACAGCCACAAATGCAACTATATTATATCGGTTTTTTTTGATATACCATCTCAAAAAACATGCTATTTCCAAAATTCACCCCAAAAAATCCGTAATTCTGTATATCACCCCCAAAAGTTCCCCGGTAGTCAAAAAACACCCTCCATTACCCATTTCTGTCTATTCCTAACCTAAGGTTGGTTAGTTTGACTAGAGTTAGGTTCAGTTCGAAAAAACGGGGCTCCATTCTCTCCATCTTTCTCAACTTTTCCTCCTCCTTCAAGCTCTAAAGCTTCTTCAATTCTTGTCGATCTTTAAATAGAACCATAAAAGTCCATTTTCTCCCCATTTCAAGCTTCAAGGAATGCCCCAATCATTGAAAGAAGTTCTAATTCAGTTAAGTTGACGATCTCTATACTTGCTCTACTTCTAAGAATCAATACTTGTATCAAAATTGACATTTACACCTTGTATAGAATTCATATTTGAACCCATTAATCTTATTTCAAATCATCGAGAACATCAATTAAACAAGGTAAACTACTGGATTTAAACAAAATAATAAAAAGATAACCCAAGAGTTTGAAAACTAGTAGAATATACCAATTGCATGAGAAATTTTGCCTACATCAAAATATAAGAATTTGGTTGCAAGGAAAGCCCCAATTTTTGTGTATTTGAAAGCCCTAATTTTTAATTGGGGGAAAAATCTCTAACCCTAACCCATCTATAACAATCAAGAGGAGGAAGAAATGATTGTTCAAGGTCATTTTGATTTTCTACTAAGTTTTAAACGGCTTCAAAATAACATAAAAGGAATATTCCTGAGTGATACCAGGTAAAACTAACCGCGGGGAGGTTTTTGGGCAACTTATGACTTTTGGGGGTGATATATAGAATTACGGATTTTTGGGGTGATTTTTGGAAATTGCATATTTTTTGGGGTGGTATATAAAAAAACCCAAATATATTATATGACAAATTTTTATAATCATTCAACAAAAGGGAAAATTGGTATTTTTCTAAGTTTTCTACCTGCCTAGCAAATATACCAGAGAGAACATCAATAGGCCTAAGACATTAAAACGGAGCTTCAATATTGGAAGGTAAACCATCAACCCACACAAGTAAATTGTTAGGTTGAATTGATCCAGTTCAATATTTTGACCAGGAAATTGCCTAAATAGTCACATTCCATGTACCAGACATGCCAAGCTCCTTTCTCTTATTTCTTTGATCTGTTCATGATTAATAATTGTCAGACACTAATGATTTAAACATAGGTATATAAACTAGTAATGAGCAGGTCTCTCTTCTCATAGCTATTTGAATTGGGAACGTTAATGCACCGTGCAATTATCAATTAAGTTTGTCCTTGGATTGTTTGAGGAATTCCTACCTTTAGGTAATCTGGTGGATTCTAATTGATTGTGTGACTCGGTATGCTCTGGAAATTGAGGTATTGCTTTAGATGCACTTGGATTGTTGGCGTTAGGAGGTCTTACATTTAATACTGCTTTACTGATGCAAATCTTCAAATTCAAGGAATATATGAAAAATTGGTCTGCGCTGTGCTTGGATATATATATGAAGGTTTTTCTAACTGGCTGTTCTTATGTTGCATGCATCCTTTATTAGATGTGCTGCTTTTCCTCTGCTTTTTCCTCTTTTATGCTTCGGGTTATTGAAAAGCTATATGATTCTTTGGTTGTTTCATGTAATGCCCACTAGTATTTTTGCTCGTGATATGCACACACTACGCACTGAGACACATTTGTAGATATTATTAAAAAAAAAATTAGAAGGTTTTTACTTAGAATAGTAGATTCCTTCAGAGATTTTGAAAATTTGGAAAGAATTGAACAATTAAAATATATTTTTTTGTCTTTTCTCAAAAATATGAGAATGATTCTTGTCATGTGTTGTGCTTTGAATCAAACTGAGATTTCAATCTAAGACCCCCTCCCCATTTGAGAAACTGTAGATATATATCATGATACAGCTACAGGACCTTATACCCTGACAGCGATATCATCTAAAAGTTCATTGATGAAAGCTTACAAAATAATTTTGTTTCCCTTGCTATTATCCTTTATACGCTAATCTTTGACCGCTTATTGGTTGCCAGATCTTCGGGATGATAAGCAATTTTTCGTAGATCACCCTGGTGCGGTCCCCATTACGACAGCACAGGTAAGAGCTGCAGCATATTTATATGTTTTGTCCATTTCACTGTATCTCACTAATCTTTTTCTCATTATATTTGTAAAAGGGCGAGGAATTGATGAAACAAATCGGAGCTCCAGCTTACATTGAGTGCAGCTCAAAAACACAGCAAGTATGTTTTCTCCTGTCAATATCTTGTTACAGTCTCATCCCATTTATGCGAGGGGGAGTCAGAGCCTAAAATGTCACTGTAGGGTGCAGCCTAAAATGTCACTGTAGGGTGCACCCTACTGTGACACTCCGGCTCTGTTTTCTCGTATATAATATATGTCTCTGAATAATCAAATCTATAATGGTCCTCTAGAATGTGAAGGGAGTCTTTGATGCCGCCATCAAGGTAGTTCTTCAGCCTCCAAAGCAAAAGACGAAGAAAAAGATCAAGGCACAAAAGAGCTGCTCCATTTTGTGATGAAGAAATAGCACAAGAATTTATGGCTCAGCATTAGCTATGCTTTTACACTTCTGTCTTCTTGATTTGTAGTAAAGTCCTTGATGTATATTGAGCTGATGGTGGTGTGGGGGAAAAAAAGGCGATCCATTTCATTTTCACCATCTCTTGTCCCGTGTCTTATGAGTGCAGTATCTGTAAGAACATTAGGCCGTTTGAAACTTGCATTGCAATATTCATTCTTGTACCTGTACTTTAAGCTTCTAAAGTTTAAGCGTTCAGTTATGGATTGCATCTGTTTATATGGGTTTGGTTGTATGAATGCTGCGGCTTTCTCAAGGGTCCAACACTTTCGCCTTGATTTGGTTAATTCTGCATTCAGTGCATCTTGCTTTCTCCTATGTTTACAGAACCGACATCTTCAAATTTACTTTGTGATCCAGTTCATTGTCTTGTATGTTCCTGGTTATTTTTTCTCCAACAGGTAATGTTGGTTACTTTTGTATATTATTTCCAAGCAAAGACATGCAATTGTAGTTTCTATAGTTGTTAGTATGTGCTGAATGAATTTTACCGCCTGAGTTCCAAAACTGAAAATGCGGGCATCAGATGCAGTGAAAAAAGTTTTCTGCTCTGCTTGATTGACTCTCAGAACCATATAATTATGATTGCCTACATTTTCCGTGTATCCTATATTGTTCCAACCTTGATCCTGTTTCCCCTACTATCAGCTGTTGGGTCCCGGCAGCGTCCCGACCGTCGAAACGGGGTCAAAATGCGGAACAAAATTTTTCTAAACCGGCGCTACCATTACCCGATTTCCGGATCGACCTAAACCCTATACTAGCGAGCTAACGAAGAGTTAGAAAGGTTATACCGAGATGATCCGAGTCTTTCGGTCTTCATTCCAAGCTCCTGGTGATCCTTTGATGATGTTTGGTTGGCGGTCTTCCTTCATCTCCGATGATCCACCCGAGGGAAACGGCGTAAGCTCCAGCCTCGACAAACGAGGCAACCGACGCTCCAAAGTTGCTAGCGATGGAGAGTGGGGGTGTAGTAGTGTGTCACTATATTTTTCTCTCTACCTCAAAAGCTCAAATAAGCAATGCAAGAAGAAGATGAAGGAGGTGATGAAACTTGGCATGAACTTTGAATGGCTAACTCCTTTTTTTTTTTTGTGAGCATGAGAGAGTGAAGGAGTGATGTGTTAATTTCATAAGCCCAAAAGAAATGAGCCCCATCCAAATATGTGGCCGCCCTCCCTCCTCCCTCTCTCCTCCACAAAAAAAAAAAACCATTTACCCATTTTTAATTAAAACAATAAACAAATGCAACCATACCTTAAAATATTGTTCATGCCATGCTTTGACTCACCTTTTCCACCTCATTTCTTAATTGAATTTCTAAAAGAAAATCAACAAAAAAGGTGGCATCTTTTAGAAGCTATTCCGTAAAACAATAAAATACGGAATACTTCCCAGTACATGTACCGAAATACATATACGCGTATTCGTACCAAAATACGAATAGCCAAGAGAGAAAACGAATAGTGAACAATAATACTAGAATACGTATATACAAATACATATATAAATTATTAATCAAAACCTGATTTAATAAACTGGCTTAATCCTAATCCGCTAGTATTATTAACCGTCCAATTAAAGTCTGCGCAGCTAGTGCACATATTTAATTGGACACCCGTATGTACCAACATACGACATGTACACCATATCGTCTGAACCGTGAAAACCCTCTGTGTGGGACTCTAATGACTCGTCAATACGCTGGCAGTGGGTTTAACCACAAGCACGTCAGCGGCACTAGCTGTACGTAACGGCTACCCAGGTATTGAGCGAAAGGGAGGCCGGCGAGCAAACTCATCCTGAACCCCTACTGAGCCTGTCAGTGATAATATCCGTACAGTCCGGTCTGTTCGTCTAAGAGTATCGCATATCGAGTCTAGGGGGTGGATAAAGTCAGACCCCTAACAACGCGATATTTAGTGTCGGCATGTAACCCATCACCTCCTGAGAAACTATCGATCCTGGATCGATAATTCTCGTCTACCATGGCCATGGATTTATGGTGATGGCCACCCGTACACAATGCGACATCAACCCCCAATACCGGGAGAGACGAATCCCCGACGATCCGATCACTGCCTCCATGTGGCTCGGGACTGTACCCAACTAAAACCTGTTTGCACGACCCCTTTGAGCCGTGGTAGGGTAGTAATCAAAACACAGTGGGAACTCACACGAGACAAATGCGATCTCAGGTCGACAGACTAACCTGTACACATGTCACCTGGGAACCGCTATCTGACAATAGGTATAATACTAACTAGCAGGTTCCCGGCGAGTCCGTCCAGTGTACTCATAACCCAATGAGCACCTGTATACTATCTTAGGTGAACAAACTAACACCAATGGTTTGTGAGACCTGGCCATCGCCCCTCATCGGGGTCTCGATCAGTATACACTAGTCTACACTGGAGTATCGATGCCCGGTCTCGATACTCCTACGACTAGGGACATTTAAGGATGTGCTTATAGACCCCAGCTCCCACAAATATGATCGCCATCATACTGCTGGCAGTCAAGTAAGAATCCTAAGGGCTCTATCAACACGTACATGATGATAAAAACAAACCAGATAACATACTATCATCTTGAGTAAGACCGTTTTACCGGTATAGGTCCTTCTTCAATCATCATAATCACAAGTCCGCGATTATGATAATTGCCTTGAGAGCACTATAGCCAACAATCTCCCACTTGTACTTAAGGCCAATTATTGCGATGTCGCATTGTCACGACCCGAAAGTACGGAACGTGACCGGCACTTAGATTACGAAGCGTCTAGAGGCGCCACGTGACCTAAGTAAGCCGAAACCCAGAAATCTAAACCATAAAAGAAGAAAAAGAAGAAAAGAAAAGAAAACAAGTATAAAAACATCAGCAAATTTTACCAAAAATTTCGGCAGAGTCTCCTCTGTAAAAACTGGCCCCCAAATGGGTACAACAAGTATAATATACATAAACAATAAAAAGCATCCCCAAACGGGAGCTAGCATCAACGCCAACAGGCGGAAACAACCACAACAAGCACAATAATATACAACGCCAATAGGCGAGGCTCAAAACTCAAAAGAAAACAAAACCACCAGATCAGAATAATACATGCGCGACTCTAAGGTCGAAATAAAAGACTGGTCCTATAAACTTATCAAGTAATACAAATATGGTTGATGGAGCTTACTAGGTACAAATAAATGAATAAAAGTACAATGGTGGTTCGGATACAAGTGAACCAACCTACCGTGCAAATCACCCTGAAGAAAAGATGTGCCAACAAGCTGCCACGGAAACCTGTACATCGAACCTGTAATAAAATTTGGCACAACGGGGGTGAGTTGCCAACTCGTGAGTAGAAAACATCTACGAAAAGAAATCGAATGCACGACGCTATCCTAGGTCATAATAATACACTATTATATCCCAATCAACTAGTAATAGCAGGGTAAAACTACGTGTAAGTGCAGATACTCCGTGCTCGTGTCAGTGCCTCATATAATACTATGTCATATGAAATGAAATGCATGCACCATGAATGTAAAGTAACAAATCCTGAAATCCAGATATATATGTATAAGAAATCTTTAGCTATTATCATAGTAAAATGTGTATAAGAATCTGAAATCTCAACAATGAAATCTATGGAAATCCGTGTCGAGCATCGACACAACACATGTAATCTCAAGTCTCAATATCTTGGGCTCCGTCAGTCCGGATCGGCCCATATCATCAAATCTCACGACAACGGTCGGTATCCTCCGGATATCCGCTGCGCCAGACATCACCGGTAGGTAGCCTTCCCCTGCCAGGCTCATCGTCTACAACTCGATCTTCTTGCCCCGGGGTACCATACCGGGCCCACCATATACCCGAGACGGTTCATCCACTCCTCGAATCGGGTCTCGAAATCCAACAGAAAACATGAAATACTCATGGTGGACGACACATACATCACGAGAAAACCACATCTTATTTTAAAAAGAGAAGAGGAGAGAGAGAGAAGTTTTTTTTTTTAATATATTTTTGCGGTTTTCCCCAAAAATCCAGAAATCTCATAAAAATCCAAATCTCAAAATCATGAGTAACTATATGATAAGTGTCGGCATATGCCCATAATACTGCATGATAACATGAAAATATGAATGCATGGATGTCTAAGTAATAAATATCATGTCTATACTAACATCAGAGAATAATCACAATATTATATCGGTCTAGTTGTTAACTGATTCTATCCATAAAAGACAATATGATCTAAAGTGTACGTGACATAGCAATTACCGATGATGATGTGTGTGAGCCGGCAATTAAGTGTGCGTGGAATATGCGCATCATCGGTAATGGTGCTGGTGTCCTAACAGGTATGGTTTGTACTGATTATTGCAACATATGTAAGAACATGCACCATGATGATTACAGTATGAATGTAAAGATAGATGTGCATTATCCACTCCTCTGCGAAATACGAGTACAACTACCACTATGTGAGTCGAACCTAAACTAGTGTCCATCTAACATCCTAAGGAACTAAACCTAATAGACTAATCAGTAAGAAACTAGAGTCTACCTAAGGTCTGAATCAATATCTCTAATAGTCGGCGATCCCGCCTCAATAGCGTCACGTACGTAGTACGGCTTCCTCGAATCAAGAGTGCGGATCAATCATCAAATCTAAGCCTCGTACGGTAAAATCCATCGTACGGCATCCCAATATCGGGGTACTGTCAAGTATCTCCTAGGTGTCTCCTCATTCGTATAATGTCATCATCAACACATCTCATGATCAAGGTGCTAAACTGTGATCGCATACATCAATCATATATCATTGCCATCATGATAAGCATCATTAGTTTATCCTCAGAAATATCATGTCATATGTATCATATTGTGATTAAGTCATACCGATATCTTATCGTCATCAAGTCACAAGCTACAGCCCAGGTACTATTTTAGCGTCCCATGTACCTCAATATCACCACCACTCTTCATAATTTATATATTCATATTCATTATCTCTTTCTCTAATGACCCACTAACACTTTAATACGACTGTATAGTCAAGAATCACGACATCAAGCCCAGTCATACTGTTTCATCATACCTCAGATATCATATCACATCAACAAATCCCATATACGTGTTGTGTATATATATATACCTATACCTAGTTTTATATATATACACACATATACGTATACGCCATGTCAAGTTTTAGTGTGTGCGTGTGTGTTTCTATCAGAAACCTACGAACCTCTCCCAAAGTATTCATCCTCAGGTATGGTTTTCCTAAATCAGTCTAGTCCCGCCTAGGGTCATTACTAGGGTCCTGCTCAGTAAGAATCTAGGGTCACATCGGGTTTCCTAATGTCAATAAGTACTATTCCTATTCTACGTTGCGGGGGTGCTAAACGCCATCCACCCGACTTCCCCCCGTAGATATGCATCTACTCACCTGGTCCATGTCTGCCGAAGACAGTGTCGCCATCCTCCTCTTCATCGCCCGCAGTCCACTTGAAGGGTACCTAAACGCAACATATAAATAGTATCGTAAACTGAATCATATACAAAACGTCAAAACGATGCAAGCAACAAGCATAGGTTAAAACCTATGTCCCGTCCACGAAAAAGAACCAAATATCGCTCGGTATCGGCGTACAAACTCCGATGGATCAAGATAAATATCAACAAATAACACATAGTTTTAAAATTCATTACTTATATTATAAAACATGATTAAATCCATCGAAACCCTAAAATCGATCAAAAAGTCCGATTTCGAAAAACCCGAAAACGTCAAATTACCGTTTTACTTCAAAACTTACTGTTTAAATGAAACTAATGGTCATATTATTCATTAAACAACATAACTAAGTCATAAAAACCATTTTTATAATTTAATCCCATCAATTTGTATCAAACCAAAATTTCTAGTTTGCAATTTTATCAAATTTTAACACGTTCACAACAAAATTCACAATTCCGCAACTAAACTTGGTTTTGCACGAACTAAATTATTAAACTACAAATTAAAGTGTTCATAATATCATAAAAACCCCAATTGGTATTTAATCTCAATTACTTAGTCAATTTCCCCAAAACCTAGTTTGCAAATAAAAAGAAACTAGCATAATTAGCATAATTTTTAAACTAAAATTTTGCAACTAGTAACTAGATTATGTTTAACCCTCACTTAACAAGTTAATCTACACATTAACACTACAATCTAACAATAAAAACCCTAATTCTAATTTTATCTAACTTATTTACATGGTTTGCAAAAATCTAGTTTACAAAAAGATCCTAATCAAAACAATTAAATGCAATAACTGGCAAATTTGCTACTAGACTAAGTTTAACATTTTATAATAAACTAACCTACCATTTTAGATCACAGCCTAAGAACCAAAACCCTAATAATAATTTAATAACCATTTTCTAGAAATTCAAACCTTGAATCAAAACCATAATTAAGCATTTTAATTGATCGGGTTGCAACAATTAACACAAATTAACATGGATTTAGAATTTATACCATAAAATTGTGAGTTCACCCTTGCTTCATAACCTCCAAGATGGGTCTCTTGCCTTCAAAATCCAAGCTAAATAGGAGCAAAGGAAATTGGATAGGGTTTAGTGATGAATTGTGCTAATATATGTTGATTTTTGATGGATTTGGAGGGTTTTTTAAGCAAAAATTGAAATGTAAAATTGTGTAGAGGGAGAGGGACTGAATTCGGCCAGAAATGGAGGAGGAAAGTGAGGGAGTGAGGGTGTGGAAAGATGTGGAAAGTTCTACCATCATTTCTTCTTTATGTCATTTCATGTTTTATGCATTTTCTTTTTATTTTCTTCCAAAAAGACACATCTAGAACCCCTTTGAAGAATCAAAAGAGAGAGAGAGGTCCTAAGGCCGGCCACATGTTTAAGAGAGGGAGAGAGAGTGTGTGGGGTTTATGGTGAGTGAAAAAAAAGAGATAAATGATGTACCCCACTTCCGTCTACACAAATTCACCGAAAAAACCCTTTTTCTTCGATATTTTCTAACACCGGTGAACAACCCCATTTAAATTTCAAAAACCACATGATAAAATTTTGTTCAATGTATTATGATGCACAAAATTTGTTTCAACTCATTCCGGTTTGTAATTTTCCCTAATTAAATTTATTAGTGACGGCTTAAAATAATATTAAAATAATTAATTTCGGAAAAATTTTCAGAAATTTTGAAGTCTCACCAGTGGCTCAATAAACACCAAATACTAGCAATTACATAGCTAGAATATTTATATTTAATTTTAAAATAAAAATATTTGTATTTTGACTTTTTACAGAAAACCCCTTTATTTTCCCGATTTTCCGAAATTTCACCAGAACGATTTTCAAGGCGTTACAATCTTCCCCCCTTAAAAAAAATTCGGTCCCCGAATTTAAATTAAAACTCCCCCCAATTTCTAAAACATTCAGTCAAAATACTCAATTCACCGGGGCTCCGAAATCATCAATACATAACTAAAATCAAATTCGTCAAGCATAACGCAATCATCGAAGTTATGGCGAGAATAAAATATCAAAACCCATATGAAAACCATCATAATATACATCAAAACTACAACTTATTTATAGTGCGCATCATAGTAAAATCGTCACAATATCTGGATAAAGAAGCATGCAAGAATCTCTTTTTGAAAATCGCCGTGCGAGGCACATGTCACGGCATAAGTAGCGGACGTTTATTTTAAAAAAAAAACTATATATATATATATATATATATATCTTTTATTTAACATACACGTCCCGCCTGGTTACTAAATCAAATTATAGTGATTATGAAAACATACTGCTCAAACTGAAATCAATCCCAATCACATCAATAAAATATCATGTGCGTCCGGTGCGCACTGAAATCGAAACCAAATACAGATACCATGAATACACACAAAACAAAACTAAGTGCAACAGGTGTGCACCAAAAACATCTGTCAAGTGCAACGGGCGTGCACGACTCAATATCAGGTGCATCTAATCTGCACAAAACCCCGATTTAGTGCATCTGGTGTGCACAAAATCGCATCAAGTGGGCCAAGTATGCGCAAGAATCCTAATCAGGTGCACATGGTGCACGAAAACATACATCGAATATCAAAATCAAAATCACAGTACAAAAATGCATGAAAACTAGGTCGAAACATATGTCAAAAACATGTGTAACCCCTATGCACGAAATCAAATCAAAAATCTCAAAATATATAAAACCAAATCAAGTGTACTGGGTGTGTACTAAACAACATCAATACAACTGATATATGAAACACAGATAGAATAAAGGTACACACATGAAATACCAATCGTAGAACAAAGTCCTCAAAATACAAAAATCCAATCCACGAAAATATGAAATTCAAATCACTAAATCACAATTGTAAACACTATCGTCAATATGCGCCTCTTTCTTCTGATGTCGACTGCTTCGAACTCGTTCTTTCATAGGTGTGCTGACTGCGCTACCAACGGCAATACTCATGTCTAGAGTCTCCCACGTAGTCGATCTCTTCACTTGATATCCGGACTACATTAAATCTTTCGATCGATCCATCAAAATCCCATAATTCCCCGAGAGCTCAACACTCAAGTACAGTTTAAAAATATCCGGTACATACCCCCGCATCGATGATCCAGCCATAGAAGGGCAAACCCAAGTCTCACTAATAGCACAGCGGAACTGCCGTAAACCCTAAGGTTCAAGGGCGTTCTCGTGGTCTTTAAGTCGAGTTAGGGTTTCATTCTTCTAGAGGGTCCATCGAAATACCTGCATGTTCTTCCGAATACCTTAAACTTGGGAAAATGGTTTTCTGATAATCGTTCGAACCCTTTAACTTCATCCGGACGGCATGTGAATACCCTTCGTCCGCACGCTAAGCAATGCTTCAATCCTCAAGAATAACCAATACTCTAATGGTTATCGCATTCGAGCCGCAGCTTCCTCTGCCCGTGGTAACAGAAACCACCATCCGATATCGACGAAGATAGATCAAAGGAACGAATGAAATACGGTGCAAACAATATACATCCTAAGGCTCCTTAAGCAGAGTAGCGTATCGTAAGTATGCCGCGGACCATACCCACGGTACGTTACTCTACCTAAATCGCCTACTCCATCAACCAAGGGTCACCTAGACTTATACAAGGTTAAACCTAGCGCTCTGATACCAACTTTGTCACAACCCGAAAGTACGGAACGTGACCGGCACTTAGATTACGAAGCGTCTAGAGGCGCCACGTGACCTAAGTAAGCCGAAGCCCAGAAATCTAAACCATAAAATAAGAAAAAGAAGAAAAGAAAAGAAAACAAGTATAAAAACATCAGCAAATTTTACCAAAAATTTCGGCAGAGTCTCCTCTGTAAAAACTGGCCCCCAAACGGGTACAACAAGTATAATATACATAAACAATAAAAAGCATCCCCAAACGGGAGCTAGCATCAACGCCAACAGGCGGAAACAACCACAACAAGCACAATAATATACAACGCCAATAGGCGAGGCTCAAAACTCAAAAGAAAACAAAACCACCAGATCAGAATAATACATGCGCGACTCTAAGGTCGAAATAAAAGACTGGTCCTATAAACTTATCAAGTAATACAAATATGGTTGATGGAGCTTACTAGGTACAAATAAATGAATAAAAGTACAATGGTGGTTCAGATACAAATGAACCAACCTACCGTGCAAATCACCCTGAAGAAAAGATGTGCCAACAAGCTGCCACGGAAACCTGTACATCGAACCTGTAATAAAATTTGGCACAACGGGGGTGAGTTGCCAACTCGTGAGTAGAAAATATCTACGAAAAGAAATCGAATGCACGACGCTATCCTAGGTCATAATAATACACTATTATATCCCAATCAACTAGTAATAGCAGGGTAAAACTACGTGTGAGTGCAGATACTCCGTGCTCGTGTCAGTGCCTCATATAATACTATGTCATATGAAATGAAATGCATGCACCATGAATGTAAAGTAACAAATCCTGAAATCCAGATATATATGTATAAGAAATCTTTAGCTATTATCATAGTAAAATGTGTATAAGAATCTGAAATCTCAACAATGAAATCCATGGAAATCCGTGTCAAGCATCGACACAACACATGTAATCTCAAGTCTCAATATCTTGGGCTCCGTCAGTCCGGATCGGCCCATATCATCAAATCTCACGACAACGGTCGGTATCCTCCGGATATCCGCTACGCCAGACATCACCGGTAGGTAGCCTTCCCCTGCCAGGCTCATTGTCTACAACTCGATCTTCTTGCCCCGGGGTACCATACCGGGCCCACCATGTACCCGAGACGGTTCATCCACTCCTCGAATCGGGTCTCGAAATCCAACAGAAAACATGAAATACTCATGGTGGACGACACATACATCACGAGAAAACCACATCTTATTTTAAAAAGAGAAGAGGAGAGAGAGAGAAGTTTTTTTTTTTAATATATTTTTGCGGTTTTCCCCAAAAATCCAGAAATCTCATAGAAATCCAAATCTTAAAATCATGAGTAACTATATGATAAGTGTCGGCATATGCCCATAATACTGCATGATAACATGAAAATATGAATGCATGGATGTCTAAGTAATAAAAATCATGTCTATACTAACATCAGAGAATAATCACAATATTATATCGGTCTAGTTGTTAACTGATTCTATCCATAACAGACAATATGATCTAAAGTGTACGTGACATAGCAATTACCGATGATGATGTGTGTGAGCCGGCAATTAAGTGTGCGTGGAATATGCGCATCATCGGTAATGGTGCTGGTGTCCTAACAGGTATGGTTTGTACTGATTATTGCAACATATGTAAGAACATGCACCATGATGATTACAGTATGAATGTAAAGACAGATGTGCATTATCCACTCCTCTGCGAAATACGAGTACAACTACCACTATGTGAGTCGAACCTAAACTAGTGTCCATCTAACATCCTAAGGAACTAAACCTAATAGACTAATCAGTAAGAAACTAGAGTCTACCTAAGGTCTGAATCAATATCTCTAATAGTCGGCGATCCCGCCTCAATAGCGTCACGTACGTAGTACGGCTTCCTCGAATCAAGAGTGCGGATCAATCATCAAATCTAAGCCTCGTACGGTAAAATCCATCGTACGGCATCCCAATATCGGGGTACTGTCAAGTATCTCCTAGGTGTCTCCTCATTCGTATAATGTCATCATCAACACATCTCATGATCAAGGTGCTAAACTGTGATCGCATACATCAATCATATATCATTGCCATCATGATAAGCATCATTAGTTTATCCTCAGAAATATCATGTCATATGTATCATATTGTGATTAAGTCATACCGATATCTTATCGTCATCAAGTCACAAGCTACAGCCCAGGTACTATTTTAGCGTCCCATATACCTCAATATCACCACCACTCTTCATAATTTATATATTCATATTCATTATCTCTTTCTCTAATGACCCACTAACACTTTAATACGACTGTATAGTCAAGAATCACGACATCAAGCCCAGTCATACTGTTTCATCATAGCTCAGATATCATATCACATCAACAAATCCCATATACGTGTTGTGTATATATATATATACCTATACCTAGTTTTATATATATACACACATATACGTATACGCCATGTCAAGTTTTAGTGTGTGCGTATGTGTTTCTATCAGAAACCTACGAACCTCTCCCAAAGTATTCATCCTCAGGTATGGTTTCCTAAATCAGTCTAGTCCCGCCTAGGGTCATTACTAGGGTCCTGCTCAGTAAGAATCTAGGGTCACATCGGGTTTCCTAATGTCAATAAGTACTATTCCTATTCTACGTTGTGGGGGTGCTAAACGCCATCCACCCGACTTCCCCCCGTAGATATGCATCTACTCACCTGGTCCATGTCTGCCGAAGACGGTGTCGCCATCCTCCTCTTCATCGCCCGCAGTCCACTTGAAGGGTACCTAAACGCAACATATAAATAGTATCGTAAACTGAATCATATACAAAACGTCAAAACGATGCAAGCAACAAGCATAGGTTAAAACCTATGTCCCGTCCACGAAAAAGAACCAAATATCGCTCGGTATCGACGTACAAACTCCGATGGATCGAGATAAACATCAACAAATAACACATAGTTTTAAAACTCATTACTTATATTATAAAACATGATTAAATCCATCGAAACCCTAAAATCGATCAAACAGTCCGATTTCGAAAAACCCGAAAACGTCAAATTACCGTTTTACTTCAAAACTTACTGTTTAAATGAAACTAATGGTCATATTATTCATTAAACAACATAACTAAGTCATAAAAACCATTTTTATAATTTAATCCCATCAATTTGTATCAAACCAAAATTTCTAGTTTGCAATTTTATCAAATTTTAACACGTTCACAACAAAATTCACAATTCCGCAACTAAACTTGGTTTTGCACGAACTAAATTATTAAACTACAAATTAAAGTGTTCATAATATCATAAAAACCCCAATTGGTATTTAATCTCAATTACTTAGTCAATTTCCCCAAAACCTAGTTTGCAAATAAAAAGAAACTAGCATAATTAGCATAATTTTTAAACTAAAATTTTGCAACTAGTAACTAGATTATGTTTAACCCTCACTTAACAAGTTAATCTACACATTAACACTACAATCTAACAATAAAAACCCTAATTCTAATTTTATCTAACTTATTTACATGGTTTGCAAAAATCTAGTTTACAAAAAGATCCTAATCAAAACAATTAAATGCAATAACTGGCAAATTTGCTACTAGACTAAGTTTAACATTTTCTAATAAACTAACCTACCATTTTAGATCACAGCCTAAGAACCAAAACCCTAATAATAATTTAATAACCATTTTCTAGAAATTCAAACCTTGAATCAAAACCATAATTAAGCATTTTAATTGATCGGGTTGCAACAATTAACACAAATTAACATGGATTTAGAATTTATACCATAAAATTGTGAGTTCACCCTTGCTTCATAACCTCCAAGATGGGTCTCTTGCCTTCAAAATCCAAGCTAAATAGGAGCAAAGGAAATTGGATAGGGTTTAGTGATGAATTGTGCTAATATATGTTGATTTTTGATGGATTTGGAGGGTTTTTTAAGCAAAAATTGAAATGTAAAATTGTGTAGAGGGAGAGGGACTGAATTCGGCCAGAAATGGAGGAGGAAAGTGAGGGAGTGAGGGTGTGGAAAGATGTGGAAAGTTCTACCATCATTTCTTTTTTATGTCATTTCATGTTTTATGCATTTTCTTTTTATTTTCTTCCAAAAAGACACATCTAGAACCCCTTTGAAGAATCAAAAGAGAGAGAGAGAGGTCCTAAGGCCGGCCACATGTTTAAGAGAGGGAGAGAGAGTGTGTGGGGTTTATGGTGAGTGAAAAAAAAGAGATAAATGATGTACCCCACTTCCGTCTACACTAATTCACCGAAAAAACCCTTTTTCTTCGATATTTTCTAACACCGGTAAACAACCCCATTTAAATTTCAAAAACCACATGATAAAATTTTGTTCAATGTATTATGATGCACAAAATTTGTTTCAACTCATTCCGGTTTGTAATTTTCCCTAATTAAATTTATTAGTGACGGCTTAAAATAATATTAAAATAATTAATTTCGGAAAAATTTTCAGAAATTTTGAAGTCTCACCAGTGGCTCAATAAACACCAAATACTAGCAAGTACATAGCTAGAATATTTATATTTAATTTTAAAATAAAAATATTTGTATTTTGACTTTTTACAGAAAACCCCTTTATTTTCCCGATTTTCCGAAATTTCACCAGAACGATTTTCAAGGCGTTACACGCATACTCACAGCCCGTGTGATACCGAACACCCAACTTCTCTACTAATCAGTTTCGCAAAACTCGTTTGCGAAAAAGATTGCGTTCGAGAAATAGCTTCAGTGAGTGGATCCGCTCCAATATTTCTTTCTGTATCTCTCTTAATCTCAACTTCGCGGAGAAAACTATCTCCCGAAATGACCAATACCTGTCTTAGAATTTGTCTGGATATCTGATGGGACCCAGTTCACAAATGAACTCTAATTCTAGCAAACTTCCTAGACGGTATCATCCACTGAATTTAATCAGTAACATGTGCCATGCCTACCTCAGTATCCGCTTGGACCACCTGTCCAACATACTGTCCCTCAGAAAAGGGAAAACATAACTTTGACAGTCACTCTGTCATCCAGGTCACCTTGGAAGCCTGAAATAATAACCGTCTCCCGAAAGAGGCTGCCGTAATCATTTCCCAAGAACATTCACTTAATGTTCAATAACTGCTTCCCAATATTTCTCCAGGATTGGATTAATATATCTGCTTATTGTATCCAGTGCAAAAGCAATATCTGGTGTGGTACTTGACATTTCATGATTAACTCAATTGCCTACGCAAATGATATGTTAATCATATAGAACCCTCTCCCCTTTAGTCTGTAAGACACCTTTAGAGAGGTTGACTCCATCACCTACAGATAGACCACCATACCAGGAGTCGTCCATTTAATGTCAATATACCCGGATTAGGATACTTCCCAAATCTAGATCCAAAACCATAGATCTAGTAACCAGAAAACTTGATATTATATCCATATCCTGTGTGGAGAAACAACTTTGTGACAACCAAAGTACAACCGATCGTAGTATAGGAATATCTCTTCCTATTAAGTGCATGTCATCCTGAATCCTCGGACATCACACCCTACTACCTTCTTACCAGATCCATCTCCTATTCTGATGAAGTCAAAACCTATGACTGTCGCATAAAAAATAGATGATCTATTTCCGCTATACCTGCTTTAGTCTGTAAATAGACATAAGCTACTTGCCTACCATGCTTCCGCTGTTCCCACTGACTACAACAACCCTCTGACAGAGTCATATATACGTGCACTTCTAAAGCTAGTTTAGAATGACGCTATACTCATCCTCCTGCCGGGCCTTATAGTCTAGAACAACAGCTATGACAAGTCTGGGTAAACAAGAACCTCCCTGTCACTATCTCTGAGAAGACCGAAGTACCTCTCGGGTGCCTGAGGTTACCCACCAAATCTGCGGAGTGGCTAATGGAACATCAAATCTAATTGAATTCTTGGGTTCTATTAAATTTTTAGTAATCGTTTGTGGTTCTGAAATAACTTCCAGTTCTACCATACTCCCACTTTTGTTTTCTGAAAAAATCCATTTTATTAAAACTGTGGCGAGTCAAGAACAATATAAATATTGATCTTCCTGATGGTAGAAAGTTAACCCTCGTCAAAGCCCGGGATAACCCACAAACAGCCATTACTGAAACGTGCCTGAGTTCATCCGGATTCTGGTTTTAAGCATCAGTCGGACAGCTCTCTATACCTTAACATCGTTAAGATATAAATTGATTCTATATATATCTAATGTAGAAACAAAAACACTAATCTAATTTGAACCAGATTCAAAATCATGCAACTGTCTCCAGTGCATATCAACCAAATGGAAAGAGGACAATCAACATTACTCATTTAGGAGTGCATCCATATATGAGTAACCTGAAAGAGAAGCAAGTTCTCAAAACTATCACTATCAACGGAATACCAAACACAAGTATCTACATCTTCGAATACTTCGAAGAATCCCGATACTTCTAATAAATAGTTCTCTATTTTATTCTTATGCCTATAACTTCTCAAAATCTGATCCTTGCATTTCAATGAAATACATGTCTAGAATTAGAGAAGTTATGAGTAAACAGAATACAGTGCGAGTACCAACCCCATTTTCCTAATGGACACTGGACAACATACAATATTTTGTATAAGTCCCCTGAGTTCAATAACTCAAACTCCGTGCGTCGTAGGTTGAAAAACTGTACTATGGTTAAGAAGAATTACACCGCTGTTGAATGCACCTTACCTAATCACCAGCTGATATAGGTAAATGTCACAGACATAATATCAAAAAGTTATATCTCACTTTATGAAATAAATGTACAGATATATCAGTTTGAAATTGGTGCATAACAACGGATATTCAAAACCAAATATTTGCCATCCGGCAAAAACCAGATGATTTCCTCAAATATCACCAATTACAACGAATTCCGATATAATGAGGATCTAATCACCCAATTCCCAATATCTTACTCCCACTCACCATCCGTAATAACATACAGATGTGAGAAACTGATCTGGTAAATACATACCCTGGAGTTAGATTCTTATTGGGAAAACAGTTTTCAATTAATATCGCATAGTAAAACTGAAATATGAAAATGTTTCAAAAGGGGTTAACTGGTATTCCTAGTAACGTCTCTTCCGCTCTCCTGATTCACGACAGTAACCATATACTTACCCGCCCTCACTCCAATCCCTTTATTATGTCTTTACTTATTACCTTCTGTACACCTTCTTTAGGTTAATTGGTTTTCTTCTTTCCCTACCCTTCGGCACCAGCCTAAGGTTTGGAAGAAGACTATCCAATAAGCGTAATAGGTGTACTCTCCTAATCCTAGGAGCCCTCGCAACCTGAGAGAAGGTAAAGAGAAATGACATCTGAATAATCTTATTCTATCTCTCCAGAACCAGAATCCATTCTCGAAAAAGTTCCTTTGAGTTCGTATATAACCATACGATGGATTTATCCAATAGAAGTGGATATCCGTAGTGATACGGAGTGTCCTAGAGAAAAGCAAAGTGGATGTAGGAGTGGAAGGGGTATACCTGGTTTCGTCGTGAAAGATGGTGATCGCATTTCCTTTTGCCATTATTCTAATCCCTTTATATGTCTTTACTTATTACCTTCTGTACACTACAGTTAAGCTTGTTGGTTTTCTTCCTTCCCTACCGTTCGACACCTGCCTATGGTCTGGAGGAAGAATATCCAATAAGCTTAATAGGTGTACCCTTTCCTAATCGTAGGAGCCCTCACAACCTGAGAGAAGGTAAAGAGAAAAGACAACCGAATAATCCAATTCAATCTCTCCAGAACCGGAATCCATCATCGAAAAAGTTCCTTCGAGTTCGTATATAACCATACGACGGATTTATCCAATGGAAGTGGATGTTCGTAATAATACGGGGTGTTCTAGAGAAATGCAAAAAGTGATATAGGAATAGCAATGATGTATGCGACACCGTGACATTCCAAAAGCCAAAGTGTTTTAAGAAGGTTTGGTCAACTTGGTTTCATGAGTTTTAGTCAAAGGTCGGGTCATAGTCGCAGCCACAGAGAGAGAGAGAAGAAACACTCAGCGTGCACTCTAACCTAGATCAGAATGGTTAATCTATTTATCTAATCAGGATGGCTCCCACTGTTTCCTCGAATTCTCCTCCAAACCCAAAAGGAGAATTAGTCGGAATTACCCAAGGAGTAGTCCTACTCATCAGTGGGAATCGGGATCCGACCATCATCGCATGATGACTTGATGGAAGCCACTCAAGTCACCACACTCCAGAAGGTATGCGCAAGCCTGGCAAGTTTCCTGTTTGTTTGAAACTCCCGATATGATTTTTACCCCTAACGACTTCATGACCTTGATAGAGACCAACGTGCCATAAGTCGCTAGTCAAGTTCAACCCGTCATTATCCAAGATTGATCTAAACCCACCCGCACAAGCCCTTGATAGAGACCAACGTGACTATGCGGCTGTCCTAGATAATCGCATATCCATGCTACAGACATGTATCACGCAGCTACCGTACACTATGCCTTGATAGAGACCAACGTACATAACACGAATACTACGAGACACCTATCTGAAATGACGGAGGGCTACGGCTGGTTTTTGGCGAAAAACCTTTAACGTAATGAACTTGATCTCGTTGAAGGAATCCAAGCGGTTTTATAAATATATAGGGGCGAAAACTTTTGCTAAAGAGGTCACTCCTGGTGAAGGGATCTCGGCTCATTCCCCGTCGAATGGGGTGCATGATATCCCAAATGAATACCACGATGGAAAGCAAAAGGAAACGACTATAGTAAAGTTATTACGTTGACGCAAACTTTTACCCAAGGGGTCACTCCCGATGAAAGGATCTCGGCCCTTGCTTTGTCGAATGAGGTGCAGGATATTCCAAATGAATACCACGATGCAAAGCAAAAGAGAACGTCTGTAATGTCAGTTTTTGAA
Organism: Agapanthus africanus; assembly: GCA_030015575.1. Classification (NCBI taxonomy): domain Eukaryota; kingdom Viridiplantae; phylum Streptophyta; class Magnoliopsida; order Asparagales; family Amaryllidaceae; genus Agapanthus; species Agapanthus africanus. The sequence continues at coordinate 471,956,992 of CM057349.1, forward strand.
AACTTGGTTCCAACATCATATATAGGTTTGTTTTATCCTTGCATTGATAAGAATCAATGTAGCCCCATCAATTAATCACACCAGAAAAGAACGAAAATAAAATGTACGTATATGCCATCCGCATTCGCCACTGGGTCCCGTCATCATCCGTTAGGTTACTTAACTAACGACAGAGCGGGGACTGGGCTAGCGTGGGTGCAAAACATATACAACATCTACTAGTATATATAAATATATATATAACATCGTCCCAGGCATGATATAAAGCAACATCACAGAAACATCACAGAAGCAACACAGAATGATGGATAATCTGGAGCCCCGAGTTTCACTTGAGCCGCAAGTGAGACCCGACGTTCCCTGTCGTGTGGATAGCCAGTGCAATGAAAACCTAGACCCCCTACGAGTGCGGCGAATAGCCCGCCAATTATAGAGTAAGGTCCCCTCTATCTCAACGCCTTGAGATGCGGACCCGTTGCCCTCTAGAATCCGGCTATTCGTGCACCCCACCGCGGGGTAATCCTAGTACAGAAAAGAAAATAATATACAGGGTGACATCGACCTCAGTCCGGTCGTGCCCCAAAAGAATAATATACAAACTGGCAGTGACGGCAGTCCACATGTCGGACGCTCGTCCCGCAATATCAAATGTACAAATGAAATTAAACTGTACTATCATTGCACCATTGCTATCCACCACGACGATCCAACCAACATCACAGCACATCACAGAACATCAACGTGAATGTCACGTTCGCAAACCCGTCGAAAAGACATATAACAATTAAACGAGTATACCGATCAAATGACATTCACGGTCGCAGATAGAAATGTATGTACTGTTAAACGCACACTTAAAATATCGATCGACTAAATTTCAAATTGGCCCCAATAGCAAAACAACACTTTACTGAAACCTGGGCCAAAACAGAATATCACAAAAATCACAATTCCAAGAAATAGAGCTACAGAAAAAATTTCGACGCCCGTTGCCACTATTTCGCCACAGAACCGCCGCCAATGGGGACTTATTGCGGCGGATCCGTGGCTCTTTAGTGGAATGATGAGCCCAAATTTTTTGTGTCCCTATAAAACCGCCTGCAAGGATTTTTAAGATGCCTGAAATAATTTTTTGACCACATTTGAAAATCGACAGCAAACTGATATTTGGAATCGTGTTTTCGGTAAAATTCGTCGATCGATCTTTTAAGCACATCTAAACAAGCTAGTAAGGGGTTTAAAGGATGGCTCTGATACCATGTTGAGTCCCGGCAGCGCCCCGGCCGTCGAAATGCGGCCAACATGCGGAACAAAATTTTTCTAAACCGGCGCTACCGTTACCCGATTTCTGGATCGACTTTAAACCCTATACTAGCGAGCTAACTAAGAGTTAGAAAGGTTATACCGAGATGATCCGAGTCCTTCGGTCTTCATTCCAAACTCCTAGTGATCCTTTGATGATATTTGGTTGCCGGTCTTCCTCCATCTCCGATGATCCACCCGAGGGAAACGGCGTAAGCTCCAGCCTCGACAAATGAGGCAACCGACGCTCCAAAGTTGCTAGCGATGGAGAGTGGGGGTGTAGTAGCGTGTCACTATATTTTTCTCTCTACCTCAAATCTCAAATAAGCAATGCAAGAAGAAGATGAAGGAGGTGATGAAACTTGGCATGAACTTTGAATGGCCAACTCCTTTTTTTTTTTGTGAGCATGAGAGAGTGAGGGAGTGATGTGTTAATTTCATAAGCCCAAAAGAAATGAACCCCATCCAAATATGTGGCCGGCCCCCCTCCCTCTCTCCTCCACAAAAAAAAAACATTTCCCATTTTTTAATTAAAACAATAAACAAATGCAACCATACCTTAAAACAATGTTCATGCCATGCTTTGACTCACCTTTTCCACCTCATTTCTTAATTGAATTTCTAAAAGAAAATCAATAAAAAAGGTGGTATCTTCTAGAAGCTATTCCGTAAAACAATAAAATACGGAATACTTCCCGGTATATGTACCGAAATACATATACGCGTATTGTCACGCCCCGCTTCCCAGAGTACGCTAGATTGGGCACGTGACATAGCCAACCATGCTACCTGTGGGTAGGAAGTATCCATCCACAGTCACATTACGGCTGTAGAGATATCAAGAACAAGATAAAACTATCTAAAACATGTCCATAATCCAGAATAACAGGAGTCAATAATAAATAAATGCGGAAGCAAATGATCCAATACAAATAACTGAAAAGTGTGTCCCATAATGCGGGCTCACATCAGGAAATAAATGCAGGAAATAAAACTAACTACTACTGAACTCACAGCTCAGCCTGCTGGCTGAAGTACTCCTGCTCGGACTGCAACAGCGGTACAGAATCTGGGCCATGCAAAACCCAGACGTCAGCACGTCATGTCAACAAGTAATATAATATGAACAGTGTAATAGGCAATGCAGAACTAAACATGAATAAAGCAATAATGTGAAACAAGCGGTGCAGGGTAATGTGCAGTGGATAACTAAACTGTTCTATCGGGTTTCCTAGTCTAAAGTCTTTGAAATCAATTAGAATAATACTCCATGTAACTCAAAGGATATGTCCCGTTACCCCCCGGGACCATGGATCAGGAAGAAGGGAACCAATAGTGGTTCTGTCCCGTTGCCCCCCGGGACCACGGATCAGGAAGATGTAAGAGTCACGAATGGCTCTGTCCCGTTACCCCCCGGGACCACGGATCAAGTAATACCCTTTTAAGTTACACTTTAGTTTACACTTTTGATTTCCCCATACCCCCAAGTTATATGTGTCAGGTCAGGTATTCAGTAGTCAAGAGCTAATGCCAACACGAGATCAGGTAACAGTAGGTTTGTCTGGATAGACAACAGGAATGGTCCATGAGGACAACATGTCAGGTTTGTTGGCATTAGGCACGAGATCAGGTAACAGGTCAGGTCAACAGTAAACAGTGCCATGTCAGGTGTAACAATATATATCATGGGTAACAAGTCAAGTCAAGATGTAACGATGTCGTGGGTGTGCTCACAACAGATTTGTAATCGAACAGGGGATTAACAGCAGGAAATAAGCAGTAAAATAAGCAGTTCATTCAGTCACCATAGTGCATTAATATAGTGCAACTGTTTTTTTTTATTAACAGGTTTTGAGCACCCTTAGCGGTGCAACAGTTTAAAGGATGATGCAATACTGTTATATCAAGTCTTTGAATACAAACATCCGAATGTAATAGAACTACATAGGAAGGTGCTATAATCTATTAACGGTAAAATGTGATTAACAGGTAAACTTGGTTCGTAGGTTAATAGTAGCAAATTGTAATTTCCATGTTAACTGAAAAAATGTTATATGTCATATTGCAACCCAATGAGGAAACAACCATACCGAGTTAAGTTTTGCAGGTTTAATGAGTCAAAACATATATAATTGTATAGTATAGCATGTAGCAAGTGATACTTGCCTCGACGGGTCGTGAACCGGGAAAAACGGACGTAACGTCGGCGGGGAAACACGCGACGGACGCACGGTTCACGGATTGAACCCAAACAACGAACAATGGGACCACGCGGATCGGGGGTACCTTGCTGGAACGTCGGATCAAGTTGTCGGTACGGCCGGATTCCGGCGAGATGCAAAAACAGCGACAACAAATTTAGAAATTCAATGCGCAGCCAATGATAAACCAGAGGGGGAAAAAGGAAGGAGGAAGATGAAGGAAAGCTTACTGGGATTGCAGAGGTTGCGACAGCGATGGGGTCGACGGCGATGGGGCGCCGGCGAGGATGCTGCAGGCGGTAGGCTAGGGTTGCGGGTATGTAACAGGGAAGGAGAGTGGGGGTAGAGAGGAGGTGGTCGGGGCTGGTGCGCAGGTGAAGAGGAGGTGGTCGGCGGTGGCGCAGGTGACGACGGCGAGGGTCGCCGACGGTGGTTTCCGGCCAAACAGAGAAGGCACGGGTTGGCCGGAGGTCTCTGTTGTGGAGCCGAGCACACGGGAAGACGGAGGGGACGTCGAGGTTGGAAAGAGGAGGCGGAGGCGAGGGTGACGGTGGTGCCGGCAACGAGGTTGCGGCGGCGACGGGTGAGTAGGGATGGGTGCAGTTGGCCGCGGCTATGGCGTAGGGTGCACGGGAACGTGGGGAGAGGAGGAAGGATGAGACGAGGTTGAGGAGGCAAGGGTCCCGGCGGTGCTAGCGCCGGCGTTGGGGCTGCGGCGGCGACGGCACGGTGGCTAGGGCTAGGTCTGGTTGGGTTCGCGATGGGTTCTGTTTCCTCGTGAAGGAAAAAAAGATTGCAGGGTAGTATAAATATAGGGAAGAGAGAGAGGGAGGTAAAGAAGTTAGAGAGAGAGAGATAGGAGGGACCCACGGGGAAAGAAGAGCCTTGATTGGCCAGGGGAGAGAGATTCGTGAGTTAAGAATAATTAAAAGATTTTTAAAAGCTAAAATTAACAGTAAGATTACGAAGATATATATAGTTTAGATTATTTTATTAATTTAGGATTTTGGCGCTAAATGAAACATTTCCAAATCGCGCCCGGGTTGGGTCCAAAAATTCGAAATTCAAATAATAGGATTTTAAGCGGGTTCCAAATTTTAAAATGAAATGTTTTATGATTAAAAAGTATACCCCCAAGTCGGACACCTGTACGCGCACGTAGTCGTCCAAACTCGCCCGTTTTACCGAACGGGACGAGAACTCGACGCACGGATGCTACCACGCGGCTAGGGGTGACGAGTAGGCCAAGATAGATATTTTTAATTTTGTTTTAGGTACTAAAATTTGTTATATGCAGAAATGACTTAGCCAGTTAAAATTTTACAGTAAGCAACAAACAAGCAAGTTAAATGAAATGAGTAATATCTAACGCTCAACCAATAACAGAATAATAGTAGTATTGGGCTCGGGTGTTACATTATACCCAACTACAAAAGAATTTCGTCCTCGAAATTCCAAGAATACAAGATAGAAAGCTACAGGAAAAGGTGAGGAAACTTCTGTCGGATCTTGTCTTCTGGCTCCCACGTGGATTCTCCATGCGATCGATTACCCCAAGAAACTAGCACAAGGGGGATAACCTTGTTCTTAAGAACCTTTTCCCTTCGATCCATGATTTCAACCGGTCGCTCCTCAAAAGTTAGGTCCTCCCGTACAGTTAACTCCGAATGATCCAAGACGTGTGTTTCATCTCGAACATACCTTCGTAGTTGAGATACGTGAAACACATCGTGCACACCTTCCAAGGACTGCGGTAACGCCAAACGGTACGCTACCTCTCCAACACGCTCCAATATCTCGAAGGGTCCAACGAATCGAGGACTAAGCTTCCCTCGACTCCCAAAACGGATCACCCCTCTAGTCGGTGATATCTTCAAGAATACCAAATCACCCACGGCGAACTCTAGAGGTCTTCTTGACGTGTCAGCCCAACTTTTCTGTCTGTCTTGGGCTGCCTTCATATGCTTCCTGATTGTATTCACCTTCTCAACTGTCTGTACCACCAAATCTGGTCCCAATAATCTTCGCTCACCAACATCATCCCAACAAACAGGTGAACGGCACTTACGACCATACAAAGCCTCAACGGAGCCATCTGGATAGTTGCTTGGAAGCTATTGTTGTAAGAAAACTCCACCAAGTGTAGATGATCCTCCCATGAACCCTTGAAGTCCAACATGCACGCTCTCAACATGTCTTCAAGAGTTTGGATCGTTCTCTCCGACTGACCATCAGTTTGAGGATGATAAGCTGTGCTAAACTTCAATCGAGTCCCCAAACTTTCCTGTAAACTCCTCCAGAAGTGTGATAAGAACCGAGTGTCCCGATCGGACACGATGCTCACCGGTACGCCATGCAATCTTACAATCTCCTGCATGTACCATTCTGCCAAAGTCTCCGTTGATTGACCAACCCTGAAAGGAATAAAGTGAGCTGCCTTGGTCAACCGATCGACAATCACCCATACCGCATTGTTGCCCTTTGGACTCCGCGGTAAAGCCGTCACGAAATCCATGGTTATATGTTCCCACTTCCACTGAGGAATCGGAAGTGGTTGCAACAAACCAGCAACCCTTTGGTGTTCAGCCTTGACTTGCTGACATACCAAGCACTTAGCTACGAAGCGAGCAATATCCCGTTTCATGCCTTCCCACTAGAAATGCTGTCGAATATCACGGTACATCTTTGTGCCTCCTGGATGTACAGAGTAAGCTGAACTGTGTGCCTCCTTCATAAGCTCTTCACGAACATCTCCCTTTGGCACACACAGACGGCTACCATACCTCAACGAACCATCTTCGTGGACCAGTAAATCTCTTCGTAGTCCAGCCTCAACCTGATCTCGAAACTTCTGCAGTCTAGGATCCTGCGATTGTGCCGCTTTAATCTTCTCAACCTAGGACGACTGTACTTGCAACTGCATCAACTGTCCCGTAGAATGTGGTAGCACAACCTCCAAGTCGAATCTTCGAACTCTGCAATGATCTCCCTCTGCGTAGTTAACACCTGAATTGCTGGTAACCGACTACGCGCATCCGGCACGACGTTAACCTTTCCCGGATGGTACTTAAGATCAAGGTCGTAGTCGGCCATCAGCTCCAACCATCTACGCTGCCTCATGTTCAACTCCTTTTGAGTGAAACACATACTTCAAACTCTTGTGATCTGTAAAGACTTCGACTCTCTCACCCAAAAGGTAGTGTCTCCAAATCTTCGAAGCGAAGATTACAGCCGCAAGCTCCAAGTCATGAGTTGGATAATTCTTCTCATGGGTCTTCAGTTGTCTTGATGCGTATGCTACGACCTTCCCATGCTGCATCAAAACACATCCCAATCCTTTCCCAGATGCGTCGCTATGAATCACCAGCCCTCCGGAATTATCTGGTACGGTCAGGATAGGGGCGGTTATCAACTTCTGCTTCAACGTCTCGAAAGCCAACGCACATTTATCCGTCCATACAAAAGGTACTTCCTTGCGCGTAAGCTTGGTCAACGGTTCTGCCAAACGAGCGAAGTTCTCCACAAATCTCCTGTAGTATCCGGCTAATCCAAGGAAACTTCTTATCTCAGCTACATTCCTTGGAATAGGCCAATCTCGAACTGCTGCAATCTTTTCGGGATCGACGGCGATTCCATCGCCCGACACAACATGCTCCAGAAACTTCACTTCTTCCAGCCAAAATTCGCACTTACTCATCTTCGCATACAATTTCTCTTATCTCAATGTCTGCAGCGCGATCTTCAAATGCTCAACATGCTCCTCAAAACTCTTCGAGTAAACCAGAATATCATCAATGAATACCACAATAAACTGGTCCAAGAACGGTGAAAAGATTCGGTTCATCAAATCCATGAATATTGCCGGCGCATTCGTTACTCCGAAGGGCATCACTAGATACTCGTAATGTCCATACCGAGTTCGAAACGCCGTCTTGCAAATATCTTCTGCTTTCACTCGGACCTGATGATATCCGGATCGCAAATCCAGTTTCGAGAATACCCTCGCGCCACTAAGCTGCCCAAAAAGTTCTCCAATGCGAGGGATCGGGTACTTGTTCTTAATAGTCACCCGGTTTAATTCTCGATAGTCGATGCACATCCTTCTCGTGCCATCCTTCTTCTTTACTAGAAGGACTGGAGCTCCCCAAGGCGAGTTGCTGCTTCGAATCCAACCCTTCTCAAGCAATTCAGCAACCTGTTTCTTAACTTCTTCCAATTCCACTGGTGCCATTGGATAATACGCTTTAGATACTGGCGCTGCACCAGGGATGGGGTCAATCGCGAACTCCACGTCTCGTTTCGGCGGTAAGCCCGATATATCTTCAAATACGTCCATAAAATCGTGAACAACCGCCGGCTCTTCACTACCATCAACTTCCATAGCTGCAAGAACATTGTTTGTCGGCCTAGCCCTAAACTCGACTGGCCCGACAGAACTGCTTCCTTACCGCAACTGTTGTCTGCTGTGAACTCCCATTTTTTTTCCGATATGCTCTGCTGTTCTCGAGCTGCCGTAAGAACTTGTGAGAAAGTGGTTAAACCCAGGGAGACGGTCTGCCTTTGGATGTCCACATTCAAACTGCGCATGAACCTTCGTGCCCTGTCTGCCTCGTTGGCGACTAAAGGTTCAGTGAAACGGCTGAGTCTCTTCCACTCTGCTGCATGCACGTCCACGGTTGCTCCATTCTACCTCAGCCCAATAAATTTCTCTTCCATTTCCTCCCGTGCAGTCCGCGGGAAGAGCTTCTTCAGGAAACTCTTAGAAAAATCCGCCCACTTGATTGGCTTGGGCAAGCGGGTCTCTTCCACAAGCCACCACTCTCGGGCGTAGTCCACTAACTGAATGCGTACCACGTCAACTCTTTTGTCCTCTGGAATCTGTGCCGCAATCAGTAAATTCTCCGTGTCGACTAGCCACTGCTCGGCTGGCAACGGTTCCTCCAAACTAGTGAATATAGACGGACCCAAATGTCTGAAATCTGCCACGGTCCTACTCGGTCAACTGGTTTAGCTCCAACGTTGTTTACAGACTGCTGAACGATCTGCAAACCTTCCTGAAACAAATCTGCTTGCTGCTGGATCAGCTCGGTCTGTCTCTTTTGATTCTCCAGCATTCCCCTTATCACTCCAAGCATGGCGCTTCGTCCACACGCCTCTGGTACGTCTTCAAATTCTTATCTGCCATATTCCTGAACTCAAAACACCCAACATTAGCATGATGATAGATTCTGAATATAGATCAAGGCTAGAACTTCAAGATACTTAAATAGAGTACCACATTGTAACTATGCCGCGGTATCATAGCCACAATTACTTAACTCCACCCAAGTCGCCTAAGTCCTAGGGATAACAAGGAATCGGGTTTTCGAATCGATATGCAAAGGAAGTTTGAACATCGTAAAAGATATAATCAGGAAGAATGTGATTCAAGAATGGTAAAACGGTCAAGGTGGCAGGACATGTTTCCTAAACACGGGCATTCTGATTCGTGTATTGGGTACAATACCCAACTACAAAAGAATCAACCCAACTAACCTATGGCTCTGATACCAAAAGAACCATGTCACGCCCCGCTTCCCAGAGTACGCTAGATTGGGCACGTGACATAGCCAACCATGCTACCTGTGGGTAGGAAGTATCCATCCACAGTCACATTACGGCTGTAGAGATATCAAGAACAAGATAAAAACTATCTAAAACATGTCCATAATCCAGAATAACAGGAGTCAATAATAAATAAATGCGGAAGCAAATGATCCAATACAAATAACTGAAAAGTGTGTCCCATAATGCGGGCTCACATCAGGAAATAAATGCAGGAAATAAAACTAACTACTACTGAACTCACAGCTCAGCCTGCTGGCTGAAGTACTCCTGCTCGGACTGCAACAGCGGTACAGAATCTGGGCCATGCAAAACCCAGACGTCAGCACGTCATGTCAACAAGTAATATAATATGAACAGTGTAATAGGCAATGCAGAACTAAACATGAATAAAGCAATAATGTGAAACAAGCGGTGCAGGGTAATGTGCAGTGGATAACTAAACTGTTCTATCGGGTTTCCTAGTCTAAAGTCTTTGAAATCAATTAGAGTAATCCTCCATGTAACTCAAAGGATATGTCCCGTTACCCCCCGGGACCACGGATCAGGAAGAAGGGAACCAATAGTGGTTCTGTCCCGTTGCCCCCCGGGACCACGGATCAGGAAGATGTAAGAGTCACGAATGGCTCTGTCCCGTTACCCCCCGGGACCACGGATCAAGTAATACCCTTTTAAGTTACACTTTAGTTTACACTTTTGATTTCCCCATACCCCCAAGTTATATGTGTCAGGTCAGGTATTCAGTAGTCAAGAGCTAATGCCAACACGAGATCAGGTAACAGTAGGTTTGTCTGGATAGACAACAGGAATGGTCCATGAGGACAACATGTCAGGTTTGTTGGCATTAGGCACGAGATCAGGTAACAGGTCAAGTCAACAGTAAACAGTGCCATGTTAGGTGAAACAATATATATCATGGGTAACAAGTCAAGTCAAGATGTAACGATGTCGTGGGTGTGCTCACAACAGATTTGTAATCGAACAGGGGATTAACAGCAGGAAATGAGCAGTAAAATAAGCAGTTCATTCAGTCACCATAGTGCATTAATATAGTGCAACTGTTTTGTTTTATTAACAGGTTTTGAGCACCCTTAGCGGTGCAACAGTTTAAAGGATGATGCAATACTGTTATATCAAGTCTTTGAATACAAACATCCGAATGTAATAGAACTACATAGGAAGGTGCTATAATCTATTAACGGTAAAATGTGATTAACAGGTAAACTTGGTTCGTAGGTTAATAGTAGCAAATTGTAATTTCCATGTTAACTGAAAAAATGTTATATGTCATATTGCAACCCAATGAGGAAACAACCATACCGAGTTAAGTTTTGCAGGTTTAATGAGTCAAAACATATATAATTGTATAGTATAGCATGTAGCAAGTGATACTTGCCTCGACGGGTCGCGAACCGGGAAAAACGGACGTAACGTCGGCGGGGAAACACGCGACGGACGCACGGTTCACGGATTGAACCCAAACAACGAACAATGGGACCACGCGGATCGGGGTACCTTGCTGGAACGTCGGATCAAGTCGTCGGTACGGCCGGATTCCGGCGAGATGCAAAAACAGCGACAACAAATTTAGAAATTCAATGCGCAGCCAATGATAAACCAGAGGGGGAAAAAGGAAGGAGGAAGATGAAGGAAAGCTTACTGGGATTGCAGAGGTTGCGACAACGATGGGGTCGACGGCGATGGGGCGCCGGCGAGGATGCTGCAGGCGGTAGGCTAGGGTTGCGGGTATGTAACAGGGAAGGAGAGTGGGGGTAGAGAGGAGGTGGTCGGGGCTGGTGCGCAGATGAAGAGGAGGTGGTCGGCGGTGGCGCAGGTGACGACGGCGAGGGTCGCCGACGGTGGTTTCCGGCCAAACAGAGAAGGCACGGGTTGGCCGGAGGTCTCTGTTGTGGCGCCGAGCACACGGGGAGACGGAGGGGACGTCGAGGTTGGAAAGAGGAGGCGGAGGCGAGGGTGACGGTGGTGCCGACGACGAGGTTGCGGCGGCGACGGATGAGCAGGGATGGGTGCAGTTGGCCGCGGCTATGGCGTAGGGTGCACGGGAACGTGGGGAGAGGAGGAAGGATGAGACGAGGTTGAGGAGGCAAGGGTCCCGGCGGTGCTAGCACCGGCGTTGGGGCTGCGGCGGTGACGGCACGGTGGCTAGGGCTAGGTTGAGTTGGGTTCGCAATGGGTTCTGTTTCCTCGTGAAGGAAAAAAAGATTGCAGGGTAGTATAAATATAGGGAAGAGAGAGAGGGAGGTAATGAAGTTAGAGAGAGAGAGAGATAGGAGGGACCCACGGGGAAAGAAGAGCCTTGATTGGCCAGGGGAGAGAGATTCGTGAGTTAAGAATAATTAAAAGATTTTTAAAAGCTAAAATTAACAGTAAGATTACGAAGATATATATAGTTTAGATTATTTTATTAATTTGGAATTTTGGCGCTAAATGAAACATTTCCAAATCGCGCCCGGGTTGGGTCCAAAAATTCGAAATTCAAATAATAGGATTTTAAGCGGGTTCCAAATTTTAAAATGAAATGTTTTATGATTAAAAAGTATACCCCCAAGTCGGACACCTGTACGCGCACGTAGTCGCCCAAACTCGCCCGTTTTACCGAACGGGACGAGAACTCGACGCACGGATGCTACCACGCGGCTAGGGGTGACGAGTAGGCCAAGATAGATATTTTTAATTTTGTTTTAGGTGCTAAAATTTGTTATATGCAGAAATGACTTAGCCAGTTAAAATTTTACAGTAAGCAACAAACAAGCAAGTTAAATGAAATGAGTAATATCTAACGCTCAACCAATAACAGAAAAATAGTAGTATTGGGCTTGGGTGTTACACGTATTCGTACCAAAATACGAATAGCCGAGAGAGAAAACGAATAGTGAACAATAATACTAGAATACGTATATACAAATACATATATAAATTATTAAATCAAAACCTGATTTAATAAACTGGCTTAATCCTAAGCCGCTAGTATTATTAACCGTCCAATTAAAGTCTGCGCAGCTAGTGCACATATTTAATCGGACATCCATATGTACCAACATACGACATGTACACTATACCGCCTGAACCGTGAAAACGCTCTGTGTGGGACTCTAAAGACTCGTCAATACGCTGGCAGTGGGTTTAACCACAAGCACGTCAGCGGCACTAGCTGTACGTAACAGCTACCCAGGTATTGAGCGAAAGGGAGGCCGGCGAGCAAACTCATCCTGAACCCCTACTGAGCCTGTCAGTGACAATATCCGTACAGTCCGGTCTGTTCGTCTAAGAGTATCGCATATCGAGTCTAGGGGGTGGATAAAGTCAGACCCCTAACAACGCGATATTTAGTGTCGGCATGTAACCCATCACCTCCTAAGAAACTATCGATCCTGAATCGATAATTCTCGTCTACCATGGCAATGGATTTGTGGTGATGGCCACCCGTACACAATGCGACATCAACCCCCAATACCGGGAGTGACGAATTCTCGACGATCCGATCACTGCCTCCATGTGGCTCGGGACTGTACCCAACTAAAACCTGTTTGCACGACCCCTTTGAGCCGTGGTAGGGTAGTAATCAAAGCACAGTGGTAACTCACACGAGACAAATGACGATCTCAGGTCGACAGACTAACCTGTACACATGTCACCTGGGAACCGCTATCTGACAATAGGTATAATACCAACTAGCAGGTTCCCGGCGAGTCCGTCCAGTGTACTCATAACCCAATGAGCACCTGTATACTATCTTAGATGAACAAACTATCACAAATGGCTTGTGAGACCTGGCCACCGCCCCTCGTCGGGGTCTCGATCAGTATACACTAGTCTATACTGGAGTATCGATGCCCGGTCTCGATACTCATACGACTAGGGACATTTAAGGATGTGCTTATAGACCCCAGCTCCCACAAATATGATCGCCATCATACTGCTGGCAGTCAAGCAAGAATCCTAAGGGCTCTATCAACACGTACATGATGATAAAGACAATCCAGATAGCATACTATCATCTTGAGTAAGACCATTTTATTGGTATAGGTCCTTCTTTAATCATCATAATCACAAGTCCGCGACTATGATAATTGCCTTGAGGGCACTATAGCCTACTATCAGCAGCATGTAAAATACGCTGGTTACTTTGGCCGTAAGCATCGAGAACACTTGTATTTTGTTTTCATATGTTTCAGACTCTACAGTACAATCTCTAACTGCTTATCTTGTAATGCTAGGATGAAAGAGGAAGAACAAAGAATTCGATGGAAATGCAGAATCATCCATGGCACATTGATCGACTGAATGAAAACCTAGGCAATACCCGTTTTCTCTTTCTCACAAAAATAAAGCACATTGGAGTCTCTAATAATGTGGCCTATAAGTATTGACTGCTTGTGCAAGCAAAAGTTTAACGGCTTTAATTCTTTCTAATATTTTTTTCAGGTTTCCAATTATTGAAGGTGTTATATAAACCAATAATCATGACGATCTCTCAATTTCCTCAAAAGACTTATGGAGGTGGTTCTCACCAAACCGAAGGTATCTCTGTGTAACCACCAACCTGCAATAGAGGAAGAAAAGGAAGCCATAAATGGGGCGAAGTCCAGGTTAGCTAACCGGAGTTGCCACCCACGTCTAAACGCGGGAAAGAGAGAGAGAAGAGAGGAGGGGAAAAAAACGGAGTTGGGTGTGAAAACCAGAGAAAGAGAGGTAAGGAATCACGGTGTCTTGATGGAAACCCGACGAGAGTCATCAACCCAAGAAGATATCCTAATTGGGCACAATTCATTTTTGCTTTGAGGAGTTTTTTTGAAAGTTTGGTGTCAAAATACATCCACATGACGCATGTATGTGTGTATGGAGGTATGTGAGGCACGATAGCAGAGGAAGAGACTAAGAAAAGGTGAAATCGATGCGAGAGGACCCTTGCAGACAGAGACTGGCTCTGTCTGCAACTCTGGGTATGTGGGCACCTTCTGAGAAGGCGTCTAAGTACCCCGGAACCTTAGACGCCTTCTGAGAAGGCGTTTGAGTGCCATGAGAGCTAAACTTTGAATTTTTCTTTCTGATTTTGTTCAGGCCTTGATCAAAAAGAGGTTTACGATAGAGAGTCCTCGGATATAATCATATTCTCTTTACTCTTGTTGGCCAAAGTTCACTAAAGGATCGAAATGAGAGATCAATCAAAGAACTAAACCATTTTTTTTATCTTTTGAATTTTTTTTGTAGGTTTTTGAGATATCGATTTATGTTGAGGGTCCTATAATGAATCCTCCTCTCTTTATTTAATAGACCCCAATCAAAAGAAAATAGTAAGAAAACCAATCCTAAAAACACAAAAGAGGAGCTACTCCACTCGCATAAATAAGGATAATGAGCAAAAAAGGCATGAGAAATGAATAAAACATAAAGAGGGGATTTTGGATCCCCATTTTTTTGAAGTTTGTTGTTATTCGAAGAGTTGAAATGCAAGTTAGACAGTCTAGAACTAGAGAAATATGTTCTTCATTTCTAAATCCTAGTCCTAAATAGGAAAAATCGGGTTTTTTTTTCTCTAGCTTATATTTTTTTTTGTAGTTTTCTTGATTTTTTTATAGGTTTCTGATGGATTTCTAAGCTGGTCCAAAGGTTGTTTTTGGTGAGGGTGAAGGCTTGAGCTCTCGGAGAGATCAAGTGAAGCGTTAAGAGAGTTAAGGAGGTGAGAGATGAAATTAAAAAGAGAGCCCCTTCTCAAGAGCTTGAGAAAACTTATTTACAGAGAGAGTGATTAAGATATGAAATTGAGGGTTATGATTGATTGTAGGGATAGAATGGTTGAGATTTTGTAGAGATTAACCGATCTCTATCAATACTTAAGACTATTTCACCCTAAAATGCTTGATGTCCATGTAATTTTTTAATAAAACAAAAGGATGCAAGTTAGATATGCTTTCAGGTAGAAAAAATGCATGTTATGATATTCATGAGATGCAAGTTAAGTTAATAGTTCACTAGGAGAAGAATCCTATGAGATTGGTTTTACAAGTCAAGTGGAAATTAATTATCACTAATTAAGTGCTCGATAACAACTGTTTACCGTCGAAGACTGGACTGTGATGCTTAGGGACGTCTGACATGAATTTGGAGGCAGATACTATTTGGACATATCCACCCATCTCTCCGAAAATACCAAGTTGATTTATGGCACCATATATCGGAGGTTTGGATAGATGCGACCATTGTAGCATATTTTATCAGATTTCCCCTCTTTTGTGGGGATTTTTGATTGTGGGGACGCTCTTCCCTGCAGGCACAAGCCTCTGCAGTTAATTACGTTATCGCGTTGTGATAACAACTTTCTCCTGTTCCAGTAGTTCAATTTGTGTCATGTGTTATTTTTGGTTTATTTTGGTTGACCATGGATTGTATATGGAGACTAATTTATATCGTCGCTCGTAGGGCGCGGATTAGTCCAAATCCGTATGTTTTAGATTTGGGTTTAGGTCAAGGATTTGCTTGACGGGGTCCACATTGGTAGCTTGGTTTGCCAACGAAAATGAACTTAGGACGCAGATCTCATATAAATGAGGTCTATTAGTTCATGGTATATTTGGGTTTGATCTAAAGATCGTTAGTCATATTTGAGACTAAAATCAACTTAGAAACAACTGGGCATATGAGCTCAATTATTTTAGTTTAAGGATATCACGGTCCAACATTCCCTGTTTGGGACGAATGTTAGTTTAAGGACATTTCGGTCCATTATCGCCGTGTTTGGGACGATGCGTTAGTTTAGAAACATTTCGGTCCATTATCGCCATGTTTGAGGCGAATATTAGTTTAAGGACATCTCGGTCCAATATTCATCTTGCGTGCACGCGTATTTGTTACGTGGTGAAGTGAACGATGGTGACATGGAATGCACCTAATTTGGGATGCGGTCTGATTTGAGGTGTGCACGTCAATTTGGAAGTGTGTTAATGTGGGATGAAAGGAGTTGGTTGTCGGGATCCGCCACCTCTCTAAAAACGCTGAGGAATTACAACGATATATATCAGAGGTGTGAAGAGATGTACTCTTGAACCAAATCCCGTATTTGAGAGAAAGATCATGATGGATTATCTAAGAATTATTAGCCTTATTTGAGACTAAGATTAACTTAGAAGGTATGGGATGAAGATCGTTAGTCATGTATAGGACTAACATCAGTTTGGATATTAGTTTGGATATAATATAAGCTTAGCCAATTTGGACTAAGATTGGGTTTCTGTAACACTCAGCAGTGCTAAGCACTCAGTTGCATATAATGCTCACGTGTGTTTCACGTGAGGTGCTGAAATAGTGCTAAGCACTAGTCTTTTGTGATGCTCACGTGTGTTTCACGTGAGGCGCTGCACTAGTGCTAAGCACTAAACTTTTCTGTTTTCTGACGCTCACGTGTGTTTCATGTGAGGCGCTGAGCGTCTGGCACTCACGTGTGTTTCAGGTGAGGCGCTAAGTTTTTTTGGAGATTTAATCTCTGCTGATATTTTTTAGACAACTTAAATCTCTGTTAATGGTATTTTGACTATTAACGATCACCAAGATCACGATTTTGAGGATCTGAGATCAGGTTCTTTAAGAACTAAGTTCTTGATTTAAAGGAACCGAGTTCCTCGAATTTTATAAACTCCATTTTCTCCATGTTTTTTTATCCATATTCTCTTGTTCATGTTTTCAGAGAGGTTAAAACTCTGTTAATGGTATTTTGACCATTAACGATCACCAAGATCACTATTTTGAGGATCATGGATCGGGTTTCTAAAGAAATAAGTTTTTGATTTGAAGGAACTAAGTTCCTGAAGTGTTGTGGACTTCATCTTCTTTTTTTCAACTTTGTTCTTCTCTGAATCTTTGATTCTCAAGAATAAGATCTTGCCGATGAGAATTAAATATAAACTTGTGGAAGACTTGTCTTGTGGATCTCAGATCCAGAGAAAGAACTAAGTTCTTTTAAAATTAAACCCTTATATGTGTTATGATAGGTAAAGGAGATATTTTGATCATTTTTTTTCTTTACCTAGGTTTTGAGGAGGAAGATCTTCTTCGAAGATAATTAAATTCTCTGTTACCGAAACTTTTGGAGAGTTTTCTATATTTTTTTTATAGAAGTTTATGGAGTGGTCTCCCCTGTCTTTTATATCGACTCCTCCTACTTTTCCCCATTTCATCTCTTTGCTCCTATTTATAGGAGAAGGAAAAGAATCAATTTGTTATGAAAATCTCTCATTGAGATTATGATTGATTTCATAATCCGATTGATCTTTTAGATTAACCGGTGAATTTTATTCACCATTGGATTTTTAATCTAAAAGCTCTCTGTTTAACAGAGAATATTTCTTGTTTATTTTAATAAAATTAGAAAAATATTTTCCTAAAATAGAATTTTATTCTATTGTAACATCTGAGTTTGTGTTTAGTGGTAATTGTGTGTTAATGTGGGGTTTTTGGTAAAAAGTTTACCAAAATGGCTTTTAAATATTTTATCTGGTTTTAAGGATATTTTATCGGAATTTTATCTGGACTGCACACACTTGTGCATGTTAACTTGGGTT
This sequence comes from Agapanthus africanus, assembly GCA_030015575.1. Taxonomy (NCBI): domain Eukaryota; kingdom Viridiplantae; phylum Streptophyta; class Magnoliopsida; order Asparagales; family Amaryllidaceae; genus Agapanthus; species Agapanthus africanus. Next base: position 471,974,675 of record CM057349.1, read on the forward strand.
AAGTCTAGGGTTGCCTTGTTTAGCCAACCATGATGGGTGAACCAATTGGTTAGGTTAGTTGGGTTAATTAAGGGTTTTAGCTTGGTTAAGGGTGATTAGGGTTAGAGTTGACCTTGAGGGGGAGAGAGGTGGCTAGGGTGTGCCATGATCCCTCTCATTTCATAATTCCTTGTATTCCTTCGATTTCCCCCCTCTCACATCTTCTAACTCTCTCTCTCACACTCACTAATACATCAACAAAAGAGAATAACCCAACACTTCAGCTAAGGCAGCATCAGCAGCTGCTAAACCACCCAATACAACAGCAGTATCATCATTTGAAACAAACCCATAGCATCAGCTCTTTAACCCAACAGCAGTAGCTACATCAGCAGCAACACCATCATTTGCATCAGCCCAATTTCTGCCCAGAATTCAGCCACAACATCAGCAACAATAGCTGATGAAACAGCTTCAGCCCCCTACATCAGCCACCTACACACTCACATCAGCCACCTACAACAGCTACAGCAGCTGCAGCCACCACCCTAGCACCATAGCCCAAAACCTACACCCCAAACCCCTCACATCAGCAGCTACTTCAGCCCCCCTACACCTGCTGCTTCAGCAGCCACCCTAGCCTCAAAAAATCACATATGCAGCATCATTTCAGCTGCAACTGCAGCTGAGGCAACCCATCAGCCCAATTCCAGCATCAGCTCAGCACAAAGCAGCCCAATTTTCAGCACATCAGCAGCTTCATCCCTCATAACACACCAACACAACACCAATAAAACAGTATCAGCACATTTTCAGCCACATTTTTATCAGCCACAGCAGCAACAACCTTATTCCAACTAACACCCCACAACACCACCATCAAACCACAACCACAACACTTCTTCTCACCACCAAAAACAACCTCAGCTCTGCAGTAGCTGCTGCAAACAACAACAAAAAAGGAAGGAAAAGATTACAAGCAGCAGCAGCAGCCAGAGCAGCTTCAGCAACAGCTGCAACAGCAACTACAGGAGCTCTAGAAGCAGCTCAGCAGCAGCAAACCCACTTCCCCACCTCCTCCTCCTTCCCTTCTCCTTCATTCCAGGACTCCCTTGAGGTATAATCTCATAACCAAATTCCTATTTTGCAAGTTATAGCGTCTAGCTGAAAGTTACTGTTATATTTGAGACTAGTGCTAGTTTTAGTGAAATTGAGTGAGGTTTGGCCAAGAGATGGTTTCGATTGTCAGGGTGACCTTATTAGGTGTATTTGAGACCATCGTAACCAAGAAACCTCAGATTTCTAGTTAGTAACCAGAGTTGTTCGACTTGGTGTAAATTAGCGTTTTGTCGATCTTGTGATCTTTCTGAGACCCGCTTTCACCCGGGACCTTCTAGAGTAAAATTGACTTGGCAGTAGGCTGTGCAGGCATCCTGGAACCACTACCCAAAGCCCTAGCCACCATCTCAAATTCCTGGCCGCAAATTTAATCCCCCTGGCCGCAATTTGCGGCCAGAGCAGGGTAGAACTGCCTCGTTTTGCGTGCACAGCCCTATTTCATGTAAACTTGACCCCTTGTATGTCTAGTTTTGACTGATTCTAGTTTGGATAGAATCTGAGTTGATTTTCATGAGTTGGCGTATGATTTACGACTTTTGTAACATGGGTTTTTGGTATTCGATGATTCGTTTCTGTCGGGTGGCGTTTGGACGTTAACGACAGCGGATATTGGCTGTGTTTGCACGCGAGGCCACAGGTTCTTACCTATGGGCGTAGCGCGCACCATTTAGTTTCCGACATGGTTTTCATGTGTTTTAGCGTGTGATATCCTTGTAGGTACCCCACGTGGCGTCGGAGCGTTGGAGATGCAAATGGAGATATCGACACCGGCACGCTTAAAGAAAGGTGAGTAGATTTATATCTACGGGGAGAAGTCGGGTGGATGGCGTATAGCACCCCCGCAGTCCGTGGTGATGTATACGGATGCGTATACACACCAATAATGATTATATATGTTGTTTTGGAAATTATTGATGTTTAGAATGGATAATTGGTGGACTTAGATAATTTAGTGTCGCGAAACCCTAGGTAGTGGGTACACTACACATACATATACACACATACATGTACACACATACATACTTGCATACATCCTTACTTCATATGTGCATAAAGGGGATTCCTTATAGATATGTGTTCACATAGGTATGGCACTACGTGTTCACATACAGACTTGAGGATGAGACATGTGATTGAGATGAGTCGATAAGTTTGATCTGAGGTTATGATATCGGTGATAGGATAAATTCATAATTAAGATACGTCTTGATGCTTTAGAGGATTTTGGGAATAATGATGCCATAGGAATGATGACATAAATATATAATGATCGACACATGATTATATTATGAGATATGATATGATATGACAAGATATTTATGATAGGCCGCCTTGGGCGTTGTTTACCCCTTGAGATGATTTGGGCTGATGATATCGTTTTTGCTAGAGGCTGTAAATCAGAAGCTGGATTATGATTATTGATGATTTATGATGATAATATCGATTTATACTAAACTGTCGATCAGTAGTCAGATCTTGATCATAGTAATGATATTGGCATTGTACTAGACATAGGTCAGTACCCAGATAATGATATTTGATAAAGAGAATACCAGATGAATGATATGACGAATGTGATATTGACCCGTATCCAGATTTGGGAATGCCGTACGACGGATTACGTACGAGCTATAAATTGATGTTTGATCTGCACTCTTGATTTGGGAATAACTGATTATAGAGATATGTTATCGGATGTGATATTATTGAGGCGGATCACCGACTATATATACTTATACATATATCGACTCAGAGATTAGGCAGTTTTCCTTACCTACTGTTAGCTTTAGCTCAGCCTTGTAGTGGTGTAGCTATATGACTTTTATGACCTTAGATACAGTTTAGCGATCATGGTGTTCAGTATTTCAGCTCCCGCATATTATTATTGTTGCTCTGCATCGCTTACTGTTGTGATTCATATTTTATTATTGATATCCTGCTGTTAGGACACCAGCACCATTACCGATGATGCGTATGTACCACGTACACTTATTTGCCGGCGCACACACATCTTCATCGATAACTGCCATGTCACGCACACTTAGAAAATATTATTGCTTGATTTAGCTTGCTAGCTAGTAGTGACATGATATTTGTATGCTTGCCTTATATGCCAGCTTGACATTGTAGATATTACCTGTCACTTCATGCATATTGTTGTTCATTATATGCTGCATTCATGGATTCTCATGCTTATATTCATGATTTCACATGCTCTTGATGATTTGGATTCGGGTTTCCATGAGATTTTCTGGATTTGGAGGAAAACCGCAAAACATATATATAAACTGCTTTCTCTTTTTAATAAAAATGCGGTTTTCCCTTGATGTATGAGTCGTCCACCATGAGTTTGCTGATGGATTTCGAGACCCGATTCGAGGAGTGGAGGAACCGTTTCGGGTACATGGTGGGCCCGGTGCGGTACTCCGGGGCAAGAAGATCGCAGGAGATGGCGTTGAGCCTGGCAGGGGAGCACGACCGACCGGTGATATTACCCGACACGTCGGATATCCGGAGGATACCGTGGTAGTCATGAGATGGATGGTAGGGGCCGATCTGGACTGACGGCGCCCTGGATATTATGATTGAGATATTGAGATTTGAGATATTGAGGTACAGAGATTGTGATACAGAGATATCGAGATACTGAGATTTATGTTTTGTGCCGATGCTAGGCACTGTTTTATGCTGATTTCATTATGATACCTCATTTTAAAAATACAGTAATCTCACAAAGTTACAAAAGCAGTTTCTTCAGTACATGCATTCTGTTTCATGCATTCATACATCATGCATATGATATATTGCCACCTGATGCACTGACACAGGCTCATGGGTTTACTTTTGGGTTAGATATTTACCCTAGCCATGGTATAGGCTGCTGGTTTATATATTTGAGGATTATATATTATGATCGTATGACCTAGGATTGCGTCATACATGCGATTTTCTGTTCGTAGATCTTTTTCTACTTACGAGTTGGCAACTCACCCCCGTTGTGCCCCAGTTTCTTGCAGGTGTTGCCGTACGGGTTTCATTACGGCTTTGCGGGCACTGTTCCTTTCGGGTGACTTGCTAGTAGGTGGGTTATTGTATCGTACCCATCATTATACATTGTATATTATATTTCAGTTGTATCTAGAAGTTCTATCAACCAAACATGTATTTATTTGAGATAGAGACCAGTGATGTTTATTCTTTCAACCTTAGAGTCGCGTGTTATATTTCGATGGGTTCTTACTGGTTGAGTTTCATTTCTGTGTGATCCTCGCCTTTAGGCGTTGTATATTATGTTGCGTGCATGTTGATTTGATATGGTTCTTCCTACTCTCTACTCCTTTTCTTGGTTTGGATTTCTGGGTTCGGCTTACTTAGGGTACGTACACCTCGAGACGTTCGTAGTCTAAGTGCCGGTCATATTCCGTACTTTCGGGATTTGACAAAGTTGGTATCAGAGCGTTAGGTTTTACCTTCGGAGCGTAGGATGACCCTTGGCTGATGGAATAGGTGACTAAAGTAGAGTGACGTACCATTGGTATGTTCCGCGGCATATTTACGACATGCCACTCCACTCAAGAAGCCTTAGAATGTACATTTCTTTGTTCAGTATCGTATTCCTTCCTGATCTAGCCTCATCGGTACCAGCTTTGGTTTTGCTGCCATGATTACGGGCAGGGAGAGCTACGGCTAGAGTTGCGGTCAGCCTGAGCTCGTCACGAACGAGGACTGACCGGGGCGTGATTCTGGCGACACACGATTGCGGAGATGTGTCTTTTTATTGTGTTTTTGCGCCACGAGCATTGGATGGATCACTGTATGAGATTACTCGGACTGCAGATCAGCACCAGAGGATTGAGCCACCGACAGAGGCCAGCCAGATCTTGATGACCGTTGGTGTATTGCTTGTCCATGATGATTGTGGCACGGTTCAGCGTGCAGACGAGTGAGCCAGTTGTGCTGCGAACGATGAGATATCACCCAGATAATTGGAGCTATTGCAGTGCGAGATTGTACTATGAGAGTATAAGGTTGCTAGTCACCAAGGATGAATGACTAGGACACGTGGTTCGTTCGATGTGAGGTCATCAGATAGATTGATTCCAGCTGAGACGACTTCATGCAGAGACATTGAGAGTCGACGGAGACGATCGAATGTCAGAAACCTATTATTCCAAGTTTAAAGTATTCGGAAAGACATGCAGGTAATTCTATGGTCCCTCTAGAAGAATGAAACCCTAACTCGACTTAATGACCGTATGAAAGCCTTTGAACCTTAGGATTTGCGGCAGTTCTACGGTGCCATTAGTGAGGCTTGGGTTTGCCCTTCTACGGCTGGACCACCGATGCTGAGGTATGTACTCGATACTATTATACTGTACCCAAGATATTGAGTTCTTGGGGGATTATAAGGTTTTGACGACTCGATCGGATGGCTCGACTTAATTCGGATGCTAGGTGGTGAGATGCACTTCTTGGGAGACTCCAGATACGAGGATAGCCGTCGGAGCTCAGTCCATGCAGCCATGACGAGACGGGTCCGAAGCAGTCGATATTAGAGAAAAGTGGAGTAAGAGATTCGTACGAGGTCTTGATGAGACGACGTTCCACTCTGCCGGCATCAGAGCTGCGAAGCGCATGCCGAGGCATAATACTTGGATATACCTGCCAGAAGAAGTCGCGATGAGTATGCAACTGTTCTAGAACAAGAAGCAGATATGGTAAGGACGATGACTTCCGGACAGTTAAGCAGAGACGAGACTTGGAAGAGACCCCGAGCATGATTCCTTCCAGGACACTGCTGTAATGATATTTGCACCCAGGATCTGATGTGTTACTTGCATTCAGAGAGCCCGAGGCCGACGCCAGTAACATGCTGCTTACGAGTGGTCGCGATGATTGACCGACAGATGACCAGAGAAGTGCCAGAACGGAATCGTCCCCATTAGCACACCTGACAAGGCCGATGAGCCGATGGATCGTGAAATTGGTAATCCAAATAGAAGACTTAGACCCAGGAGTGGTCATTGTTACGCACACCAGCAGGCCAGAGTTCAGGATCGTCGACGAGATATGCTATGAGTGACCACGACAGTTGGCCAGAGATTCTTGGAGGATGCGCTTGAGCGGGACTATTCCGCCATATTTGATTTCGATGTTTTGGGCGATCTATTCGCATGACTAATTTGATGATCAGGGGATACGGTAATTATCGACTAGACTGTGCGTACCAGATGCCGAGGGACTGCGGCATGAGATTTTTGAGGAGGCACATCGATCGGTGTACAGTATTCATCCGGGTGCCACCAAGATGTACCATGATATGAGAAATGGTTACTGGTGAGATGGAATGAAGAGGGACATCGCAGATTTCGTGTCGAGATGCCTGACTTGTCAGCAAGTCAAGGCAGAGCACCAGAGACCAGTAGGTGAGCTACAGCCGTTACCCATTCCGGAGTGGAAATGGGAATAGATTTTGATGGATTTCGTTGTGATCTACCAGGACTAGGCGAGGGTATGACTCCATTTGGGTGATCGTGGATCGTTTGACGAAAGCGGCTCATTTCCTGCCAGTGAAGATGACTTTCGGATTTGCCCAGTACGCCCAGACTTACATCGACGAGATTCTACGACTGCATGGAGTCCTGACGTGTATCGTGTCTGACAGAGGCACCCAGCTTACCGGCCGACTATGGCAGAGACTTCAGGAGGCATTGGGCACACGCTTGAGTTTCAGCACAGCATTGCGTCCGCAGACCGACGGCCAGGCAGAGCAGACCATTCAGATAGCACCTTTCGAGGCTTTGTATGGGAGGAGATGTAGATCGCCCGTCTGTTGGACAGAGCTGAGCGAGAGCAGTATTTTCGGGCCGCGGATCATGCAGGAGACGACCGGTAAAGTATAGTTGATTCGAGACAGGATGAGGACAGCTCAGAGTAAGCGGAGATCGTATGCTGTCAGGCGCCGCCGCAGATTAAAGTTCGCTGTGGTGATGACGTTTTTTTTTTGTCTGAGGGTCTCTCCGATGAAGGGAGTGATGAGGTGTGGACGGAAGGGGAGAAGCATAGCCCCAGATTCATAGGTCCCTTTGAGATCCTCGAGTGTGTGGGCACAGTAGCATATCGTTTGGCTCTTCCACCCAACTTCCGAGATGTTCACCCCGTATTCCATGTGTCGATGCTTCGCAGATACCTACATGACCCTTCGCTCATGATTCAGCATCAGACCATTCAGACGAGCGCAATCTTACATTCACCGAGCAGCCAGTCATGATATCGGACCGACAAGTGAAGAAACTTAGATCGAAGGCCTTGCCATCAGTAAGGGTGCTTTGGCGCAGCCGAATATAGAAGAGGTCGCTTGGGAGGCTAAGGGCGAGATGCGGGAGAAGTTCCCTCATCTTTTTGAAGGTATGCGTTGCTTTATACTTTAAAATTCAGGGACGAATTTTCTTAAGGGGGGAAGACTGTAACACCTGAGTTTGTGTTTAGTGGTAATTGTGTGTTAATGTGGGGTTTTTGGTAAAGTTTACCAAGATGGCTTTTAAATATTTTATCTGGTTTTAAGGATATTTTATCGGAATTTTATCTGGACTGCACACACTTGTGCATGTTAACTTGGGTTAAGTCTAGGGTTGCCTTGTTTAGCCAACCATGATGGGTGAACCAATTGGTTAGGTTAGTTGGGTTAATTAAGGGTTTTAGCTTGGTTAAGGGTGATTAGGGTTAGAGTTGACCTTGAGGGAGAGAGAGGTGGCTAGGGTGTGCCATGATCCCTCTCATTTCATAATTCCTTGTATTCCTTCGATTTCCCCCTTCTCACATCTTCTAACTCTCTCTCTCACACTCACTAATACATCAACAAAAGAGAATAACCCAACACTTCAGCTAAGGCAGCATCAGCAGCTGCTAAACCACCCAATACAACAGCAGTATCATCATTTGAAACAAACCCATAGCATCAGCTCTTTAACCCAACAGCAGTAGCTACATCAGCAGCAACACCATCATTTGCATCAGCCCAATTTCTGCCCAGAATTCAGCCACAACATCAGCAACAGCAGCTGATGAAACAGCTTCAGCCCCCTACATCAGCCACCTACACACTCACATCAGCCACCTACAACAGCTACAGCAGCTGCAGCCACCACCTTAGCACCATAGCCCAAAACCCACACCCCAAACCCCTCACATCAGCAGCTACTTCAGCCCCCCTACACCTGCTGCTTCAGCAGCCACCCCAGCCTCAAAAAATCACATCTGCAGCATCATTTCAGCTGCAACTGCAGCTAAGGCAACCCATCAGCCCAATTCCAGCATCAGCTCAGCACAAAGCAGCCCAATTTCCAGCACATCAGCAGCTTCATCCCTCATAACACACCAACACAACACCAATAAAACAGTATCAGCACATTTTCAGCCACATTTTTATCAGCCACAGCAGCAATAACCTTATTCCAACCAACACCCCACAACACCACCATCAAATCATAACCACAACACTTCTTCTCACCACCAAAAACAACCTCAGCTCTGCAGGAGCTGCTGCAAACAACAACAAAAAAGGAAGGAAAAGATTACAAGCAGCAGCAGCAGCCAGAGCAGCTTCAGCAATAGCTGCAACAGCAACTACAGGAGCTCTAGAAGCAGCTCAGCAGACCCAAATCCTCAAAGGAGTTTAACTCCTAATCCAGACCTTCAGGAGTTTAATTCCACTCAAAATTCTCTTTTTGGAGTTTAACTCCTATTTCTGGGGTAAAAAACCTCTCTTTTTGCTAGCGCCGCACAAAGCGCTAGGGCCCGAACGCCCACATGCCGGACACATGAGGCGCTAGCGCCGAAAGCGCTAGCGCCCGAGCGCCCACGTGCCGGGCAGGTGAGGCGCTTGCACCGAAAGCGCTAGCGCCTAGCGCCCGAGCGTTCACGTGCCGGACACGTGAGGCGCTAGCGCCCAAAGCGCTAGAGCCCAAGCGCCTAGAGCGTTAGTGCCCGAGCACCCACGTGCCAGACACGTGAGGCGCTAGCGTCCAACGCCTATAGCGCAAGCGCTCGAGCGCCTATAGCGCAAGCGCTCGAGCGTCCACGTGTTGGGCACGTGAGGCGCTAGCGTCCAAAGCGCCAGCGCCAGCGTCTAAACGCCTAGCGCTAACCCATGCGCCCAAGCGCTGGCGCTCACGCGTCCTTTGGACGTCTTTTTCCCCTCATTTTACATGTATTTCCCGTAAAAACTCTGCGGGCCCCCGATATATTCAAAACCCCTTCAAAGCACAACACTGCACATTGAGTTCGCATGACCTGTTTGACCCGTCAATCTGAGGTTCTCTCGCTCCAAAGGCGAGAGGTAATTAACGGCAGCTTAGTCCGCGGCTGCCGGAGATTTGGATCCCCACAATCAATATACCCCAGCCTACCCTAGGCAAGGAGAATCTGTAATGCGCCTGACAAGCGCGCACGCATTCCCATCTCAATGGGATGACGAAAACACCCTACAGGGCACTGACACGTGCTATGCACTTGGACGCCGTCCAAGAATCTAATTGTTTTATAAATAGTCATTGACGTGCTTTGCATGTCGGCACTCACGTATGTCCTATGTGAGACGCTACTATAGAATTTAATCCTAACAGAGGCTAGCGCTGGCGCTCACGTGAGGCGCTCAAGAATTTAATCCTATCTGATGCGGTACCTACATGCTTTACACGTGGACGCACGTGTTTAATATGTGGAGATTTTCCTTTATTTTTATAAGGAAACAGTAAGCTCTGAACCAAAATTTTTTTGCGGGAACATCAACGATTAGTTTAATTAACCCTTAATCACTCATGTTCAAACCAAACAGTAAATGATACTCAAATGACTTGAAATTTTGCATGGAGGACCATCTAAGTGAGTTACAAGGATCCATTAAGAAAATATGACAATTTTACCTTCTTGGGCCTACCATATTATTTTGATAATAAAATAATAAGAGGGCTTTGGCTCATCGGGTAAACATTGTCGATTTTAGTTGAAATTTTTATGGCATGTTCTCATAAATATACTAAAATGATCTGGAAAGTTTGACATCATTTGTCTCAAAGGATCATACGATATGGATTTTTGAGCGTATTGAAAAAGGTATTTCAGTCATTTAAACGAATCTTGAGCCATGCACTTAAGTTGCGTCTATGTATACCAAACAGTTATTTTTTTACAGAAATAAGATGAATGACATGATGCAGATGCACCGACGAGATGAGGATGCAAGATTATGATGTGACAAATAATGCTGGGGTAAAAGGGTAAATTCACAAATCGCTGGGTATCTACAATCTGTAATGATTTATTTCTATTGGACCCTCCTGATATTTTGTCATCATCGTCGTTATCGTCATTTTCTTCTTCTTATTATTAAGATGGTGAGACCGTGAGATAGCCATATAGGGTTGTCTATAGACCCGAAGTAGAGAAGCCTCCATAATTTATTTATTTATTTTTTGATAAAGTTCTACGAGGACACAATACAAACTGTTGTAAGAAAATGCAAAAGGGAAGTATGAAGAGGAAAAAGCCTAGCCATGGAATGTAACTGGCTAGTTCATGGGAAAGATTGTTGAATATTGTCATGCCTCGGTGCTTTACTAATTTAAGTCAGATTTTGCAGTTCAGAATTCGTGCAATATAAGAGCGACGCTTGATGATGATGCTCGATATCGGCGATCTTTCAGATCGTGACACATGGCTGATGACGTGTCCCGAAGCCCGTAAGGAAGGACCAAGAACAACATGTCGGAGGAGCACCTGAGTCTACGACCCATGGATGTGGCCGACCTTCTGGACCGTCCATACCACTCCTATGCAGGCCTTGCAAATAACCGTTGGTTCGCCTCCGAGCCTCCTGCACATTTGGCTTCCTCGGCCCTCTCAGCTTGCCTCCGGGCTACTACAGAACCAAGATAGCTCGGCTTTCCGTTCGGTCCCGAGCCTTCGCCGAGCTCATCTTCCTCGGCCCCTTCGACCGACCAACGACATCATTCGCAGGTGCTTCCGCCTCACCTCCGCGAATCTCGTCATGCGCGAGATATCCGCTGCCCACGATCCCACGTTCCATGCAATCACGATCCCTATTAACGAGCCTGTCTCTCCATTAATGGGAGATCCCGCCTATCACGCGGGCTTGACGTCGGGGGTGTAACGGCTGGCGTGATTCTCGCACCTGCTTGCCTGCTGCCACCGCTATATAAACCCCTCCTTCAGACGGTTCAAGTAAGTCATTTTCCATTCACTAGGCTGTTACTTTGCTCGAATTTCCTGTTTAACTTGATCGTCGGAGGGTCTTCGGTGGTACAACCACCCCGGGACTTCCTTGCAGATAGCTCGGCCCCAACAACCTCAAACCCATTGAGATCCACACACTTCAGGAGTCATCCTCCAACTCAAATCTCGGCCGTCCATCATCGCCAACAGCAGATCAACGGAAGGTAACATCTTGACGTGATTCGACACGCGTCACTTGAAGATTTTTCTGGTCTCAGAGAATAGGTAGGAAGAATGAAGATGATAAAATTTCCCGAGGGAATTGCAATAATTTGTGAGGCAAGGGATGATATAAATGAAAGAGCAAAACAAGAGCATGCTGTCCTCTGCTTGTTTTTCCGACGAGAAAAAGGAAGAGAGAACGACATGCTCTTCTTCAGTTTATTCAATATCCAGATGAGTACTAAAACCTGATGCAACAAACACATGGAGCAAATTAAGTGCATCTTCATTCTCAAGTACATTTATAAGAAACATCACTTGTATCTTGAAAGTTTTTGAGATGGTATCCTTTCATTTTACTTCTAAATAAATGATAAATCTCCAAGCAACATAAGAATGTGCTAGATGAGGTTGGTTTGATGTGTAGTGGCTACAACATCCATCAAGGACAATAGCAATGGAAGATACCATAAATGATGAAATTACATCATACTTTTCACCTCCTGATGGAGGGTTTGATCTCCTTCAGATGCTATCCTTCGTCGATCCATCGGGAGCGTTACTGGACGGTTGAGATTAGATTCGAAAGTTGCCTCCTTGAGTGTGTGGATCTCAATGGGTTGAGTTTGAGGTGGAAGCCGAGCTACCTGCAAAGAAGTCCCGGGATGGATGACCACTGTAGGATCCTCCGACGATCAAGTTAGCCGAGAAATTTGAGCAGAGTATCGGCTTATTGGGTTCAAGTTGCCTTACCCGAGTTGTCCGAGAGAGAGGTTTTATAGTGGTCGTATGGAGCGAGTAGGCACGAGATCTTCGCCTTCGGTTACGTTCCTGATGTTACGCGTGCGTGAACAACAGGATCCCTTCATTAATGACGGTATACGCTCATTAATGGAGGGACGTGCCAGCGTGAGACACGGGACGTGGGGCGGCGGTTATCTCGCTTTGGCGAGATACGCGGAGCCGTTGCGAAGGCGCTAGGGATCTGCAATCTCGGTTGATCGGGGGAGGCCGAGAAAGCTTGGCACATCAGGGGCTCGGAGAAGAGCGGGATGCCAAGGAAGCTCGGCATGCTTGAACCTCGGAGATGAGCGAAAGGCCGAGAAAGCTCGGCATGCTTGGAGCTCGGAGACGAGCGGGAGGCCGAGGAAGCTCGGCACGAGGGAAGGCTTGGAGACGAGTGAGGAGACCGAGGAAGCTCGGAGACGACATGTCGGTAGTCTCCTAGATGAAAGTGGAATGTCTTTCAGGGGGTCTCCTGAAAGGTCGGGTACGTCCCCCGGAGAAGGGCCCCCGGGGAATGTCCCCGATACGGCTCATTTATTCCACCCCCGTGGAATCCAGGATAAGTCATCTGCCACGTGTCATAATCTGAGGAGACACTACCTGTGTGCATCATCATTAGCCCCCCACTCTCGGTCCGATCTATCCAAGGGTCGGGTCGAGAGTGGTCTGGTCGGTCTTTCTTCTGCTCAATTTAGCGCTACGGAACCGTAATGCGGATCGTTCGGGAACGGCATGGTGTTTAGTGGTTACGTCGTTTCGATCCATAGGCCCACGTGTCGCCTCATCGTTCACCTGAATTTTCACGCGTATCCACGACGGCGTCGGCAGATCAATGAAATGATCACGCTTTAAAGAGGGTGCGCCGTTTCGCTCGTTCGTCTGTTGGACTGCAGGCCACATGTCCGACGCGGGTTGGTGGACGCGATAAGTTATCGTTGTCACCTGCAGACGAAGGGGTGTCCCCAATGGCCGATCGCCACGTGGAATTTTAACGGCTGGCAGGCGCGGCGCTTCGTTTTGGCGAGAATTGATCTGGGCCGTTGGATGCTTTCTGTGGAGTGTATAAATAGGAGGGGACCCCCTAGGGCTGATACTTCCACCATAATTCACCCTCATTATCAGAGATTGCCCAGCGCTCCTTCCTTTTAGATCGGATCACCCGTTCCTCGGCCAACCTCTTCTTTTGAGGCAGGTTAGATGTCTTCATCTGAGGAGTCTGTAGAGGTAGTTAGGGTAGAGTCGGACGATAATGTTCCAGTTGTTGGAGCTGAGTCCAGAGGGTCTTCCTCCTCTTCGGCTTCAGATAGCCAAGAAGGTTCGTCTTCTTCCGCGTCGTCTGTGTCGGGCTCACCCCCTAGAGCCAGGGCTGACCATGTCGTTCGCCATCGGGTGGCGACAAGGGCACCTAAGGCACGCATTGGGAACGCCTGCGATGCGCCCTTCGTTTTGAGGAATGTGGACGAGCTTTCCGAGATTCGGGCTCGATTCTATATTCCCTCCAACTATTCGCTTTGCTTAGCTAGAGAGGGTGAACGGGCTGACCGGGTGCAGGGAAAGGAGATTACCTTGTATTTGGAAGCATTCTGGGCCGGAATGTGTCTACCCTTCTTAACCAAGGTATGTGTGGTGCTTCGCTACTTCCATCTTTCCCTGGGATACCTAGCACCAAACTCGTGGAGAATTCTCCTCGGGTTTCTGGTCCGGTTTAAACTTGAAAGTATCCCCTTCAGTTTGACCCTCCTCGTTTCCTTCCTCTATTATAAGAATCACCCTGGCACCAGCAAGGATGAGCAAAGCTGGGTGTCCTTTTCCTTCAAAAAACGTAGGTGTGGGGTGGCCGGGTCAGGTGTGGTAGTCGTACCCTCTTCCATCCATGAATGGAAGGAGAAGTTCATTTTCGTCGGGCCGCCCGAGGACGAGGATTGGCTTGTGCCTACACAGTTGCATAGGGCTGACTGCCCGAGGGAGAAACAATCATCCTCACCTGAGGCAAGGGTGGTGTCCTTGTGGGATCCGATCCATCGTGCTGACGTCCTGCTTTCTGAGCAGGCCCTGAGCTGGGCTGGGCTCAACCCCGTGTGCTTTTTACGTAAGTTAGGGCCGCCGTATACGATCTATTTAGATTTTGATGAATTTCCTTTGCCCTTTTCAGCGTCACTCATTCTTTTTGTGTATTCCTCCTTTTTTGCAGAGCAAATGGACCGATCCAAGTTCTAAGTTGCCATGGCCGCGAAGAACCAAAAGAAAACCGGGAGCGGAAGCTCGTCCCGAACGGGTCCGGGCTCGGTCCCGAGGCCTGCCCCTCCGAGCAAGCCTTCAGCTGCGTCGCCCCGAGTTCCCGAAGTGCGCGTGGGGGGAGGGGGGATGGAAGTACGCGCTGGATCTGATGCCCCGGACGAGGGAGGAGGAGGAGGAGGGGGAGGCCGAGCCCACCGACGCCCCCCTAAAGAGGCACAAAAGGACGGTTTCTCGGGCAACTCCTTGAACCGGAATCCCAATGCAGGAGGGGGATTTCTGCTTCGAGGTGCCCTCGGGCTATCTGTCGCCGACTGCTTGCTCTTCGATATGGAGCAAGCAGCTGGGGGCAAGATTCCCCGGAGAACCCTGAAGGCCCAGGTGGCCGCCATCGCTCAGGAGGCATTTCAGGTCGGTATCCATTTCCCTTTAAGAATCTTCTTAAGCAAATTTTTAACTTAGTTTGGACGTTTCTAACTCCTTTTGCTGCTTTTCTCAGGTCTTCCAACACTGCGCCCTCATCGTTAATATGGAATCCGAGGAGATTGCCCTGGACATAAGAAAGGTGGGCGAATCATCCTCACGGGAGGAGTATCTGCACCTGGAGCTGCAGCAGGCGAAGGAGAGGATAACCATCCTCGAAACCCGGGTGGCCGCTGAGGAGTTGACGAACTCCAAGTGTAAGGAGTTTTACTGACTTCTGAGTGAATCCAACAAGGCTATCCAGGATATGTTGGAGGAGGTCAGCAAGCTCTACGCCGTGATGAAGAAGTCGAGGGATGCCAGTAGGAGAGACACCCAGGCGGCGCTCGATGCGGTGAAGCTTGCCGATCTCCGAGCTTCGAAGTCCGTGGAGAGGTACAAGGTGTTGGACCAGTTCTACACCGACCTCGCCGACGCCTCGGCCATTTTTTGGCACCAGTCTCTCGACGCCGTCAAGGCGTTGATGCTGAGGTTCGCCGACAGTGAGCTCCGGGTCCAGTACCCTCTCTCCGAGGATGCGCCGCAGGTGGAAGCTATCGGGGATGCCGCCGGGGGTGAGGCTGCCGGTGGAAGCGTCGGGGGTGAGGCCACCGGTGGAAGCACCGACCTAGAGGTCGTCGTTTTGGTTCCCGACGTTGGCGTCGATCAGGGTGAGATCCTCCCCGGGACAACGACCTGAGCTTTCCGGCATTTTCCTCTCTCTCTCTCTCTCTCTCTCTCTTTTATAGTTTTGTAAGCCTCCGGGCGTTTTGTAAGGCTGAGGAGGCCAGAATACCTTGTAAAAACTTCTGGAATATAAATAAAGCTGATCTTATTTTCCTTTGCATGACTGTGTGCTTTCTGCGTGACTACTTCAGTTCATCAGTCTTTTTACACTCGACTCGAGTGGTAGGGCGTAGGTCAATGCCCGACTTTTTTGATGACGATCGCGCGTCTGTTCCCCTCCGAACATAGAGACGCGACTGCGTAGGTTCGTTTTGCCTGAGATTCGGGACAGATGCTATTTGGTTTTATCCGTCCACCTCTCCGAAGATGCCAAGTTGATTTATGGCACCGTGTATCGGAGGTTTAGACGGATGCGGCCGATGTAGCAGACTTCCTCAGATTCCCCCTCGCTTGAGGGATTTTTTGATTGTGGGGACGCTCTTCCCTGCAGGCGCAAGCCCCTGCAGTTAATTACGCTACCGCGTCGCGGTAACAACTTTCTCCTTCTCCATAATTTCACTTCGTGTCGTGGGTGTTTGTTTTGTTTATGGTTGCCCGTGGATTGTATAGGGAGACTAATTTATGTCGTCGCTCGTAGGACGTGGATTAGTCCAAATCCATATTTTCTTAGATTTGAGTTTGGGGTTTTGGTATAAGAATACGTTAGCCCTATTTATGACTAAGATCAACTTAAACTTTTGTTAAGGATACGTTAGCCTAATCTCCAGACTAAGATCAACTTAACGGGATCGTTTGGATCCGACAAGAGAGCAATTAGCTCTATCGTTTAGTTTAATGACATTGCGGTCGATTTCCAGTTTAGGGACATGGTGGTCCATCATTTCCATTTGGGGACGAACATTAGTTTAAGGACATTTCGGTCCAACGTTCCCATTTTGGGACGAATATTAGTTTAAGGACGTTTCAATCCACGAGTTTAAGGACCCCGCAGTCCGTATCAGTATGTGGTTGTCGGGACCCGTCACCACTCTGAAGATGTTGAAGGATTATAACGACAAATATCAGAGGAGTTCGGAGATGTACCCTTGAACCGGGTGTAAATTAATTAAGAGAGCAGTCGTGCTCAGTCAATTTAATTTGAGGACTTACGGCCAGTATTGGGCTAAGTCCAGTTGAAAATATTCAACATTTTATTTGTTTCTGGCCTGTTAGGCCTTTACTAGGGCTCTGCCCCTTTTAAAATAATGCATTGCATTTTATTTTGGTCTGTTTAGACTCTTTTCTTTTAATTGGGCTCTGCCCCTTTTAATAGTGCACAGCACTTTTGTTTGGTTTGATAGACCTTTTTTATTGGGCTCTGCCTTTGATAATGCATTGCATTAAATGCTCTGACAACGCCCCACGTGGCTTGTCAGGCGTTTTGCGCCAATTGATGAGCGCAAGGCGCAAACTCATGTGATGGTGACACGTGTCACGTTCTGGTGAGCGCAAGCGCAGTGCGCTGCGACAGTGCGCTACTGACACGTGGCGCGCTCTGGTGAGTTGCGCCAACCCAAGAGCGCAGTGCTCATTTTTTGTAAAGCGCAAGGCGCAGTTTGTTCTGGGGCTGACACGTGGCGCTCCTTGCCAATCCAAGGAGCGCAACAGTGCAAACTCAAAAGTGCAAGGCACTGTTTTATATTTTGATCAGATTTAGATCAAAGAAAACAAGTTTTTCTTGTTTTCCAGAAAGGTTTTACCTCAAATCTCAAGAACCAGTGGTTCATCAAAAGGCAATGCCTTTATTATTATTATTATATATATATATATATATATATATATATATATTTGAAGATCTTTGATCTTGTTCTTAGATCAATGATCTTTTTAGAAGAAATTCTTCTTTTTTCTCAAAGGTTTTTACCTTTTTTTATCTCTCTGAGTTTCTTCTCAAAGTTTTCTAGAGGAGTTCTGAATATTTCTCTGTGTTTTAGACTTTAAGTCTAGGGGCCTTTATATAGTGCCAATAGATTTGTTAAATTAGTTAAAGAGATCTTTCTCTGAGTGATTTAGGGATTTTTCCCTACCATTGGATCTTTGATCCAAGGGCTCCTGTTTTACAGGAGAGAATCTTATTGTTTTAATAAGATCAGAAAGATCTTTCAGAATTTTAATTCTGTTTTGGTGCTGGCACAGTTGGCGCAAGTGCGCCTGCGCTTGACACGTGTCGAGCAGCGCAACTGCGCTGCCACGTGTCGCGCAGCGCAGAGCGCAACTCAGCTGAAGCGTTGCTTCCTTTATTTTCATTTTAAATAGAGCCTTGCTCTGATTGGGTGCGCTGCCTCGGGCGCTGTGATCCCTACGCTGGAGTGTCTGATTTTGACACGTGGCGCTCTGCGCGCAGCGCAGAGGATCTGAAGCGTTGCTTCATTTTTTTTAAACTTTAATCTTCACTTTAATTTTCAAAGCAGAGCTTTTCTCTGATTGGGGAAATAGAAGTGTTGCTTCGTTTCTCGCCTTGGAATTTGAACAGAGCTTTGCTCTGATTGGGGTAAACAAATGCCCCCCACCGTTGCGCTTACGTGGCCCCAAATGTGAGCGCAGCGGTGGCAGAATTTCAATCATTGCGGCAACTTTTGGAAGTTGAAAGGGTTCTCAATGCCTATAAATAGGACATTTGGTCCTTTAGATGATTTCATCTCTTCATAAGCATTTTTATTCAGAGCCCTGCTCTTTCGTTTCAGCACTTTTAAGAGTTCAAACTCTAAAGAATTTTAGGTAAAAATTAATTTGGATTAAATTAAATCAATTTTAAGAGCCTTGCTCTCAATAGATCCCTGATCTAAAGAAGACCCATTTAGGATTTCACTTAGCAGAGTTTTGCTCTAAAGGGGTCTAAAGAGAACTAAGGAGAACCCTATTAGGGTTCCATTAATAGAGCTCTGCTCTCTAAAAGATTTTCCTTATATTTTTTTAATTCATTAATGGAGCTTTGCTCCTTCCAAATCATATAAAGGAACTCTTAAGATGCTATTTCATGGATCTTGGAGGTTTTAAGATGGAATTTTATTTTTGATGAATTATATCATCCTTTTAGAGCAGAGCTCTTCATGTTCTTAGGGGGTTTTCTTTAAATTCTCCTCATAACTGATTTTGACAGGTGTCACTCCTGTCTGCAGAGCATTGCTCTCGAGGAGTTTAACTCCCTATGTCTTTTTTATTGCTAATCTTCCAATGATGTTTCCTTCAGGTATTATGGCTGTTCATCTATACAGTCTGCACGAATTCATCACTTATGAGGATATCCGCATACAGGGCCGTCACCAAGACCAAGAGTTTACAGATGCCCAGTGTGCGGAGATTATGGGTCGTCTGAACGCACGCATTGGCTGGTTGCTTCCTCGCCGTTCTGCTCTCTTGAAAGTCGTGCTGTGAGCAATTTAGAGAGCACTCCCAGGGTTTCACGAGGCCATGCCGCTTAATGCACTGGATGATGCCGAAGACAAGGTGCATTCAGTGTACCTATCGGGGCTAATCTCGAAGAAACGGTAGGATAGCCTCATTGACATTCTGCATCAAATTTTTCAGCAGACGACGATAATCGCTGCTTATCGAAGGATGGGGGCCTTGCCGAAGATCTTGACACACGTGAGCGCGAGAGGCTACGCACGAGAATAATCAGAAAGGCCAGAAGAACTCTAGATGGCTTTACTTTTGAATTCCTTAATCCATGCCCTGGATCTGAGGTTTTACCATTGTAAACATTTGATGATGTTTTTCGTTTACTGCTTTCATGATTATAAGAATTTTTAGCAATATGAATGGAAATTTTTTATTTCAGCTTGTCTTATTTCTCGTTCTGAGTCTTTTGCACATGCATGAATGAGTGTGTCTCGAACGCTTGATCAAATGCAAATCGGATGTTCTTTCTGTCGTTTTCTTTTTTCTTTTATTATCAGTATGCTGCCTTAGTAAACATGGTCGACAGATGATAGAACGAGCATCCTGTCTTGGTTTCTTCAAGAGGTAGAGACGGCTTAGGCCGCAGTTTCAGATCTGCTGCCTAAGACTTTTCAACTTTATGAACCGTGAGGGTCTCATAAAGACTTTTCTCCCTACGGATCGAGAGGATCTCGTAGGTTTATTTTCTCCTTAGGAATCATGAGGATTCCTAAGTGCGTTTTCTCTTATAAGTCGTAAGGATCTTATAAGAGAATTTTCCCTCTTACGAGTCGAGAGGACTCGTAAGCGGTTGTTTCCCTCCTCGTCGAGATTCGACTTTGAAGAGTGAGACCCGTGGATAGTATGCAAGAGACCGTTTTAGACCGACTTGCAGGGTCCCGGTGCTTAGGAAACAAGCTTTTTAATCCCTGCTGTCTAAGGCTTTATCTTGCAAGTCGAGATGAATCGGGAAGTCCTCGCGAAGACACTAATTTCCACACGAGTCGAGACGAATCGAGCAGCTCTTGTCAAGGACACCAATTTCCCTGAGTCAAAGTATTTTGCCGAGGACATTGGTTTCCTCGAGGTTGAAACGAATCGAAGTGCTCCTGCAAAGACACTGATTTCTCTGCGGGTCGACGTGAATCAAGAAGCTCTCATCAAGGACGCTAGTTTCCTTGAGTTGAGGAGGTTGCCAAGGAAACTGATTTCCCTGGAGTTGAAACGAATCGAAGTATTCCTGTAAAGACACTGATTTCTCTGCGGGTCGACGCGAATGAAGATGTTCTCGTCAAGGACACTGGTTTCCCTGAGTCAAAGTATTTTGCCGAGGACACTGGTTTCCTCGAGGTTGAAACGAATCAGAGTGTTCCTGCAAAGACACTAGTTTCTCTGCGGGCCGACGCGAATCAAGAAGCTCTCATCAAGGACACTAGTTTCCATGAATTGAGGTATTTGCCAAGGACACTGATTTCCCTAGGGTTGAAACGAATCGAGGTATTCCTGCAAAGACACTGATTTCTCTGCGGGTCGACGCGAATCGAGGTGCTCTTGTCAAGGACACTGGTTTCCCTGAGGTTGAGGAGGTTGCCAAGGACACCGATTTCCCTGGGGTTGAAATGAATCGAAGTATTCCTGCAAAGACACTGATTTCTCTGCGGGTCGATGCGAATCAAGATGTTCTCGTCAAGGACACCGGTTTCCCTGAGTCGAAGTATTTTGCCGAGGACACTGGTTTCCTCGAGGTTGAATCGAATCGGAGTGTTCCTGCAAAGACACTGGTTTCTCTGCGGGCCGACGCGAATCAAGAAGCTCTCATCAAGGACGCTAGTTTCCCTGGATTGAGGTATTTGCCGAGGACACTGATTTCCCTGGGGTTGAAACGAATCGAGGTATTCCTGCAAAGACACTGATTTCTCTGCGGGTCGACGCGAATTGAGGTGCTCTCGTCAAGGACACTGGTTTCCCTGAGGTTGAGGAGGTTGCCAAGGACACTGATTTCCCTGGGGTTGAAACAAATCGGGGTATTCCTGCAAAGACGCTAGTTTCTCTGTGGGCCGACGCGAATCGAGGTGTTCTCGTCAAGGACACTGGTTTCCCTGAAGTTGAGACGGTTTCCAAGGACACTGATTTCCCTAGGGTTGAGACGAATCGAAGTATTCCTGCAAAGACACCGGTTTCTCTACGGGCCGACGTGAAACGAGGTGCTTTCATCAAGGACACTGGTTTCCCTGAGTCGAGGTGGTTGCCAAGGACACTGATTTCCCTGAGGTTGAGACGAATTGGAGTATTCCTGCAAAGACACTGGTTTCTCTGCGGGCCGCCGCGAAACGAGGTGCTCTCGTCAAGGACACTGGTTTCCCTGAGTCGAGGAGGTTGCCAAGGACACTGATTTCCCTGGGGTTGAAACGAATCGGGGTATTCCTGCAAAGACGCTAGTTTCTCTGCGGGCCGACGCGAATCGAGGTGTTCTCGTCAAGGACACTGGTTTCCCTGAAGTTGAAAAGGTTGCCAAGGACACTGATTTCCCTGGAGTTGAGATGATCTCTGGTGGTCTTTCAGGTTTTATATGAGTTGTCGTCAAGACCCTGCAGCTAGGAATTTGGCCTTCGCTTCGCTTGCTGTGGTGTGTCCGAATCCTGTTAGAGGAGGGACGCAATAGTGACATTTCGTCTGTTGTGTAGAGATGAACGATGAAGTGGTGATCACTCCACGCTGGGGTGAAATGATCTCCGATTGTCTTCAGGCTTTATATGAGTTGCCGTCAAGACTTGGCTCCGTTTTCTGATGGAGCATGGGAAGGAAATGTATGATTCCTTCTTTGTTTGCGCCCCTGGATTGTATACAGGGATTGCTGTGATATCGTCTGTAGGGCAAAAGTTTCATTCATTTTTTTTATATCATTTTATTTCCGCGATGCTCTATCATTTCAGCTTTTATATCGCGAAGGTCGCGGTTGCCCAATCATTTCGGCTATTTTTCGCGGTGCCCAATCATTTCGGCTATTTATTTTACTTTTACTCGCTGCTTTTTATTGCGAGTTGCCCAATCATTTCGGCTATTTTGCATGCATACATTTTTTTTACTTGCTGATTTTTGCTGCAAGTTGCCCCATCATTTCGGCTATTTCGTATGCATGCGTGGCTTGCTGTCTTTTCGCCGTAAGCCTGGAATTAGACACCAATTTCGGCATCAGCACCGCTACAACTGGGATGTTGCCAGGAGCGAATCATCATTTGTCTCTGTCGATGTCGAACAAAGGTGGCTTAGCGAACAGGGTTAGGGTCCTGTCGACTAAGGTTTTTGACTTCATGAGCCGTAAGGGTCTCACAAAGGTATTTCTCCCTACAAGTCGTGAGGATCTTGTAGGTGTGTTTTATCCTTAGGAATCATGGGGATTCCTAAGTGCATATTCCTCTGTAAGTCGTAAGGATCCTACAAGAGGATTTTCTCCTTATAAGTCGAGAGGACTTACAAGGGCTGTTCACCATATGGACATATCCCCAGTCATGGATGGGACCTGATTAGGGAAATGTTTATTCGCGCCCGTGGATTGTATACAAGGGTCACTGAGCTACTTGTAGGGTCATATCGAAGGTTGTGGGGGGTTTGCTTAAGCACAGGTTTAGGTCTCTGTAACTTAAGACTTTCAAATCTTATAAACCGTGAGGGTCCCATAAGAGAGTTCTCCTTACGAGTCGTGAGGATCTCGCAAGTGTATTTTCTCCTTAGGAATCGTGGGGATCCCTAAGTGTGTTGCTCCCTTGTGAGTCGTAAGGATCTCACGCTGGCGGTTTCTCCTTACAAGGTCGAGAGGACCCTGCAAGTGTCTCTTAACGAGCTTGCACCCTTTCGGGTTTTCACAAACACTCGCCGGTAGCCCTGCTATTTTTACTCACGGAGCTCTTTCGGGTTTTCATCCGTGCTCATTTTGCTTATGGACATATCAGTTTTTTGTTATTATTTTTTTATTCTTTATTCTTCTTTTTTTTATCTCGTCAGCCTGAGGATGCTGCGGTAGTGGTTTAACGATGTTTCGGTCGTCAGCCAGTTTTAGGACATAGTGGTCCGTCATTAGTTTAAGGACGTTTCGGTCCGGTGAGGAAGGCCAGCTACTACTTATAGAGTTTTGAGCTTAGGAAGATAGCGAGCGGACATAGTCGTCGTCATCTATCATTGACCTAGGCTGTGACTCATTAAGCGTAATATTTCTTTAGGAAGAGACCGTTTATTTGCCTGAAAGGCCTTTCACCGTGCATATCTATGAGTAGATAGGCTCCACCCTGGTAAACCTTGTCTATGATGTACGGGCCTTCATAGTTCGGCTCGAATTTTTCCCGCTTGGCGCGATTGGAGATCATCGGTCTCTTGACCACTAGTACGAGTTTGCCTTGGCGGAATGTCCTCGGCCTGGTCAATCTTTCATATGAGCGCGTCATCTTTGCTTTATAAGCCTCCAGATTTTGTTGCGTCATGAGCCGGGTTTCATCAAGGGCATCAAGCTCCTCAAGCCGAAGGTGAGCATTTTCTTCGTCCGTCAGCTCGTAGTGGACTGCCACTCGTAGAGAGGGTAACTCTATCTCGAGGGGGAGTACTGCTTCCGTACCGAATACTAACGCATACGGCGTTGTGTTCGTGGCCGTTTTTAACGTAGTTCGATATGCCCAGAGAGCTTCTTGCAGTCTCTCATGCCAGTCCTTCTTATTTCGGGACACTGTCTTCTTCACGATCTTTGTCAAGGTCTTGTTGAAGG
This sequence comes from Agapanthus africanus, assembly GCA_030015575.1. Classification (NCBI taxonomy): domain Eukaryota; kingdom Viridiplantae; phylum Streptophyta; class Magnoliopsida; order Asparagales; family Amaryllidaceae; genus Agapanthus; species Agapanthus africanus. Next base: position 471,998,571 of record CM057349.1, read on the forward strand.
CCTCAGCTAGACCGTTAGCTCGGGGATTATAAACCGATGAATATCTCCAGTCTATATTATGCTGTTGTGCAAAGCGACTGATCTTGTAGCTTCTGTAGGCTGGCCCGTTATCGGAGATGATCCGTCACGGAGTTCCAAACCGATAAATAACGTGCGTCTTGAAGAAATGGCGGATATTCTCCGTCTTCACTTCCCTCAACGGTACTACTTCTGCCCATTTGGAGAAGTAATCAGTCGTCGCTAGGATGAAACGATGTCCTCTGGACAATGCTGGTTCAATGGGGCCAACTATGTCGGTTCCCCATATTTCGAATGGCCAGCTAGCCACTGTTGGATGTAGAGGATTTGGATATTGGTGGATAAAGTCCCCATGAATCTGGCATGAATGGCATTGTTTCGCATATTCGAGACAGTCCTGAATCATCGTGGGCCAGTAGTAGCCCATCCGTTTAATCTTCAACTTCATCTTCGGGCCTGCTTGGTGAGAACCGCAGAGTCCGTCGTGAACTTCCTGAACGACTCTTTTCGCTTCGTCAGGTCCCAGACATCTCAACCACAGAGAATCAAACGACCTCTTGTACAGAGTATCATTGACGAAGGCGAAAGACAGAGCTCGTTTCATGAGCTGATGTCTTGAGGACGCATCTTCGGGCGTTCGACTGTATTTGAAGTAGTCTATAAAGACTTCTCTCCAATCTTTAGCCTTTTCCCGGTCTTTTATTTGCAGGGCTGTCTGCTCAGTCGCTCCCTTTTCTTCGTATGATTCCGAAGATATTTCTGCTGGGGCAAGCACCCGACGGCTTTGTACCACGATTCTTACGTCATCGAGGTTTTCGTCAGCCAGTTCCTTAGCGAGCTTGGCTAACGCGTCCGCTTTACTGTTTTCCGCACGCAGTATGCTTTCCAGCATGTAGGAGGGGATTTGGGTCAAGAGTTGTTGCACCTTGTCGCCGTACTTCACCAACTCTGGTTTGCACGTTTGGTAGTCGCCATTTACTTGACTGACGACCAGTTGAGAATCTCCGTATATAAGAAGGTTTTCAATTCTGATGTCGATGGCGATCTCGAGGCCTGCTATCAAAGCTTCATATTCGACTTCATTATTCGTCCTCGGTTCTCTTAAGGAGAAAGCAAAGCGCATTATCCCCCCTTGTGGAGTTACGAAGATGAGGCCTACCCCCGATTTGATTATAGGGGTACTTTGTTTGCGCTTCTTCATGGAGGACGCTCCATCGAAATAAAGCTCCCACCGGGTACCACTACCGTCGATTGCATCAAACGCATGTTCGTCTGGTAGTTCGCAGTTCAGAGGGGAATCAGCCGGTATCGGATGCTCAGCGAGGAAGTCGGCGATGGCCTGGCCTTTCACTGCTTTAAGAGGCTGATAAGTTATCGAAAACTCCATTAAAAGCAAGGCCCATTTAGCGAGTCTCCCTATCAATATGGCCTTCGACATTAAATATTTAAGGGGGTCCACCTTCGAAATGAGACGGACTTCATGCGCCAACGCATAGTGCCTGAGCTTTGTTATCGCGAAGATCAACGCTAGGCAGTGTTTTTCGATGGGGGAGTAGTTGCTTTCTGCCCCCAGGAGAACTCGATTTAAGTAATAAAGAGCTCTTTCTTTCCCTTGGTCGTTTTCTTGTGCCCATAATGCGCCTAGGGAATCTTCGAGGGCGGTTGTATAAAGAATGAGAGGCTTTCCCTTGACCGGAGTAGCCAACACTGGCGAATTCTGCAGGTATTGCTTGATCTCGTCCAGCGCACTCTGGCATTTGTGATCCCAAACGAAAGGGGTTTCCTTCTTCATCAGGTGGCTGTAAGGGCGGCACTTGCCTGAAAAGTTGGCTATAAATCGCCGGATATACGCGAGCTTTCCATGGAGAGACCGCAATTGCTTGAGAGTCCTTGGCGGAGGCATTTCCATGATTGCCTTGATCTTCGACGGATCTATCTCGATACCTCGGTGTCGGACGATGAATCCCAAGAATTTGCCCGAGGAAACTCCGAATGCGCACTTGAGAGGGTTCATCTTCAAGTTGTATTGTCGAAGGCGTTGAAATACAATATTCAGATGCTCGAGATGTTCCTCGTATGATTTGTTTTTCACCACGAGGTCGTCGATATAGCATTCGACGATTTCATATATAAGGTCATCGAAGATCTTCGTCATGGCCCTCTGATAGGTGGCACCGGCGTTCTTTAGACCGAAGGGCATCACCTTGTAGCAGAATATATCCAAAGGGGTCCGGAAAGCGGTATGCTTCTGGTCTTCGGGATGCATCTTTATCTGATTATATCCTGATGAGCCGTCCATGAAGGAGAAAATCTCATGAGTGGACGTATTGTCTATCATCAGCTCGGTGACTGGCACTGGAAAATCGTCTTTCGGGCAGGCTTTATTGAGATCCCGGAAGTCCACGCATATGCGCACTGTCCCATTTTTCTTCATCACCGGGACGATGTTGGCGATCCAATCGGGATACTGAACTTCCTGGATAAACCCAGAGTCGATCAGCTTCTTGACCTCGGCGTTGATACTCATCTCAAGCTCGAGACGCATTCTTTTCGGCGCCTGTTTGATTGGTTTGACGTCTTAGGATATCGCCAATTTATGCACAGCGATTTCTGGATCTAGTCCTGGCATTTCGGAATAGTTCTACGTGAAGCAATTTCTATACTGCATAAGCACGTCTTTTAATGAAGCCACCCTTTCTTTAGATAGCAGCTCGCTGACGAATGTCGGTCGCGGGTCGTTCACCGTTCCCAACTCAATTTTCTTGAGGTTATCCTCAGTGGTGTGTATCCCATCTTCCAACTCTTTCGGCGCCGGTGGGAATTCTGAGATCACCTCGTCGTTGCTGTTTTCGAAGCACCAGGAAAGATCATCCAAATTCTCGGGCTTTTTTTTATATTGTTATCATATGACAAGTACGAGCTCGCTTCAAAGACCGATGTGGATCTGGTTCTGCTTTCGTAGCTTTGGGCTCGTGCTTCTGTAGCGGCATTACCCTCCAGCTGTCAGATAGGGCGAACTTGCCGAGCTGATACTGATCTTCGACTTAATTCTTGAAGGTGAAGCAATCTTCGAGAGGATGGCCTATTAATCGATGATCAGAGCAATAGTTCGGGTGTGAGACTTCGCCTGCTTGCTCAGGGTGCTTGTTCTCTGGCAGTGTAAGCATCTGGTATTTTATAGCTCGGTCAAGTATCTTCTTCGTCTTGTCCCGAGGAAAAGAGTACGCTCGACTTATCTTATTCATAAGGGATAGATCAGAACCGCTCGATTCCCGCTTGCGCGGCTTCTTAGTCCCGCTTTGTTGCTGTCGAGTGCCTTTTTCGCTTTTCAACTTGTTTCTGCCTCTGCGTCGAGCCTTTTTTATAACAGGTTGACAGGGAGCGGCATTTTCATCTTTCGCGGCCAGTTGTAGGAGGCGTTGCGTTTTGGCTTTCTCGTAGATGGCCATTTCGCGGTCGTGGTCATCTCGGACTTTTTGACCAGCTTCCCTTATAAGCCTGTTCATTTGTTCTTCGAATGACGGACTGGGCACCTTTGCATCAGGAACTTTTTCTGGTTCAGGATTAGCGTCCGCCCATTGAGCTTCCCCTTCTTCATTGAAGTCATGTACGACGTAGCAATCGCGGAGTAACTCCCGTTTCTTGGACCAAATGTATCCAAGCCCGATTGTTTCCATCCTCCCACTAGGCAACTTGTGCTAAGTTCCGGGATTGTTCCAGACCCCGTCATAGAATTTGGCTTTTCGAGCGGTCTGTTTGAAGGGTATCCCCTGGCGCTTCAACAGCCTTTTCAAGCCTTCTGTATAATATCTAGGCAGACGGATGGGCTGAAGCCTGTCAAGCGTAGGATCCGCGCCGTGCCAGATTTCTTTCTCCACTTTGGTTTCTTCGGAGCGGTAGAATAGAATTTCCTTTTCGCCTTCTCGCTTAGGAGGGACATAGAACGTCTGCAGCTCTTCTACACTGTAAGTATCAAGCGCGTCCAGTTCTTTATGATATTTAAGTGGAACCATGGCGACTTGCAGATTTTGTTCTTCATCAGCGGAAGCTTGTATTGAAGGCCGAGCAGAGAATATAGCATGGACTTCATCTTCTGAGTCACTGCCGAAGATCAACGTAGGAGCGGATGGTCCTGGCTTGTTGTATTGGGGCGGACCCGAATAAACTATCTCCTCTTCCTCCTCGGTATCGCTCCCGAAGACAGGGATGGTGGCGTTAGCTTTGTTCTCCGGCTTGTGACACCTCTCCGTGTCTTCGAAATCCGGTAAGAAGTATTTGGCATCTTCATATTTGCGGACTTCGTTCATGGAGAACGGGTTAAGTTCTCCCGTCACGGTATATTCGAGACCATCCTTAAAATATTTCATACACTGATGCTGTGTAGAAGGGATGATGTTGTACTCGTGTAACCATGGCCGGCCGAGCAGAGCATTATAGCATGTCTTGGCGTCGATGACGTGGAATTTAATGTCCGTGACGAGCAGCCCAAAGCGTATCGTCAGTATCACAGACCCAAGAGTCCGTGATGACTGAGAGTCGAACCCGGAGATGGTGATCTTATCCCGAGCGAGGTGCTGGACGCTCATGCAGATTTCCTTTAACACCCGCACGTTGAGGAGATTAACGGAAGATCCATTGTCGACCAGGATTTTGCCTATCTTTATATCGTGGCAGTACCCTGAGACATAGAGAGGACGGTTGTGCTCGCACGTCCCGAGGAGAAGGTCTTCATCACCGAAAGTGACATCGGCTGTGTGTACTTCCTCCAACTCATCCTTCATCTTTTCTTCGGCGAGAAAAGCTTGGAATTGCTCTGGGTCCTGTAGCGCTTTGATCAGTGAATCCCTTGCTTCTTTTGATAATAAGAGGGCGTCAAGAATGCTGAGCTGCGAGGATAACTTCCTCAAATGTGCCAGAACGTTATAGTCCACCTTATTTTTCTTTGGCGGGTCCTTGGCGGTCAACTTTTCCACAACTTGGTCATCTAGGGCGATATCCTCAGAGACCTTCTCTTTTCCCTTATCTTTTTTGTTTGAGAGTCCGAGATTCTTTTTGGGTAGCGTACGATTACGCAGCCGGATATTTTCGTAGGCCTGCGACTCTTCCTCTTTTCCCGTGGTGGACTCTTTAAAGAGAGGGCTAAGCTCCATTTCATCATCAGAGTCACTCCCGAATGTGAGAACTTGCGCTTTCCTGGCGTTAACCATGCGACAATCGCCGGTAGTTCTTCTAGGCTCCTTGGTCGTACTTTTCCACTCCCGACGAGTTTTGCACTTCTCTCGCTTAAATTGTTGCCGGTGAACAACATATCCCTGCCACCATTTATTGAAAGCTCTGCACTCTTCGGTGTGGTGCGAAATCTTCCGATGATACAAGCAGTAGGAAGGGTGCATTCTGCTTTGTCAGCAATGTTTCCTTCAGAGGGTGGTAGCTTCATACCCATTGATATGGCTTTAGCAAACCTTTTCCTCGTCTTGAATATGCTTTTATCTGTGGTGGATGTACTCTGATCCGGCAGGAGTGTCTCAACTCTTTCATCGAGTCGTCGGCGTTTGGCCTTTCAAATATGACCGTCTCGCGTTCCCGACCAGCTTTACTTTTCAACAGAGTTTCGTTGAGGAATGGTCAATTGTTTCATCCGATGGCCCCAGAATTCCCGGTTTAGGATCTGCCCCAGCTTCTCAGTGCAAGGAGTTTCCTCATCGTCTGTAAATGAATGGGAGATCATATGACAGCTCGCCACGTATTCCTCGGATTCATCCGACGAGCTCTCTCCCTCATCTTCCTCTTGAAAGACGCGGTTGAGGAATTCTTGGAGTGTAATGGGAGTCCGTGCTTTCTGGTTGTATTCCTCCAGCGCGTCAATTTGTTTTTGTAAGTCCGTGCGCTTATCACCAGGCTTCACGGGCCTTTTGGATTTCTTCTTCTTCTTCTTTGAAGATTTTGACGGCTGGTTATGAGTGCTCGGGCTATCACCACCGATTTTCGGAGTTAGGCGTGGCTTCAGCATCCCTTCAATGATCTGAGATTCCAACGGGTTTTTCCACCTGATCGCTGGGCACGTCTGGTGATCATTCAGCATCCTCTTTGTTTTGGCTGATAGCATAACCTCCCACGGAGCTTCTTCAACAAGGGAGCACGTTGCCCCCGGCGTATTTATCTTTTTAGAGGTATGAGGTTGCGGCGGGTTCACCTTCCATCTTTCGGATAACGCGAACTTGCCTTGCTGATATTGATCTTCAATCCAGTTTCTGAAGACGTAACAATCTTCAATCGGATGACCCAATACTCAGTGATAGGGATAGTAATTGGGATCATTGACGTCGTTTGGCTGCGACGGACGTCTTGACTCCGGCAGATTAATGAGTCTGTTACGCAATGCCTTTTCAAACAGTCTTCTCGTTTTGTTTTGAGGGAAGGTGTAAGGACGTCCCAGCCTCTCCTCGAGGGATAGGTGTGGACGCATACTTTTTTGACGGACAACCGGCTTCAAGTTGCTCGGCAGTTGTTGAGCATTGGTGACGACGATCGCTTTCCCTTTCCCCTTCTCATTTCGAGAGTCTGGCTTTGGAGGGGACGGTTTATGACCCATCTGATCCATTTGAGCTAGCTTGTCGATCAAGGCCTAGAAAGTAGTTGGCTTGAAGAACATCATGAATTGTGAGATGGTCGCTTGCGGATCAAGAGTGCCCACGAACATGCCCACCGCCGGCGCTTCTTCAATGTGTTGTTCGCATTTCGACCATAGGTTCCTCCACCGTATCGCGTATTGGACCCACGTCTCGCCCGGCTTCACCTTGGCATTAATCAATGCCATTATTGGAGTACGCTCGCTGGCACTTGCGAAGCGCTGGGTAAACAACAACTCCATTTCAGCGAAGGTCTTGACGGAGTCATTCGGAAGTTCGGAGTACCACTCAAATGCCGTCTCCGATAAGCTACTGATGAACTGGCGAAGCAACAATTTATCATCACCGCCAGTATTTCCACAAAGCGCCCTGAACTGGGCAACATGCTGGTGGGGATTGCCTGTCCCCTTATAGACATGAAACTTTGGGATCATGTAACCCGGCGGGTACTTGATCTGATCATACCAGCTCGGATATGGTCGTCCCGTTTTAACGACTTGACCGGCTGCCTCAGTTGCCTGGTGAACTCGTATCTGCTGGGCTATATATTCATCCAGGGCAGCTTTGGAAATTGTCTCCTCCTTGGCTGTTGACAGAGCCGGTGGAGGATTCGACGTTTCTCCTCTGTCATCTTCAAGGACGATCGGAGGATTTTCAGCAGGAGGATCTTGCTGGATCATCATACCCACCATGTCCTGGAACAGAAGGGCCATCCGTTTTATATTGGCAGCTTGTTCCGCAGCCTCTTTGTCTTTCTTTTCCACTATCCTGCGAAGGAACTCGGCGTCGGTTTCTTGCTCCTAGCGTTGATCCGAGGATGCTTTTGGGCTTTCTTTTGGCCTAGTGAGTGCGGCCATCGCGGTCATCATTTCTTGGAGCTTCTGCTGCTGCTCCTGAGCTTTAGTCACCGATAGCGTAAGCGGTCTATGACCTGTGGATACACGGCTGTCCTCTTTCCCGGACGCCATATAGACGGTGTGTACCACAATGCCCCCGGACTAAGGGCGTTTGGGTTCACTGCCTTTGACGTTCGCCGCAGGCGTGGGGATTTTCTCTGGCCTTCTTCTCTTGTGGGCCGTCGAAGTTGAGGGGGCCGTTGCCGTGGGCACCCAGGTGGTCGTCGTCTTCCGTTGCTTGACAGGGGGTATTCCTCCTGTCGGCCTTTCGACTTCTTATGCTGATGAGAGAAATTTGGATCAATCACTGATTCTCGGACCCGTCGCTAAGTCTTGTAGATCCTGGAGGATAGCCATTGAGGAGACTGCTCCGGGTCTTCTGGTTTTTCTTCTACGACGGTATCTACCGATGGAGGAGATCTTTTGAGCACCGCAGTTGGCGAATTTCTGCGTACCTTGTTCAGCAGCTCAAACCTGTTCCCAGTTGGAACAGCAGCATTAACTTCCACCGTTGGAGCTGGTGGCGTTAGCCCAGAGGGTGAGTTGCCCCCGGTCTTCCTTACTCGGCGCCAGTGGCGACGTCGGGCGTGACGGGTTGTTGGGATTGGTTCAGTGACGGCTGTGTCTTGCCTCCTGTTCAGGTGAGGGGCTGTTGTCGGCGTCAGCTTCTTGAAGACTGACGTCCATTGAGAAGCCGTGTCCAACCGGTCAAACACAGATTTCTGAACGGGAGCGGGACTGGGAGCAGTCAGCCTTGCGAAGACCGACCCTCTTGCAGGAGAAGCCGCCTCGACGACTTTAGGAGCAGGGATGGCAATCTTCTCTGGGATGGCCACTTCAGGTATTATGGGCTTCTTAGTAGGCCCTTTGGAAATTGAGCTCAGCCTGGTGAAGACCGAGGAGTTGGAATTGGACGACCCGTTGAGAGGGGCCGTGGTAGCAGCAAGTCGATCGAAGGCCGACTTCTTTGAAGCTTCGGGTACGGGCACTGGGATGGTGAAGCTTGCTGGCGGGAGCATGGTCCCGAAAAATAGTCCAGTCGTAGCCTGGGTGATTTGTTCCACCGGCATCCTGAATAGTGATGCTGCCTGAGGCCCATAGGCTACACCTCTAGGTGAGGCGGAGCGTCGGTTGCATTTGCATTTGGAGCAGTTCGAGCAGTTGGATGCCATTGCTGTTTGATTTCTGCGCCGAGCAAGATACCAAATCTTAGTAACTTGAAACCCGAGGGCAACCATTAACAAACCGCGATTCGTTCGCGAAGACGACAAACGAAGTGTGGAGTGGAAAGAGGAAAAGGTCCCACCGGGCGTGCCAGAATCTGTTCCCCTCCGAACACAGAGACGCGACCGCGTAGGTTCATCTTGCCTGAGATTCGGGGCAGATGCTATTTGGTTTTATCCGTCCACCTCTCCGAAGATGCCAAGTTGATTTATGGCACCGTGTATCGGAGGTTTAGACGGATGCGGCCGATGTAGCAGACTTCGTCAGATTGCCCCTCGCTTGAGGGGTTTTTTGATTGTGGGGACGCTCTTCCCTGCAGGCGCAAGCCCCTGCAGTTAATTACGCTACCGCGTCGTGGTAACAACTTTTTCCTTCTCCATAATTTCACTTCGTGTCGTGGGTGTTTGTTTTGTTTGTGGTTGCCCGTGGATTGTATACGGAGACTAATTTATGTCGTCGCCTGTAGGACGTGGATTAGTCCAAATCCGTATTTTCTTAGATTTGGGTTTGGGGTTTTGGTTTAAGGATACGTTAGCCCTGTTTAAGGCTAAGATCAACTTAAACTTTTGTTAAGGATACGTTAGCCTAATCTCCAGACTAAAATCAACTTAACGGGATCGTTTGGATCCGACAAGAGAGCAATTGGCTCTATCGTTTAGTTTAATGACATTGCGCTCGATTTCCAGTTTAGGGACATGGTGGTCCATCATTCCCATTTGGAGACGAACATTAGTTTAAGGACATTTCGGTCCAACGTTCCCATTTTGGGATGAATATTAGTTTAAGGACGTTTCAGTCCACGAGTTTAAGGACCCCGCAGTCCGTATCAGTATGTGGTTGTCGGGACCCGCAGTCCGTATCCGTCCACCTCTCTGAAGACGTTGAAGGATTACAACGACAAATATCAGAGGAGTTCGGAGATGTACCCTTGAACCGGGTGTAAATTGATTAAGAGAGCAGTCGTGCTCAATCAATTTAATTTGAGAACTTACGGCCAGTATTGGGCTAAGTCCAGTTGAAAATGTTCAACATTTTATTTGTGTCTGGCCTGTTAGGTCTTTACTAGGGCTCTGCCCCTTTTAAAATAATGCATTGCATTTTATTTTGGTCTGTTTAGACTCTTTTCTTTTAATTGGGCTCTGCCACTTTTAATAGTGCACAGCACTTTTGTTTGGTCTAATAGACCTTTTTTATTGGGCTCTGCCCTTGATAATGTATTGCATTAAATGCTCTGACAACGCCCCACGTGGCTTGTCAGGCGCTTTGCGCCAATTGAGGAGCGCAAGGCACAAACTCATGTGATGGTGACACGTGTCACGTTCTGGTGAGCGCAAGCGCAGTGCGCTGCGACAGTGCGCTGCGCTGTTGCGCTGCTGACACGTGGCGCGCTCCGGTGAGTTGCGCCAACCCAAGAGCGCAATGCTCATTTTTTGTAAAGCGCAAGGCGCAGTTTGTTCTGGGGCTGACACGTGGCGCTCCCTGCCAATCCAAGGAGCGCAACAGTGCAAACTCAAAAGTGCAAGGCACTGTTTTATATTTTGATCAGATTTAGATCAAAGAAAACAAGTTTTTCTTATTTTCCAGAGTGGTTTTACCTCAAATCTCAAGAACTAGTGGTTCATCAAAAGGCAATGCCTTTATTATTATTATATATATATATTTTTGAAGATCTTTGATCTTGTTCTTACATCAATGATCTTTTTAGAAGAAACTCTTCTTTTTTCTCAAAGGTTTTTACCTTTTTTTATCTCTCTGAGTTTCTTCTCAAAGTTTTCTAGAGGAGTTCTGAATATTTCTCTGTGTTTTAGACTTGAAGTCTAGGGGCCTTTATATAGTGCCAATAGATTTGTTAAATTAGTTAAAGAGATCTTTCTCTGAGTGATTTAGGGATTTTTCCCTACCATTGGATCTTTGATCCAAGGGCTCCTGTTTTACAGGAGAGAATCTTATTGTTTTAATAAGATCAGAAAGATCTTTCAGAATTTTAATTCTGTTTTGGTGCTGGTATAGTTGGCGCAAGCACGCCTGCGCTTGACACGTGTCGAGCAGCGCAGAGCGCAGCGCAACTGTGCTAGCGCAACTGCGCTGCCACGTGTCGCGCAGCGTAACTGCGCTGCCACGTGTCGCGCAGCGCAGAGCGCAGCGCAACTGAAGCGTTGCTTCCTTTATTTTCATTTTAAATAGAGCCTTGCTCTGATTGGGTGCGCTGCGCTCCCTGCGCTGGAGTATCTGATTTTGACACGTGGCGTTCTGCGCGTAGCGCAGGTGATCTGAAGCGTTGCTTCATTTATTTTAACTTTAATTTTCACTTTAATTTTCAAAGCAGAGCTTTGCTCTGATTGGGGAAATAGAAGCGTTGCTTCGTTTCCCGCCTTGGAATTTGAACAGAGCTTTGCTCTGATTGGGGTAAACAGCGTCAAGTGTAAGTCGATTAATTGCCAAGTGTATGAAGGTCGGTGTCCTCCTGCTTTCCGGAGTCGAGATTGCGATCGTTCATTTACGATGAACCAAAAGATACCCAAGTGTAGGAAGGTCAGTATCAGTCCATTCCTCAGAGTCGGGTCGACAACCACGTCTCTTAGCATGAGTTGAAAAACGTAGAATAGGTTGGCGTTGACTGATCCCCCCCGAGGTGGGTCCTAGACTCATGCTCTTGTACGGTAGGAACCTCCCCCTCGGAGACTAGCCGAGGAGGAATCTGTACGGCGGCTGTTCACCGCTGAAAGACGTAACCGGGACGTTGGGACGACTGGCCTGAATTTTGGGGGTAGATGCTATTTGGATTTATCCGTCCACCTTTTCGAAGATGCAAAGTTGATTTATAGTACTGTGTATCGGAGGTTTGGACGGATGCGGCCATTGTAGCAGATTTCGTCAGATCCCCCCTCGTTTGCGAGGGGTTTTTGATTGTGAGGTCGCTCTTCCCTACAGGCGCAAGCCACTGCAGTTAATTACGTTACTGCATCATGATAACCATTTTCTCCTACTCCAGAAGTTCACTTCGTTTCGTGTGTATTTGTTTTATTTTTGGTTGCCCGTAGATTGTATACGGAGACTAATTTATGTTTTCGCCCGTAGGGCGTAGATTAGTCCAAATCCGTATATCTTAGATTTGGGTTTGTTTTATTTAAGGATCGTTAATCCAGTTTGAGATTAAGATCAACTTAAATGTTTGTGAGCAGTTAGGGCTCGATTGGTTTTTTGTTAAGGATACGTCAGTCTAATTTGAGACTAAAATCTACTTAACGGGGTTTTAGGATTATTTTTTTGTTTTGGATCCAATAAGAGAGTATTTGGGCTCTGTTGTTTTAGTTTAGGGACGTTTCGATCCATTATTACCGTTTTGGAGGCGACGTTTTAGTTTGAGAACGTTACGGTCTGTTGATCACCATTTTGGAGGTGATATTTTAGTTTAAGGACATTACGGTCCGTTGTCGTCATTTTGGAGGCAATGTTTAGTTTAAGGACATTTCGGTCCATTGTTAGTTTAGGGACGTTTCGGTTCGTTGTTCATCTTGCGTGCACGTGTATTTGTTACATGCTGGGATGTACAGCGATGATGGGGGATACACCCATTTTGAGGTGTGGTTTGGTTTAAGGTGTGCATGTCAGCTTGGGAAGTGTACCCAAGGCAGTTGGTTGTCGGGACCCGCTATATCTCTGAAGGCGTTGAGAAATTATAACGACATGCATCAGAGGTGTAGAGAGATGTACCCTTGGATCAATTCCCGTATTTGAGGGAAAAAGGAATCAGTGGTAAACTCAGAAATCATTAGTCGTATTTTGAGACTAAGACTTCCTCAGGGGAATGTGGGACGAATATCGTTTTGGGATATCATCAGTTGGAAGATCGATAGTCGTATTTGGGACTAAGATCAGTTTGGGAAGCAGTGAACCCATGGGCTCGATTGATCTGAGTTAGGGACCTAGTCAACTTGGGTTTGGTCTACTCAGTTTTCTTTTTATTTGAAAAGAAGTGCTAAGCACTTATTTGGGCTCAGTCTTTTTTTTTTGTGCAAAAAGTGCTGAGCACTTTTGTAAGTTCTGATGCTCACATATAACTATGTGGGGTTTTCAGTCATGAGGATTTGCCCAATAAGTGTTAAACATTTTACCCCTTTTTGTCTCTTTATGGAGTGCTGAGCACTCTTTATGGCGCCCACATGCGAAGCACGTGAGGCACTAGGCGCTGCCTGGTGAGTGTCAATCACTTTTTACTCTGTGGCGCCCACGTGAGGAGCATGTGGACGCTGGACCCTGAGAGCCACTTACTAAATGCTAAGCACTCCTTTATTTTGTAGCACCCACGTGAGAGGCATGCGGGGCGCTGCGCGTTGCGCGCCAGTCACTGAGTGCTAAGCACTTCTTTATTTTGTAGCGTCCACGTGAGAGCCACGTGGGGTGCTGAGCACCAGTCATTGAGTGCTAAGCACTCCTTTGTTTTTATTTACCTAATTTTCTAAGAAGAGAGTTCTTCTTCTTTGAGAATTTAATTCTCTATTCTTTCTGAAGCTTATGTGTGTGTGGGGTGGGGGAGGGGGTTCCTCCTTTTTAGACTTAAAGTCTTGGGTCCTTTATATAGTAGGAGTAGTTTGTTGGTTAGCTCCGAAGAAATCTCTCATTAAGAGATCCCAAATGATTTGGGGATTTTACCCACCGTTGGATCTTTGATCCAAGGATTTCTGTTTTACAGAAAATATTTTCTTATTTTTAACAAGATTAGGGAAATATTTACCCATACAGAATTTATTCTGTAGATCCGTGATTCTTTAATCACCATTGGATTTTTAATCCAACGGTACTCTGTTTTACAGAGGGCAATTTTTCTTGTTTAGAAAGATTTAAGGAATATTTCCTCTAAACAGAATTTAATTCTGTATCCTAATGATTTATCGTCTCCGTTGGATCTTTGATCCAACGGCTTTGCTTAACAGAGAGTAGAATTTAATTCTACTTGGCGCCGGCGCTCACGTGCTGTGCACGTGGGCTCTAATTAAGGTTTTAATTCCTTCATGTGCTTTGTACATTGGCACCCACGTGAGGAGCACGTGCGGCGCCGATATGAGTTTTTAACTCTAGCGTTGGCGCCCTCGAGAAAGGCACATGAGACGCTGCATTTTAAATTTTGAACAGAGTTTTGCTCTTTTCTTGGAGGAAACAAATGCCCCCCACCGTTGTGCTCACGTAGTTCGCACGTGAGTGCAGCGGTGGCACCTTTTCCACCGTTTGATCTTCTTGAAAGTTGAACCGTCTTCCTGTACCTTTAAGTAGGGCCTTTGGCTCTTGAGATGACTGCTGCTCATCTTTCCTAACCTTCTTCTTTCTCTGAGAATTTAATTCTCTTAACAGAGCTCAGATCTCTGTCCAAGGAAATTCTTTTAGAGTCCAAATTCTGTCAAAATTTGGTAAGAATTATGAACATGTCCTAAGTCTAAGAAATCTCTTCATGTTTTAGGGCTTTAACCCGTTAACAGAGCTTTGCTCTTCTTTTGTAGTGATTAGATCGTAGATCTTAAAAAAAATATTTTAGGGTTTCTTAACCTGTTAATCAAAGGTTTGCTCTTCTTTTATAAAGATCTCTTAGAGTTCTAAGATTTTTCTTGCAGATTTTGAAGATCTTAGAATTTAGCTTTGCTTTTGAAGGTTCTGGGATATTATCCCATTGTTCTACAGAGCTTGGCTTTGAAATTTTTTGGGGAATTTTATTCCCTTCTTAATTTTCTTGACAGATTTGAAATCTGTTTGCAGAGCACAGTTTTCGAGGGAGTTTAACTCCCGAGTCCAATGATGTTTTCTCATTAAATGAGAATTCTTTTGGATTCTATTTTTAATGAGCGACTGCCCCACCATTGATGGGGCGTCACCTTGATTGTATGGAGCCCCTTATCCTTTTCTTTTGAATTGCGGTGCAGTACAATTTTTAAGTACCAAAAAGTGTTAGAGTCCTGAACATAGTGTCGATAGCTAACCCTTCTCCTTTTGTGCAGGTACTATGGCTTTCGATTCCTCTTTTCCTTTCATACGTTCAGAGAGCGCTTTTGCTGACGCGCTCGTGGATTGGGAAGTCTTTGTGCTTATTAAGGATCATGACCCAGAGCAAAAATCTCTTCATCCATGGGGATCATGGTATAATCAGATTATCCAGGGTCAACGCAGTTTTTCTTGTGCAGCACCTTTGGAGCCGATCCCAGCTATTCATTATGTTGACCCGCCTCAAGTGACTTATGCCGCAGAAGAGGTCAACTAGACCTCGGAAGGTCGTCTTCAGCCTTCCATGGCATCAATACCCATACAGCTACCGATGGCCTTGGACATTTTAGGGTGACGCATATGCCAAAACGAGTCGCGCCCTTGGGGGCAAGTTTATATGATAGGATTGACTCCTCGTCATTCGGCCGGCTACCTACAGTGGGCTCGGTATATCCTATCAGCCAAGAAGTTGCTGCTGTTGAAGCTTGGGCCGTATCCCGCAATCTACGCGTCCCTTTTTCACTATCCCGCGCCTCATGTATGGTGGGTCAAGGCTTTTCTGGAACAATAGAACATCCCGACCCACACATTTCTTTTATCGGACGGGAGATCTCGATTTCCTTAGAGGAGTTTGCGGAGATTTCCGGCTTAGCCGTCAGAGGGGAACATTACAGGGAGATACTTCCCCCTGATGAGTATATCTTTGCCACCAAATCAATGGTGATGGGCCTCACTGTCACACCCCGCTTCCCAAAATACGGAATACGAGGAGTTGACAAGGCCAGCCATGCTCCTACGGCCAAGGAAATATCCTGCCGTAGTCGCACTTCGGCTTCTAGCTTTACGTGGTAATCAGTAAATAATGCGCAGGCAATGAGAAATGCAGTAACTGAAACAAAACAATATAAAGAACTGACCTGATGGAAAACAAAAGGGTATAACCCTGGATAGCTAATCAAGATATCCGTGATGTGCGTCTGGTCCTGGTCCCGGCTAAATCCACTCCTCACACTGAGCATGCAAACTCAGGTCGTCAGAGCGACACGATAGCAATATAATATATACATCCAAGTGACAACTCTAACAGTGATAATAAATATATATAACAGTAAATCAATGACGGTATAGGTATGAACATGCAGTAATCGATGCAGTGGAACAGTAAAAGCAGTAAAATGATATGCCAAGTATGTCAACACAGTAAGTATGTATATCGATGCTATCATTCCTATCAGTCTCTAAGTCTCACTGCATAGGTCACTAAGCCTATCGTCAGTCCAAATGTGAGAGTCGACCACTCGCGAGTGTCCTCCACCCAAGGGTAGGACCCAAGGGCAAGGGACCACGGGCCCAACATGTAACTCACGGTAATAATGATGTATCCTGTAAATCTCCATATATCTCCATATATATAAGCCGGTAAGGGACTCCCGAGATTCTGAACTCACACTCAAACTACCCCACACCCCGTGGTCTACATCAAACGCTAACCATAATCTCAAATACTAATCGGTCTGTGACAAGTCTGCGCGAGAACTGGAGGCAGGACCTCCAACAAGCACGTCCCGACTAATACCTAAGATAAATGGCAGAGTCTGATGTCTTATCTGTGACACCCATGCAAGAGTTTCCATAAGTGTCCCATACCACTTATAGTTACACGTACACGCGTCCCACAGACGTCGACAATGCAATAGAATCATAAGGTTCACTGATTGTGTACAAGTACGTGTCACTTTCACTTATTCACTTATACACGAACACTAACGTACTTGCCGCAATCATCACTAATACCTAACACTGGGTATTGCACATTATCACTAGGTTATCAATACAGTGACATGTGTATGATATGATGCGTAAACAGTATGTAAAGCATAATTAGGGTGTCATGAATCAGTAATCTACCACTTGCATAATTTATCATAAATCACACGGTTACAGTTTAGTGAAACGATAAATAAGGAAATAAATAGTATGTTCAGTTATCTATTCAGCGAATTTAGTTTCACGCCAATCGGGTTCCAGGATCATTAATTATAGCCATTTTATTTTAAGCGTTCACGGCTGGAAATCCGGTTTCAGAATCGGAAGTCCGTTTCTCAACGCATTTTAATCCCAGTTGGAATTAGAATTTAGCGACGCTACAGTTGAATGAAATCTAGGGTTTTCAGTAAGGTTTTCGACGCAATAGACGGATCTTCAATCTCATCTGTACGTCAGGAAATATACACTGTTCAATACTAATATGTCAATTCTGATTCTGTTGGGACTGTTATACGTCCCCATCTATTAAACTACAGATTAAATAACAATCGATAACGAAACAGAATGAAACTACTTGTGTTGTCTAGCTAACAGATTCACCTTTAATAAACAGCAGAGTTCCACAACCTACGAGTTAAGGAAACAGTGTGGTACCCATTACGGGACAGCACACATTAAACAGAGTCGCTCTGGACTGCAGTCCAGAGTCGCACTCCGATCCAATTATTGTCACATTTTAAGTACAGAAATATTTAAAAACTTTCATAGAGTTATAGTTCATCGAGTCGATTTCGATTTGAGCCCTCGAACGCATCATTCCAGTATGTATACAATTTATGGTAATTTTAACGGTTTTTAGGTACAAGAAAATTCCAGTTTTACGAGTAAACTTGGGGGTAGTCGTTTTAGTCGTTAACGCTCGTATTTTCCAACGAAATTCACACACTATATTCACAGACATACGGGCCAGATTATACAATTGAGTTCCTCCAAGTTAAATGATGATTTCCATTGAGAACATGCATCGAACAGTTGCGTCGTAATATTTAACAGAAAAGTAAAACATGAGATATACACGATTGTAATTTGTGATTATCATAAAGTAGCATGTAGCAAGTAGAGAACTTGCCTGGAAATATTTCGGGGATGCATGGCGACGGTAACGTCACGAACGCGCGACGAACGGTGTGAACTGGTTTGCACGACTTTGCCTTGCGTTCAGTTTCATCGTCGGATTTGTCCGGGGACGACTCGTGAATGTTGGAAGCGGGGAGGTGCTCTGTGGGTCTCCTGGGTGTGCTGAGATCGACGACGGTCGGCGGCGCTCCGGTGATGGCAGCAGTGGCTCGCAGGCTTGGTGGTTGGGGCTCGGCTGTGAAGCTCGGGTGTTGCGCAGCAATGGGTTCAACGGTGGGTGATGATGAAGATGGTGGTCGAAGGTGGCACTGGGGTGTCGCCGATGACGTGAGTGGCCGGCGGTTGGCACGACTTAGGGTGGTTCCGACGGTGGGGTTGAAGAGAGGAGGCAGCGGTTGTAAGGGGTGGGTCGAGGAGGTGTAGTGGCGAGGTGGTTCTGGTTGGTTCGGGGCTCGCCGGCGTAGTCGGGGTGCAGGCGAGGTTGGTGGTCGGTTTCTCGAGGAGGAGGCAGAGGCTCGATAGGGTTGGCCGATGAACGGGTGTGTAGGGATGGTGTCACGGCGATGACAGGGAGGGTGTTGACGTGAAGACGAGAAGGAGACGACGAGGTGAAGGCGTGCGACGGTGAGGCAGGCGAGGTGGAGGCGAGTGACGTGAGGGGACGACGGCGAGCGCGACGCGCTGGCGTGAGCGTGGGTTCGAGGGAGAAACGGGAAGGGAAGAAGAGAGAGGGAGAGATCCGAGAGAGAGGGAGGGAGTAGTGGGTAGAGGAGAGAGGTGGAGGGCGCGCATCGTGGGTAACGCTCGTGAGCGGGGCGCGTGACGAGCGGCGACTTGGGCACAGGCATGGGGTGCGGCGGAGTGCAAGGAGGCACAGTAAAGAGCGGGAGAAAAGGTAAAACGTTGGGGAAGAGAGAAGGGTTGTGGGCCGGGTTGGGTAGGAGCGGGCTGGGAGGTTTAAAAGAAAATTAAAAGTATTGTACGGAAATGAAAGAGGGCCGGGCCAAGATTTAATTGAAAATATATTTTCATTTTATTTAATGTGGGCTGAGGAGAATAAAGAAAAAAAAATGAAGAGAATGAGTGTGGGCCGGGCTGGGGTTTAGAGAAAAGAATTTAAGTGGGGAAAAATAAGGAAACGGGCTGGGGGATTTAGAGGAAAAATAAAATGGGAAAAATAATGGAGTGGGCTTGGGATTTGAGAATAATAAATAAAATTTAGTTTATTAAATAAGGAATGGGCTGGGTTTAATTTTAATAAGAGAAATGGGCTGAGTGAATTTGTTAATAAAAGGGAAAAAAGTGGTGTTGGGCTGAGGGATTGGATTGGCTGTGGTATTTATGGAAAAAGGTAAAGATTTAGGGTTTGGTGTTTTAGGGTTTAATGGAGTTTCTTTTAAAATAATTAAATACTTAAAAATAAAAAAATTTATAGTTTACAGAGAAATACGGATTTAGGCGTATATAAAAGAACCGGGTATTACATCATACCACCCTTACAAAAATTTCGTTCTCAAAATTTAAAATAAACGATAAGTAATACAAACATAGGCGAAAGTTATTACATTGCAAACTAACACATAAAGATTTACTTGAAATAGGCGGATGAAGAATTTGAAGGTTTATATATGTAAGAACAACTTATAAAAATATAGGTTTGAATAAGTATAAGACGGGAACAACTACAAAGGCAACCTATATGTATACGAGAATAGCAATAACAACAATAACGAACAATAATATTCGAGGCTTACTCGATAAAATCGAAACTCAAATATGTGCACGTATAAGTATATCAAAGTTAACACGGCAGAAATAATGAGTATAAGGCACAATCATTTATATTAGTAAACATAAGCACAACATCCGAAAATAAAGTAATGATAATTAAGTAGTGAAAGATTTGTCGGTATGTTAAAACATTTTAGGATAATTTATCGATCAAATAGTTTTAAAATAACTTAAGAAACTCATATAGTGAAAATAAGAAACGTGGAACAGAAATATGCGCGGTGTAAGGTTGCGCTACTGAAAATGAGAATAATAATAATATACTTAAAATACATAAAACGGAGTAATCAATAACACGCACTCTTTGATAAATACGAAATAATGAAAACTAAATTTTCGAATAACAGTGTCCCTAAATATAGTTAGGGTAACAGGAAAAATATATATAGGGCTAGCTAGGGTAGGAATTACAAGGGAGTGTGGCTCATTCAGAAGGTCGGAGGGTGGCGGCTTTAGGCTGAAGGTCAAGGAGATTGGGATCGGGTCAGCACAGGAAGTAAGGGTGAGCAACAAAGGACTACAAGGGGAAAGAATGGGGAGGATGACGGTCGGTACATCATATGAATCAAAAATTTGAAGGGTTAGTGAACTCGGAAATTTCAGAAAATTTTTCCTCGCAGAAGGGTTTCAAACGAGGCACTGACAAAGAATGAAGGGTGGACCTCTAAAAGATCGGGTGCGGTACTTGTTGATCTCAGTGAGGGTTAAAACAATGTAAGGAGTAGGGTGGACAAATCTCAGTAGGGAAAAATAATTGTATAGAAGAAATAATCAAGTATCAAGTGAAGTAAGAAGATCGAAAGATTAGCGAACTCAACAATTTATTCCATTCCAGAAGATTCTAAACAAAGCATCTTCAAAAACGAAAGATGGCCCTAAACTATACACAGATTTATTTGGCCAGCAAGGACAACAGCTAAAATCTCGTCAGTCGCGATTGTGGAGGATCAACATGTTGCGGTAGACTCGCGCACTCTGATAGGGACGTCCATTTCCATAGCGCCTCACGGGGACCGCCATTGGGAGTTCTTCCACAGCAGGGTCTTGTCCTTCTGGTCCTTCTTCCTCGGCTGGAGCTTCTTCTTCGAGGTCTGATTCTATGTGATTCTTTTCCATGGGATTGTCCTCCACTGGATTTTTTTCTATCGGGTCTTCCTCGGGATCTTCCTCTATCGGGTTCTCTTCAGGGTCTCCTTCCTCTTCGTCGGAATCACCTATCATGTCAAACTCTGGGGCGGCTGCTCCCTCGTCCTCGGAATTGCTGTTTCCGAAAATGACTTGGGGACCGTTGATCTCATCGTCAGAACTCATTAGCGTGCGGTCTAAGGAAACGCATGACTGTGCATCCTTATCTAGATACGGCGCTGCTCCAGGGTGGGCCATGGCCTGAAAGGAAAGAGTCATGATTAGACCGTGAAATACCTCAAGAAAATAGCTAAGGTTACGAAGTGTAGGAAAATATGCGGTGGCAGGAACTGAAAAATCAGGATTAAAAATGCTGTGATAACGAATAGTATGAATAAGGGGAAAGACAAGAGAATGACACATATTACGATTCAAAGTTCTTATTGCATTCCACTAAAAGTTCGACGTATTCAAGATTTCAAATGAAAGGAAATATTTATAAGAGGATGATAACATTATTACTGAAAGTAGAAAACATGAAAATTCTTCTTTGACTACTAGACCGCTGCATTTTCGTCACGCGAGTTGAATCCTGAGCTGGGGCCGCCTTATCCTCGAGGTTCGAACTATGCAATAATCATCACTTGGCAGAATTGGAGGGTGTGGATAAGTCTCCTCCTTGTAGCTCCTTCCTTTTTGGGCAACCGTTGATAAGATGTTCGCCGGATCCGCAAATCAGACATTTCCCTTGGGCGCGGCGACAATCCCTCTGAAGATGACCTGGCCTCTTACAGTACCCACAACATGGGGTCTTCTGCTGCTTCTGTCGAGGGAAAACAAATTGGCGCTTCATCATCTTCTCTATTCCTCGCCTAACAGGGATCCCTTTACAATTTGAGACTCCCGCTGGTGCCTGATTCACCAGCCTTCTCAGTCCTTCAGCTAGCAAGTCGTTCGTTCGCTCCTGGGCTTCCTTCAGACCTTGCAGTACACTCAGAATCTCAAGGGTCTGATTCTGGGGAGTGGAGATAGAGAAAGAGTCGTTGGACGACATGATCCTGAAACAATAGTTTTGAGGATGATATAAGGCACAAGCTATAAGAATCAAAATATAATGTGGATTGGGCAAAAATTCAAGAATATCAGATGTGATGAAATTCATTACAAGTGGAAAATCACAGTATGACTCTAAGTCACCTAAACAGAGTATGGTAGTGTAACCGTGATGTGGTTTACAATTACAACCACGAAACTTTGCCAAGTCACCAGAAACCCTAGCGAATGGATAGCAGAACACTCAATATGAATATGGATCAAGGATATCAAGTTTACAATCTAGACTGAGGGATGTCTTAGATTGCCAAGCTCTACACGGAAAACTGCAATCCCAATCGAAGCAAAACCTGGGCTCTGATACCAACTAAACCATGTCACGCCCCGCTTCCCAAAATACAGAATACGAGGGGTTGACAAGGCCAGCTATGCTCCTACGGCCAAGGAAATATCCTGCCGTAGTCACACTTCGGCTTCTAGCTTTACGTGGTAATCAGTAAATAATGCGCAGGCAATGAGAAATGCAGTAACTGAAACAAAACAATATAAAGAACTGACCTGATGGGAAACAAAAGGGTATAACCCTGGATAGCTAATCAAGATGTCCGTGATGTGCGTCTGGTCCTGGTCCCGGCTAAATCCACTCCTCACACTGAGCATGCAAACTCAGGTCGTCAAAGCGACACGATAGCAATATAATATATACATCCAAATGACAACTCTAACAGTGATAATAAATATATATAACAGTAAATCAATGACGGTATAGGTATGAACATGCAGTAATCGATGCAGTGGAACAGTAAAAGCAGTAAAATGATATGCCAAGTATGTCAACACAGTAAGTATGTATATCGATGCTATCATTCCTATCAGTCTCTAAGTCTCACTGCACAGGTCACTAAGCCTATCGTCAGTCCAAGTGTGAAAGTCAACCACTCGCGAGTGTCCTCCACCCAAGGTTAAGGGACCACGGGCCCAACATGTAACTCACGGTAATAATCATGTACCATGTAAATCTCCATATATCTCCATATATATAAGCCGGCAAGGGACTCCCGAGATTCTGTTGAACCCACACTCAAACTACCCCACACCCCGTGGTCTACATCAAACGCTAACCATAATCTCAAATACTAATCGGTCTGTGACAAGTCCGCGTGAGAACTGGAGGCAGGACCTCCATCAAGCATGTCCCGACTAATACCTAAGATAAATGGCAGAGTCTGATGTCTTATCTGTGACACCCATGCAAGAGTTTCCATAAGTGTCCCGTACTACTTATAATTACACGTATACGCGTCCCACAGACATCGACAATGCAATAGAATCATAAGGTTCACTGATTGTGTACAAGTACGTGTCACTTTCACTTATTCACTTATACACGAACACTAACATACTTGCCACAATCATCACTAATACCTAACACTGGGTATTGCACCTTATCACTAGGTTATCAATGCAGTGACATGTGTATGATATGATGCGTAAACAGTATGTAAAGCATGATTAGGGTGTCATGAATCAGTAATCTACCACTTGCATAATTTATCATAAATCATACGGTTACAGTTTAGTGAAACGATAAACGGGGAAATAAATAGTATGTTCAGTTATCTATTCAGCGAATTTAGTTTCACGCCAATCGGGTTCCAGGATCATTAATTATAGCCATTTTATTTTAAGCGTTCACGGCTGGAAATCCGGTTTCAGAATCGGAAGTCCGTTTCGCAACGCATTTTAATCCCAGTTGGGATCAGAATTTAGCGATACTACAGTTGAATGAAATCTAGGGTTTTCAGTAAGGTTTTCAACACAATAGACGGATCTTTAATCGCGTCTGTACATCAGGAAATATACACTGTTCAATACTAGTATGTCAATTCTGATTCTGTTGGGACTGTTATACGTCCCCATCTATTAAACTACAGATTAAATAACAATCGATAACGAAACAGAATGAAACCACTTGTGTTGTCTAGCTAAAATATTCACCTTTAATAAACAGCAGAGTTCCACAACCTATGAGTTAATAAAACAGTGTGGTACCCATTACGGGACAGCACACATTAAACAGAGTCGCTCTGGACTGCAGTCCAGAGTCGCACTCCGATCCAATTATTGTCACAGTTTAAGTATAGAAATATTTAAAAACTTGCATAGGGTTATAGTTCATCGAGTCGTCTTCGATTTGAGCCCTCGAACGCATCATTCCAGTATGTATACAATTTATGGTAATTTTAACGGTTTTCAGGTACAAGAAAATTCCAGTTTTACGAGTAAACTTGAGGGTAGTCGTTTTAGTCGTTAACGCTCGTATTTTCCAACGAAATTCACACACTAGATTCATAGCCATACGGGCCAGATTATACAATTGAGTTACGCCATGTTAAATGATGATTTCCATTGAGAACATGCATCGAACAGTTGCGTCGTAATATTTAACAGAAAAGTAAAACATGGGATATACACGATTGTAATTTGTGATTATCATAAAGTAGCATGTAGCAAGTAGAGAACTTGCCTGAAAACGTTTCGGGGATGTATGGCGACGGTAACGTCACGAACGCGCGACGAACGACGTGAACTGGTTTGCACGACTTTGGCTCGCGTTTCAGTTTCGTCGTCGGATTTGTCCGGGGACGACTCGTGAATGTTGGAAGCGGGGAGGTGCTCTGTGGGTCTCCCGGGTGTGCTGAGATCGACGACGGTCGGCGGTGCTCCGGTGATGGCAGCAGTGGCTCGCAGGCTTGGTGGTTGGGGCTCGGCTGTGAAGCTCGGGTGTTGCGCAGCAATGGGTTCAACGGTGGGTGATGATGAAGATGGTGGTCGAAGGTGGCACTGGGGTGTCGCCGGTGACGTGAGTGGCCGGCGGTTGGCGCGACTTTGGGTGGTTCCGATGGTGGGGTTGGAGAGAGGAGGCAGCGGTTGTAAGGGGTGGGTCGAGGAGGTGTAGTGGCGAGGTGGTTCTGGTTGGTTCGGGACTCGCCGGCGTCGTCGGGGTGCAGGCTAGGTTGGTGGTCGGTTTCTCGAGGAGGAGGCAGGGGCTCGATGGGGTTGGCCGATGAACGGGTGTGTAGGGATGGTGTCACGGCGATGACAGGGAGGGTGTCGACGTGAAGACGAGAAGGAGACGACGAGGTGAAGGCTTGCGACGGTGAGGCAGGCGAGGTGGAGACGAGTGACGTGAGGGGACGACGGCGAGCGCGACGCGCTGGCGTGAACGTGGGTTCAAGGGAGAAACGGGAAGGGAAGAAGAGAGAGGGAGAGATCCGAGAGAGAGGGAGGGAGTAGTGGGTAGAGGAGAGAGGTGGAGGGCGCGCGTCGTGGGTAACGCTCGTGAGCTGGGCGCGTGACGAGCGGCGACGTGGGCGCAGGCATGGGGTGCGGCGGAGTGCAAGGAGGCACAGTAAAGAGCGGGAGAAAAGGAGAAATGTTGGGGAAGAGAGAAGGGTTGTGGGCCGGGTCGGGTAGGAGCGGGTTGGGAGGTTTAAAAGAAAAATAAAAGTATTGTAAGGAAATGAAAGAGGGCCGGGCCAAGATTTAATTGAAAATATATTTCCATTTTATTTAATGTGGGCTGAGGAGAATAAAGAGAAAAAATGAAGAGAATGAGTGTGGGCCGGGCTGGGGTTTAGAGAAAAGAATTTAAGTGGGGAAAAATAAGGAAACGGGCTGGGGGATTTAGACGAAAAATCAAATGGGAAAAAATAATGGAGTGGGTTTAGGATTTGAGAATAATAAATAAAATTTAGTTTATTAAATAGGGAATGGGCTGGGTTTAATTTTAATAAGAGAAATGGGCTGAGTGAATTTGTTAATAAAAGGGAAAAAAGTGGTGTTGGGCTGAGTGATTGGATTGGCTGTGGTATTTTTGGAAAAAGGTAAAGATTTAGGGTTTGGCTGTGGTATTTTTGGAAAAAGGTAAAGATTTAGGGTTTGGTGTTTTAGTGTTTAATGGAGTTTCTTTTAAAATTATTAAATACTTAAAAATAACAAAATTTATAGTTTACAGAGAAATACGGATTTAGGCGTATATAAAAGAACCGGGTATTACACTCACTCCAGAGAATGCCGTTCAACACCAGTTCCCGAGCCTAATCAAGGTGTTGAACATGTACGGGAGTTTGTTCTTGGAGTCTGGAAGGCACGGAGTTGGCTTCGCAGATTTCATCGCCGCTTTCTTCGCTCTGAAGTCTTGTCGAAACAAGCTGCGAAATTCACCAAACTTGATGACCTATTCGGGTTTGGTTTTGATAAATTGCCGACGGCGGAGGAGGATTTAAAGAATTTCTTCATTCCAGACACTCCGGTCGTCCCTTTTGCAGAGATTGATGCCTCAGATGTTGATGAAGAGACGTTTTTTCTAGGGTTCATTGGCCTGTGGTTGAGTTGGTTTGCGCTTCCGACGCACCCCCACTATATGAGGTCGTTTGTCTTTTATCCGGCCCATCGCATTGTCGTGGGGATGTTTGTGGCCGTTGGGATCGTGGGGCTGGCTCATCTATATCATGGCCTAAACTTAGTGGCCGACACTACTCAGCCGGGGGTAAAACCCGTGCATCTCCCATTGCACTACTTCACGTCATGGATCGAGATGCACGTGCTGGGTGTTTTCGGTGTTCACAAATGACCCCGCTTCTATGAAAGCTACAACTTCCCCCGGGTCATGTATCTGGTTGACGCTTCTGCGTCAGACCCGTCACAGCGAGAGGCTCGGCGACTGCTCTTTCGCCCGCGCATGGTTGGGGACGGTATGACCTTTGTCGATAGAGTCTTGACTATTGGCAAAGAATCTACTAAGGTGGTGCAACCGTTGCATGACACTTTCAAAGACGGGGCTTCCATGTTGAGGGCTCGGGAGGCCATGCACCTATATTCTATCAGGCCGGGCTTTCTAATATTTAGACAGAACGCCTCGGTACTGTTTATGAGGTATAACCCACACCGCTTCGCTCAACAGTTGGGCTATAATCAGGGCGTCCCTCTTAAGGCGTTCTTGGTCGAACCGGTTGCTACGGAGGAGGGTATTCGCAGTACAACGCATCATTTTATGCGATTAAATATGGGGTCCCATTTCCTTGTCAGCGAACCGAGCTATGTGCCGAAAGCTTCGAACGCTTACATGGCGTGGTACCAGCATGCGACTGGTGCTGTTGTCAGGAAAGAGAGGCGGCTACTACTTGACCATAAGGATACCATCCCAACCCGTAATCTAGCGGTCCCTTTGAAGCGACGAGCAGCTGTTTGCCCTTCTTTAAGAGAAATCACTACGGCTATAGTCCCACGAGCTTTTCATGATAAGATTCGGCCGGATGTTTTTGCGACCGCGGTAGCCGTGGCGTCCCCGGAATCGGGCATTGGTTTGGAGATCGGGACCCGCCGTCCGAAGATGCCTATCAAGCGAAATCTTTTACCGTCGGCTGTTGGTGTCTGTTTGCAGAAGAAAAAGAAATCTCTATTCTCTACTGATGTAGTATTCGGCTAGGAGCCCCATGCTCCCTATAGTGAAGGCTTGTGCGAATATGGCACCAATGAGGATTTGTTTGACACGCCTGCAACCGATACTGATCTTCAGGCTGCCATCGCAGCTTCCAAGCGACTGGCCCGCGAGGAAGCAGCTTTGGTCTCTATTGCGGAGTCGGGTATACTTCATTTACATTCTTCTGCACCTATCCCTTCTCCTCTTATTATGCTTTTATTAACGCTCACTTCTTCAACAGGTATTTTTGCCGAAGAGGCTCCCGTAGCTTCCCTCATGACGTTCGAGGAGGAAGAGAGGCTCCGTGCTTTTTTGGGTC
Source organism: Agapanthus africanus (assembly GCA_030015575.1). NCBI lineage: Eukaryota > Viridiplantae > Streptophyta > Magnoliopsida > Asparagales > Amaryllidaceae > Agapanthus > Agapanthus africanus. The sequence goes on from CM057349.1 coordinate 472,025,985, forward strand.
TTGGTATAATTCGTTTCGTTACACCTTTACTCTTTTTATTCACGATCTGACACTTTTCTTCGCCTTATTGTAGGAACTACCAAAACCCAAGTTGTTTCAAGTGTAGTGCCAATCCCAAGCGGTGATGCAGCAAAGCTTCCAGAGTCACTGATCATGGTCGTGGCCCTCCTAAGGCCACCACAGGGGGTATTGCTGAAGCAGCCGATGATGGATGCCATAGCGGATCCGGAGGCTGAACTCGATTTGGACAACGACGCCCCCTGTTGAAAGTATTAAGGAGGTTGGTTCACACGGTCCAAGCCGATGGGAAGCGTAGAAAGCGCGCCGCGAGGGAACGTGAAACTGTCTTAGCCGCGGGTGCAGGTTCGAGCAATGTCCCATCTTCTAACATTCCCCTGGTAAACGCTCCTTCCGCTCTGTCTACCGCCCATAGACAACTTGCACATGCAGCTCGGGAGGAAACTGAATAGTTACATCAAGGTAACGTAACGCCCAGTCCCTTATTAGAACTTAGTCCTCGAATCATGATATACGCATTTTAGGGCTGAGTCCTGACAGTGGCATGGCAGGTGAGACACCGATGATTACAGAGCCTGAAGTGGCCACTCTTTCTTAGGAATTTGGGACTGTCCAGACTGCTGATGTAAATCCCCGTTTCTATTTTAATAAAAGTTTCCTATTCTCTGAATTCCAGAGGTTTCTTTTCTTTTTCCTTCATATTTTGAATTGGTCGTTTAAGCTTAATATGTATTTTTCCAAACCCTAGAAGTTAAAACCCAAGATTCAAAACAAATTAAAACCAAGGCTAAAATAAACTAAAACCCAAAACTACATTACTTATACCTTCAGCCCATTCAAAATCCTTTAAAAATAAATCTTTAAATTAAACCACCAGCCCACATCCCATTCTTTTTAAAATAAATCTCTAAGCTATTTTTCCCCTGCCCGTTTCTTTTCTTCAGCCCACTCACTGAATTTCTTAAAATAAATTCTTTATAAAACCCAGCCCATTCTCACCCTCGGCCCACGAGATTTTTATTAAGGGAATATTATCCTCTGCCCAACTTCCCGGCCCAGCTTCCACTACCCGCGCCCGCGCCCGCCTTCATCGAACCCAACCCGACCCGTTACCAAATCCCTTCATCTTCCCCACGTCCAAAACTCCCGCTCGTTTTCTTTCCTTTCCCACGTCGCACCCACGTCGCGCCGTTACGCCCACGTCACCTTCGCCGTCGCCCACGACCCCGGCCACGACTCCCTCAAATTCTCACTCTCCAACTCCTCATCTCCATCTTACTTCCCAACTCCTCAAAACTCTCCAACCCTCAAATTTTTCCCCACGAACCCACAAGAGCCCACTGCAAACTTCAGACGCTCCTCTCGACGACGACGACGACGAACCTTCCTCCGACCCCCTTCTTCATCACCTCACCCTAACCTCCTCCTAAATCCCTCGCCTTCACCCCAACAACTCAGCCACCTCACTCGATCTCCAACCCCTGCACATCCTCTCGGCCTCCCTCTGGCACTCAACGCCGGCGAACCCCACCACGTCGTCGACCATACTACACCCTCCTCGTCGTCAGTGTCTCCTCCACCTCCTCTCAAAAGTCTCTCTCTCTCTCTCCAAAAAACCCACATCTTTTCCCCCTCACTGCGCACTCTCCGTGCACGTTGCCGGAGCGACGCCGTCGACCATCGTCGACCCCAGTATACTCGCAGAGGATCAGCAAGCACTCACTCAACCTCCAGTGACTGTGCAACGACTCCGGACAACGCCGACGCAAAACCCGCATTTCGATCCAAGCTCGCGAGAATCCGTTTCACGGCGTACATCGCGCGTTCGGGACACCGTTGCTGCCGTACGACCTCGAGACATTTTTCAGACAAGTGTTTACTTGCTTCATGCTAAAATTATAGTGGTACAAACCTAAATAATCTAGTTTACGAATTTACCGATTCCCGATACATAATGTGACCTATGTGTTCGATGCTAAATTCCAATGGAAATAATTATTTATTTTGACGGAAACTGGCATTTTATGTTGGCCCATATGATGATGAATATCGTGTATGAATCTCGCTGGAAAATACGATTGTTAGTGACAAAAATTGATACCCCCAAACATGCCGTTAAAACTAATATTTCCTCGTATCTGAAAATGAATAAAATCACCGTAAATTACATACATACTGGAATGATGCGTTCGAGGGTTTAAATCGAAGACGACTTGACGAACTTTAACCCTATGTAAAATTGCAATGATTTCTGTTCTGTAACCATGATGATAATTAGATCGGAATGCGACTCTGGACTGCAGTCCAGAGCATTTCTGATTATTGTGTTCTGTCCAAAGACCTGCATCACTGTGTTTTCTGAAGTCGTATGTTACGGAACCCTGCAGTAGATTAAATATATTTATGTTAGTTAAACAAAACTGGTGGTTCCATTCCGATTCATCGCCGTTTGCTATTTTAAACTGTATTTAAAAGGGCAGAACGTATAACTGTCCAGAACAGATTCTGAAATGACACACTGGGGTTAAACTGTGTATAACTTTCAACGTACAGATGCGATTGAGGATCCGTCTGTTGCGTTGAATACTCCATTGAAAACTCTAGATTTCATTTACCTGTAACATCGCTAAATTCTGAGCCCAACTGGGTGCAATTCGTGTCGCGAAACGGACGTTCAGTTCTGAAACTGAATTTCCAGCCGCGAGCACTTAAAATGAAATAGCTATATCTTGAGAACCGGAATCCCGATTGAACTGAAACAAATTTTGATGAATTGCTGACTGAGTGTTCTAATTATCTTACTTGTATCATTTTGCTGAATTCTCAACATATTAATTTATGCAAATTATTTTAGTTAATGACATGCATGTTGATTCATAACATATAGAGCTTATTGGTAGTATACAATACATATATCATACCCTTGCCATATATTCAGTGTTAGTGCGTGTCGACATTGCATTATCGTGCGTGATAGATGTTGGTTTAGGAGTGACGAGTACACCAATGGCAAGTGAATATTCATGACAGTGATTGATACAGTGAACAGTGATAAAACCGTGCTATTGGTATACTTGTACACAACTAGATCAAAATCATAAATAGTGTAAACCTGGGGAAATCAAAGTGGAAAGAGTATCGTATTTAGCGGGACCGTGTTTAGAGGATGATCATTCGAACCGTGATACTGATACGTGTAGGATAGGATCTAGCGATCCGGCTGACAGGGTTATGTCCCGGGCATGTGGGCCGTTGTCTCGGGTATGTACGAGACTCCTGTTAAATATGATGCTCCTTCCACTATGTGATTTCAAACATGACCTAGAGACCGATATGGACACATAACATATTCTGCATCCTATAGTGACATAGTGATTACTTGCATTGTTCCTACACCAGTATTACCTCATATACCTGTTTCATCTTATTATTATAATATTGTTATTGTGTCGCTCTGACGACCTGAGTATGCATGCTCAGATTCCGCGGGAGGACCAGCACAGGAGACGGATCTACCCTTTGAGTTCACGGAGATATAGTTTGGTGTACCTTCTTCATTTACTGCTTTCCATAAAAGTGATCGTGAGATTGAACTTGGTTAGTTATTGTTCTTATTATCTGTAATTTGTGAACAATGGAATTTTAATGTAATAAATTAGTGATGTGATTCCTTTAATACTGTGCTTTATTTACTGATTACCATGTAGTGCTAGAAGCCGAAGTGTGACTACGGCGGGATGATTCCTTGACCGTAGGAGCATGGCTGGCCTAGTCATCCCTCGTTTCCGTATTTTGGGAAGCGGGGCGTGACAGCTGCTCTTTCTCCTTATGGATCCTTGGTATCGGCGGGTGTCGCAAGCATTACGACGGCCCTTGTCGAGTCAGGGGATGAAGTTATGGGTGCGGAATCTACTCCCCCAAGGGAAAATGAGGAAGCCGTTACACTTGGTGACGCTTTCGGCACAGTTTCGGTCTCTGACCTATTAGTTACTTCTTGGGTTATTATCTTTGAGTTTTTAATCCTGTTAAGCCCCTCTAGTGATATTTTGTTTGTCTTGAGTATAGGCACGGTAAATCCTGAAGCTGTGCCGGTTGAAGAATTATCGCTGGCCGCCACTTGGACAGTCACGGTTCCTTCGCTTTCTTCTGTGCCTCCTCAAATTTTGGAAGGTAAGGGTTTCTCACTTAGTTGCTTTACTGTGGATACAATTCTCTTTGCCTTAACTATATATTGTCGCGACTCTGCAGGAGTACTCTTTGACCACTTATACCAGGTGCTAAACCCGCATTTTTCCTTTCAATCGGAAGTCGTTTTAACTTTTGATATTGGTCAGTATATTCTTCACCTAGTGTTTCTCCTTTTTATAAGTAGTCTTCTTATTGCTAAGCCTTCTTTATATTGACCATAGTATCATGGCTCGGAGTAGGAAGCGAAAGAATAGCCACGCCTCCGGTGCTCCCTGTTTTGCCACCTTCAACAGCTGGTACGGTAAATCTCGTTCGTCAGGTGTATTCTTTCAAGTTGAAATCTGATCGTGATTTATTTTGCAGTGATTACACCAACTTTGGCTCCTTTTGAGTCCCGCATTCCTATGCCCACGAGGCCCTTCGCTAAACTTCCATCTTCTAGGGGCACAGTGAATAGCCGACGAACGTTAAGCGAGTTTACTGAAGATCTCGACGCCGAGGCCCTCACCTCTGCTACGTATTTTGCCGACGAAGTCAATCCAATGCTGGCGACGCTCGTGAATTTCCATAATGAAGATATCGTCGGTTCTTGGGTTGATTATTGCAGGAAGATCGAGGCTTGCCTGCATGAGATTAAGCTTAAGCGTCTCACTCCCGAGGTATTGACTTTGAACTCTCAGCGGGCTTCGTGGAGTGTCTCTTTCATTCGATATTTTGAACAAGAGGCAGCCCTGAGGCGAAAGGAGTATGAGACGGCTTCCGGTGAATCCGTCCAATTGCACGCCCAGGTTGAAGAGAATGCTGTGCAGCTGAAAGCTATTTTCGAAAACCTCCAACGATGTATTTCTGACGGGCTGGCGCTAAGGCAGAAGCTTGACTTCACTGAGCGGGTCACGTAAGATTGCGAAACTACCAAGCAGTAAATCGATGAGAATCTTTCATCCTGTTTGCAACAACGAGCTCAAATCGAAGCGGAGTTGGCCGTCGTAGCCGAACGCGAGAAGGAGTTGAGGGGAGCGCGCGAGTGGTTCATCAGTTAGTTGAAAACGCCTCCTCCTTAATAAATGTTTTTGTTTCCCCTTCTTGTACTGATTGTATTTTTTAACATTCTGATTCATGAATAACATGTATTCATTTTGATCCCTGAATGAAATGTATCTTGTATTCACTTAAATTCATGAATAAAAGAAATATTTTATTTCATACTGACATTTCTCTTTTCTTCAATATCTTGATTTGGTGTGAAGTAGTTTATGTACTCATTTCAGAGTTTGTAGTTTATTCACTCGTCCCAGAGTCTCTAGTTTATGGACTCATTCCGGAGTCTCTAGTTTATTCACTCATCCCGGAGTCTCTAGTTTATAGACTCATTTCGGAATTTGTTTAGTTTACTTTCCTTGGGTTTATAGGCAAACTTGCCCTAACGCATGGATAACTTCTGCTCTTTACGACAGAGGTCCGTTAGTTTTATGGTACTAAGGTTTTTGTCCGTCGTACCGTCGCGTTGGCTGATGCATTCCCCGATATGCAGTTTTTACGCTGCTGTTCGAGTAGCCTTACGACTGTCGTGTCTCTGATCCTTTCGGGGGCTGGACAAGACGTCTTCAAGTAATTTTCCTAAGCAATTTGACCGTCAGAAGATCAAGCGTTAGGAATTTTGCCATGCCGCTATTTACTTAAGGTTAGGCTCAGTTTGGGAGCCCCGATGAGTCATAACCACTCCGCACTGGTGTGGGATGATCTCCGATAGTTTTTCGGGTTTTATTTGAGTTGCCGTCAAGACCTTGAAGGTACGAATTTGGACTTCTCTTTCTTTGTTGACACTGCGTCTGCTGTAATGAGACGAATGTCGAGGTGATCTCTATGTTGTTTTGTGAACCGTCGAGACTTGGAACTAGGGACTTTGCCATGGCTCCGTTTTGTTTTGACCCTGGGGTCGTTTGTTGACATTGCGTCTGCATCCTGCTGGAGTGAGAAGAAACGTCATTGTTGATACTATGTCTGCTGTAACGAGATGAGTGTCGAGGTGGTCTCTGGGTTGTTTGTGAACCGTCGAGACTTGGAACTAGGGATATTGCCATGGCTCCGTTTTGTTTCGACCCTGGGGTCGTTTGTTGACGTTGCATCTGCATCCTACTGGAGTGAGAAGAAACGCCGTTGTTGACACGGTGTCTGCTGTAACCAGACGAGTGTCGAGGTGGTCTTTAGGTTGTTTGTGAACCGTCGAGACTTGGAACTAGAGATTTTGCCATCGCTCCGCTTTATTTCAACCCTGGGATCGTTTGTTGACGTTGCGTCTGCATCTTGCTGGAGTGAGAGGGAACGCCGTTGTTGACATTGCGTCTGCTGTAACTAGACAAATGTTGATGTAGTCTTTAGGTTGTTTTGTGAACCGTCAAGACTTTGAGCTAGGAATTTTGCTATGGCTCCATTTTGTTTTGACCCTGGGGTCTTTTGTTGGCGTCATGTCTGCATCCTGCTGGAGTGAGAGGGAACGCCATTGTTGACGTTGCGTATGCTGTAACGAGGCGAATGTTGAGATAGTTTTTAGGTTGTTTTGTAAACCGTCAAGACTTGGCTCTCCCTTTGACGGAGCCTTGTGGGAAATATGGTTTCCTTTTTCATTTGTGCCCATGGATTGTATACAGGGGTCGGTGTAGACTCACCTGCAGGGTGAAAGTTTCATCATTTTTTTCTTTCCGCGATACTCTATCATTTCAGCTTTTTATATCGCGAAAGTCATGATTGCCCAATCATTTCGGCTATTTATCATGGTGCCCTATCATTTCGGCTATTTTTTTTTATATTTTTACTTGTCGCTTTTTATTGCGAGTTGCCCAAACATTTCGGCTATTTCATCTGCTTATATTTTTTGGCTCGCTGATTTTTATTGCGAGTTGCCCCATCATTTTGGCTATTTCATATGAATCTACTTTTGTTGCGAGTCGAGAACTTGGATCCTGACACTAATTCTGGCATCAGCATCGCTGTGACTGGGATATTGCCAGGAGCGAATCATCATTTGCCTTGAGAGGACTTGGAATTTGATACGGGTTTAGGCATCAGTATCACTGCGACTGGAACATTGCGAAGAGCGAATCATCATTTGCTTTGAAAGGATTTAGAATTTGATACCAATTTAGGCATCAGCATCGCTATCACTAGGATGTTGCCAGGAGTGAATCATCATTTGCCTTTGTGGGTTTGAACAAAGGTGGCTTAGCAAACAGGGTTAAGGTCCTGTCGAATAAGGCTTTTTGACTCTATAAACCGTAGGGGTCTCATAAAAGGTTTTCTCCCTACGAGCCGTGAGGATCTCTTAGGTGTATTTTCTTCTTAGGAATCGTGAGGATCCCTAAGTGTGTGTTCTTTTATAAGTCGTAAGGATCTCATAAGAGTATTTTCTCCTTATAAGTTGAGAGGAATTACAGGTGTCGTTCACCATATGAGCACATTTCTCGTCATTGGTGGAACTTGGTGGGGAAATCGTTTATTTATGCTCATGGATTGTATACAAGGGCTAGCAATGTACCGTCTGTAGGGCAATTTTGGGGATACGACGGTTTAAGAACAGGTCCAGGTCCCTGTAGGTTAAGCCTTTGAATCCTATGAGCCATGAGGGTCTCATAGGGAGAGTTCTCCTTACGAGTCGAGAGGATCTCGTAAGTGAAAATTTTACGAGATTGCGTCCTTTCGGGTTTTCACAAGCTCGCCGGTAGCCCTGCTGTTTTTTACACACGACACCCTTTCGGGTTTTCATCCTTACCCATTTTGCTTGTGGACATACCATTTTTTAACAATGAGATTGCGTCTTTTCGGGGTTTCACAGACTCGCCAGTAACCCTACTGTTTTTAACTTACGGCGCCCTTTCGGGTTTTCATCCATGTCCATTTTTCTTGTGGACATACTATTTTTTTACCTATCTGTTTGCCAATGAGACTTAGGAGTGACTTCATCGCCGGAGTAGCTGTGTAGCCAGCGAGACTTGAGTTGTAGTCTTCGCCGTTGGGACTTGTGGATTTGAGTTCCATTATTTCCGTGTTTGAGGCGACGTGTTAGTTTAAGGACATTACGGTCCATTGTTAGTTTAGAGACATCTCGGTCCATAGCCAGCTTTGAGGCGAAGCTTTGCTTTAAGGACATTACGGTCCGTTGTTAGTTTAGAAACATCTCGGTCCATTATCGTCATGTTTGAGGCGACGTTTTAGTTTAAGGACATTACGATCCGTTGTTAGTTTAGGGGCATCTCGGTCCATTATCGCCGTGTTTGAGACGACGTTTTAGTTTAAGGACATTACGGTCCGTTGTCACCATTTTAGAGGCAACGGTTAGTTTAAGGACATTTTAGTCCATTATCACCATGTTTGGGGCGGAAATTCTGTTGGATACTAATTTTAGAGTTTGACTCAGGAAGATAGCGAGCGGACACGAGCGTCGTCATCTATCATTAACCTGAGTCGTGACTTCTCAAGCGTAGTATTTTTTAAGGAATCGGCCATTTATTGGCCGGAAAGGCCTTTCGCCATGCATATCCATGAGCAAGTAGGCCCCATCTTGGTAGACTTTGTCTATGATATACAAGACCTCATAGTTTGGCTCGAATTTCCCCCATTTTGCATGGTTGGGGATCATAGGTCATTTGACAACTAGCACGAGTTTGTCTTGGCGGAATGTTCTTGGCCTAGTTGGTCTTTTGTATGAGTGCGTCATCCTTTTTTTTAAGCTTTCAGGTTTTGTTGCGACACGAGACGAGTTTCATCGAGGGCATCGAGCTCCTCAAGCCAAAAATGGGCATTTTCTTCATCCATCAGCTCTTATCGAACTGCCACTCGTAGAGTGGGTAGCTCTATCTCCAATGGAAGTACTGCTTCCGTGTCGAATACCAACGCGTATGGCGTTGTATTAGTGGTCATTTTGAACGTGGTTCGATACGCCCAGAGTGCTTCATGCATTCTCTTGTGCCAGTCCTTTTTATTTCTGGACACCGTTTTCTTTATGATCTTCGTCAAGGCCTTGTTGAAAGCCTCAGCTAGACCGTTAGCTCGGGGATTATAGACTGAAGAGTATCTCCAGTCTATATTATGTTGCTCTGCGAAGTGGCTGATTTTATGGCTCCTGTAGGCTAGCCCATTATCCGAGATTATCCGTCGCGGAATGCCGAACCGGTAGATGCATGCGTCTTGAAGAAATGGAGAATATTCTCCGTCTTCACCTCACTTAGTGGTATTGATTCTGCCCACTTGGAAAAGTAGTCGGTCATTCCAGTATGAACCGATGTCCTTTGGATGATGCGGGCTTAATGAGGCCGATTATATCAGTTTCCCACATTTTGAACAGCCAACTAGCTATCGTTGGGTGTAGCGGATTTGGATGTTGGTGGATGAAGTCCCCGTGAATCTGACACGAATGACATTGCTTCGCTCTGGTTGGAGTACTTTGCGACTCTTCCTCGCTGCGTATTCTTCATCCTGACATCGATACTTGGCCTTTTCGTATATGGCCATTTCACGTTCTCGGTCAGCTCTGCTCATTTGAAAAGCTTCGTTTAGCATCCTGTCAACTGGGTCTTCTGGCGGCTCTGGGGATTTTGGCACCGATCCTGCTCCCAGTTCCTCTACGTTGCTTTCTGACGCCGAGAGAGTTTCTTCATTATTTAAAGGTGAATGAGAAACCATGTGGCAACTTGCTACATAATCTTCAGTTTCTCCTGACGAGCCACTTCCCTCATCATCGTCACTATCTCCGTTCTCAAGTATATGGTTGAGAAACTCTTCGAGGGTGACTAGGGTCTGCGCCTTCTGGTTGTACTCCTACAGCACGTTGATGTACTTTTGCAGGTCCGTGCGCTTGTCGTAGGTTGCACGGGCTTCTTGGTCTTCTTCTTTCCCTTCGAAAACTTTGAAGGCTTGACCTGGGTGTTTTGCCCATCATCAGCAGTTTTCGGTGTGGGACGCGGTTTCAGCATCCCTTCAATGATCCCAGGCTCCAACGGGCTTTTCCACCTTATCGCCGGACATGCTTGAAAATCCTTCAGTATTCTTTTGGTTTTAGATGAAAGAACCACTTCCCAAGGAGCTTCTTCCACAAATGAGCATGATGCCCCCGACGTGTCTACCTTTTTTGGAGTATGCCTCTGTGGCGGGTTCACCCTCCAGTTTTCGGACAGCGCAAACTTCCCTTGTTAGTACTGGTCCTTGACCTAGTTTTTGAAGATGTAGCAATCCTCAATGTGGTGGCTCACCATTCTGTGATAGAAGCAGTAGTTAGGGTTGTTGACGTCACCGGGCCGCGGTGGACGTTCTGGGTCCGGCAGAGTGATGAGTTTGTCGTGCATTGCCAGTTCGAACAGTCTCCTCGTTTTATCCCAGGGAAACGAGTAAGCACCTCCTAGCTTCTCTTCCAGGGATTGGCGCGGGTGCGCGTTGTTTTGGTGAGCAATCGGTTTCAGGTCACTTAGTTGTTGTTGAGTATTGGCAACGAAGGCCGCTTTCTCTTTACCCTTTGCATTCCGAGGGTCCATTTTTGAAGAGGAAGGTCCGTGGCCCATCTGGTCCATTTGGGCCAACTTGTCGATCAAAGCCTGGAAGGTGGTCGGCCTAAAGAATGTCATGAACTGGGACACAGTCACCTGAGGATCCAGAGTTCCTATGAACATGCCCACAGCAGGAGATTTTTCGATAGGTTGTTCGCATTTTGACCATAGGTTCCGCCATCGGTTCGTGTATTGAACCTAGGTCTCTCCTGGCTTCACCCTCGTATTGATTAATGCCGTGATCGAGGTGTGCTCGCTTGCGCTGGCGAACCGCTGCATGAATAGCAGTTCCATTTCTATAAATGTTTTGACGGAGTCATTTGGGAGCTCCGAGTACCATTCAAATGCCGTATCCGACAAGCTGCCAACGATCTAGCGAAGCAGCAATTTGTCGTCGCTTCCAGTATTGCCACACAAACCTTTGAACTGAGCAACATGCTGATGCGGGTTGCCTGTCCCTTTCTACACATGGAATTTAGGGATCATATATCCCGACGGGTACTTGATTTGATCGTACTAGCCCGGAAACGGTCACCCAGTTCTGACGACTTGGCCAGCCATATCACTCGCTTGATGAGCTCGTATTTGCTGAGCTATGCAATCATCAAGGGCAGCTTTGGAGATCGTTTCCTCCCTGGCCACTGATAGAGCCGGAAGAGGGTTCGATGTTTCCCCTCTGTCATCCTCGATGATTATCGGTGGATTTTCGGCTGGAGGTTCTGGCCGAATCATCATTCCAACCATGTCCTGGAACAGAAGCGTCATCTGTTTTATATTAGCAGCTTGTTCCGCAGCCTCCTTATCCTTTCTTTCCAGCACCCTTCACAGGAACTCTGTATCGGTCTCCTGCTCTTGGCGCTGTTTAGACGCTGCTTTTGGGCTTTCTTTCTGCCCGGTGAGTGCTTCCATTTTCGTCAGCATCTCTTGGAGCTTTTGTTGCTGCTCCTAAGCTTTTGTTAACGACCGAGTTTGCGGCCAATGACCCAAGGAAGCACGGTTTTCCTCTTTTCCGGAAGCCATTTAAACCGTGTGCACGATCATGCCCCCAGACTTGAGGCGTTTAAATCCATCACCTTTGGGATTTGCCGTCGGTGGTGGTATTTTCTCCAGTCTCGTCCTTTTATAGGAGGTTGAAGTTGTAGGAGCCGTTGTAGCAGGCGCATGTATGAAAGAAGTCCCTTGTTGTATGTTGGAGGGATGATTTTCCTCTTGTCGAACCTTCATTTTTTCGGTTGATGGGAGTAGTTCTTGTTGATTACAGAATCTTGGACTTTGCGTCAGACCCTGTGGATTTGGGAGGACAGCCGCTGAGGGGGCTGCTCCGGCTTCGCCTGCATCATATTTTCAGTAGGAAGTGGAGATTTCTTCAAAATCACGGTTGGGGAGTTCTTTCGCACTCTTCTAAGCAGATCGAAGCTGTTCCCGGTTTGAACAGCAGCGTCAATTTCCACCATAAGAGCTGATGGGGTGAGTCTGGAAGGGGGGTTTCCCCCAGCTCTTCTCACTCGGCACCAGTGGCGTCGTCGAGCGTGCCTTGACGATGTGACCACCTCAGTTGCGGAAGCGGCTCCGTTGTGCCCCCTTCTTTGGTTAGGGACTGCTGCTGGTGCCAGCCTGTCGAAGACCGACGTCCATTGAGAGGGAACAACCAATCTTTCGAAGGCCGATTTTCTGGTAGGGGGAGCACTTTTAACGTCTTCATCCACCGAAGGAGTTGGGAGGACTATCCGTTTTGAGATAGCCCCTTTAGGTATCGCGAGACACTTTGCGGGCCCACTTGAGTTTTGGCTCAGCCTGTTGAAGACTGAGTTGGCAGATTTGGATAACCCGTTGAGAGGGGCCGTGGTGGTTGCAAATCGATTGAAGACTGACTTCTTTGGAGCTTCTTGTGGTGGCACTGGGGCCCTGAAACTCGCTGGCGAGAGCATGGTCCTGAAGAACAATCCAATGGTGGCTTGGGTCACCTGTCCCACCGGTATTGAAAAGATGGAGGCCGCATTGGTCCCATATGTCACTCCTCCAGTTGGGGCGGAGCGGGAGTTGCTGTTGCAGTTTGTGCAGCTGGAAGCTATTGATATTCACTTCTTCTTTCTGCACAGGAACAAGACACCAAATCTTAAAACCTCGAATCCAAGGGCAACCACAGCAAACCGCAATTTTGTTCGAGAAACATGGCATACGAAGTGTGGAGTGGAAAGAGGAAAAGGTCCAACCGGACGTGCCAGAATCTGTTCACCGCCGAAAAATGCGACCGGGATGTTGAGACTTCTGGCCTGAATTTTGGGGGTAGATTCTATTTGGATTTATCCGTCCACCTCTCCGAAAATACTAAGTTGATTTATGACACCGTGTATCGGAGGTTTGGACGGATGCGGCCGTTGTAGCAGACTTCGTCAGATTCCCACTCGTTTGTGAGGGGGTTTTGATTATGGGGACGCTCTTCCCTACAGGCTCAAGCCCCTGCAGTTAATTACATTACCGCATCGCGATAACCACTTTCTCCTGCTTCAGAAATTCACTTCGTGTCGTGTGTATTTGTTTTATTTTTTGTTGCCCGTGGATTGTACATGGAGACTAATTTATGTTGTCGCCCGTAGAGCGTGGATTAGTCCAAATCCGTATATTTTAGATTTGAGTTTGTTTTATTTAAGGATCGTTAATCCAGTTTGAGATTAATATCAACTTAAATGTTTGTGAGCAGTTGGGCCTCGATTGGTTTTTTGTTAAGGAACGTCAGTCTAATTTGAGACTAAGTTCTACTTAAGGTTTTAGAATCATTTTTTGTTTCAGATCCAACAAGAGAGCATTTATGCTCTGTTGTTTTAGTTTAGGGACGTTTCGGTCTATTATCGCCGTTTTGGAGGCGACGTTAGTTTGAGGATGTTACGGTCCGTTGATCACCATTTTGGAGGTGAGGTTTTAGTTTAAGGACGTTACGGTCCGTTGTCGCTATTTTGGAGGCAACGTTTAGTTTAAGTACATTTTGGTCCATTATTATTTTAGGGACGTTTCGGTCCGTTGTTCATCTTGCGTGCACGTGTATTTGTTACGTGACGGGATGTGCGACGATGATGGGGGATACACCCATTTTAAGGTGTGGTTTGGTTTAAGGTGTGCACGTCAGTATGAGAAGTGCATCCAAAAGCAGTTGGTTGTTGGGACCCGCTACCTCTCTGAAGACGTTGCGGAATTACAACGACATGCATCAGAGGTGTAGAGAGATGTACCCTTGGACCAATTCTCGTATTTGAGGGAAAAAGGAATCAGTGGTAAACCCAGAAATCATTAGTCGTATTTTGAGACTAAGACTTCCTCAGGGGAATGTAGGACGAATATCGTTTTGGGATATCATTAGTTGGAAGATCGATAAACGTATTTGGGACTAAGATCAGTTTGGGAAGTAGTGAACCCATGGGCTCGGTTGATCTGAGTTAAAGACCTAGCCAACTTGGGCTTGGCCCACTCAGTTTTCTTTTTATTTGAAAAGAAATGCTAAGCACTTGTTTGGGCTCAGTCTCTTTTTTTGTGCAAAATGTGCTGAGCACTTATGTAAGTTCTGTCACTCACACATAACCATGTGGGGTTTTCAGTCGTAAGGATTTGCCCAATAAGTGTTAAACACTTTACCTTTTTTGTCTCTTTATGGAGTGCTGAGCACTCTTTATGGCGCTCACGTACGAAGCACGTGAGGCGCTAGGCGCTGCCTGGTGAGTGTTAAGCACTTTTTACTCTGTGGCGCCCACATGAAGGGCACGCGGGCGCTGGGCACTGAGCGCCACTCAATGAATGCTAAGCACTTCCTTATTTTGTAGCGCCCACATGAGAGACACGTGGGGGTGCTGGGCGCTGAGCGCCAGTCATTGAGTGCTAAGCACTGCTTTATTTTGTAGAGCCCACGTGAAAGGCACGTGGAGCGCTGAGCGCCAGTCACTGAGTGCTAAGCACTCCTTTATTTTGTAGAGCCCACGTGAGAGGCACGTGGGGCACTGGACGCTGAGCGCCAGTCACTGAGTGCTTAACACTCTCTTAATGAGAGAGTTCTTCTTCTTCGAGAATTTAATTATCTGTTTTTTCTGAAGCTTATGGGGGGGAGGGGTTTCCTTCTTTTTAGACTTGAAGTCTTGGGTCTTTTATATAGTAGGGGAAGTTTGTTGGTTAGCTCCGAAAAAATCTCTCATTATGAGATCCCAAATGATTTGGGGATTTTACCCACTGTTGGATCTTTGATCCAAGGACTTCTGTTTAACAGAAAATATTTTCTTGTTTTTAACAAGATTAGGAAAATATTTACCCATACAGAATTTATTCTATAGATTGGCGATTCTTTAATCACCATTGGATTTTTAATCCAACGGTACTCTGTTTTACAGAGGGCAATCTTTCTTGTTTAGAAAGATTTGAGGAATATTTCCTCTAAACAGAATTTAATTCTGCATCCTGATGATTTATCGTCTCCGTTGGATCTTTGATCCAACGGCTCTGCTTAACAGAGAGTAGAATTTAGTTCTACTAGGGGCCGGCGCTCACGTGCTGTGTACGTGGGCGCTAATTAAGGTTTTAATTCCTTCATGTGCTTTGTACATTGGCGCCCACGTGAGGAGCGCGTGTGGCGCCAATAAGAGTTTTTAACTCTGACGCCGACGTCCTCGAGGAAGGCACGTGAGGCGCTGCCTCTTAAATTTTGAACAGAGCTTTGCTCTTTTATTGGGGGAAACAGTGGCCTCTTTAGGAGGGCTTTGATCCTTAGCGTGGATGGGTAGGAAGCTGCCAGCTAGGGATGGATCAGACAGGGAAACTGCTCGGTGGCGTCGTGAGCAGGGCTTTAATCCTTAGCTTCGATAGGTAGGAAGGTACCTACTAGGGATGGACCGGGCAGGGAAGTTGTTCGGTGGCCTCGTGATGAGAGCTTTGGATCCTTGGCGTAGATGGGTAGGAATCTACCCGCCAGATACGGACAAGACAGGGAAGCTGCTTGGTGGCCTCTTGAGGAGGGTTTGGATCCTTAGCGTGGATGTATAGGAATCTACCCTTTAGGGATGGACCGGGCAGGGAAGCTGCTTGGTGGCCTCGTGAGGAGGGCATTGATCCTTAGCTTAGATGGGTAGGAAGCTACCCGCTAGGGATGGACCGGACAGGGAAGCTGCTCGGTGGCCTTGTGAGGAGGGCTTTGGATCCTTGGCGTAGATGGGTAGGAATCTACCCGCCAGGGATGGACCGGGTAGGGAAGCTGCTCGGTGGCCTCGTGAGAAGGGCTTTAGATTCTTAGCGTAGATGGATAGGAATCTACCAGCTAGGGATGGACCGGGCAGGGAAGCTGCTCGGTGGCCTTATGAGGAGGACTTTGGATCCTGGCGTAGATGAGTAGGAATCTATCCGCCAGGGATGGACCGGACAGGGAAGCTGCTTGGTGGTCTCGTGAGGAGGGATTTGGATCCTTAGCGTAGATGGGTAGGAATCTACCCGCTGGGGATGGAACGGACAGGAAAGCTGCTCGGTGGCCTCGTGAGGAGGGTTTTGATCCTTAGCTTGGATGGGTAGGAATCTAGCCGCCAGGAATGGACCGGACAGGGAAGCTGCTCGGTGGCCTCGTGAGGAGGGCTTTGGATCCTTGGCGTAGATGGATAGGAATCAACCCGCCAGGGATGGACTGGGCAGGGATGCTTCTCGGTGGCCTCGTGAGGAGGGCTTTAGATCCTTAGTGTAGATAGGCAATAATCTATCTGCTAGGGATGGACCGGACAGGGAAGCTGCTCGGTGGCCTCGTGAGGAAGGCTTTAGAAACTCCCCTATGCCATTGTAGGGGAGTTGTTCAATCTTCCCTGACCCGTAAAATCAGGAAGAGTGACCGTCGTGGATGACACATGGCAGAATTATATCGGAAAGGCTCAATATTCTGAAGATTTGCGTCGTTCAACCTTCCGTTGACAGCTTGGGAGCTTGTGAAGACCGGAATGGTCTCCACGTGTCTGTTCTGTATCGGTAAATTGAAAATATCCCGCGATTCGCGCCGCTGTGCGCGTAAATTACGGCCTTTGGAAATTTTAGTTGAGGTTGTAAATAGCGAAGGCATGTTGGTTTCTTTCCAGCCTTGTGTTTCTGAAAATGGCCGGACGTCCGTGTGTGCTCATCAGGGAGATCATTTCTCGTGACGACGTGTATCTTTGCAACCTCGACCGCTCCGCGCAGACGTATGAGGCGGTGATAGACCGCATGGAGGGGCACTTTGGATGCCTTCTTCCCCGGCGATCTCCACTCCTCTAACTGCTCATCTATGACATCTGGAGTATGTCCCCGGGGCTGCACAATGCCCTGTCTCCGCAGCTGAGAGACAAGACGATCGAAAAGTTTCACTTGCTCTACCACCTCGGCCTGATCTCGAAGAGCAGGCGGGACCGATCGGTGGACCTTCTTGTGGAGTGTTTCCAAAAGAGGCTGATTTTGGTCCAGCGGATGGCGCTCCCGTGGCAGCCGAGGAAGCTAGGGCTCGGCTGGCGGAGATTTCCTTGAAGTACCATCAACAATGCTTTCTTAATCCCCGACCCTCTTGTTGTTAATATATATATATATATATATATATATATATATATATTTTGTAAGGCTGAGGAGCCTATAATATCTCTTTGATAAATAAAAGTTTTTCTTATTGAGGCATTTTGTTTCCTTCTGTCCCTTTTGCATTGTTTACGCGCTTTTTCAAGATGAGCTTAGGGGTCACAGAACTGAGAAAGAAAACAAAATCTGTGGAAGAAGCTTCTTATTACTCGGGAGACTTAATAAAAATTGCATCGCTTCAAAAAGGAGAAAATACATTCATTTATACAATTCGAGTTTCTCGGCGTTGTAAGGCCGAAGAAACCTTCGTCCCATGGCGTCTTGCAAGTGATATTCTTCGTCGGGCAACGTTTCTGCTACGAGGAATGGGCCGTCCCATTTTAGAGTGTTTTTTGTGCAGCCTTGTTTGGTCTACGAACTCATTCTTTCATAGGACTAGATCTTCTGTCTTGAAGGCGCGATGCTTGACTCGGGCGTTGTAGCAGTGAGCAGTTTGTTGTTGATAGGCAGCCGTTTTGATTTGCGCTCGGTCCCGTTTCTCTAGTAGGATATCCAAGTTGGTCCGGAGTGCCGAAGTGTTAGCTTCATCATCGAAGTGTTCAACTCTGTAACTGGGCAATCCGATCTCCGCGGGAACCATGGCCTCGGTGCCGTAGCCAAGGCTGAAGGGTTTTTTTTCCGTGGGTGTTTTTCTTGATATTCGCAGTGCTCACATAACCCGAGATAGTTCTTCAACCCAGTCACCTTGTCTTCCTTCTAAACGGGCTCGGAGACCGCGGATGACGCCCCGGTTCGCAACCTCTGCCTGCCCGTTGCATTGAGGATGGGCAACCGTGGCAAACTTCATCAATATGTGGTACTCGCTGCAAAGCTCTCTGACTTTGTCGTTTTCGAAGTTGGACCCATGGTCGGTAATGATGCATCTTAAGATCCCGAATCGGGCAATTACGTTGTTCTACAGGAACTTTATAGTGGAGGCGGCGTTTGGTTTTCTTATGGGGACGGTCTCTATCCACCCTGTGAAGTAGTCTACCGCGGCGAGGATGTACTTGTGTCCGCCCGTGCCGGTGGGGAGTTGGCCCACCATGTCCATCCCCCATTGTGTAAACGGCCAAGGGGAACTGAGGGTTATTAACTCAGTGGCGGGGAGGCAAGGTATGTTGCCATGGAGTTGGCAGCTTTTGTATCTTCTGACAAGCTTCTCGGCATCCTGGTGTATGCTCGACCAATAAAATCCTTGGAGCAGTGTCTTCTGGACCAGGGTGCGGGCCCCTTGGTGCCCCCCTGACCCTTTCATGTATATATCGTAGAACATAGTTGGCTTCGGGGGATTGACGCATCGGAGTAGAGGCCGAGTGTACGATTTTTTTGTAAAGATTCCCATTGCTCCATATGAAATGACCAGCTTTTGCTCGAAGGTGGCGTGCCTCCCCTCGGTCTTCTGAAAGTGTGCCATCTTTTCGGAATTCCACTGTTCCCCGCCGAAACACGGAGACGAGACCGCGCAGGTCCATCTTGCCTGAATTTCAGGGCAGATACTAATTGGTGCTATCCGTCCACCTCTCTGAAAATGTCAAGTTGATTTATGACACCATGTATCGAAGGTTTAAACGGATGCGGCCGATGTAGCAGACTTCGTCAGATTCCCCCTCGTTGAGGGGTTTTTAATTATGGGGACGCTCTTCCCTGCAGGCGCAAGCCCCTGCAGTTAATTACGCTACCGTATCGCGGTAACCACTTTCTCCTTCTCCAGATGGTCACTTCGTGTCGTGTGTGTTTGTTTTGTTTTTTGGTTGCCCATGGATTGTATACGGAGACTAATTTATGTTGTCGCCCGTAGGGCGTGGATTAGTCCAAATCCGTATTTTCTTAGATTTGGGTTTGGGGTTTGGGTTTAAGGATACGTTAGTCTCATTGGAGACTAAGATCAACTTAAACGTTTGTTAAGGATACGTTAGTCTAATTTTAGACTAAGATCAACTTAACGGGATCGTTTAGATCCAACAAAAGAGAATTTAGACTCTATTGTCTTAGTTTAGGGACATTGCGGTCAATTACCAGTTTAAGGACATGGTGGTCCAATGTTAGTTTAAGGACATTACAGTCCAATGTTTGTTTAAGGACATCTCGGTCCGAAGTTAAGGACATCATAGTCCATGGGCTTAAGGACCCCACAGTCTGAGGTTAAGGACATCATAGTCCATGAGTTTAGGGACCCCACAGTCCGTAGTTTAAAGATGTCATAGTCTATAAAGTTTAAGGACATCATAGTCCATGAGTTTGAGGGCCCCACAGTCCAGTTTAAAGACATCATAGTAGCCCATGAGTTTAAGGACCCCACAGTCCGGTTTAAAGACGTCATAGTCTATGGAATGTATGGTTGTCGGGACCCATCACCTCTCTGAAGACGTTGAAAGATTATAACGACAAATATCAGAGGAGTTCAGAGATGTACTCTTGAACCAATTTTGGTTGGGATCTGTAGTCCAATTTGGGACTAAGATCAAGGATTTATGAGAATATAGGCTCAAGTAATCTGAATTGAGAACTTATGGCCAATCTTGTGCTAAGTCCAGTCAAGTTAAAACGTTTAACATTTATTCTTTTACTGAATGCTGAACATTCCTCATAGCCTTGGGCTTATTACAGAACAATTTATGTTCTATCAGCATAACACGTGGTGAGCTTGGCGCTTTGCGCCAGTCAAAGAGCACAGTGCACTTCTGCCAAGTAGCGCATACGTGAGGGACACGTGTTGCGCTTGGCGCTAAGCGCCAGATGATGGGCGCATTGCGCCAGTTTATGAGCGCATTGCGCTATTAATTCAGTGGCGCACACGTGATTGATACGTGGTGCGCTTGGCGCTGAGCGTCAGCCCATGAGCGCGGTGCGCTATTTCAAGAGCGCAAAACGCTAACTGTTAAGTGGTGCATACGTGAGGGACACGTGTCGCGCTTGACGCTGAGCGCCAGTCCAACAGCGCAGAAGCACAGTTCAAGAGCACAAAGCATATCTGATCAATTTTATGATCTGAGAAATAAATTTATGTTCTTTTAAAAGAGACTTTTGTCTCAAGATCTACGAACGATAGTTCTTATTTTGTAGGAGATGTTTCCAATCTCTTATGTTGATGAAAGGTTTTGCCTTTATAGATCTATGATTTTTAAGAGAATTAAATTATTCTCCCTACTTTCTTATAGTGAGATGTTCATGATCTCTTTGTATAAAAGATCTCTGTCTTGTAGATCTATGATTTGTGAGAAGAATTATGTTCTTCTTTTTTATGATGAGATCCTTTGATCTCTTTGTGAAAGACTTTTGTCTTGTAGATTTATGATATTTTTAAAGAAGTGAATCCTTCTTTTGAAATTGGTTACGAGATGATTTTATCTCTCTGTTCATCATCATTCTTTTTTTAGCTTAAAGAAAAATCTTCTTTCTCTAAGAGCTTGGCTCTTCTTTTGAGATCTCTCAAAACTTATGGGGGGGTTCCTCTCTATGCTTCTCTTTTTCTCTATCCTGAAGTCTTGGGGTCTTTATATAGGGCAGACTGATCAATTCAGTCAGTTAAGGAGATCTTTTCTCCAATTGATTTGGGGAATTTCCCATCGTTGGATTTTTGATCCAAGGGCTTCTGATTTACAGAAGGTAATCTTCTTGTTTTTAACAAAAATTGGGAAATCTTTCCATACAGAATTTATTCTATATTTTTGGTGATTTTTAATCACCATTGGATCATTGATCCAACGGTGCTCTGGTTTACAGAGCACAATTTTGTTGTTTGGAAAGATTTAAGAAATCTTTCCTTAACAGAATTTAATTCTGATTGATTAATGATTTGTCATTATTATTAGATCTTTGATCTGACGGTGGAGAGTTTTTAGTTCCAGCGCTAGCGCACTCATGCTTTGCACGTGGTGCGCTGCTTGGAGTACAGTGCACCTAGCGCTAGCGCATCCGTGTTTTGCACGTGGTGCGCTGCTTGGAGCGCAGCGCACCCAGCGCTAGCGCACACGTGGTGCGCTGCTTGGAGTGCAGCGCACCCAGTGCTAGCGCACACGTGCTTTGCACGTGGTGCGCTGCTTAGAGCGCAACGCATTTGGCGCTGCATCTGAAGCGTTGCTTCATTTCAAAATTTGAATTTTGAACAAAGCTTTGCTCTGATTGGGGGAAACATCCACGAGGGTCTTCCTCCAAATCTTGGCCTTCCTTCTGAGTCGTGAATACCTGGAGTGTTACCTCTCCATCCTCCACGCTGGGCCGTGGTAATATTTCGAAGAGAATATTCTTCTTATGGTTGGCTGTATAGGAAAAGGCGAGCTTGCTTAATGTGTCAGCTTGGGTGTTCAGATTCCGGGGAATCTGCTCTAGCTGGACTTCGTTGAAATTTGTGTGAAGTATTTTTACCTCGGCTAGGTACTTTATCATGAGCGGTTTCCGGGCTTCAAAACGCCCGGTTACCTGGTCGACGACCAATGCGGAGTCGCTGCGGACCCTGATAGTCTTCAGCCCCCACCTCGGATGCGATTCGCAGTCCTGCTAATAAGGCTTCGTATTCCGCGGCGTTGTTTGATGCTCTGAACCTGAGTTTTAAGGAGTATTCCAACTCTGGTTCATTTGGGCCGCGGATGATCAAGCCAGCCCCGCTCCCTTCTTCGGTGGAGGATCCGTCCACGTATAGCACCCAGTCCGGGATGGGGTCGGATACCCCTTCGACCACCGGACATGGTCCGGGGCCTTGTTCTGTCGTTCCGTCTTTAGTGGGAATGGTGCACTTGACAATGAAATCGGCTAAAACCTGCGCTTTAACGGCTTGCCGGGGGCGGTACCTGGTATCAAATTGGGACAATTCCCACCTCCATTTTTCCAGACGACCCGATGACTCGGGGGAGGGGGGAGGGGGAGAGGATAGACCCTAAAGGTCGCTCGGTGAGGACGAGGATTGTGTGTGCTTGGAAGTAATGTCAGAGTTTTCTGGAAGTGGCGACAAGTGCCAGAACTATCTTTTCCATGGCGGGGTATCTTGTCTCTGCATCCTTGAATACATGGCTCACGTAGTACACTGGCTTCTGCACACCATCAACTTTCCTGACGAGCACTGAGCCTGCAGCTTGATCAGGGACTGCGAGGTATAACAATAGCTCGTCGCCTTCGACTGATCGAGTGAGTAGCGGAGGAGTCGCTAGTTGTGCCTTGAGCTGCTCGAAGGCGTTCTGGCATTCCTCGGACCATTCGAACCTGAGAATCTTCCTTAGGGCTTTGAAGAATAGTAAGCACTTTTCCCCGGACCTAGACATGAAGCAACTCAGTGCAGTGACCCTCCCGGTGAGGCGCGCGATCTCCACATTACTCTTGGGAGATGCCATGTCGAGGATGGCGTTGATCTTTTCCGGGTTTGCTTCGATTCCTTGGTGGGTTACCATGAACCCGAGGAATTTTCCACTGGTGACTCTGAACGCGCACTTGGCCGGATTGAGTTTCATTTTATATTTGCGGAGGACGTCGAATGTCTCGCCGAGGTCTTTGGTGTGCCCCGCCGAAGAAACGGATTTCACTAGCATGTCGTCGATGTAAACTCCATGTTTCTCCCGCTCTGCGGCTTGAATAGTCTGTTGACGAGGCATTGATATTTAGCCCCAGCATTCTTAAGACCGAAGGGCATCACTTTGTAGCAGTATACCTCCCGAGCCGTGGTGAATGCGGTAAGTTCTTCATCTGTCGGGTTCATTCGGATCTGATTGTAACCGGAAAACACATCTATGAAGCTAAGTGGTTCATGGTCGGCTGAGCTATCCACTAACTGGTCTATCCGAGGGAGGGGATAGTTGTCTTTGGGGAAGACTTTGTTCAGATATGTGAAATCGACGCACATGCGCCATTTCCCGTTCGTCTTTTTGACCATGACCACGTTCGCCAGCCACACTGAATAGTCTAAGTTTCTGATAAAGTTGGCGGCGAGCAGTCGATCCACTTCGTCCTCAATCGCCTTTTGCTTTGCCGGCGGAAAGCTTCTCTTCTTTTGCCGGACGGGCTTTACTTTCGGGTCGACCCCGAGCTTGTGGGAGATCACATTAGGGTCGATCCCGGGCATATCCGCGGGGGTTCAAGCGAACACGTTTGAGTTGTCTCGGAGGAACCGTATCAGGTCCTCGCGGTGATTCCCAGTTAAGAGGGAGCCGATCCGGCGGTTCAGTCGTCAACCCCTTCGATGAAGGGGACGTCCATCAGTGTTTCTGCCGAGGATCCTCGGACTTCCCTTTGGTCGTCGCGCGTGTCCAGAGACCCCTGGAAATCACACGCATCTTCAAAATTGTCGCTCGTCTCTCCGGTAGACGACACGAAGGCGAGACAAACCCTAGCAATCTGCTGGTTCCCGTAGGCCCAACCTATCCTCCCTTGATCTAATGGAAACTTGATCGCAAGGTGGTAGGTCGAGATTTGAGCCCGGAGGGCATTTAATGTCGGGCACCCCAGGAGGATGTTATAGGATGAGGGGTATCTAGCAACGATGAATTCCATAGGTACGGTCCTCATATGGCCTGCTTCTCCAATGTTGAGGAAGAGGGTGACCACTCCCTCGGCTGGGACGGAGTGGTTTGTGAACCCCGAGAGGACATGGAAGGTAGGCAGTAGGTCGGACAGTCCCAACCCCATACGCTTGAAACAGTCATAGAAGAGGATGTCTGCTGAGCTCCCAAAATCGACCAATATCCTCTGTACCTCATAACGGTGGACCCGAGCTGTTATGACGAGAGGGTCGTTGTGAGGCAAAGATATACCGTGGAGGTCTTCATTGGTGAAGATGATGGGCTCGGTCGTCTTGCACTTCTTCTGGGGCGGATCGCTTGTACCCTCGACTGGTAGGAGTTTTTGGTTTTCGCCGGCTGCGCGAGCAGATTCCGACGTGACGACCATGATTTGACTGATCGTTAACTCCCGAGGAAGGGGATGGTTCTCTTGCTCCCGGTCTGCCTGCCACTTGTCCCGCAGGTACTTCGTCAGGTGGCCAGAACAGATCAACTCCTCAATGTAATCATGAAGTTGTTTGCAGTTTTCGGTCGGGTGACCGTGCGACCTATGGAAGGCACAGTACGGTCCCCGGATACGCTTAGCCGCTCTTTAGGTAACTGGCGGGAGCTTGAAGAATCTCTCGCCTTTCGTTTCCTCCAACAGTTCAGTCTGGGAGATGTTAAGAGGAGTGTACTCCTAGAAATTCGGGGAGTAGGGTTTTGGCCGGTCGACCCTCTTCTTCTCTTCTCTTCCCCTTTTCTTCTGGTCAGCTTGGTCGCCCTGGGGCAGGTTGGCGTTCACCGACTCGGGTTGGATCTCCCGCTAGGTCCAAGCTTTTACCTCGGTCACGGTCTTAGGTTGCGCTAATGCAAAAGAGCGGAGCTACTCTTTGTTCCTGAGACCCGACCTTAGTGTAGTGATAACAGTTTCATCCTCGTGCTCGGGGACCTCGAGGAGAGCATTGTAGAAACAAGTGACGTATCCCTTAAAAGATTCCTTATCCCCGCTCTTTATGGTGAACAGGTAGTCGATTGTTCTCTTTCGTCGTCGATTCCCGACGAAGTGGCTGAGGAATTGGGTGGCCAGCTCACCGAAGGTCGAGATGGAGCGTGGCGTCAGTCCTTGGAACCAGTCCCGGCCATCCTGGATGAGGGTGGCGGGAAAAGCTCTGCATTGGGCCGCGTAGGAGTTATCCTGGAAGCTCATGTCCACCGTAAAGGCGTCTAGATGGTCCTTCGGGTCAGATTTTCCGTCAAAGATGGCCACCTTGGGCGGTTTGTTCCTGGATGAGACGTGTTCGGCCAGCTATTCTTCCGTAAAGGATTTTGTCAGCAAATCAGCGGAATATCGGGCCTCTTCGCCGGATGCTTGGCCGTCCGGAGTATGTCCTCGATTTTCTTCTCGAGGGCCTTGAGTCGGTGGTGGTAGCCCAAGGATTCCGCGCAGTCGGAGTGGTGACTGTCTCTGCTCTGGGTCTGCGCCAGTGTGCGGCTTCGATTACGCTCTATCAGATTTCACAAATCCTCGGATGAGGTCCTTCTCGAATGGCCCCGGCGTTCATCGTTTGCGTGACCCTGGCGGGAGGGGAGGTGTCGGTCATGCCTGGAAGCAGGTGAGCTGACCGATACCTCCTCGGGAGGCGAGAACGCGCGGTGATCATTGGAATGACGGCCCAGTCTTCCCTGGGACCGCGGCGTGGAGCTGTCCGGCGCTCAGCGGGTTATAGAATCAGTCGCCGCGTATGGGTTAAGGTGGCCGGAGTCGGCCCGCCGGCGCTCAGTGGCGCTGTGACGAGGACGAGGTAAATCGAGGGCCTGAGCGTGCCTGTCCGTCCTTCGATGGACGTCATTATCCCGGGAGGGGGGGGGAAACTGCGGCCTAGTGGGTGTGGCCCGCCGCTTGGACGCGAACGAGAGAATCCACCAGCGATGTGAGCATGTCTATCCGAGCGGACAGGGCACCGATGGCGTTAGAAGGGGGAGGCGAGCCGCTTCCGCCTCCATTGTGGCGGCTCACATTTGGATCGTTGCGGTCATCACTCGCCATTTGGGTCGAGGGCGGAGGATTGGCTTTAGTTGGTGGAACAAGATAAGTCTTTCGTTCCCACAGATGGCGTCAACTGATGGAGGCCTTGATCTCCTTCAGATGATGTCCTCCGTCGATCTGTCGTGGGTGTTGCTGGACGGTTGAGATTGGATTCGAAGGTTGCCTTCTTGAGTGTGTGGATCTCGATGGGTTGGGTTTGAGGTGGAAGCCGAGCTACCTGCAAAGAAGTCCCGGGGTGGGTGACCACCGTAGGACCCTCCGACGATCAAGTTAGCCGAGTAATTTGAAGAGACTGAGGAAGCTCGGAAACGAGCTGTCGATAGTCTCCTAGATGAATGTGGAATGTCTTTCAGGAAGGTCTCCCGAAAGGTCGGGTACGTCCCCCGGAGAAGGGGCCCCGGAGAATGTCCCCAATGCGGTTCATTTATTCCACCCCCGTGGAATCTGAGATAAGTCATCTGCCACGTGTCGTAATCTGAGGAGACACCACTTGTGAGCATCATCACCTCCCCCAATCAAAATAGGATCGGCTATGATGCAAAGGCTCCATATAAATATGACATTCTTTTATTATTGGTCATGGATCCGATACCAACATTCTCTTGATTAGGGCCAAAAATCTGATTGAAAAACTATAGATAATGCCAACAATCAGAAAGCTATAGATAATGTCAACTGGTCTCCTCAAGTTCTTAGTTTTCTAGAATGTTGACTATAGTAAATTATTGATATCAAGTTTCCACAATGCTAAATGGCCCTCAAATTAGCTAGCAACACTATACATCAATTTAATTATCCCAGTCCTCTTCAAATCTTTCTTATTTAAGTTACAAGAAAAGAAAGTGACCTTTCTAGCTTAACTAGCCAGGATTTTATAGATCACACCCTTTGGGGACCATATTCGCTGTTTATATATCCGTATAGTACTCAAATAACATCGGCATCGACTTTCATGTATTGAAGAAACTAGGAAAGAAAGCAAAGGAGATAATTTGGTTGCGTACCTAATTAACAAACACTATCAACTTTCCCTGTCATTAACTTCATTAAATACTACATTAATAGCTAGGCCTAATTGTATTAGCGTATGATTAGGTGGTGAAGGATCTCAACATATATACCTATCCAATTTGTTGAAACATGCAACTCAAAGTGTTTATACTCAATCAAAAAATAAATAGTTGATTAGGTTGTTAATTAGTTAGGTTTTGGTTGCAACATACATTAGAAGAAACAATGATTGTGGTGGTCACCGAGTGTTTTATTAACTTCTGATGATTACATAACAGCTTCATTGATCGCTACATCGAAGCAACTGCTAGTTAAATATCACAAGGAAAATGAGTGATTTTAACACTATTAATATTTTAGTTTTGAGGTGGCTAGTAGGCCTAAAGTGTTTATCTTTGTACTTTCTTTAATTAGCCATTAATTAGTTCATTTCTTATGTTTAACCTTTTATATTGAATATGATGCCTGCATCTTATAATTGCTCCATTATTCAGCAACAAATGCACCTGCCTGCAGGCCTACTGCATTCAATAATAGTAGAATCATTGTTGATTTCAACTAAACTTGATTTACAAATGTATTCTGCCTTAAAATATTCAATTAACTTCAGTAATCGTGTCATTTGGTTGATAATCATGATTAGGAGATGGATTTCTTTACAGCTATCCATTCACATTAGTACACACCTTTACAAGATTAAAATTTGTAGCAGTTTGAAAACGGTATGATGTTAGAAACAACACATGTGGCTTCGATGTCTTTTTCTTTAGCTCAATGAAGCTGAAGTAGAAAGCACCAGTTATGAAAACAACAACAACATCAACAACAACACTAAAAAGTTATACATAAAATTTATTGGAAAAATAAAGCCATTGCATTACATGTGTATTGGTTTGAACATAATTTTTTGTGTGTGTAAATTAAAGTAAAGTTTATATATACACAAACTAATTTGAGTAAAGTAAAGTTTATACACACACACACTAATTTGAACATAATTTAATGTTTTACAATATCATACCGCATGGCGAGTGTTACAGGAGCTTAGTGGTGAAGCCATTTTGCAGTTGAGCAAAAGGTCAAGGGTATATATTCATCTTGCATCAGTTTATGATTTATGATTTTAAAAAAAAGGATAAATAAAAATATTATACTGCATATATAGGATGGATGATGAACTAGAAACCAAGTTTCATCTATGTAATGTTATTCATCTTTTCACTGAGAAAATCGTGTTATGCCGTGTTGTATAAATAAATATCGAGATAGAATGTCCTTTGCCTCTTAAATTAAAGATAATATCATCTAGGATTGAGGAAAATTGATTACTTGTCTTAAAATGAGATCGGTAGCTGTTAAGATTGGTATGTGATGGAGGTCCTTTTCGGGTCTCCGTCAGATGTTGTCTTCCGTTGATCTTCCGGTAGACTTTGTTAATTATCTCCTGTTACGTGTGGGTTTCAATGGATTTTGGAGGAAGAAGTGGAATGAGGTGTTTGGTGCCGAGTACCTGCAAAGAAGTCCCGGGATGGTTTGGTACCACCAAGGACCCTCCGACGATCAAGTTAGTAATGAGATCCGAGCAGAGTAACGGCTTAGAAGAGTAAAAATGGTTTGCTTGACCCCTTTGTGATGGGGGTTTACATAACGGTGGCGGCACGCAGCAGCAGACGCAAGAATCTCGCCGGCAGTTACGCTCCCGACGTCACTCCCGCGTAGAGAGTGGATCGCCCATTAATGGGGATCGTGATGGCGTGGAACGTGGGACGTTGCTGGCGCAAAATCCCTGCATGGCGAGATTCGCAGAGCGGCGGATACGCCTGTGAGTGGTGGAGTTGGTCGGAGGGCCGAGAAAGACGGTCTAGGCGGAAGCTCGGGGACGAGCGAAGAAGCCGAGGAGTCTTGGTCCTGTGGCAGCTCGAGGCGAGCTGAGGGTCCGAGGAGGCTAATTTGCAAGGAGCCCTGAGGAGGGCTAGCTTGTGCTTGCAGGTCGGACGTAGGGTGGCCTGGTCGGCCCCCGTGGGCCCTTTCTTCTAAGTCTTGGGACACGTCATCTGCCACGTGTCTTGATCCTGGAGATTTCCGATATTGAGCATCATCATTAGCCCCCCACTCTTGTCCCGGCCAGCTAGCGGGTCGGGTCAGGAGTGGACTGTCGGGCCTCCCGAGGTGAGTTCCTTTCTAGGGCTTTGCCGGGACGAGTCCTCAGGCCGTCGGTTGTCTTTTCCGCCAGCGAATCAAGGCGAGATCTCGGCATTTAAAGAAGGTGCGCCGGTTCGTGCACTCTGCAATTGAAGTGACGGCCTACGTGCCGAGCGCCGATTGGCTGATGCGATGCACGCAGGCCTGCGGCGTCTGATGGGACGCGGTCCAGCGCAGAACTGACACGTGGAGCGATCGGAGCCGTTGGGCGCGAGGAGCCACTGGGCGCGAGATGACGGGCGCCATTGGATGAGGCCGTATGCAGCAATGAACATGGGTGGGGTCCGCTCTAGGGCCCTTACTCCTTCATATTTTCCTCTCTCAAGTCTCGGTTGCTCGGCGCTCGTCTCCCTTCTCCCGTTTTCAGCCCTTGAAGATTTTCTTTTCCAAGGTTAGATGTCTTCCTCTGTAGAATCAGTAGACGTTGTAGGAGTAGGTGCTAGGGTCTCTTTAGCTATGTCTGAGTCTCTTCGGGGAGCAGGGGTTGGATCCTCTCCCCGGGATCGTGAGGCGGGGGCCGCCTCCAGGGAGGAGGAGGCAGATATGGCCCCTAGCACCCCGTGCTGGGTGAGGCATGAGGACGAGCTTGTCAATATTCAGGCTCGCTTCCACATCCCCTCGCGCTACACGCTTCGACTGGCCAAGGAGGGAGAGAGGGCAGATCAGGTACGGGGCAGGGAGATCGTCCTGTATTTGGAAGCTTTTTGGGGCGGAATGCGCCTGCCCTTCTTTCCTGAGGTCGTCGCTGCACTGAATTTCTTCGGTTTGGCCATCGGCCAGTTAGTGCCGAACTCGTGGAGGATCCTTCTTGGGTTCTTGATCCGCTTGAAGTTACAGGTGGTTCCCTTTAGTCGTCCCCTTCTCGATTCCTCCCTCGTCTTAAAGAGTCACCCTGGTGGTCGAGCGGGCGACCTGAGATGGGTTTATCTTACCTTCAGGAAGCGGCCGGGGGGCGCTGCCGGGACCGGGGTCGTGGCCTTGCCCTCCTCCATCCATGATTGGAAAAAGAAATTTTTCTTCGTTTCCCCTCCCGAGGGCGAGGACTGGCCCGTGCCTACCAAGTGGTCGAGGGAGAAATGTCTGCCAGGGAACCAGTCCGATGACCCCGCCACGGTGAGAGTTGTTGGAGATAGTGCCCTCAGAGTCAATTATTGGATCACAGGCACGTGATTGTAATGATTGAGGAAGGACCTATACCGGTAGGACAATCTTACTCAAGATGATAGTATGCTATCTGGTTTATTTTTATCATCATGTACTGTTTTAGATGACCTTACAGGTCGCTATTACACGTTGATAGAGCCCCTATGATTCTTGCTTGACTGCCAGCAGTATAAGGGTGATCATATACGTGGGAGCTGGGGTCTATAAGCACATCCTTAAAAGATCCCTAGTCGTGGGAGTTTCGAGACAGGGCATCGATACTCCAGAGTAGACTAGTGTATACAGTCGAGACCCCGACGAAGGGCGGTGGCCGGTCTCACAAGCCACTGGTATCAGTTGGTTCACCTAAAATATGCTCATAGGGTTATGAGTACACCGGACAGGACTCGCCGGGAACATGCTAGTTGGTCTTATACCTGACGTCAGATAGCAGTTCCCTGGTGACATGTGTACAGGTTAGTTCATCGACCTGAGATCGTCATTTGTCTCGTGTGAGTTCCCACTGTACTTTGATTACTAGCCTACCACGCTCAAAGGAGTCGTGCAGACAGGTTTTAGTTGGGTACAGTCTCGAGCCACATGGAGGCAGTGAGCGGATTTTCAGGGGTTCGTCTCTCCCGGTATTGGGGGTAAGGTCGCGCTGTGTCT
Organism: Agapanthus africanus; assembly: GCA_030015575.1. Classification (NCBI taxonomy): domain Eukaryota; kingdom Viridiplantae; phylum Streptophyta; class Magnoliopsida; order Asparagales; family Amaryllidaceae; genus Agapanthus; species Agapanthus africanus. Next base: position 472,056,857 of record CM057349.1, read on the forward strand.
AGGAGAGCCATTACACGAAGTCCTTGGCCAAGGCAGGAGATTTACTGGTAGGTATTCCAGTAATATCTCAGGGTGTTCTGGGCTACACTCCGACACGACTTGTACCGCTATTGGGGGTCTGAATTTTACCAACCCCCTAGGCTCGCCATGCGATGCTCATAGACGAACGGACCGGACTGTACTGATATTGTCACTGACAGGCTCAGTAGGGTGTCAGGATGAGTTCGCTCATCGACGTCCCTTTTGGTCAATACCTGGTAGCCCGTTACGTATGGCTAATACCTCTGACGTGCTAGTGGTTAAATCCACAGCCAAAGTATTGACGAGTCTTTAGAGTCTCCTACAGACAGTTTCTCAAGTTTCGGGCGAAACGCTGTAGAGGCCGTATGGAGATATGGCAGGGTTCGACCATATACGTGCGGTATTGCACGGATCATGATCGGACGGATAATACTAGCGGGCTTTGGTTTAAGCCGGATCCTAGTATTGTACAGTGTGGATTTTGTCTCTTTGCATTTGTATTCGGTCGGAATACAAATGCGGGTATGTATATACAGTCGCGGGATTTTCCTGTAATTTATTACGGGATCAGTTTTTTGAAGTTGCCAGTTTGCATTCCATTTCGGCCAGTTTTCCTTTGTTCCCTCACGGCCGGATTTTTCCGATGGAGGGGGTTATTTGCAAGTGTGCAAATTAGTTATGTGGAAGGGGTTTATTTGTAAATGAAAAGATTATGATAAATCAAGAATCTTTGCTTTTTCTTTCATCATGTCTTGCATTTATTGTGATGGTTTTTGATAGGATATTGGTGTGACATATTCTTCTTGTTATCACACATTTTCCTCACTTGTTTTTTCCATCAACTTTTTTCCTCCTCCTTCTTGTATTGGCCGGCTACATTTTAGAGTGGGGGTGAGATTTTTGGAGAAAAAAAATTGTATTCTCATTTTCATTCCTTGCAAGAAAAATGAGAGCTCCATTTTTCCAAAGTTCATTTTTCCTCTTCCCTCCATCAATGGCAACTTCATCAATCCCTTTGAGACAAATGATTCTACACTTAGTCTACAACATTCTTGGACACGTCGACTCGCCAACTTCGTGCCCGAGTTGCCTCGATCTAGAGGTAGGAGCCCGTAAAAGAACCCGGCGATGTGGTGCCCGTTCTGACGAGGAGATGAAGACCGGAGATTCCGCGAGGAGATCGGAGTGGAGGCCGATGACCGAAGGACAAGGATCGCTCGGTATAGCATCCTTCCCATTCTCTAGTTAGCTAGCATTAGGTTAATGGCCCGATCCGGGTTTAAAGTGCGTGGTAGTGCCGGTTTACAAGTTTTCTAAAAGTATCGTTTCCGTATTTTGGCCTCGGATTGAGGGCCGCGGCGCTGCCGTGCACTTACACTGGTATCAGAGCCAAGCCATTAATCTAGTCTAGCTTGCTCTAACGTATTTACAAGTTCGATCGAACGAATTTTCAAAAACCCGCATTTTCTGGTCAAGTTTCTGTCGAATTTTTCCCGCGCTTTAAAAATTATTTGGTATATTGGAAAAATACATGCAGGGTTTTTTGTGAACTCTATAGAAAAATGGTCACGTGATGCCACTGTAGCGCCGCGGAACCGCGGCCTTAACCCCCTTTTAGCCGCGGTTCCGCCGCGGAACAGTGTCATCAATGCACCAGATTTCTGCAGTGGTTCTATGACTTGAAAATGGGGTTTTTGGAATATTCTTTTTGGGCCCAGATTTTCTTTGAGTGCTACAGTAGTGCTTGGGCCCCACTTCGGTAAATTTGATCGATCGAAAATTTTAAACATGTTAGTTCACAGTATTTACATTATATCTGCGACCGTGAATGTCATTTGATCTGTAAATCCTGTCTAACTGCTATAGCCATTTTAGACGGATTTGCGAACGTGATATTCACGTTGATATTCTGTGTTGTGCTGTGATGTTGCGGATTTGTCGTGGGGATAGCCTGGATGCAATGGTAGTACAGTTTGGTTTATTATGTACATTTGATATTGCGGGGCGAGCGTCCGACATATGGACTGCCGTTACCGTCTGTTTGTATATTATTCTTTTGGGGCACGACCGGGCTGAGGTCGATGTACCCGTTGTATGTATATTTTATTTTCTATACTAGGATTACCTCGCGGAGGGGTGCACGGATAGCCGGGTTCTAGAGGGCAACGGGCTCTCATCTCATGGCGTTGAGACAGAGGGGACTTCACTCTAGAATTGGCGGGCTATTCGCCGCATTCGTAGGGGGTACAGGTTGACCCAAGGAGGGGTGCCCAAGTTACCGGATTCCGTGAAGTGCCGGGTGGTCCATTCACGTTGTTGAAGGGGGCTGCCTCGCTTCAGGTTTTGGTGGGTAACTTGCCGCGCCCGTAGGGGTCTAGGATTTCATTGCATAGGCTATCCACACGACCAGAGGAACGTCGGGTTTCAGTAGCGGCTCTATGAAACCCGGGGATCCCAGATATCTGTATTGTTTTGTGATGCTTATTACATTTCTGTGATGTTGCATTTTATCACGCCTTGAACGAATATTATATATTGATATATATATACACTAGTAGATGTTGTATATGTTTTGCATCCGCGCTAGTCCAGTCCCCGCTCTGTCGTTAGTTAAGTAACCTAACGGGTGATGACGGGACCCAGTGGCGAATGCGGATGGCATATACGTACATCATTATTTTCGTTCTTTATCGGTGTGATTAATTGATGGGACTGCGTTGATTCGGATCAATGCAAGCTAAACAAACCTATTCTGATGTTGTTGGAACATTTTTCAAAAAGCTGTTATTGCAAGGACGTTCTCTTTTGTTTTGCACAGTGGTATTCGGTTATGAATATCCAGCACCTCAGTCGACGAGGTAAGGGCCGAGATCCCTTCACCGGGAGTGACCCCTTGGACAGAAGTTTGCGTCAGGGCAATAACTTCACTATAATCGTTTACTTTTGCTTTGCATCGTGGTATTCGGTTGAAATATCCTGCACCTCATTTTATGGGGAAAGAGCCGAGATCCCTTCACCGAGAGTGACCTCTTTAGCAAAGGTTTTCGTTACTATATTTTTATAAAACTATCCGGTTCCTTCAACGATATCAAGTTCATTACGTTAAAGGTTTTTCACCAAAAACCATTCGTAGCCCTTCGTCATTTCAGACGGGTAGCACGTAGTATTCATGCTATGTTTGTTGGCCAAAGTCAAGGTATAGTGTATGGTAGCTATTTGTTACTTTTCTGCAGCATAGGTAGATGCGTTGGTTTGGGACAGTCGTACTGCCTTGTTGGCCAAAGTCAAGGATAGGTACGGGTGGGTTCAAATCAACCTGGAGAATGACGGGTAGAACTTGACATGTGACTTATGATTTGTTGGCCAAAGTCAAGGTCATAAGAGCATGGGGCAAAAATCACATCGGGAGTTTCTAAAGAAACTGAAACTTGCCAGATATGCGCATACCTTCTGGAGTGTGATAACGTGAGCAGATTCCGTCACGTAATCATGCGATGATAATTGGATCCCGATTCCCACTGATGAGTTGGTTTACTCCTCGGGTGATCCTGACTAATTCTTCTTTCAAGTTTGGGGAAGAATTTGACGTTACAGTGGGAGGTTTCCTGATTAGATAAATTGATAATCATTCTGATCTAGGTTAGAGTGCACGCTGAGTGTTTCTTTTCTCTTTCTCTTTGGCAGCGATCATGACCCGACCCTAGACTATGACTCAGTGACCAAAATTAACTGAACCTTCTTAAACACTGGCTTTTGGATTGTCAGAGTTGCATACCTCATTACCACTCCTACTTTTACCCTTTTCTCCAGAACACCCCGTATTACTACGAACGTCCACTTCCATTGGATAAAACCATCGTATGGTTATATACGAACTCGAAGGAATTTATTCGAGGATGGTTTCCGGTTCTGGAGAAAACGAATAAGAATATTCAGTTGTCTTTTCCTTTTTACCTTCTCTCAGGTTGCGAGTACTCCTTGGTTTAGGAGATAGTACACCTATTACGCAAATTGGATAGTCTTCTTCCAAACCTTAGGCTGGTGCCGAACGGTGGGGAATGAAGAAAACCAATTAGCGTAACGATGGTGTGCAGAAGATATTAAGTTAAGACAAATAAAGGGATTAGTAAGAGGGCAAAGTAAACTGCGACTGCTATTCACGACCAAACCAAGTATTTCATTACCACTCCCACTTCACCTTTGTATTTCTCCAGAACACTCCGTATCACTACGAAGATCCACAGTTTATTTGGATACTCCATCATATGGTTATATACGAACTCGAAGGAACTTGTTCCAGTTCGGGGATAGATTCTGGTTCGGGAGAAATATGAATAAGGTTTATTCGGTTGTCTTTTATCTTCACCTTCTCTCGCATTACGAGTGCTCCTAGGATTAGGACAGTACACTCATTATGCTTATTGGATAGTCTTCTTCCAAACCATAGGCTGGTGCCGAACGGTAGGGAAGGAAGAAAACCATTTGGCCTAAAGGGGTGTACAGAAGGTAATGACTAAAGACATATGAAGGGATTTGGAGAGGTGACAAAGAAATATACGGTTACAGTTGTGAATCTGGATAATGGAAGAGCCATTACTAGGAATACCCGGATACCCTTACGAAACATTCACATGTTTCAGTTTCACTGTGTACTGTTAAAAGAAAACTGATTTCCCAATTAGACACTTGCTCCAGGGTATGTATTTACCAGGTATGATTCTCACATCTGTATGGTTTTACAGATGATGAGTGGGAGTAAGTTATTGGGAATTAGGTGATCATCCTCATTATATCGGAATTCGTTGTAATTGGTGATATTTGAGGAAATCGCCTGGGCTGTTTGCCGGACGGCAGATATTTGGTTTTGAATATCCGTTGTTATGCACTAATTTCAAATTGATATATCTGTATGTCTATCTTTATAGAGTGAGATATACCTTTTTGAAATTACGTCTATAACATTTACCTATATCAGTGGATGGTTAGATAAGGAGCATTAAACAGCGGTGTAATTCTTCTTAACCATAAGTATAGTTTTCAACCTACGACACACAGGGAATGAGTTATTAGACTCAGGGGACTTATACAGAGTATTGTATGTTGTCCAGTGTCCATCAGGACAGAGGGGTTGGTACTCATACTATATTCTGTTTACTTGTGACTTCTCTAGTTCTTAGACATGTGTTTCGTAGAAATGCAAGGTCTAAGTTTTAAAAAGTTATAGGTATAAGGATAAGGTAGAGAATTAGGTGTTGCAAGTATCAGGATTCTTCAAGGTGATCGAAGATGTAGATACTTGTGTATCGTATTCAGATGATTGTAATGATTAAGAGAACTTGCTTCTCTTTCAGGTTACTCATAATTGGAGGCATTCTTAAGTTGAGTAACGCTGATCGGCCTCTCTCCATTTAGTTGACATGCACTGGAGACAGCTGCATGATTTGAACCTGGTTCAATTAAATCAGCGCCTCTGTTTCTGTATTGGATATAGAACAGTTCGTATCTTAACGATGTTAAGGTACGGGGAGTTGTCCGACTTATGCTTAAAACCAGACTCTGGATAACTCAAGGCACATTTCTGTAATGGCTGTTTGTGGGTTGACCCAGGCTATGACGAGGGTTGACTTTCTACCATCAGGAAGATCAATAGTGATATTGTTCTTGACTCGCCACAGTTTTAATAAATTATTAATGGATTTTTTTAGAAAACAGTAGTGGGAGTATGGTAGAACTGGAAATGATTCCAAAACCGCAAACGATTACTGAAAATTTGATAAGAACATAAAGGTTTAATCTGACTTGACATTCCATTGGCCACTCTGCAGGTATGGTGGGGAACCTCAGACACTCGAGAGGTACTTCGGTATGCTCAAGGATGGTGACAGGGAGATTCTTGTTTACCCAGACTTTCCATTGCTGTTGTTCCAGACTGTGAGACCCGGCAGGAGGATGAGTATAGTGTCGTTCTAAACTAGCTTTAGAAGTGTACGTCTATATGATTCTGCCAGAGGGTTGTCATAGTCAGTGGGAGCAGCGGAAGCATTGGTGGACAGGTAGCTTATGTCTATTTATAGACTAAAGCAGATATAGCGGAGATAGATCATCTATTTCTGATGTGTTAGTCATAGGTTTGACTTCATCAGAATAGGGGATGGATCTGTTAAGAAGGTAGTAGGGTGTGATGTCCTAGTATTAGGATGACACACACAGAGTAGGAAGTGAAATTCCTATACTACGATCGGTTATACTTTGGTTGTCACACAGTAGTTTCTCCACATAGGACTTAGATATTATATCAGACATTCTGGTTACTAGATCTATGGTTTTAGATCTAGATTTAGGAATTTTCCCAATCAGGGTACTTAGACAGCATTCTAAAGGTGTTTTAGAATGGACGACTCCTGGCACGGTAGTGTACCTGCAGGTGATGGAGTCACCATCTCTAAAGGTGTCTTACAGACTAAAAGGGAGAGGGATGTGCATGATCGGTATATCACTTGCTTAGGCAATTGCGTTGATCATGAGATGTCAAGTACCACACCAGATATTGTTTTTGCACCAAATGCAATAAGTTGATATTGATCCAATCCTGGAGAAACATTCGGAAGCAGTTTTAGAACATAAGTGGATGTTCTAGGGATATGATAACGACAACCTCATTCGGGAGACAGTTATTATTCCAGACTTCCAAGGTGACTTGGATGGCAGAGTGACTGTCAGAGTTATAGTTTTCCCTTTGACGAGGGGCAGTATTTTGGACAGGTGGTCCAAGCGGATACTGAGGGAGGTATGGCGCAGGATACTGATTAAGTTCAGTTGACGATGCAGTCTAAGAAGTTTGGATTTAGAGTTCATTTCTGAACTAGGTCCCATTAGACATCCAAACATATTCTAAGACAGGTATTGCTCATTTCGGGAGATGAGTTTCTCCGCGAACTTGAGATAAAGAGAGACATAGAAAGAAACATCTGAGCGGATCCACTCACTAAGGCTATTCCTCGAATGCATTAGTATCGCAAACAGGTTTTGTGAGACTGATTAGTAGAGGAGTTGGGTGTTCGGTATCACGCGGGCTGTGAGTTGCGACATCGTAATAATTAGCCTTGAGTGCAAGTGGGAGATTGTTGGAGATAGTGCCCTCAGAGTCAATTATTGGATCACAGGCACGTGATTGCAATGATTGAGGGAGGACCTATACTGGTAGGACAGTCTTACTCAAGATGATAGTATGCTATCTGGTTTATCTTTATCATCGTATACTGTTTTAGGTGACTTTACAGGTCGCTATTACACGTTGATAGAGCCCCTGGGATTCTTGTTTGACGGCCAGCAGTATGAGGGCGATCATATACGTGGGAGCTGGGATCTATAAGCACATCCTTAAAAGGTCCCTAGTCGTGGGAGTTTCGAGACAGGGCATCGATACTCCAGAGTAAACTAGTGTATATAGTCGAGACCCCGACGAGGGGCAGTGGCCGGTCTCACAAGCCACTGGAGTTAGTTGGTTCACTTAAGATGTATACAGGTGCTCATTGGGTTATGAATACACCGGACAGGACTCACCAGGAACATGCTAGTTGGTCTTATACCTGACGTCAGATAGCAGTTCCCTGGTGACATATGTACAGGTTAGTTCATCGACCTGAGATCGTCATTTGTCTCGTGTGAGTTCCCACTGTACTTTGATTACTACCCTACCACGCTCAAAGGAGTCGTGCAAACAGGTTTTAGTTGGGTACAGTCCCGAGCCACATGGAGGCAGTGAGCGGATCTTCAGGGGTTCGTCTCTCCCGGTATTGGGGGTGAGGTCGCGCTGTGTCTAGGAGAGCCATTACACGAAGTCCTTGGCCAAGGCAGGAGATTTACTGGTAGGTATTCCAGTAATATCTCAGGGTGTTCTGGGCTACACTCCGACACGACTTGTACCGCTATTGGGGGTCTGACTTTTACCAACCCTCTAGGCCCGCCATGCGATACTCATAGACGAACGGACCGGACTGTACGGATATTGTCACTGACAGGCTCAGTAGGGTGTCAGGATGAGTTCGCTCATCGACGTCCCTTTTGGTCAATACCTGCTAGCCCGTTACGTATGGCTAATACCTCTGACGTGCTAGTGGTTAAATCCACAGCCAAAGTAATGACGAGTCTTTACAGTCCCCCACAGACAGTTTCTCAAGTTTCGGGTGAAACGCTGTAGAGGCCGTATGGAGATATGGCAGGGTTCGACCATATACGTACGGTATTGCACGGATCATGATCGGACGGATAATACTAGCGGGCTTTGGTTTAAGCCGGATCCTAGTATTGTATAGTGTGGATTTTGTCTCTTTGCATTTGTATTCGGTCGGAATACAAATGCGGGTATGTATATACAGTCGCGGGGTTTTCCTGTAATTTATTACGGGATCAGTTTTTTGAAGTTGCCAGTTTGCATTCCGTTTCGGCCAGTTTTCTTTTGTTCCTTCATGGCCGGATTTTTCCGATGGAGGGGGTTATTTGCAAGTGTGCAAATTAGTTATGTGGAAGGGGTTTATTTGTAAATGAAAAGATTATGATAAATCAAGAATCTTTGCTTTTTCTTTCATCATGTCTTGCATTTATTGTGATGGTTTTTGATAGGATATTGGTGTGACATATTCTTCTTGTTATCACACATTTTCCTCACTTGTTTTTTCCATCAACTTTTTCCCTCCTCCTTCTTGTATTGGCCGGCCACATTTTAGAGTGGGGGTGAGATTTTTGGAGGAAAAAAAAGTTGTATTCTCATTTTCATTCCTTGCAAGAAAAATGAGAGCTCCATTTTTCCAAAGTTCATTTTTCCTCCTTCCTCCATCAATGGCAACTTCATCAACCCCTTTGAGACAAATGATTCTACACTTAGTATACAACACTCTTGGACACGTCGACTCGCCAACTTCGTGCCCGAGTTGCCTCGGTCCAGAGGTGGGAGCCCGTAAAAGAACTCGGCGATGTGGTGCCCGTTCCGACGAGAAGATGAAGACCGAAGATTCCGCGAGGAGATCGGAGTGGAGGCCGAAGACCGAAGGACACGGATCGCTCGGTATAGCATCCTTCCCATTCTCTAGTTAGCTAGTATTAGGTTAATGGCCCGATTCGGGTTTAAAGTGCGCGGTAGTGCCGGTTTACAAGTTTTTTAAAAGTATCGTTTCCGCATTTTGGCCTCGGATTAACGGCCGGAGCGCTGCCGTGCACTTACAAGAGTGGCGTCGTGGGAGCCCATCCCCCGACCTGACGTGCTGCTGTCCGAGAGGGTCTTAAGCTGGGCCGGGCTTAGCCCCGTCGAGTTCGTCGGTATGTTAGGCTTGCTTTTGAGTTTGTGTTTTACTCGTGTCGCTGATTTGTTGGGTGTTTGTTTCGTGCAGGATCTATGGATTTTGTTAATTATCTCCTGTTGCGAGTGGGTCTCAATGGGTTTTGGAGGAAGAAGTGGAATGAGGTGTTTGGTGCCGAGTACCTGCAAAGAAGTCCCGGGGTGGTTTGGTACCACCAAGGACCCTCCGACGATCAAGTTAGTGATGAGATCCGAGCAGAGTAACGGCTTAGAAGAGTCAAAAATGGCTTACTTGACCCCTCTGTGATGGGGGTTTATATAACGGTGGCGGCACGCAGCAGCAGGCATGAAAATCTCGCCGGCAGTTACGCTCCCGACGTCACGCCCGCGTAGAGAGCGGATCGCCCATTAATGGGAATCGTGATAGCGTGGAACGTGGGACGTTGCTGGCGCAAAATCCGCGCATGGCGAGATTCGCGGAGCGGCAGATACGCCTGTGAGTGGTGGAGTTGGTCGGAGGGCCGAGGAAGACGGCCTCGGCGGAAGCTCGGGGACGAGCGAGGAAGCCGAGGAGTCTTGGTCCTATGGCAGCTAGAGGCGAGCTGAGGGGCCGAGGATGCTAATTTGCAGGAAGCCCCGAGGAGGGCTAGCTTGTGCTTGCAGGTCGGGCGTAGGGTGGCCTGGTCGACCCCGTGGGCCCTTTCTTCTGAGTCTTGGGACACGTCATCTGCCACGTGTCTTGATCCTAGAGATTGCCGATATTGAGCATCATCAGTATGATTTGGTTCTCGAAGTCCATATGTACCAAATCATCTGGTTTCAATGGCGATATATATGGTTCTTAGTTAGACGATCATTTATAATCCAAAACTTATTCCTCTTCGACCTAAGTTTTGTTTTTCTTGGTTCTTTATGTGGAACTTGGTTGATTATGATGAGAGATCAATCATTTAAATAAATTAGGCAAAATTTCAACTTGCTGCCATGATCTATACACGTTTTTTTTAAATAATACCATGAATTTTCAAAATATGGATTGATACTATGAACTTTCAAAAGCATCAAAAAAAAACCCTTAAAGAAAATTACCAAAACATCCCTCCTTTTTTTGCTAATATAATCTTTTTATTATATGAGACTTGTATTTTGGTAATTTTTCTCAGGACTCTTTTTTTTTTATGCTTTTAAAAGTTCATGATATCAAATCTATCAAATTGCCTATCAGTCCTTGGTGCTGTCTTGGAGGGCAAAATAAATACGAGTCAAATTGTTATACTAGATGGGCAAGTTGGCGGCCTAAAGATCTATTGGGAAATTAAATACGAGTCCAATTTTATTCAATATCACATCAAATGTTTTCCACGATGTGGGATGTAAGGACCTCAATAGAGGACAGGAATGGGGGAACACGTGGATCCATTTCATGAGTCGGTGTCGGTGCCAAGAGACAGAATCGGACGGATCTTTCAGTGGGGCTCGCTCAGGATAGGATTATATTGTTCCTTGGGATCTTCTTAATCAAAAGAATGGAATAAATCCGGCACATTTCATGTCGTTGAGCAAGGAATGTGGCATTTAATATGCCACATGCCAAAAAAATCCATGAAGTTTTCACAATAACAAGTACTACAATATTGTTACATCATGTTGAGATTGATTGAAGTTTGGAGAGCATCCTGATTTCTCAAGTTAGATGTTGCCCTTGAGTGTGGTTCTCACTTTCTTTGACAATCTATCTTAAGTTGAGGATAAATTTATCCCCAAAACAAAGCAATCTATGTTTTACCAATACCTAAACATTTCTTATCAAGATACAAAGCGCTTTTTATTTTAAAATTTAATAGCAATCATTTTTTCTTCAATAAGAAAAGGCTGCTGTCATATAAGTGAACATACTCGATACATTATTAACACGACGTCTACATAAAAGTTATTCTCGTGCAAAATGTAGGCCAATTAAATTTTTTTATAATATATTGGTGTGTTTGGTAAATGAAAAGCGGAGAGTAAAAATGAGAAACAGAAATCACTTTTCTTCGGTCTGTTTAGCAAATGAAAAGTGAAGAGTTAAAAAACGATACCGTTTTTCTACTTTATTTTTTTCGGTAACAACGAGCAGAGAGCCACTTTTATTTTATTACCACACCATTCTCATTTTCTAATTTTACTTTATAGTTAAAATTTATAAAGTGAATGGAATAAATGAAAAGAGACTAATTTTTGTCAATAACCCTCTTCTTGTTAGTTGCTGCTGCAAATTCTTGTATTTTAACTTTTATAATCAAACAACCAAATCTTCCTTTTTCTTTTGGGAAGAAACATATATGTTTTTAATGGGAAAAAACAACTAGTACATTGATTCTATTTCACCTTTTACTATTTTCTTAATTTACCAAGTTTCATTTTTTTTCTCTTTTTCCATGAGCAGTCAACATGAGCTATAGAGAATGTTTGATTTGATTTGATTTTGAAAATTACTAACACATATGTCCAATTTATTTGCTATTTGGGTCCTTTTTTCTTGAGACCAGTAAATTGTCAGCTATGTATTATTGCAGTCAACTAATTCATGAGACATAGGGAGAATCAGTGATCAAATTAATCCAAGATTGTGACTCAGGAAAATGTGACTCCAATATATAAATTTGGCATATGAAGCCATGTGAAGTATATTTAAGAGGGTATATGACAATCACATACATCACACTTGCCTCTCACATGATATGTTTCCATATTTCATTTTGCCTCTTGAGTCCATGAGGTACTCTTTAATGAAAGCTAAACGCATTTGGTATGTTGGAATTTTGATCAAGTTGGCCATTATAAGTAAAGAAAAATGGGGTCGCAGTCGGCTGTCGGATCCGGGGATGGGGACGGGTATAATTCTAAACTCGAGGGACCTCACCTTTATGGTTTACCTACGCTCCTATGGGTCGGCCGCTTTTCATTAAGAACGGACACAAGTTAAAATTAGCTCATCAGCTTACTTATTGTATGCTCCACCATCAAAAAGGTGAAACCAACTCCATAAATACAAAGCTACGAAACTTGTACCCCTTAAATTAGTGATAAACATCAGATATGATATAGGATGATGCTGACTAATCATTAATTATCTTTAATGTTTAAAAAAAAAGCAATTTAGGATTAAGTTGTGGCTTCTTCTCACCTGTCACTTTCCTTTGTCTAATAGATTTCAACTTCAGTAATTTGACCAAGGTTTTATTTTTGCTTGTTTGAGAACAATTGACTTACATTTTATCCAGGTGCTGATTTTTATAATATTTGAGCCACCAGTTCAGACAAGAGCAGACTTTGAACATACTTTAAATATAAGAGCTTTGAACAGGCAACTTATATGCGTCTCTTCCCCAAGTCGACTTAAAATATACCATTAAATATAAACTGTCTCTGAACATATCTTAGAATGCTTGGTAAGAGATAATCTTGGAGATGGTTCTAAATTACCATAAAACATTACTTTGCTTGTTTAGAAGTAAAAAATATTACTAAGAATATTGCATTACCGTGATAATCAAATGACCTCATTTCATGGAAATCCAGTTACTTTCAAAACAGATGTCTATCCAAAATTACCACGAAATATGCCAACCTAACATGACATATGTCATGACCATCCGCCACCCGCCGTCGGCCTTCGTCGCCATCCGCCAACCGACCGGACTGCCGCCAGCCTCCCTCGTCGGCCGCCACCGGCCGATTGCTGGTCGGAAGTTCGCCGTCAGCCTCCCTCGCCCCTCAATGTCGGTCGGACATTCTCCGTCACCCCCTCGCCAACCGTCCGCTGATCGGAAGTTTGCCTTCGGCCTTGCTCGCTCTTCGACATCGGTCGGACATTTGCCATTGGCCTCTCTTGTCGCGTGCCGCCGGCCGGACGTTTGCCGCCGGCCTCCCACGCCGCCGGCCGCCGGTCAGACCCCGCCGTCCACCGCCATCCGTCTTCCACGCATTCCGCATTCCACGCCGTCGCATCCCCTCATTAACGAGCGTATATCGTCATTAATGGGGGATCCCGTCATTCACGCAGGCGTAATACCAGAGGCGTAACGGGCGGCGAGGATCTCACGCCAGCTAACCCATGGCAGCCGCTATATAAACCCATCTCTCAGACGACTCAGGTAAGGAATTTTTTACTCGAATAGGCCGCTACTCTGCTCAAAATTCTCGGCTAACTTGATCGTCGGAGGGTCCACGGTGGCACAACCATCCCTGAACTTCTTTGCAGGTAGCTCGGCTTCACCCCAAATCAAGCCTCATTGAGATCCACATGCTCCAGGAGGTAAATCTCAAGCCCAATCTTAGCCGTCTATCAACGCTTGCGACAGATCGACGGAGGACAACATTTGTAGGAGATCCTGACCTCCATCAGTTGGCGTCTTCTGTGGGAAATCTTGAAGATTCCACTCATCGAAATTTGATCTTCCGATCTCGAACTCATGGCGAGTGATCACCGCGATGATCCAAGCACGAGCCGCCGCCCTCCCTACAACGAGGGCGCAGACGAATCCTCTCCTCCCCCTAACGCCGTTCATGCCCTGTCTGCACGGATATATAGGCTCGCATCCATCGTGGATGCCCTTGTCCGCGTCCAAACAGCGGGACAAGCCCCCCAGGTCGCCGTTCCCCCGCCTCGGGATTGCGACCTTCACAGAGAGGGAGATGACATTGTCCATGCTGGCACGACCGAGCAGCGTCTCGCTATCTCCGGCGGCCACAGGTCCTCCGCGGCGACCAATTCAATGACTCGATGGGCGCCTCACAGCTCCACGCGTGAGGTCTCGTGAAAGAGCGCCCCACCTTGAGGCCCATCGCGCTCCTATTCCTCCCAAGGAGGTGTCGGTTAGCTCGTCTGCTCCCAGGCATGGCCGGCACCCTCTCACTCGACGGGGGCGCGCGAACGGCGCTCACCGCGATAACTCACGAACAACCTCGCCAAGGGACCTGAAGAACCTCATAGAACGGAACCGGCGTCCCAGCCAGGCGCAGGCCGCCAGCAGGAGGGTTCATAACTCCGAATATGCCGAATCCTTAGGGTACCACGACCGTCTCGATGCCCTCGAAAAGAAAATCGAGGGTATATATTGGGAGAGTCGCCCTTCAAGCGAGGGGGCCAGGTATGCCACCGACTCGCTTATGAAGCCCTTCACTGAAGAACTGCTCGTTGTCCGCATCTCGTCCAGAAACAAGCCTCCAAAGGTGGCCCTCTTTTACGGGAAGTCCGACCCGAAAGACCACTTAGACGCGTTCACGGCGGGCATGAGCTTCCAGGACAACTCTGACGCCGCCCAATGCCGAGCATTCCCCGCCACTCTCATCCACGTCAGACGAGACTGGTTCCGAGGACTCACGCCACGCTCCATCTCTACCTTTGATGAGTTGGCCGCCCAGTTTCTCGGGCATTTCGTCGGGAACAGACGGCAGAAGCGGACCGTCGATTACCTCTTCACTATAAAGAGAGGGGACAAGGATTCCTTCAAAGGATACGTCACTCGCTTCTACAACGCTCTTTTTGAGGTTCCTGAGCACCGGGATGAAACTGTCATCACGGCCCTTAGGTCGGGTCTTAGGCACAAGGAGTGGCTCCGCTCCCTTGCATTAGCGCAACCTAGGACCATGGCCAAGGTAAAGGCTTGGACCGAGCGAGAAATCCAACTCGAGTCCGAGGTGAACACGAACCTACCTCGAGGAAACCAAGCCGACCAAAAGAAGAGGGGTAGAGAAGAGAAGAAAAAGGTTGACCGGACAAAGCCATACTCCCCGAAGTTCCAGGAGTATACTCCGCTCAACATCTCTCAGACTGAGCTGTTGGAAGAGGCGAAGGGCGAGCGATTCTTTAAGCCCTCCCTTTCACTAATAGAGCGGCCAAACGGACTCGAGGCCCGTACTGTGCCTTCCACGGGTCGCAGGGACACCCCACCGAGAACTGTAAATAGCTTCGCGACTACAACGAGGAGTTGATCCGCTCGGGGCACCTGGCAACGTACTTGCGGGAAAAGCGACAAGCAGACCGGGAGCAAGATAACCATCCCTCTCCCGGCGAATTGACGATCGACCAAATCATGGTCGTTGTAGGGTGTTTTTTCGTCACCCCATTGAGATGGGAATACGCGCGCTTGTCAGGCATACTACAGATTCCCCCTGCCTAGGGTAGGCCGGGGTTTAATGATTGTAGGGATCCGAATCTCCGGCAGTCGCGGACTAAGCTGCCGTTAATTACCCCTCGCCTTTGGGGCGAGGGAACCTCCGATTAACGGGTTAAACTGGTCATGCGAATTCAATGTGCAGTGTACGTGTGTTCTGTTCTGAAAGGGGGGTTTTGGAGGGGGAGAATGTTGCGGGGTATGTGTATGTGTACATTTGTATACAAATTTATATATATACATATATATATAAATAAAGGGGAAAAGGGGCATCCAAAGGATGCGTGGGGCAGCACCTTGGGCGCTGTGCGCTTAGGTGCTGTGCGCTCAGGCGCAAGCGCGCCACGTGTCGGCACGCGGGCGCTTTGCGTATGAGCGCTGCGCGCAGGTGCGCAAGCGCGCCACGTGTCGGCACGCGGGCGCTTTGCGCACTTGCGCAAGCGCGCAGGTGCGCAAGCGCGCTGCGCGCTGCTAAAACAAATTTCTCAGAAGAGAAATTAGAGAGGAGTTGGACTCCTGAGTGTGTTTTTTTTTTTTTGGGTTTAGTGAACGATGTTCTTCTTCCTCCTGTTGCTTGCTGGATCTTGAAGATCAAGAGATGTGAAATCTCAAAATCTTTTCTTTTTCAGATCTAATGATAGATCCAAGTTCCCCTTTGTGGGTTTTGTGGTGAAAAACTAATTTGTTTTGAAAAAGGAAGAGTAAAACTCTTGATTTAATTCAAGAGAAAGAAGAAGGTTTTGGAACCTTGAAGATGGAAGAAAGAGCTCAGCTCTGAGACTTTTTTTTTTTGGAGAGAGAGAAAGTTCTTGAGATATTTCATTATCTTTGCCTTTATAGGCCATACATTTTACACATAGCCCCTTGGGCTTCACAAAATGGCATTTTGCCTATCCCATGGCTCATGTGCCATTTCTTTTTGCACATAAGCCATAGGCTTTACAAAAATTTGGCTTTATGCCTATTTTTCCTTACATTTGTCCAAAAATAAAATAAAAGAAATACAACAAAATTATTTATTACAAAATTTTTATCTCGGCATGGGGGGAGGCCGGCCGCTTCATGTTCTGGCTCGACCCGGGCATGGGCCCACTGGATCTGGCTTGGGCCCACTTGGCTTGGGGTTGACTTGGATTTTGACTTGGTCAACCGGGGTGTAAATTTTTACCCCAACAGTCGTATCAATGGGGTGCGCGCCTGGAGCCGGCGAGATTCGCCACCTCCTGCCGGTCGAGGGAACTAGCGGCCAGCCCCGGAAGAAAAGCAAAACCTCCAAGCCCATCACCTTTACCGACGAAGACCTCCACGGGATATCCTTACCTCACAACGACCCCCTCGTGATTATAGCACGGGTCCACCGCTACGAGGTTCAAAGGATACTGGTCGACTCTGGAAGCTCGGCGGACATCCTTTTCTATGACTGATTCTTACGAATGGGGCTCGGCCTGTTGGACTTGAGGCTAACTGCCTACATTCTGTTAGGGTTTACTAACCACTCCATCCCGGCAGAGGGAGTGGTTACCCTCCTCCTTAACATCGGGGAGGCAGGCCGTATGAGAACCGTACCAGTGGAGTTCATCGTCGCTAGAATTCCATCGACCTACAATATCCTCTTGGGACTGTCACGCCCTGCTTCCCGGTGTACGGTGAAGGGGACGCGATGAGGCCGCTGCGTATTTACTCTGAAGTAAACACGCTAAGCGTATCTAAGCAATATAAGTAAAATGCACAAGAGACAAAGAGAATAGATATAATTGAACAACAACTTTATTTATTAACATTCTTTTTACAATACATCTGAAAAGTAAATACATGGAATGAAAAGCAATGCCTAAACAGTGGCATAACAGAAATGGAAAGTACTGAAATGAAATGTACAAGTAACTTGAGCTCCGGGTCGAAAGCTAGCTGGTCCAAATCCTCGCTGGTGGGCTCGATCTCCAGTGAGTCCGAAACACCTGACGACATTCCAAAGAAGAAGAAAGAGAATGTCGTCAGTGAACAAATCGCTCGGTAAGTCCCAAAAGTAAGAAGAGACAGAATAGATAGAAACAGAGAGTAACTTTTAAAGTTGTATTATATTGTTAGCGCAGTTGTTTGTAGTTTGGTACAGAAGATACCAGTGTATACGAGAGGAGTCTCACTAGACCAGAGACTACGGTATATAGAGTAAAAGGCTCCGTCGATAATACCATGGAACAACGGCGATTGAATTCAGGTTAGGTGTCTTATGGTTGCAGTCTCGTGCCGCTTTTAACACCTTCCGTACCAATCTACCCCTTATAAACCCCGCGATGTATTGTTTGTATTATATTGTCTTGTAAATTGAATTGTATAGATGGATGACTTGCCGAAATCATGATATCAGTAAATGGATGTAACTGGAGAATCATGCAGATGGATGTATATCCATGGTTCGGTTCAGTCAATATAAATTGATTAGATTGAACATATTGAATATATAAATTCATGGATTCATGTTGAATAGTAGTTTGATACTTGAATCATATTCAAGTCAGATTGATTATATTGATTCTCAGTCTGAGTCAGGCAATTAGAAAAGAAATTGAATCCTGAATTAGGTTTTGGTGTTATCGGTAACTGCTGCACATGGACGGCAAGATTTGTGTCTTTTTCAAAGACAATTACCGTGTTGATAACACCATTTGTTAAGTTGTCTATCTTAAATAGACAAGCACCCATATCTCTAGCTCTCTAAGGCTCAAGAGACTGGTCCCGCTTAAACCTATATTTACTAGGGTCCTTATTGTAATTTAGTATAATTTGAGGGGGGGTTTATGTAAAAATAATTTATATAATTTTCAAAATACACGTCAAGTATTTTATTATCGTCTTTAGAGTTTTCATGGATGTATATTTTATCAATATGACATTTCTAGTGAATAAAACCTAATTTCATAATATATGGTATTAATTTGTAATATTGGAATTGTATGGTATTTTCTTGTAAATGAGATGTTTTTCTTAAATTTTGGAAATGTGGAATATTATAAATATTAAAAATAGATATTTTGATATTAATTACATATATATTTATTTATTAAAAATATAAGTTTTATTTATAATAGAAATCACATTTTCTAAAGAAAATTGTATTTTAAATCTTTCGAGATCGTATACTCCATGCGGAGGTCTGCATCTCATTCTACTAGGTCCTAGAATGTGCGATAATCTGCGCCATACCGAACGGGCTCTTTGAATGGGTTGTAGAGGCGCAATTGCAAAGATTTGTTAAAATACACTTCTTGTAGAAAAAAGTTTTATAAGTTGAAGGTAGTTATATGTAAAGTCGTATTTTTCCCAAATCTATATTCCCAAATTCCATCGTGCTATGTTAGATATGAGTGTTGTGAGGAGGTAGGTCATTGTCTCGTGAGTTTTCTAAAAGTATAAAGGTATTATAGAGTTTATGTCGGAAACTAAAGTTTCTGGTATTTTAGTGTAAAATTGTGATAAAAGATGCATATAACAATCTTTTATGATGAAACTTATTAAAGATATTTATTAATATTTAATGAACAATATGTGATGATATGAAGGTAGCTTGATTAATAAAAATTGTAGTTTTAAAAGAAAACCGAATCGAAAGTCGGACTAACTCCGTTTCCGTCGGGTTTTAGTTTTGAATGTTATTAGAATAGAGAAAAGAAGGAGAAGTAGGGACTTACTAAATGATTGGCTAGAGGAGAGAAATAGGAAGAGGTGGGAGTTTCCGGTGCGTCGTTTCGTCGTCGGAATCTCCTCGGATCGTCGTCGGAAGTTCGTCGGAGCTTCGCCCTTTGCTAACTCCACTTGCACACAAAAAAGTCTTGGGAATTTTCTTGAGAGTTTGGGCAGGGATTTGTGAGTGAGGGGGGTGATTTGAGAGGTGGTATTTATAGGAAAATCTAGGGTTTAGGGTAGTGAAAGGGTATGATAAAAATTGTATTTAAATTTGCATTAAAAAGGATTAAAGGGGGTATTTTAATTTTCTAGTTAATTGCAGAGAATTTAAACAGTGCAGGAGGAGTGGGGTAGTCCAAAAGGTATAGGGGGTTAAAGAAAAATTGGGTTTGGGCCGAGTTGACCCGGCGGCGCCGGCCGAGTCAAGCGCTTCGCCAGCCCGAGTCGGGCGAGTCGGGGCTCGTCTTGCTGCCACGTGTCCCTGACGATTGGTCTAATCTCGTGGTCACGTTTGTTTATTTTGTAACTTACCCTATTATGTGTAGTGAATGTGTAGACTCTTGGAATTCTAAAAGATTAAAATAATTTTAAATAAAAATAATGTGTAGCTGATAGGATTTGAACTCTGGTGCTTTGGTTCAGCAGTGCAAAGTCTTACCAATGAGCTACAAGCTCCTTCTTGCTGTTCAAAAGTAAATCAAACTTATAACTTGTGCTCAGGCTCAAGTACCTCTTTCTGTATTTTTGAAAAATAAATTGTACAAAAAGTTTAGGGTTGTTACAGGGACGCCCAACGCTAAACTCCCTCCGAGCCCAAATCTCGACCTACCACCTCACGATCAAGTTTCCACTGGAACATGGGGGAATAGGGCGGGCCTACGAGAACCAGCAAATCACAAAGATTTGCTTCACAGTGTAAGTCGATGTACAACACCCCACGACTTGCGGGGAGGCGGAAAATTGAAAAACGATCTTGTTCTTTGCATAAACATCGACTAACCGAGAATCTTTGCTAAACTATAACTAACAAGTATCATAAAAGTTAACAACTACTATGAAAAGTGATTATACCTAATGAACCGTGTCCTTCGTCTTTTCGTTCTCCACCTCCTCCTCGGCCTTCTCCAAGTAGTAGACGATCCACCCGAGAGCTTTACTTCAAGCTTCACCTCAAACTAGAGGTAACTAGGTTTCTTAAAGTGCTATTCTAAGTAACCTAGGTGATATAGAGAAGGGTTATGGATTAAGTAGTCTAATCTAATATTTGGTCTCAACACATGAGAGGGGGGGATTAGGGTTTGAAGAGAGAGAGCTTGAGGAGAGAGAAGGTGAGCATGAGAATGGAATGAGATAATGATCTATCATGATATATATGAAGCATTAATCTTTATCAAATAAATAGAAAATAGGATTTAACAACCATGCTTCATAAATACAAATGGATGATTCATCTCCATGAGTCATTAAGCATTTATGATGCATTAATGACATGGATGAATCATACAAATGAGTCACTAATCTCATTAAATGCATATGCCACCTAAATCCCCAAGTCACCATCTTCTAGAAGCTTCTCATGAAATTACGAGAACGCCCCTCCTATCCGTGAAAACACGGAAAAACTTTAGACTGTATAAATCCAATATCCCGATACTAGAATCTGGCTTAAACCAAAGCCGACTAATAAAAACTGTCCGAAAGTCGTACGTGCGTAAACACACGTATGCGTCCGAACCCTTGTCGTAAAACCATGCGACCTCTATATCGTTTCGCCTGGAGCAGGAAAACTCTCTGTATGGGACTCTAATGACTCGACTACTACGCTGGCAGTGGGTTTAATCACAGACCGCAAGCGGCACTAGATGTACGTAATGGTCCCCAGGTAGATGTCGATAAGAAGGCCGATGAGGAAACCCATCCGAACTCCTACTGAGCCTAATGTGACAATCTCCGTACAGTCCGGTCTGTTCGTCTAAGACTATCGCATATCGGGCCTAGGGGGCGGCAAGCGTCAGTCCCCTAATAGCGGTATAAGTCGTGTCGGAGTGAAGCCTATTACACTCTGAGAAACTACTGGAACCTACCAGTAAATCTCGCTTGCTCTGGCCAGGGACTTTGCGTAATGGCTCTCTGACACAGCGCGATATCAACTCCTAATACCGGGAGAGACGAATCCTGTCTAACCGCCACTGCCTCCAAGTGCTTGGGACTGCACCCAACTGCTACCTGTTTGCACGACTCCTTTGAGCCGTGGTAGGGTAGCAATCTAAGAACAGTGGGACACACTCGAGGCGAAGTAGCAGTGTCAAGTCTGCGGACTATGCTGTACTCATGTCACCTGGGAATTGTTAACTGACGATTGGTATAAAACCCAACCAACAGTTCCCTGCGAGTCCTGTCCGGTGTACCCGTAACCCAACGAGCACCTGTATACTATCTCCAGTACGACGTACTGACGGCTGTGGGACAGACCATCTCCCCAACTGGGATGAGAAGCGTACACACTAGTCTACTCCGGAGTATCGATGCCCTGTCTCGATAATCCTACGACTAGGGACCTGAAAAAGGATGTGCTTGTAGACTACCCAGCCCCCACTAGTGTGACTGCCATCACAACGCTGGTAGTCAAGCAAGATCCTAAGAGCTCTATCAATACGTATACTCACATATTAAGATAGAAAAACCAAGTAGCATACTACCATGTTTAGCAAGACTGTTATATACATGTGAATATCCCAAGCTTCCATTAAGTAATATACAAACTAGTATGATACAATAATGGCCCCTAGGGCATATACACTAACAATCTCCCACTTGCACTAGGGCCATGTACTGGCGTATTGAAGACCGATGATCTCGAGTAGCCTCTCGAACTGAATCTGAGGTAGGGCATTCGTGAATGAATCAGCAATGTTCTCTTCAGTAGCAACTCTCCGAACCTCGATCTCCCGACGATCAATGATCTCCCTGATCAGGTGATACCTCCTTAAGATGTGTCTAGACTTCTGATGGGACCTTGGTTCCTTCGCTAAAGCTATAGCTCCGTTGTTGTCGCAATACAGAGGTATTGGATCAACTATGGTAGGAACCACCTGAAGTTCTGTTAGGAACTTCTTCATCCAGACCGCTTTTTTTGCGGCATCGCAAGCAGCAATATACTCCGCTTCCATCATTGAGTCAGCAACGGTGTCCTGCTTGGAACTCTTCCAGCACACCGCCCCTCCATTGAGGGTAAAGACATAACCCGACATGGACTTGGAATCGTCCTTATCACTCTGGAAGCCTGAATCAGCAAAGGCCTCTAACTTGAGGTCTTTTCCTCCGTAAACCAAGAACATCTCTTTAGTCTTTCTCAGGTACTTGAGAATGTTCTTTACTGCTATCCAGTGATTCTTCCCTAGGTCTGACTGATACCGGCTTACCACGCTCAGTGCGTAAGCTACATCTGGTCTGGTGCACAACATCGCATACATTATAGAGCCTACCGCAGAAGCGTAGGGTATAATAGACATGCGTTCCCTTTCCAAATCAGTCTTGGGAGACATCTTTTGGAGAGGGTGATTCCATGACAAGCCGGTAGATTACCGCGCTTAGAATCTTCCATACTGAATCTTTTCAGTATTGTGTCGATATACCTGGACTGCGAAAGTCCCAACATCCTCTTGGATCTATCACGATAGATCCGGATCCCCAGAATGTAAGAGGCATCACCCAGGTCTTTCATGGAGAACCTGTGTGACAAGAATCCTTTGATAGATTGTAGCATAGGAATGTCATTTCCTATCAATAGAATGCCATCCACGTACAAGACGAGGAATACGACACTTCTGGCTACAACTTTACTATATATACATGGTTCATCTGGATTTTTGATAAAGTCGTATTCTTTGACTGTTTCATCAAAACAGATGTTCCAACTCCGCGATGCTTGCTTTAGTCCATAAATGGACTTAAGCAACTTGCATACTTTACCGCTGCTCCCACTCTGATTGAAACCCTCTGGCTGATCCATATAGACGCACTCTTCTAAATTACCATTCAGAAAAGCCGTCTTTACGTCTATCTGCCAGATTTCATAATCATGGTAGGAAGCAATAGCAAGAAGGACCCGAATGGATTTGAGCATAGCCACTGGAGAAAAAGTTTCGTCATAGTCCAAACCAGGTCTTTGACGAAAACCCTTTTCAACAAGTCTAGCCTTATAGGTTTCCACCTGTCCATCTACACCAATCTTTTTCTTGAAAATCCATTTGCATCCTATGGGTTTTACCCCATCTGGAGCAAAGTCCAAAGTCCATACTTTGTTGGTGTACATGGACTCCATCTCGGTCCGCATTGCATCTAGCCATAGTACCGAGTCGCCGCTTTGGATGGCCTGCTTGAAGCTAGTAGGTTCATCATCATCAATGATGCAATCCTCTCTATCCCCATCTATGAGAAAACCGTAGTATCTCTCAGGCGGATGAGACGGCCTACTCCTCCTGCGGAGGGGTGCGGGAATGTCCTGTTCTTCTTGAACTACTGGTTCTACCAAACTTTCAGTTGTAGTTTGTGGTTCTGGAATTTCTTCCAGTTCTATTTCGCTCCCACTTGTTTCCTTTTCTAAAATCTGATGTTCTAGAAAATGGGCATTACGAGAAACAAAAACCTTTTGTTCCTCTGCGTAATAGAATAGATATCCCCTGGAGTTCTTTGGATATCCCACAAACTGACATTTTACTGATTGTGCCTCGTGCTTGTCCACATGCTGCTTTTTAACAAAAGCTGGACATCCCCATATCTTTACATACTGAAGATGTTGTTTCTTCCCACGCCACATCTGATATGGTGTGATAGGCACAGTCTTGGTAGGAACCATGTTCAAAAGATATGCCGCTGATTCTAGCGCATAACCCCAGAAAGATCGCGGTAACTCAGCATTACTCATCATGGATCGTACCATATCCAATAGGGTTCGATTCCGTCTCTCCGATACACCGTTATGCTGTGGAGTGTATGGAGGAGTAAGCTGAGAGAGAATTCCTTTCTCTTTTAGGTAACCTAGGAACTCGGCACTTAAGTATTCACCACCTCGATCAGATCTTAGTGTCTTGATACTTTTGTCGGTTAGTGTCTTGATACTTTTGTCGGTTTGGTTTTCTACTTCATTCTTATACTCTTGGAATTTCTCAAAAGCCTCGGATTTATGTTTCATCAGATAAATGAATCCGTACCTTGAGTAATCATCCGTAAAAGTAATGAAATAGGAAAAACCACCTCTTACATGTGTAGACATTAGACCGCATACATCGCTGTGTACGAGTCCTAAGAGCTCGCTCGCTCTTACTCCATGTCTAGTGAATGGAGTCTTTGTCATCTTTCCTTTGAGACATGATTCACAAGTGGCATAAGTTTGATATTCAAACGAGTCCAAATATCCTTCTCTTTGTAACTTAGTTAACCTTGTCTCATTGATGTGACCTAGTCTACAATGCCATAAGAAAGCCTTATTTAAATTTGGAGACTTCTTTTTAGTGTGTTCTGGATATTGAAAATCTGGAGTTGGTTTAAGACATATATACCATTATTCAGTGTACCGGACCCAATCAAACCATGATTAAGGTGGATGTTAACAACATCACTTACGAATGTGAAATCATAACCTTTATTTGATAACAAAGAAACTGATATGATATTACACGTTAAACTAGGTACACAAAAACAGTTATGTAAAACCAAAATATGTCCACTCGTCAATCCCAGGTGATAATCCCCGACGGACACAGCTCCCACGCTAGCTCCGTTAGCAACCTTTAGGGTCATATCACCTTCCTTCAGCACTCTACGGTTTCTCAGTGCCTGCAATGAATTGCATATATGAGATCCTGATCCGATATCCAATACCCAAGAAGTAGAGTTGATTGACAGATAATTCTCAATTACAAACACACCTGAAGTCGAAGCCACAGCTTGCTTCGGTCCCTGGTTCTTGGCGTTCCACGCCTTGCAATCTTTCTTCCAGTGCCCTTTCCTGTGACAATAGAAGCACTCATCCTGGGCCACTACCGGCACCGCAATCTTTTTCTTTCCCTTCGTTCCCACCTTACTAACACCTCCTCTAGGTCTGGTGGCGGCCTTCTTCTTCCTTCCTTTGGCCCTAGCCTTGGACCCGGAAGAAGAAGCACCGCTAACAAACATAGCGGGTGTTTCCCTTGCCTTCTGCAAGGTGCCCTCTACACTCCTCAACATGTTAAGGAGTTCCGGAAGTTCAACTTCTTTTCTTTGAATGTTGAAATTCAGAATAAACTGGGCGTAGGTGGGAGGAAGGGACTGGAGAATAAGGTCTGTATAGAGCTCATTATCCAAAGTCGTCCCAAGGTCTGCGAGCTCTTCTATATAGCCTATCATCTTTAGGACATGTTCTCCTACTGATGATCCGACGGCCAACCTCGCTCGAAACAAGTTCTTTGAGGTCTCGTATCTTGCTATACGAGATTTCTCCCCATACAGATCTATTGTATGGAGAAATATGGATTCAAGATCCATATCCTCGTGCCTCCTCTGATGTTCATTGTTCATCGAGGCAAGCACGATGCACTTGGCCTTCGCGCAATCTATCTCCCAGGTTTTGTGGATTTCCTTATCCGCATTACTGGATTTGGGACCAGGGACAGGAGGTGCCTTAGCGGTGAGGACGTACCCCAATTTGTCATAGGTTAAAGCCATTTTGACATTCCGCAGCCAATCTTTATAGTTTGGCCCGGTCAGTATATTTTTCTCTAAAAGTAACTTAAGTCCAGTCATTTTCAGGGTCGCTGCAATTAGGAAAGAGAGAAGAGAACTCTTTAGCATGATACTCTTGCAAATTTAGAGTGGTTTTTTAGTTTATCTAAACTGGATGGCTCCCACTGTTTCTTGAATCCTTCCTCAAACTATAAAAGAAGAATTAGCTAGGACTATTCTTACCGTACAATACTTGCTTAACCGTTCAGCCAGGCTAGTGTCGATACTTCGAGGGAGGTTTCCCAACGCTTTCGCGAAGTTCCTTAATTAAATAACCTCTTTTCTCTGGGGGCGTAGCCCCGCTGACACCTTTCTTGACATCTACTTGGTTTATAGCATTGATCATTAAGTGACGAATCTCCTGATAAGTAGCATATACTCACAGTAGGATCGGGATCCAAATATCATCATATGATAATGTTGAAGGAATCCTACCAACATTCATCAAACTCCAAATGGTATGTATCTCTTTACAAATTTCAGTTTCTTTAGAAATTCCCGATATATATTTTTGCCCCATGCTCTTATGACCTTGGCATTAGGTCAAAATGTCATAAGCCACATGTCAAGTTCTACCCATCATTATCTTGTTAATTTGAACCCATCCGTACATATCCTTGACGTTCGGCCAAAATGATAATACGACTGTCCCAAACTAACTCATCTATCTATGCAACAAATGAATACCCAGCAGCTACCAAACACTATGCTTTGGCGTTAGGTCAAAATACATAGCTTGAATACTACTGAATACCCAAATGAAATGACGGAGGGCTACGAATGGTTTTGGCGAAACCGTGAACGTAGTGAACTTGATATAACCGAAGGAACCTGATAGCTTTTAAAAGGAGTGGTTAAAGCTCCGCAATTAAAAAATATACGCTGTTTTAAAAATAACTGAGTGGTTTCTTTTAAATTGTTCCAAAGATTAAACTTTGGTTTATTTTCTTTGCATTAATAATAATGCGTCCCATCATTAACCTATCATTGCAGAAAACAACGAAAATACAACGTCCTCTTATGCCATCCGCATTCGCCACTGGGTCCCGTCATCACCCGTTAGGTTACTTAACTAACGGCAGAGCGGGGGCTGGGCTAGCGCGGGTGTAAAACATAAGTGACGTCTAAATAGCTATCATATATAGATATTGTACATTCGTCAGACGCAATAATAGGCATTCCAGATCACAGATGAACATTATTGGATTTGCAAGCAATCCATGTTTGCTTTGAGCCTGCAACAAAAGACGGATTACACAGTTGTGATGAATAGCCATTACCCCACCCTAGACCCCTACGGGTACGGCAAACTACCTGCCAAGTACCCGAAGCGAAGCGGTCTCCCTCAACAAAGTGAGTAGGCCACTAAACACTTCAAAGTATCCGGTAGTCTGTGCACCCCACCTTGGGTCTGTCCTAAGAGCAAAAATAGTAAAATGAAATAATACAACGGTGGCTACAACCGCAACCTGGATGTGCCCCGCAAAATAATATTACAACATATTATAATTACATTGAATGAATTAAAATAATAACCCATTACAAAACCCCGGCTAATCATCACAACAGTCCAATACAGTTCATAATCACAAACAGTTAAATCCATTACAGAAATGTGCAACCCCCTGCCAACCGACATACTAGCAGTTAGGGGAGGTTTACGAACACATTATACAATCACAGATATAATCATATTAGCAAACATCGTATAATTTCGATCGAGCAAACATATCAGATTCTACTCCCAAAACTTCTCTGTGCACCTGAGACTTTGAGCAGAAAATAAACATTCCAGAAAATACAAAAATATCACAAAAGAATAACTGGAGCAAACTGGGTCGAATCGGCCCCAACTCGGCCGCGGATCCGCGGCGGATCGGTAGGATCGGCCGCGGTTCCGCGGCTGTATGGCCGATTCACTAACCTATTTTTCTCCATGTAAGGTGTTTTTCATCACCCCATTGAGATGGGAATACGCGCGCGCTTGTCAGGCGTACTACAGATTCCCCCTGCATGGGTAGGCCGGGGTTTAATGATTATGGGGATCCGAATCTCCGGCAGCCGCGGACTAAGCTGCCGTTAATTACCCCTCGCCTTAGGGGCGAGGGAACCTCCGGTTAACGGGTTAAACTGGTCATGCAAACTCAATGTGCAGTGTGCGTGTGTTGTGTGCAGTGTGCGTGTGTTGTGTTTTGAAAGGGGGTTTTTGGATATATTGGGAGCCACGCAGAGTTTTTACGGGGGTCCCGCTACCCGGATAGCGGGCTGGGGGTCAAGGGGGCTAGCAGCTCCCTTGCGGGGTGCGGGGCAGCGCCCCGTTAGAAATTTTTTTCTAACAGGGACAGTGTCGTGGAGTATGTGTGTATGTACATATGTAAACATATGTATAGATATACATGTATATATATAAAAAGAGGAAAAGACATCCAAAGGATGCGTGGGGCAGCACCTTGGACGCTGTGCGCCTAGGTGCTGTGCGCTCAGGCGCTAGAGTGCCACGTGTCGGCACGTGGGCGCTCTGCTCTTGAGCGCTTGAGCGCAAGCGCGCCACGTGTCGGCACGGGGGCGACTTGCGCTCGAGCGCAAGCGCGCCACGTGTCGGCACGGGGCGACTTGAGCTCGAGCGCAAGTGCGCCACGTGTCGGCACCGGGGGGACTTGCGCTCCAGCGCTTGCGCTTGAGCACAAGCGCGCCACGTGTCGGCACGGGGGGGACTTGCGCTCCAGCGCTTGCGCTTGAGCACAAGCGCGCCACGTGTCGGCACGGGGGCAACTTGCGCTCGAGCGCTTGCGCTTGAGCGCAAGCGCGCCACGTGTCGACACCGGGGCGACTTGCGCTCGAGCGCAAGCGCGCCACGTGTCGGCACGTTGGCGCTCTGCGCTCGAGCACTGAGCGCTTGAGCGCAAGCGCGCCACGTGTCGGCACGCGGGCGCTCTGCACTTGAGCGCCGGCGAGAAAAGGAGGCTTTTAGCCTAAGAAACAAAATCTATGCTTCAGAAAGGAAATATTTATTATGTATATATGTATTGAGTTAAACTCCTAAGATGTTTTGAAGCTGATGAAGGGGGGTTCTTCTTCTTCCTCCTGTTGTTTGGCCGGATCTTGAAGATCAAGAGATGTGAGATCTCAAAAATCTCTCCTTTTTGAGATCTGATGGGAGATCTGAGTTCCCCTTCGCGGGTTTTGTGGTGGAAAACAACTTAGTTTTGGAAAAGGAAGAGTAAAACTCTTGATTTAATTCAAAAGAAATGAGAAGGTTTAAAACCTTGGAGAAGGAGCATGAGGCATAAAGAACCCTAGTTTTTGGGGGAATGAAATGTGTATGCTTTATTCATCATCATGTTGCCTTATATAGGCTTACATATTTACATATAGCCCCTTGGGCTTTGCGAAAATGGCATTTTAGCCATCCCATGGCTCATGTGCCATTTCATTTTTGCACATAAGCCATGGGCTTACAAAATATTGGCTTTATGCCCATTTTGTTTACATTCATGCATAAAAAATTATATAAAAATTATTTATGACATGATTTCGTTGTTGGCGTGGGAAGGCTGGCCGCGGGCTCGATTTGGGCATGGGCCCGCTTGACCTGGGCTTGGGCCCACCTAGCTTGGGGGTTGACCTTGACTTTGACTCGGTCAACCGGGGTGTAAATTTTTACCCAAACAAATTGCCCCCCATCAATAAATGCACACCGCACATGTGGGTCGTGTGCATGAAATTGATGGATCTTCTTTCACGTGGAGGCGACTTGCTTTGGTTCCCACTTTTTGGGATGCACTGCTCTTTTTACGACGTGGACGGTCGACGCTCTAATCCGGAGCGATCTGGTAGACGTGTCCCCGGCACGGAGTGTCGCTGGCCGATGTTTCCCCGAGGCGGAGTGCCTATTGGTTGACGTGTCCCCGGCATGGAGTGTCTGCTGGCGATGTGCCCCAAGCACGGAGTGTCTGCTTGACGTTTCCACGAGGCGGAGTATCGGCTGGTTGACGTGTCTCCGAGACGGAGTGTCTGTGTTGGACGTTTCCCTGATGCGGAGTGTCTGTGTTGGACGTTTCCCCGATGCAGAGTGTCGCTTGCTGACGTGTCCCCGGCACGGAGTGTCTGCTTGACGTTTCCCTGACGCGGAGTGTCGGGTTGACTTTTCCCCGGCACGGAGTATCGCCGATCGACTTTTCCCCGGCACAGAGTGTCGGGTTGACTTTTCCCCGGCATGGAGTGTCGCTGATCGACTTTTCCCCGGTGCGGAGTGTCGCTGGCAGACGTTTCCCCGAGGCGGAGTGCCTGTTGGTTGACGTGTCCCCGGCACGGAGTGTCTGTGGTAGGACGTTTCCCCGATATAGAGTGCCTGTGGTAGGGCGTATCCCCGATACGGAGTGCTTGTGGTAGGACGTTTCCCTGATATGGAGTGCCTGTTGTAGGGCGTATCCCCGAGACGGAGTGCCTGTTGTAGGGCGTATCCCCGAGACGGAGTGCCTGTGGTAGGACGTTTCCTCGATACGGAGTGCCTGTTGTAGGGCGTATCCCCGAGACGGAGTGCCTGTTGTAGGACGTTTCCCCGATACGGAGTGCCTGTGGTAGGACGTTTCCCCGATACGGAGTGCCTGTTGTAGGGCGTATCCCCGAGATGGAGTGCCTGTGTTGGACGTTTCCCCGATGCAGAGTGTCGCTGATGGACTTTTCCCCGGCGCGGAGTGTCGGGTTGACTTTTCCCCGGCACGGAGTATCGCTGATGGACTTTTCCCCGGCGTGGAGTGTCGGGTTGACTTTTCCCCGGCACGGAGTGTCGCTGATGGACTTTTCCCCGGCGCGGAGTGTCGGGTTGACTTTTCCCCGGCACGGAGTGTCGCTGATGGACTTTTCCCCGGCGCGGAGTGTCGGGTTGACTTTTCCCCGGCACGGAGTGTCGCTGATGGACTTTTCCCCGGCGCGGAGTGTCGCGGGTGGACTTTCCCCGGCGCGGAGTGTCGGGTTGACTTTTCCCCGGCGCGGAGTGTCGCTGATCGACTTTTCCCCGGCGCGGAGTGTCGCGGGTTGACTTTTCCCCGGCATGGAGTGTCGCTGATCGACTTTTCCCCGGCGCGGAGTGTCGGGTTGACTTTTCCCCGGCACGGAGTGTCGCTGATCGACTTTTCCCCGGCACGGAGTGTCACTGGTTGACTTTTCCTCGGCACGGAGTGTCGCTGATCGACTTTTCCCCGGCGCGGAGTGTCGGGTTGATTTGATTCCGAGGCGGAGCGTAATTCCGGCAGGGAAGGTAGATATCCCGAGGCGAAGCATGATTTCGACATGGGGTAAATTCTGAGATGGAGCATGATTCTGCCATAGAGGTTGTTGGTTTGATTTGATTTGGGTTGACATCAGCATCGCTACACTGGAATATGGTACCAGGAGCGAATCATCATCTGTCTTGAGAGGATTTCGGAACTGGTTTTCTGTCGGCATCTGCATTGCTGCACTGGAATAATGCCAGGAGCAACTCATCATGTGCCCCGGGAGGATTTGGATTTGGTTTTTTTGTTTGGCATCTGCATTACTGCACTGGAATAATACCAGGAGCAACTCATCATGTGCCCCGGGAGGATTTGGGAATTGGTTTTGTTTTGGCATCTGCATTGTTGCACTGGAATGATACCAGGAGCGACTCATCATGTGCCCCGGGAGGATTTAGGAATTGGTTTTGTTTTGGCATCTGCATTGCTGCACTGGAATGATGCCAGGAGCAACTCATCATTTGCCCTGAGAGGATTTGGGAATTGGTGGCTTAGGAGACAGGTTTAGATCCCTGTCACCTAAGGCTTTTCCATTTTGTGAGCCGTAAGGGTCTCACAAAGCATTTTCTCCCTATGGGTCGTAAGGATCACGTAGGTGTATTTTCTCCTTAGGAGTCGTGGGGACTCCTAAGTGTGTTGCTCCTTTGTGAGTCGTAGGGATCTCACGCGGGAATTTTCTCCTCACAAAGTCGAGAGGACTTTGCGAGTGCATTTCATTTCATTTTTTTTTACGATTTTGCGCCCTTTTGGGTTTTCACAAACTCGCCGGCAGTCCTACTGTTTTTACTCACGGAGCCCTTTCGAATTTTCATCCGTGCCCATTTTGCTTGTGGACATACCGTTCTTCTTCTTTTTTTTTGGAGAGATCGGGATTGTTTTACGCCCGTGGATTGTATACGGTTTTGCAGGATGTATGATCCAGACCGTAGGGCCGAAAAAATTTCAGGACCTTGTTGGCGTCTGCATCGCTGCCCTGGAATATGTCACCAGGAGTGACTCATCATTTGCCGTCGGGATCTGAGTTTGGAATTTGGTTGGCGTCTGCATCGC
Organism: Agapanthus africanus; assembly: GCA_030015575.1. Classification (NCBI taxonomy): domain Eukaryota; kingdom Viridiplantae; phylum Streptophyta; class Magnoliopsida; order Asparagales; family Amaryllidaceae; genus Agapanthus; species Agapanthus africanus. The sequence continues at coordinate 472,089,106 of CM057349.1, forward strand.
TACACTGGAATGTGGTACCAGGAGCGACTCATCATTCGCCACTTGGGGATTGGGGAGCGATGGCTTAGGAGACAGGTTTAGGTCCATATCACCTAAGACTTTTCAATTTTATGGGCCGTAAGGGTCCCATAAAAGCATTTTCTCCCTACGAGTCGTAAGGATCTCGCAGGTGTATGTTCTCCTTAGGAGTCGTGAGGACTGCCAAGTGTGTTTTTCCTTCGTGAGTCGTAAGGATCCCACGAAGGTTTGTTCTCCTCATGTATCGTGAGGACATATGAGTGGATTTCTCTCGTTCCCAGTTTAATGACTTAGAGGTCGACTGTTTCCAGTTTAACGACTTAGAGGTCATTTGTTTCCAGTTTAACGACTTAGGGGTCTACTATTTCCAGTTTAACGACTTAGAGGTCATCTGTTTCCAGTTTAAAGACTTAGAGGTCGACTGTTTCCAGTTTAACGACTTAGAGGTCATCTGTTTCCAGTTTAACGACGTAGTGGTCATCTGTTTCCAGTTTAACGACTTGGAGGTCATCTGTTTCCAGTTTAACGACTTGGAGGTCATCTGTTTCCACTTTAACGACTTGGAGGTCATCTGTTTCCAGTTTAACGACTTGGAGGTCACTGTTTCCAGTTTAACGACGTGGTGGTCATCTGTTTCCAGTTTAACGACGTAGAGGTCATCTGTTTCCAGTTTAAAGACGTAGAGGTCTACCGTTTCCAGTTTAACAACTTAGAGGTCATCTGTTTCCAGTTTAACGACTTGGAGGTCATCTGTTTCCAGTTTAACGACGTAGAGGTCATATGTTTCCAGTTTAACGACTTGGAGGTCATCTGTTTCCAGTTTAAAGACTTAGAGGTCTGCTGTCTCCAGTTTAATGACGTGGTGGTTATCTGTTTCCAGTTTAACGACGTAGAGGTCATCTGTTTCCAGTTTAACGACTTGAAGGTCATCTGTTTCCAGTTTAAAGACTTAGAGGTCTATTGTTTCTAGTTTAACGACTTAGAGGTCATCTATTTCCAGTTTAAAGACTTAGAGGTCTATTGTTTCCAGTTTAACGACTTGGAGGTCATCTGTTTTCAGTTTAACGACTTGGAGGTCATCTGTTTCCAGTTTAACGACTTGGAGGTCATCTGTTTCCAGTTTAATAACGTAGAGGTCATCTGTTTCCAGTTTAACGACGTGGTGGTCATCTGTTTTCAGTTTAACGACTTGGAGGTCATCTGTTTCCAGTTTAACGACTTGGAGGTCATCTGTTTCCAGTTTAGCGACGTGGTGGTCGATTATTCCCAGAGAAAGGCGGGTGTTTGAGAGAATCAGGTCCCTGAAGGACATCGGTCCCCGTATGTATGAAGTTGGCGGTCGCAGCTCGATTGTTTGTTAACACGCCAGGGGACAATGATATTTCTCCCGCCTTATATTGTTTCTCGACCCAATCCTTAAAGATGCAACAGTCTTCAATAGTGTGCCCCAGCACTCGGTGGTATGGGCAAAAGTTAGGATGATCGGTCATGTTCGCTTCACTTAGCCTTCTTGGTTCTGGTAGCCGCAGGCCATTCTTCAAAGCATCTTTAAAAATTTTGTGAACCTTGTCCCTTCGGAATGAGTAGACCTTATTTCTTCTTTCCTCCAAAGTTGGCTCTCGAGACTGGTCAGTTTTTGCTCCGCCCGTTCTCTGCTTATTTGGAGAATCGGTGATATTAGAACTTCCGCCTTTTCGGTTGTCGTCCCTCCAAGGTTTCGGTCTGTTTGTGAACTGAAGATCCTGAGCGGACTCGGGCTTTGAGCGTTCCAACGTTTGGACCTTTTTGGTCAGCTCTTGGAATGTTTTGAGACCCGCGGTACATAGAAACGGGGTCATCCAGTTGTTGAGACTTCCGACAAGGAGACTGACAGATTGGTTCTGCTCTATCGGCGGTTCACATTTGATGGAGAGATTGCGCCATCGGGTTATAAAATCCGTGCTGCTTTCGTCGCTCTTGGGCTTGGTCCTTTCGATCTCGGCAATGGTAATCTTATCGCTGACGCTCATGAACCTCTGCTGAAACAGAGACTCCATTTGGACAAAGGTTGTGACGGAGCCATCTGGTATGCTCGCGTACCAGTCGAAAGCAACATCGGTCAAGCTATTAACGAACTGGCGGAGGAGAAGCGCATCGTTGCCCCCAGTGTTCCCGCATGAGGCTTTGAAATGGGCGATGTGCTGATTCGCATTTTCCGTCCCGTCGAATCTTCCGAATTTGGGGATGACGTAGCCGCTAGGAAATTCTACCAGATCATACTGAGCAGGATATGGTCTCCCACTACTGCTGACATCCTTTTGCGCTTCGGCTTCGGCTACCAAGGTTTTGACTTTGTCGGTAACAAAATCCATGATTTGATCTTGAGTTAGCGGGCTATTGTCATCGGTAGCCAAGAAATTTCCCGAGATAGGATGCGACTGACTTTCGTGCGGTCCGCCCACCCTTAGATTTAAGGGAATAGGCACCGGCTGTCTCGGGTCAACGTTTCTCGGTTCATGAGCAGAGCCCTGTGCTTGATTGGGCGGCTGAGAGGCAAGTTGGGCCGTAAGCCGTAAGACGACATTTATCAAGTCGTTGATCTTTGAGTAGAGCTTGGCCATCTCCTTATCTTTGCTTCTGAGCTGCTTTCGGAGCTCTTGAAGCAGCTCTTGCTCCGCGGTCCTAGGGCGGAAAGTCGGCTCTGCTTCGCTTTCCGAGCCCGACTCCTTATAGACCGAAGGGTCTTTCTGCTTATCAGCCTCACTGGGAAGGTCTTCATTACCTTCCAGAGGAGGCTGGCCTTGGGATGTGGCAGCCATATTCACGCCAGATTGGATTTGGGATGTAGTGGCCCCGTCCTTGCTCTTGCTGCGCGTGCCCACCATGTAGACAGTATGGACCTCATATCCAGTCGTCTCTTTCTCACTGGCGGGGAGCTTAGAGAAGACACCCGATCGAGCAGTGGTCAATGGCACCGCTGGAGCTTGCTCGGGACGCGTTGTAGCTTTATTGGTGTCGATGGCCTTGCCCCCAGCTGGGGCCATGGAGAGTCGTTCGGAAACGGACTTGTGCTTGGGCTGAGATGCCCTCGCGACCACCACATTTGGTCTCCTACCTTTCGAGACCGGTTTGTCTGCCACCGGGGCTTGAGGAGCTGGGATAGCGCCAACTGGCATGAACATAATAGAGCCGAATGGTAGCAGCGGCTCCTCCCATTGTCGCCCGAGACTGGCCGGAAGGACCGTCCTAGAGTCTATCCTCATCGTGTAGGAGATGGGAGCTGAGTTCATCTTTGAAGACATCGTCGGAAGGTGATTGCTTGAAAATATGCATGAAAGAGCATTATTTTAGTATAAATACAGGTATGTATAATGATTGAGTTCGCATGAACGCTTAACCCGAAATATAGGAGGAGAGATTCGTCCCACCGGGCGTGCCAGAATCTGTAAGGTGTTTTTCGTCACCCCATTGAGATGGGAATACGCACGCGCTTGTCAGGCGTACTACAGATTCCCCCTGCCTAGGGTAGGCAGGGGTTTAATGATTGTGGGGATCCGAATCTCCGGCAGCCGCGGACTAAGCTGCCGTTAATTACCCCTCGCCTTTGGGGCGAGGGAACCTCCGATTAACGGGTTAAACTGGTCATGCAAACTCAATGTGCAGTGTGCGTGTGTTGTGTGCAGTGTGCGTGTGTTGTGTTTTGAAAGGGGGGTTTTGGTTATATTGGGAGCCACGCAGAGTTTTTACGGGGGTCCCGTTACCCGGATAGCGGGCTGGGGGTCAAGGGGGCTAGCAGCCCCCTTGCGGGGTGCGGGGTGCGGGGCAGCGTCCCGTTAGAAATTTTTTTCTAACAGGGACAGTGTCGTAGAGTATGTGTGTATGTGCATATGTAAACATATGTATAGATATACATGTATATATATAAAAAGAGGAAAAGACATCCAAAGGATGCGTGGGGCAGCACCTTGGGCGCTGTGCGCCTAGGTGCTGTGCGCTCAGGCACTAGAGTGCCACGTGTCGGCACGTGGGCGCTCTGCTCTTAAGCGCTCGAGCGCAAGCGCGTCACGTGTCGGCACCGGGGCGACTTGCGCTCGAGCGCAAGCGCGCCACGTATCGGCACGTGGGCGCTCTGCGCTCGAGCACTGAGCGCTTGAGCGCAAGCTCGCCATGTGTCGGCACGCGGGCGCTCTGCACTTGAGCGCCGGCGAGAAAAAGAGGCTTTTAGCCTAAGAAACAGAAGCTATGCTTCAGAAAGGAAATATTTATTATGTATATATGTATGGAGTTAAACTCCTAGGATGTTTTGAAGCTGATGAAGGGGGGGTTCTTCTTCTTCCTCCTGTTGTTTGGCCGGATCTTAAAGATCAAGAGATGTGAGATCTCAAAAATCTCTCCTTTTTGAGATCTGATGGGAGATCTGAGTTTCCCTTCGCGGGTTTTGTGGTGGAAAACTACTTAGTTTTAGAAAAGGAAGAGTAAAACTCTTGATTTAATTCAAAAGAAATGAGAAGGTTTAGAACCTTGGAGAAGGAGCAGGAGGCACAAAGAACCCTAGTTTTTGGGGGAATGAAATGTGTATGCTTTATTCATCATCATGTTGCCTTATATAGGCTTACATATTTACATATAGCCCCTTGGGCTTTGCGAAAATGGCATTTTAGCCATCCCATGGCTCATGTGCCATTTCATTTTTGCACATAAGCCACGGGCTTACAAAATATTGGCTTTATGCCCATTTTGTTTACATTCATGCATAAAAAATTACATAAAAATTATTTATGACATGATTTCGTTGTTGGCGTGGGAAGGCTGGCCACGGGCTCGACTTGGGCATGGGCCCGCTTGACCTGGGCTTGGGCCCACCTAGCTTGGGGGTTGACCTTGACTTTGACTCGGTCAACCGGGGTGTAAATTTTTACCCCAACACTCCAGTGTTCTTATCTTTCTATGCTTGTTATTCTGCAGCAGCCTGAAAAATTTTTATAGCCTGTTTTAAATTCGACAGAAACTTGTGATATCGATGTCTTTTTCCGGTTCGTTTTGCGTTCGAAATTTATACGACTTTGCTAATAAGTTAATTATTATTTAGCGAGGCTCTGATACCACTGTAAGTCGATGTACAACACCCCACGACTTGCGGGGAGGCGGAAAATTGAAAAACGATCTTCTTCTTTGCATAAACATCGACTAACCGAGAATCTTTGCTAAACTATAACTAACAAGTATCATAGAAGTTAACAACTACTATGAAAAGTGATTATACCTAATGAACCGTGTCCTTCGTCTTTTCGTTCTCCACCTACTCCTCGGCCTTCTCCAAGTAGTAGACGATCCACCCGAGAGCTTTACTTCAAGCTTCACCTCAAACTAGAGGTAACTAGGTTTCTTAAAGTGCTAATCTAAGTAACCTAGGTGATATAGAGAAGGGTTTTGGATTAAGTAGTCTAATCTAATCCTTGGTCTCAACACATGAGAGGGGAGGATTAGGGTTTGAAGAGAGAGAGCTTGAGGAGAGAGAAGGTGAGCATGAGAATGGAATGAGATAATGATCTATCATGATATATATGAAGTATTAATCTTTATCAAATAAATAGAAAATAGGATTTAACAACCATACTTCATAAATACAAATGGGTGATTCATCTCCATGAGTCATTAAGCATTTATGATGCATTAATGACATGGATGAATCACACAAATGAGTCACTAATCTCATTAAATGCATATGCCACCTAAACCCCCAAGTCACCATCTTCTAGAAGCTTCTCATGAAATTACGAGAACGTCCCTCCTATCTGTGAAAACACGGAAAAACTTTAGACTGTATAAATCCAATATCCCGATACTAGAATCTGGCTTAAACCAAAGCCGACTAGTAAAAACTGTCCGAAAGTCGTACGTGCGTAAACACACGTATGCGTCCGAACCCTTGTCGTAAAACCATACGACCTCTATATCGTTTCGTCTGGAGCAGGGAAACTCTCTGTGTGGGACTCTAATGACTCGACTACTACGCTGGCAGTGGGTTTAACCACAGACCGCAAGCGGCACTAGCTGTACGTAACGGTCCCCAGGTAGATGTCGATAAGAAGGCCGATGAGGAAACCCATCCGAACTCCTACTGAGCCTGATGTGACAATCTCCGTACAGTCTGGTCTGTTCGTCTAAGACTATCGCATATCGGGCCTAGGGGGCGGCAAGCGTCAGTCCCCTAATAGCGGTATAAGTCGTGTCGGAGTGAAGCCCATTACACCCTGAGAAACTACTGGAACCTACCAGTAAATCTCGCTTGCTCTGGCCAGGGACTTTGCGTAATGGCTCTCTGACACAGCGCGATATCAACTCCCAATACCGGGAAAGACGAATCCTGTCTAACCGCCACTGCCTCCAAGAGCTCGGGACTGCCTAACTGCTACCTGTTTGCACGACTCCTTTGAGCCGTGGTAGGGTAGCAATCTAAGAACAGTGGGACACACTCGAGGCGAAGTAGCAATGTCAAGTCTGCGGACTATGCTGTACTCATGTCACCTGGGAACTGTTAACTGACGACTGGTATAAAACCCAACCAACAGTTCCCTGCGAGTCCTGTCCGGTGTACCCGTAACCCAACGAGCACTTGTATACTATCTCCAGTACGACGTACTGACGGCTGTGGGACAGACCATCTCCTCAACTGGGATGAGAAGCGTACACACTAGTCTACTCCGGAGTATCGATGCCCTGTCTCGATAATCCTACGACTAGGGACCTGAAAAAGGATGTGCTTGTAGACTACCCAGCCCCCACTAGTGTGACTGCCATCACAACGCTGGTAGTCAAGCAAGATCCTAAGAGCTCTATCGATACGTATACTCACATATTAAGATAGAAAAACCAAGTAGCATACTACCATGTTTAGCAAGACTGTTATATACATGTGAATATCCCAAGCTTCCATTAAGTAATATACAAACTAGTATGATACAATAGTGGCCCCTAGGGCATATACACTAACACACAATGACATCCACCTTTGAAGAGCGAAGCGACAACCTTGAAAGCGCAAGTGATCTCCAGGGGTCCTTAGGCACCCGTGACGAACAAAAAGAGATCCGAGGAGCTCCAGTGGAGGCGCTGACAGAGGTCCCCCTCGTCGAGGGGAACAATGAACGAACCGTCCATATCGGGTCACTCTTAATGGGAGCGCGGCGTGAAGACTTGATCCACTTTATCCGAGGAAACTCGGACGTGTTCGCTTGGCTGCCCGCTGACATGCCTGGGATCGACCCCAAAGTAATCTCGCATAAGCTCGGGGTCGACCCGACAGCCTGACCCATCAGGCAAAAGAAATGAAGCTTCCCTCCGATCAAACAAAAGGCGATCGAGGACGAAGTCGACGGGTTGCTTGTAGCCAACTTCATTCGAAACGTGGATTACTCAGAATGGCTGGCGAATGTGGTCATGGTTAAAAAGGCAAGCGGGAAGTGGCGCATGTGTGTCGACTTCACAGATCTCAACAAGGCCTTCCTGAAAGACAACTATCCCTTCCCTCGGATAGATCGACTTGTCGACAGCTCGGCAGGCCACGAATTGCTCAGCTTCATGGATGCATTCTCCGTCTACAACGAGATCCATATGAACCCGGCAGACGAAGAGCTTACCGCATTCACAACGGACCGGGGGGTGTACTGCTATAAAGTGATACCATTCGGCCTCAAAAATGCCTGAGCTACGTACCAGCGCCTGATCAACAGGATGTTCAAACCACAGATCGGGAGGAACATGGAGGTTTACGTCGACGACATGCTCGTCAAGTCGACCTCGTCGGACGAGCACGCCAAAGATCTTGGTGTTCCCGCCGAAACACGGAGACGCGACTGCGTAGGTCCGTCTTGCCTGAATTTCAGGGGCAGATGCTAATTGGTGCTATCCGTCCACCTCTCCGAAGATGCCAAGTTGATTTATGACACCATGTATCGAAAGTTTAAACGGGTGCGGCCGATATAGCAGACTTCGTCAGATTCCTCCTCGTTGAGGGGTTTTTTGATTGTGGGGACGCTCTTCCCTGCAGGCGCAAGCCCCTGCAGTTAATTACGCTACCGCATCACGGTAACAACTTTCTCCTTCTCCAGATGGTCACTTCGTGTCGTGGGTGTTTGTTTTGTTTTTGGTTGTCCGTGGATTGTATACGGAGACTAATTTATACTGTCGCCCGTAGGGCGTGAATTAGTCTAAATCCGTATCTTCTTAGATTTGGGTTTGGGGTTGGGTTTAAGGATACGTTAGTCTCATTTGAGACTAAGATCAACTTAAACATATGTTAAGAATACGTTAGTCTATTGTTAGACTAAGATCAACTTAACAGTTTGTTAAGGATACGTTAGTCTAATTTTAGACTAAGATCTACTTAACAGGATCGTTTAAATCCAACAAAAGAGTATTTGAACTCCATTGTTTAGTTTTGGGACATTGCGGTCGATTACCAGTTTAAGGACATTGTGGCCCATTGTTAGTTTAAGGACATCTCAGTCTAAGGTTAAGAACCTTATAGTCCATGAGTTTAAAGGGACCCCACAGTCCGAGATTAAGGACATCATAGTCCATGAGTTTAAGGACCCCACAGTCCAGTTTAAAGTCGCCATAGTCTGTGAAATGTGTGGTTGTCGGGGCCATCACCTCTCTGAAGACGTTGAAGGATTACAACGACAAATATCAAAGGAGTGAAGAGATGTACCCTTGAACCAAAGTTGATTGGGAGATCTATAGTCCAATTTGGAACTAAGATCAATTGATTAGATTATGAGCACATTGGCTCAGTTAAATCTGAATTGAGGATTTATGGCCAATTTGGGCTAAGTCCAATTAAGTTTGAAATGTTGGCCCTTTGTTGGGCTATTGAACATTTGCCTGGGTTCAGCCCCTCATTATTTAGCAATGCTAAACAAGAGTTTGAAGGCTCTGATAACATTTTGTTTTTGGCTGAGCATTAAACATTATAGCTCTGGATTTTAAGGCTCATTTAAAGGGGATAATTGCCTCTGGAAAAACTTAGCCAATTTGGGCTAAGCTGGTTTTAGAATAGTGTTAAACACTAAAAGACATCTGGCGGTCACGTGTCCTCACGTGATGTATTTAAAGCAGTGTTAAACACTGGAGACAAAATGCTCAAAATAGTGTTAAACACTAGAAAGGAAGGGGTCACGTGAGGCGCCTGAGATGGGGCCAGACCTCCTTTATTTTATTCTCAAATCTGCAAATAAGTGTTAAACACTTCTGATCTTCTGGCCATTACGTGTTGGCACGTGATGGATATCCATGTATTGATTATTAAAGTGTTTATTAGGGGTCACATGAGGACACGTGAGAGCGCCCAAAATCAGTACTGCCATCGCCTTTGTTCTCTTTGTTTTGAAGGTCACGTGGGAGCATATGAGGCATTGCCTCTGGGCTAATTCCTTCTTATTTTAGGGAGTCTGTTTAAGGGTCACGTAGGAACACGTGACCTAGTTTTTTTCTTCCTTTTCTGTTCATTGAGGATGGGGGTCATGTGTCACCACGTGACCAGCTTCTTTACGTGCATGGAGAGCTTTAAGTCTCTTTGTTTTAAAAATTAAATTCTCTGTAGGGTTAAACCCTAATTCTGTTTTAAAGGAATTAAATTCCTATATATGTGGAAGAATTAAATTCTCATATAGGGTTAAACCCTAGTTCTGTTTGGAGGAATTAAATTCCTATGAATTTGGAAGAATTAAATTCTCATATAGGGTTAAACCCTAGTTCTGTTTGGAGGAATTAAATTCCTATGAATTTGGGAGAATTAAATTCTCATATAGGGTTAAACCCAAGTTCTGTTTGGAGGAATTAAATTCCTATGAATTTGGGAGAATTAAATTCTCATATAGGGTTAAACCCTAGTTCTGTTTGGAGCAATTAAATTCCTATGAATTTGGGGAACTAAATTCCTTAAACTCAAATTCTCCCTCTAGATCTTGGGTCTGCATGGCAGAATCTCCCCAATGAGAATTAAATTCTCAACTTATGGGGAGATCTGCTTCTGCAGATCTTCAACCAAAGGAAGAACTAAGTTCTTATTCAGAAGAGTTAAACTCTTAAACTTGAGAATTAAATTCTCTTTTATTTTATGGAGCTTAGATCTCTTTCCCCTTTTTCACCTAGGGTTTCTTTTCTCTGAAAGAAACTTCTTTTCTCTCTTGAGAATTAAATTCTCCTCTCTTTTTTCTCTCTGTTTTTGTTTTTCTCCAGAAAATCAAAATTCAAAAAGATCCATTCTCTTCTCTTCTTGGATCCTATTTATAGGAGAAAGAAAAGAATCAATTTGTTTAGTGAATCTTTCATTGAAAGATTTTGGTTGTTTTTGTAACTAATATGATTTTTTAGATCACTCAGTGAATTTTATTCACCATTGGATTTTTAATTCAGAAGATATTTTGTTTGTTATTCTTGGTGAATTTTAGGAAAATCTTTCCTTGTATAAAATCTTTCCATAAATTGGTGATTTTTAATCCAACGGTACTCTATTTTACAGAGCACCATCTTTTTTGTTTAGAAAGATTTAAAGAAATATTTTCCCAGTTAGGGTCTTTGATTTCCCTTAATTAGAATATAATTCTATTAGTTTAGAAGGCTTTTAAAAGTCTATCACGTGTTGGCACATGATCCCTTTATTTGATTATTAAATAGAATTTAATTCTATTGATTAAAGAGCTTAGGAGCCCATCACGTGTTGACACGTGACCATAATTTAATTCTATTTTCAGGGAGCTAAGGAATCATCACGTGTCAGCACGTGACTCTTTGTCACGTGTGAGCACGTAACTCTTTGTCACGTGTGAGCACGTGACGCCTCATTGAGGTCTTTCCTTGCTGTTTGTTATATTTTTTTTTGACTAGAATTTAATTCTATAGAGCAGAGATCACAGGAACCTATCACGTGCCAGCACGTGACCCGTGGTCACGTGTGAGCACGTGATACCCTATTGGGGTATTTCCTGCTATTTTATCAGGGAACAAATGCCCCCACAGCGTTGTTCTCACGTGTTTGCACGTGAGTGCAACGCTGTCACCTTTGTGACCGTTGGATCTGTCAAGGGAATAGAGGAGATGAACCGTCCCTCATCACATCTTATAAATGCAGGAGTCCCCTCAGAAGCGCCTCCACTTTTTCCATATTCTTCCTTGCTCGTTTTTCCTCTGAGAATTTAATTCTCTTTCCCAGAGTTTAGTTCTCTGATTCAAAAATTTTCAGAGTTTAACTCTGTCAACAAAGATTTCCTTTTTTCAGGTAAGGATCTTGAACGGCTGAGGAACTCTTTATAGAAATTTAGATTTTAAATCCACACCAAGGGTTTTTCCCTTTAACAAGAACCCATTTTTTCCAAGTTCTTTAAAAAGAAAACTGCTCAATCTTTAAATAATAAATCCCTTTTGTTATGGCTCTTTTGATCTCATAGATCGATGGCAATACTTGACCTTTCACTGGAATTTAATTCCATTCCAAAGAATCTTAGTTCTGAAAAAATGTCTTCTGGGAATTTAATTCCCCTGTTCAAAAGGAATTAATTTCTCTAAAGAACTTAGATCTTTAAAAGAAGACTTCTTGGCATTTTTCTTCCTGAGTTGTTCTTTGCACACAAAAAAAAATTCAGTAAAGTTTTCTGGGAATTTAATTCCCCTGTTCTACTTGATTTTCGCAGAGTCCAAGATGGGTTTCTCTTTGGGGGAATGTGTAGAGTCATTTGAAATCAACTGTTCATTTATTGAGAATCTTCCTTTTGTTCTCATAATGATTACCCCGCCTCATCATGAGTGAGCCGCCATCTTGATTTTGTGGGGCCCTTGTGTTTTATAACCAATGGTCCTATAAAATAAGTCTGCCGTCGCTTTCTTCCACTGTCTTTATCTATATATTTATAAATACATATACACATGTGGGCTTCACTAACAGTTTCCTTTCCTTTGTTTTAGGAGTAATGGCTTCTCTTCCATACTTTCCCTTTACTCGCTCGGAGGCGGCTTTTCCTCAATCACCGTCGGACGAAGAGGTGACGACGATGATTAGAGCTCACGACCCTAATTGCACCAACCGACTTTTATGGGGGGCCTGGTACGGTCATATCATCTGTGGTCGCCGCAGTTTTCTTTGCGAGATACCGACAGAGCCTACCTATCCATTTCTGCCGATAGATCATCCACGGACCGCCATTGCTGTGGAGATACTGAATTGGACCCCTATGGGACGGCTTGAGCCATCAACAACTGGTATTCCGAACCATCCTATGCCGGCTATAGACATTTTAGGGCGCCGCATTTGCCAAGGCGAAGCCCAGCCATGGGGACAGATTTACAAAATAGGGCTTACCTCTTGACATCCCACGGGCTACCTTCTTTGGGCCCGTTATATCCTGTCCGCCCATCGTGCGCGACTGCAGAGGGTCGGACTCTATCAGGTGGTATATGCGTCTCTTTTCCACTATCAGTCTCCCCATGTCTGGTGGGTTAAGACCTTTTTAAACCAATGGAATCTTCCCACAGACACCTTCTTTCTAGAGGACCGCGAAGTTTCAATTTCTCTGGAAGAGTTTCGCGAAATCTCAGGGTTGCCGGTCAGGGGGACACTCTATGAAGAACTACTGCCTCCCGATGAGTATGTCTTCGAAACCGAGCCTGCCATGCTTGATGGCCTGTCGACCGAGAATGTCGTCCGCCACAAGCGCTCAAGTTTGATCAAGACTCTGAGCATTTTTGAGAAGCTATTCACAGAGTCAGAGGAGCAGGGTGTCACTTTCAAAATCTTTATCGCTTGCTTCCTTCGTGAAGACGTTCTATCAATGACGGCTCCGAAGTTCGCAAATATCAACGACCCCTTTGGGTTTGGTTTAAATAAGCGGCCTGCTAAAGAAGAGGACTTGACGCAGTTCTACATTCCCATCATGTCGGCCGTGTCTTTCGAGTCGATCACAGCTCCTGGTATGGATGAGGAGACTTTCTTCGTAGGCTTCATCAGTGTTTGGCTCAGTTGGTTCGCCATTCCCATACACCGTCGTTTCATGAGAGCCTAAGTTATTTACCCCGCTCATCGCATTGTCGAGGGGACGCGACTAGTTGTGGGTATTGCGGGGCTGGCGCATCTGTATCATGGGCTAAGCACTGCGGCTAATACCTCAACCCCAGGCGTAGATGTGGTAAATTTCTCTCTTCATTACTTTACGTCCTGGATTGAGATGCATGTGCTGGGGGCATTTGCTGCGCACCAAAGACCCAGCTTTTATGACGCTTACACTTTTCCGCGACTCATGCGGCTGGTGGACGCTTCTGCCCCTGACCCGACTCAGTTCGGAGCTATTCGTGTGCTAATTAATCCCTATACCAATACGGGTGGGATGGTATTCAACGATCGAGTCCTCTCTGCTCCCTTAGGACCGATTCAACAGCTCTGCGACTCGTCGAAAGAGGGAGTACCTTCTCTGAAGCCCCGGGAAGCTATGCACCTATATTCGATCAGATCAGGTTATCTGATGTTTCGTCAGAACGGTGTGGCCCTTTTCATGCGGTACAACCCACACCGCTTTGCTGGGCAAGTCGGATATGACCACGGCGTCCCCTTTGAGGCATTTATATTGGAGCCTAGCTCGTCGTCAGAAGTTGTTCGTGATGCCGCTCATCACTTCATGCGGCTGAACACCGGCTCTCGCTTTATAATTCCTGAAGCTGATCATATTCCTCGATGTGTGGGGTCTTTCACGGGCTGGTACCTCCACCGAGTCAGTCTATTTATTGCTGAGGAGAGGAGGGTGCTCCTCGGATATAGGGCTCCCAATCCGATCCAAGCCACGGGAGTTCCACCGCGACCGCGTGCAGTGGTTCGCCCTCCCTTGAGAGATACTAGCGTCGTGCTTATTCCGGAGGCGGCGGAAGTGGATTTAACTCCCACAGCTGGTATGCCACTGCGTTTAGAGCTCAGTCAAGGGCCAATAGGGCGCCAGTAGCAGTGTCATCAGCTGCGGCGTCAGCAATGGCCGTGTCGTCATCGGTAGCACCGCCGAGCGAGGACATTAAAGGCGAAGTGGGTCAACACCGTACCAAAGCACCAAGGGGAAGGAAGCGATCGTCTTTGGCGGTTAGTTCTGGGCCCAAGAGGTGGAGGAAGACGGTCACCAATCTGCTCGACTCTTTAGTGGAATTCGAGCCTATTCTTCAAGATGAACCACTAGCCATGCAAGAATCGGATGGTGGCCTACTTTTCCCGAGTTCATCTGCCGAGGAAGCCGCACAATTGGCTGAGGCTATAAGATGCTCACAAGATGAATCCGAGAATGTAAGGATCCCGAAGAGGCCTTATCCTGCCGTCATTTTTTACGAAGACCTTCCATCGATATGGTGGCTATTCATAGGCTCTTTGGAAGAATGGGGCGAGAGGGCCCTTAAGCAGGCTGTCTCAGTAGACGCCGAAGATGCACTTTCGCTGTGGACCGGTGGCCACGAGTTTACTCTCGAACCTCGCCGAGCATACCTCCTCAGGAAGGAGCGTAGGCTTGAACAAGCCATACTAGAAGCTCCTTTGCGTATCGGTATACTCATATATCCTTTTGTAGTATTTTGCATTGCTTGTATATATATACATATCCTTATCCTCGTACAATCTTTGCAGGGAATTCGGCGATGGCGGAGGATCTGAGTTCGAGTCGTGCTTTGACTGTAGACTCCGCCAATATTCCCAATGAAACACTAATCAGTGTGGAGGGGGTCGATGCAACTGTTGCTCCTGTGATGGAGCTTCCCTCGGTGATTCTCGCTTCCCAAGTGCTTGCTCTCTCGGAAGAGGCATCTTCGTTGGTCGCTTATTCAAGGGATCTTTCTGGGGATGGCCCGGAGATTAGGGGGTAAGTAGTCGAGGCTACCGTCCTTCCGCTGGAGCCTGCAGTGGCGGCCACTGCTCCTCACTCGGAAGTTTTTATACAGGCCTACGTCCCCGATGATGTGCCTGGGGGCATGGAGGAGGAGGCCGAACCTGCTATCCCTCCAGTCCAGAATGGGAGAAGCATCGAAAGCAGCCTTCTATATTTTATATTAATAATCTCTCCATTATCTAAACCTTTCCGTCTTTTCAGAAATGCGCGGATTGGCGGCGTCTATTGCCGATCTGTCTCCCAGGAAGTCTTTTCAGCGCCTGTTGGAGATGGCCGCTCCGCAGGCGATATCTCCTCAACGCATCGTCCTCTCTTCCGGGCAAGGTTAGTGTCGTTTGCCCTCTCCTCACAGCGTTATTATTATTTCATATAATGACATTGATATCTTCTACAGTTCTGGAAGCTGATGACGAGGTTGAGATTCTTGACGGGCCTCGGGAGCCTTCAGACCCCTCTTGCATAACTGTGGGTAAGTAAAGTCTCAACATTGTTTCATTTGCTCTTTGCTTATAAGTCTCGCTGACTGTTTATAAATCTTAACAGCTTTGCCAGTTCTTACCACGCTGGAATCTCGCATCGTCATGCCACCCGACCCCTATGCTCTACGTGCTTCGGAACGGATGGCAAAGCTAAGCCTCCACTCCCTGTCAAGCCTAATTGAAGACCTTCATGCTGGCAGTCTGATCATGGCCGAAGCGTTTACCGCTGAAGCCAACGGCTCTCTTCCCTTTCTTTCCACCTATCATAGTGAAACATTGGTGCAAGTCTGGGTTGAGTTTTTTCGACAGGTGGAGGCTTGCTTGCATATTCTTGAATATACACGCCTTCCTTCAGAGGTTGTGGCTGCGAAGGCGAGCTTACAGGGGCTGATTGAGCGGTGCGCTGCGAATATGATATCATGCGAGAAGAGGCTCAGCCGCAAGTTTTCGGAGAGAGAGCTGGCTTCCAAAGCGCTGAGGGAGCTTCAAGCCAATCTTACGGCCAAGACCACTAGGGCTTATGAACTTTGGCGGGTGCTTCAAGAGGCTATCAAAGAAGTGGTAGCCATTGATAAGGCCGTCGGTTTTACTCGTGAAATGGTCGAAACCCATAAGGTTACTGAAAAAGAGCTTGAAGGCCGGCTTACCTCATACCATACCCAACAGGCTCAAGCGGAGGCCCTTCTTTTGACGATAATGAATCATGAAGCCGAGGCCCAGCGGAAAAGAGGTGAACTGGAAAATTTACTGAATCGTACGCCGGCTTGAAGAATTGTATATATATATATATATATTTTATTCTTCTTTTGTACATACTCCTAAATGAGAGTATATTTTCTTTTATTCTTTCATAAATTGTACTTTGTATTCATTTTGATTCATGAATAAAGGACATATTTTTCTTCATGATGGTGTGTCCCTTTTAGTAAATGCATTTTGTGGATAATCTATTTTGATTTCTCTGTAGGACAACGATGGCTTACGATTCAGGGTTAAGATCTGCCTCCTAAGACTTTTCAACTTTATGAGCCGTGAGGGTCTCATAAAGAATTTTCTCCCTACAGGTCGAGAGGATCCCGTAGGTGTAATTTCTCCTTAAGAATCGTGAGGATTCCTAAGTGTGTTTTCTTCTGAGAGTCGTAAGGATCTCCCAAAAGAGTTTTCTCCCTTACGAGTCGAGAGGACCCGTAAGTGATGGATGAGATTGACATTATCCGCATTTTACGAGGTCAGGGGTTGCTCTGGCCATTTCCCATGGGGTCAAGATTGACTTTAGCCGTGTTCTATGGGACCAGGATTTGGTCTGGATGCTTCCCACGGGGTCGGGATTGACATAGCCGTGTTCCGCAAGGACCAGGATCCGCTCTGGACGTTTCCCACGGGGTCAGGATTGACATAGGCCGTGTTCCACGTAACCAGGATTTTGCTCTGGATGCTTCCCACGGGGTCTGATTGACATAGCCATATTCTGCGAGGACCAGGCTCTGCTCTAGATGCTTCCCACGGGGTCAGGATTGACATAGCCGTGTTCTGCGAGGACCAGGATCTGCTCTGGACGTTTCCCACGGGGTCAGGATTGACATAGGTCATGTTCCACGTGACCAGGAATTTGCTCTAGATGCTTCCCACAGGGTCTGATTGATATAGCCGTGTTCTGCGAGGACCAGGATCCGCTCTGGACGTTTCCCACGGGGTCAGGATTGACATAGGCCGCGTTCCACGTAACCAGGATTTTGCTCTGGATGCTTCCCACGGGGTCTGATTGACATAGCCGTGTTCTGCGAGGACCAGGCTCCGCTCTGGACGTTTCCCACGGGGTTAGGATTGACATAGGTCGTGTTCTACGTAACCAGGATTTTGCTCTGGATGCTTCCCACAGGGTCTGATTGACATAGTCGTGTTCTGCGAGGACCAGGCTCCGCTTTGGATGTTTCCCACGGGGTCGGAATTGACATAGGCCGTGTTCCACGTGACCAGGAATTTGCTCTGGATGCTTCCCACGGGGTATGATTGATATAGCCGTGTTCTGCGAGGACCAGGCTCCGCTCTGGACGTTTCCCACGGGGTCAGGATTGATATAGGCCATGTTCCACGTAACCAGGAATTTGCTCTGGATGCTTCCCACGGGGTCGGTTTGACATAGCCGTGTTCTGTGAGGACCAGGATCCGCTCTGGACGTTTCCCACGGGATCAGAATTGACATAGGTCGTGTTCCACGTGACCAGGAATTTGCTCTGGATGCTTCCCATGGGGTCGGTTTGACATAGCCGTGTTCTGCGAGGACCAGGATCCACTCTGGACGTTTCCCACGGGGTCAGGATTGACATAGGCCGTATTCCACGTGACCAGGAATTTGCTCTGGATGCTTCCCACGGGGTCTGATTGACATAGCCGTGTTCTGCGAGGACCAGGCTCCGCTCTGGACGTTTCCCACGGGGTCAGGATTGACATAGGTCGTGTTCCATGTAACCAGGAAGGGTTGACTTTATCCGCATTTCACGGAGTCGGGGTTTGACTCCCAGTCATCTGTGCACCGCCGAGTCATGGAACTGGGAATTGTCGCGGTTCCGCTTTACTTGATGTTGCGTCTGTTGTAATGACATGAATGTTGAGATGATCTCCAGGCTATCTGTGAACCATTGAGATTTGGTTTCTTCTTCTGATGGAGCCTGGGGAGGGAAGGTGTGATTCCCTCTTTGTTTACGCCCCTGGATTGTATACAGGGATTGATGTGATATCTCCTGTAAGGCAAAAGGTTTCATTTTATATATTTTTTCTTTCCGCGATGCTCTATCATTTCAGCTTTTATATCGTGAAGGTCACGATTGCCCAATCATTTCGGCTATTTTTCGCGGTGCCCAATCATTTCGGCTATTTGTTTTTATTCAGTCACTGTTTTTTATTGCGAGTTGCCCAATCATTTCGGCTATTTTGCATGCATACATTTTTACTTGCTGATTTTGTTTGTAAGTTGCCCCATCATTTCGGCTATTTTTGTATGCATACATTTTTACTTGCTGATTTTGCTTGCAAGTTGCCCCATCATTTCGGCTATTTCGTATGCATTTGTGGCTCGCTGGCTTTTCGCTGCGAATTTTAGGATTTGACACCGATTTCGGCATCAGCATCGCTACAACTGGGATATTTCCATGAGCGAATCATCATTTGCCTTCGTCGATGTCGAACAAAAGTGGCTAAGTAGACAGGGTTAGGATCCTGTCGACTTAGGCTTTTGACCTCATGAGCCGTAAGGGTCTCATAAACGTATTTCTCCCTACAAGTCGTGAGGATCTCGTAGGTGCGTTTTCTCCTTAGGAATCGTGAGGATTCCTAAGTGCGTAGTCTCTTATAAGTTGTAAGGATCTTACAAGAGTGGTTTCTCCTTATAAGTCGAGAGGACTTATAAGGGCTATTCACCGTGTAGACATATCCCTAGTCACGGATGGGACTTTGTTAGGGAAATGTTTATTCACGCCCGTAGATTGTATACAAGGGTCAATATTGAATCGCTTGTAGGGCAGAATTGGAGATTGTGGTGTCTTAAGAACATGTTCAGATCACTGTTACTTAAGACTTTTGAATCTTATGAGCCGTGAGGGTCTCATAGGAGGGTTCTCCTTACGAGTCGTGAGGATCTCGCAAGTGTAATTTCTCCTTAGGTATCGTGGGGATCCCTAAGTGTGTTGATCCCTTGTGAGTCGTAAGGATCTCACGCAGGTGGTTTCTCCTTACACGGTCGAGAGGACCTTGCAAGTGTCTTTTAACGAGGTTGCGCCCTTTTGGGTTTTCACAAAAACTCGCCGGTAGCCTGCTGTTTTTACTCATGGAGCCCTTTCGGGTTTTCATCCGTGCCCATTTGCTTATGAACATACCGTATTCTTTTTTTATATATATATATTTTTTTTATTATTTTTTTTTGTGTCAGCCTTAGGATACTGCAGTCTACAGTAGTTTATCGACGTCTCGGTCAACAGCCAGTTTTAGGACATAGTAGTCCATTGTTAGTTTAAGGATGTTTTGATCTGTTGCCAGTTTTAGGACATACTGGTCCATCATTAGTTTAAGGACGTTTCGGTCCGTTGTTAGTTTTGGGACATTTCGGTCCATCGTTAGTTTAAGGACGTTTCGGTCCATAAACCGGCTACTACTTATAGAGTTTGGGCTTAGGAAGATAGCGAGCGGACATAGGCGTTGTGATCTATCATTGACCTAGGCCATGACTCGTCAGGCATAGTATTTTTTTAGGAAGCGACCGTTTATTGGCCTGAAAGGTCTTTCACCATGCATGTTCATGAGTAGGTAGGCTCTACCCTGGTAAATTTTGTCTATGATATACGGGCCTTCATAGTTCGGCTCGAATTTCCCCCGTTTGGCATGATTAGGGATCATAGGTCTCTTGACCACTAGCACGAGTTCGCCTTGGCGGAATGTTCTCGGCCTAGTCAATCTTTCATATGAGCCCGTCATCTTCGCTTTATAAGCCTCCAGATTTTGTTGCGCTATGAGCCGGGTTTCATCAAGGGCATCGAGCTCCTCAAGCCGAAGGTGAGCATTTTTTCATCTGTTAGCTCATAGTGAACTGCCACTCGTAGAGAGGGTAGCTCTATCTCGAGGGGGAGTACCGCTTCCGTACCGAATACCAACGTGTACGGCGTTGTGTTCGTGGCCGTTTTGAACGCAGTTCGATACGCCCAGAGAGCTTCATGCAGTCTCTCGTGCCAGTCCTTCTTATTTCGAGACACCGTCTTTTTCACAATCTTTGTCAAGGTCTTATTGAAAGCCTCAGCTAGACCGTTAGCTCGAGGATTATAGACTGAAGAGTATCTCTAGTCTATGTTATGCTGTTGTGCGAAGCGGCTGATCTTGTGGCTTCTGTAGGCTAGCCCGTTATCGGAGATGATCCGTCGCGGAGTTCCAAACCGATAAATGACGTGCGTCTTGAAGAAATGGAAGATATTCTCCGTCTTCACTTCCCTCAGCGGTACTTCTTCTGCCCATTTGGAGAAGTAATCAGTTGTCGCCAAAATGAACCGATGTCCTCTGGACGATGCTGGTTCGATGGGCCCGATTATGTCGATTCCTTACATTTCAAATGGCCAGCTAGCCACCGTTGGATGTAGTGGATTTGGATGCTGATGGATAAAGTCCCCATGAATCTGGCACGAGTGGCATTGCTTCGCGTATTCGAGGCAGTCCTGGATCATTGTGGGCCAATAGTAGCCCATCCTTTTGATCTTTAGCTTCATCTTCGGGCTGGCTTGGTGAGAACCGCAGAGTCCATCGTGAGTTTCTTGGACGACTCTCTTTGCCTCTTCAGGTCCCAGGCATCTTAGCCACAGAGAGTCAAACAATCTCTTTTACAGAGTATCATTGACGAATGCAAAAGAAAGAGCTTGTTTCATGAGCTGATGTCTCGAGGACACATCTTCAGGCGTTCGACGGGATTTGAAGTAGTCTATAAAGACTTCTCTCCAATCCTTAGCCTTTTCCTGGTCTTTTATTTGCAGATTCGTTTGCTCGATCGCTCCCTTTTCTTCGGGCAACTCCGGAGATATTTCTGTCGGTGCAAGAACCCGACGGCTTTGCACGACGATCCTCACGTCATCGAGGTTTTCGTCGGCCAGTTCATTAGCGAGCTTGGCTAACGCATCCGCCTTGCTATTTTCCACACGCGGAATGCTTTCCAAGGTGTAGGAAGGAATTTGAGTCAGCAGTTGCTATATTCTCTCGCCGTACCTCACCAACTCTGGCTTGCACGTTTGATAATTGACGTTTACTTGACTAACGACCAGTTGGGAGTCTCCGTATATGAGGAGGTTTTCAATTCCCATGTCGATAGCGATCTCGAGACCTGCTATCAATGCTTCATATTCAGTTTTATTGTTCGTCCTCGGCTCCGTTAAGGAGAAGGCAAAGCGCATTATCCCTCCTTGTGGAGTCATAAAGATGAGGCATATCCCGGATTTGATTATAGGGGTGCTTTTTTTGCACTTCTTCATGGAAGATGCCCCATCAAAATAGAGTTCCCACTGGGTATCATCCTTTCTTCTCTCCTCGTCGATTGTGTCAAACGCATGCTCGTCTGGCAATTCGCAGTTCAAGGGAGATTCGGCAGGTATCGGATGCTCAGCGAGGAAGTCGGCGATGGCTTGGCTTTTCACTGCCTTAAGAGGCCGATAAGTTATCGAGAACTCCATCAAAAGCAGGGCCCATTTAGCGAGCCACCCTGTTAATATAGCCTTTGACATCAAATATTTGAGAGGATCCACCTTTGATATGAGATGGACCTCATGTGCCAACGCATAGTGTCTGAGCTTCGTTATTGCGAAGATCAACGCCAGGTAGTGTTTTTCAATGGGGGAGTAATTGTTTTCTTCCCCCAGTAGAACTCGACTCAAGTAGTAGAGGGCTCTCTCTTTCCCCTGGTCATTTTCTTGTGCCCACAGCGCGCTTAAAGAACCTTCGAGGGCAGTTGTATACAGAATGAGGGGTTTTCCCTTGACTGGAGCTGTTAGCACCGGAGGATTCTGTACGTATTGTTTGATTTCATCCAGTGTGCATTGGCATTTGCGATCTCAGATGAACGGGGTTCCCTTCTTCATCAAGTGACTGTAGGGACGGCACTTCTCGGAGAGATTGGCTATAAATCGCCGGATATACGCAAGCTTTCCTTGGAGAGACCGCAGTTGCTTGAGAGTTTTTGGCGGAGGCATTTCCATGATCGCCTTGATCTTCGACGGGTCTATTTCGATGCCTCGGTGTCGGACGACGAATCCCAGGAACTTACCCGAGGAAACTCCGAACTCGCATTTAAGAGGGTTCGTCTTCAAGTTGTATTTCCGAAGGCACTGAAACAAGATCTTCAGATGGTCTAGATGTTCCTCGTATGATTTGCTTTTAACTACGAGGTTGTCGATATAACATTTGACGATTTCATGTATGAGGTCATCGAAGATCTTTGTCATGGACTTCTGATAGGTGGCACCAGCGTTCTTTAGACCGAAGGGCATCACTTTGTAGCAGAATATGCCCAAAGAGGTCCGGAAAGCGGTGTGCTTCTGGTCCTCGGGGTGCATCTTTATCTGATTGTATCCTGATGATCCGTCCATGAAGGAGAAGACTTCGTGAGTGGATGTGTTATCTATCATCAGCTCAGTGACCGGTACTGGAAAGTCGTCCTTTGGACAAGCTTTGTTGAGATCTCGGAAGTGCACACATATGCGCACCGTCCCATTTTTCTTCATTACTGGAACAATGTTGGCGATCCAGTCAGGATACTGAATCTCTTGGATGAAACCAGAGTCGATTAGCTTCTTGACCTCGGCGTTGATGCTCATCTCAAGCTCGAGCCGAATTCTTCTCGGTGCTTGTTTGATCGGCTTGATGTCCGGAGAAATCGCCAATTTGTGGACGGCTATTTCTGGATCCTGTAAGTCAACGTTAGACACCACACATGATGCGAGGAGGCGGAATAGGTAAAACAATCATTTTGTTTGAGTTAACATCGACTAACTTTACAGATCTTTGCTAAACCCTAACTAACAACTATCTAGAAGTGATTAACTACTATGATAGATGATTATACCTCAAGATTCTAGTCCTTCTTGTTCTTGTTGTTCACCTCCTCGTCGGCCTCCTCGATGTGATAGAAGATCCACCCGAGAGTTCCTTCTCCAAGCTTTAACCTCTCACTTGAGATAACTAGGTGGCTATGAGTGCTAATCAAAGTAATCTAGAGGATATAGAGATGGATTAGGGATCTATTAGTCTTGCTAACCCTTGGGATCTCAACACATGAGAGGATTAGGGTTAGGTTTTTGAAGAGATAAAGCTTGAGGAGAGAGAATGTGTTTGTGAGAATGAATATAAATCTTGAGTCATTTGGATAAATAATGAAGCATGAAAATATCTAAGTAATAATGTATAAAATTATCAACCATGCTTCATTAATTACTTTAAGGTGAATCACCTCATGACTCATGATGTAATTAATACAAATTTCACATCATCTCCTCCACCTCATTAAGCTTAATTTATAAATGAATTAAAACATAATGAGTCACCTTTCTTCTAGAAGCTTCTCGAGTAATTACGAGAATGCCCCTCCCATCCGTAAAACACGAAAAAATTGAGACTGTATAAATCCAATAATCCAATACTAGAATCTGGCTTAAACTAAAGCCCGCTAGTAAAAACTGTCCGAACATCGTACGTGCATAAATACACATATGTGTCCGAACCTTGTCGTAAAACCATACGACCTCTATATCGTTTCGCCTGAAACAGGGAAACTCTCTGTGTGGGACTCTAAAGACTCGACATTACGCCGGCAGTGGGTTTAACCACAGGCCGCAAGCGGTACTAGCTGTACGTAACGGTCCCCAGGTAGATGTCGATAAGAAGGCCGATGAGGAAACCCATCCGAACTCCTACTGAGCCTGATGTGACAATCTCCGTACAGTCCGGTCTGTTCGTCTAAGACTATCGCATATCGGGCTTAGGGGGACGGTAAGCGTCAGTCCCCTAAAAGCTGTATAAGTCGTGTCGGAGCGAAGCCCATTACACCTTGAGAAGCTACTGGAAATCCTACCAGTAAATCTCGTTTGCCCTGGCCAGGGACTTTGCGTAATGGCTCTCCAAACTCAGCGTGATATCAACTCCCAATACCGGGAGAGACGAATTCTATCTAACCGCCACTGCCTCTAAGTGCTTCGGGACTGCACCCAAATGCTACCTGTTTGCACGACTCCTTTGAGTCGTGGTAGAGTAACAATCTAAGAATAGTAGGAACACACTCGAGATGAAGCAGCAGTGTCAAGTCTGCGGACTATGCTGTACTTATGTCACCTGAGAACTGTTAACTGACGACGGGTATAATACCAACCAACAGTTCCCTGCGAGTCCTTTCCGGTGTACCCGTAACCCAACGGGCACCTGTATACTATCTCCAGTACAACGTACTAATGGCTGTGGGACAGACCATTTCCCCTGTTGGGATGAGAAGCGTACACACTAGTCTGTTCTGGAGTATCGATGCCCTGTCTCGATTATCCTATGACTAGGGACCTGAAAAAGGATGTGCTTGTAGACTATCCAGCCCCCACTAGTGTGACTGCCATCACAACGCTGGTAGTCAAGCAAGATCCTAAGGGCTCTATCAATATGTATTCACGATATGCTAACATATACACATATTAAGATAGATATAAACCAAGTAGCATACTACTATGTTGAGCAAGACTGTTAATATAACTGTGAATATCCCAAGCTTCCATTAAGTAATATACAAACTAGTATGATACAATAATGGCCCCTAGGGCATATACACTAACAATCTCCCACTTGCACTAAGGCCATGTACTGGCATATCGAAGACCTATCATCTCGAATAGGCTCTCGAACTGTGTCTGGGGTAAGGCCTTTGTGAATGGATCTGCAGTGTTCTCCTCTGTAGCAACTCTCCGGACCTCGATCTCCCGGCGATCTATGATCTCCCTGATCAGGTGATACCGCCTTAAGATGTGTCTGGACTTCTGATGGGACCTGGGTTCCTTCGCTAAAGCTATAGCGCCGTTGTTGTCACAATACAATGGTATTGGATCAGCAATGGTAGGAACCACCTGAAGTTCTGTTAGGAACTTCTTCATCCAGACTACTTCTTTTGCGGCATCGCAAGCAGCGATATACTCCGCTTCCATTGTCAAGTCAGCAACGGTGTCCTGCTTAGAATTCTTCCAGCACACCGCCCCTCCATTGAGGGTAAAGACATAACCTGACATGGACTTAGAGTCATCCTTGTCACTCTGGAAGCTAGAGTCAGCAAAAGCCTCGATCTGGAGGTCTTTTCCGCCGTAAACCAAGAACATATCCTTAGTCCTTCTCAGGTACTTGAGAATGTTCTTTACTGCTATCCAGTGCTTCTCTCATGGGTCTGACTGATACCGGCTTACCACGCTCAGTGCGTAAGCTACATCTGGTCTGGTGCACAACATCGCATACATTATAGAGCCTACCGCAGAAGCGTAGGGTGTAATCGACATGTGATCCCTTTCCAAATCAGTCTTGGGAGACATCTCTTTGGAGAGGGTGATTTCGTGACAAGCCGGTAAATTACCGCGCTTAGAATCTTCCATACTGAATCTTTTCAGTATAGTGTTGATATACCTGGACTGCGAAAGTCCCAACATCCTCTTAGATCTATTACGATAGATCCGGATCCCCAGAATGTAAGGGGCATCACCTAGGTCTTTCATGGAGAACCTATGCGATAAGAATCCTTTGACAGATTGTAGCATAGGAATGTCATTTCCTATCAAGAGAATGACATCCACGTACAAGACGAGGAATACGACAGTCCGTGCTACAATTTTACTATATATGCATGGTTCATCTGGATTATTGATAAAGTCATATTCTTTGACCGTTTCATCAAAACAGATGTTCTAACTCCGCAATGCCTGCTTTAGTCCATAAATGGACTTAAGCAACTTGCACACTTTCCCGCTGCTCCCACTCTGATTGAAACCTTCTGGCTGATCCATATAGATGCATTCTTCTAAATTACCATTTAGAAAATCCGTCTTTACGTCCATCTGCCAGATCTCATAATCATGGAAGGCGGAAATGCCAAGAAGGATCCGAATGGATTTGAGCATAGCCACTGTAGAAAAAGTTTTGTCATAGTCCAAACCAGGCCTTTGACGAAAACCCTTTGCAACAAATCTAGCCTTATAGGTTTCCACCTGTCCATCTACACCAATCTTTTTCTTGAAGATCCACTTGCATCTTATGGGTTTTACCCCATCTGGAGCAAAGTCCAAAGTCCATACTTTGTTGGTGTACATGGACTCTATCTCGGTCCGCATTGCATCCAGCCATTTTACTGAGTCGCCGCTCTGGATGGCCTGCTGGAAGCTAGTAGGTTCATCATTATCAATGATGCAATCCTCTCTATCCCCGTCTATGAGAAAGCCGTAGTATCTCTCAGGCGGATGAGACGGCCTACTACTCCAGCGGAAGGGTGCGGGAATGTCCTGTTCTTCTTGAACTTCTGGTTTTACCAAACTTTCAGTAGTAGTTTGTGGTTCTGGAATTTCTTCCAGTTCTATTTCGCTCCCATTTGTTTCCTTTTCTAAAAACTGCTGTTCTAGAAAATGGGCATTACAAGAAACAAAAACCTTTTATTCCTCTGCGTAATAGAAAAATACCCCTTGGAGTTCTTTGGATATCCCACAAACTTACACTGTACTGAGCGTGCCTCGAGTTTGTCCGCATGCTGCTTTTTAACAAAAGCTGGACATCCCCATATCTTCAGATACTGAAGATAGGGTTTCTTCCCACTCCGCATCTGATATGGTGTGGTAGGCACAGTCTTGGTAGGAACCCTGTTCAAAAAATATGTAGCTGATTCTAGCGCATAACCCCAGAAAGATCGCGGTAACTCGGCATTACTCATCATGGAACGTACCATATCCAATAGGGTTCGGTTCCATCTTTCCGATACACTGTTATGCTGTGGAGTGTATGGAGGAGTAAGCTTAGAGAGAATTCCATTCTTTTTTAGGTAACCCAGGAACTCGGCACTTAAGTATTCACCACCTCGATTAGATCTCAGTGTCTTGATACTTTTGCCAGTTTGGTTTTCTACTTCATTCTTATATTCTTGGAATTTCTCAAAGGCCTCGGATTTATGTTTCATTAAGAAAATAAATCCATACCTAGAGTAATATCCGTAAAAGTAATGAAATATGAAAAACCGTCTCTTGCATGTGTAGACATTGGACCACATACATCGCTGTGTATGAGTCCTAAGAGCTCGCTCGCTCTTACTCCATGTCCAGTGAATGGAGTCTTTGTCATCTTTCCTTTAAGACATGATTGACAAGTGGCATAAGATTGATATTCGAACGGATCCAAATATTCTTCTCTATGTAACTTAGTTAACCTTGTCTCATTGATATGACCTAGTCTACAATGCCATAAGAAAGCCTGATTTATATCTGGAGACTTTCTTTTTAGTGTGTTCTGGACATTTAAAATTTGTAATTGGTTTAACACGTATATACCGTTATCTAGTGTACCGGACCCAATCAAACTATGATTAAGGTGGATGTTAACAACATCGCTTACAAACGTGAAATCATAACCTTCTTTTGATAACAACGATACTAACATGATATTACACGTTAAACTAGGTACACAAAAACAGTTGCGCAAAACCAAAATATGTCCACTCGTCAATCTAAGGTGATAATCCCCTATGGACACAACATTCATGCTGGCTCCGTTAGCAACCTGGAGGGTTATATCACCAACATTCAGCATTCTATGGTTTCTCAGTACCTGCAATGAATTGCATATATGAGATCCTGATCCGGTATCCAATACACAGGAAGTAGAGTTGATTGACAGACAATTTTCAATTACAAACACACCTGAAGTCGAAGCCACAGCTTGCTTCGGGTCCTGGTTCTTGGCAATCCAAACTTTGCAATCTTTCTTCTAATGGCCTTTCCTACGACAGTGGAAGCACTCGTCCTTTGGCACTACTGGCACCGCAACCTTTGCTTTTCCCTTGGCTTCCATCTTACCAACACCACCTCTCGGTTTGGTAGCGGCCTTCTTCTTCCTTCCTTTGGCCCTTGCCTTGGACCTGAAAGAGGAAACACCGCGAACAAACATAGTGGGTGTTTCTCTTGCTTTCTGCAAGGTGCCCTCTGCACTCCTCAACATGTTAAGGAGTTCTGGAAGTTCAACTTCTTTACCTTGAATGTTAAAATTCAAGATAAACTGGGCGTAGGTGGAAGGAAGGGACTGGAGAATCAAGTCTATATACAGCTCGTTCTCTAATGTTGTCCCGAGGTCTGCGAGCTCTTCAATATAGCCAATCATCTTAAGGACATGTTCCCCTACAGATGATCCGACGGCCATTCTCGACCGAAACAAATTCTTCGAGGTCTCGTATCTTGCTATACGAGATTGCTCTCCATACAGTTCCTTGGTGTGGAGAAATATGGATTCTAGATCCATATTCTCGTGCCTCCTCTGATGTTCATTATTCATAGAGGCAAGCACGATGCACTTGGCCTTCGCGCAGTCTAACTCCCAGGTCTTGCGGATTTCCTTATCCGCGATACTGGATTCAGGACCTGGGACGGCAGGGGCCTTTGTAATAAGGACATACTCTAATTTGTCATAGGTAATAACCATCTTAACATTTAGGAACCAATCTTTATAGTTTTGCCCTGTCAAAATATTTTTATCTAATAGTAACTTAAGGCCTGTCATGTTCTGGGTCGCTGCAATGAGAGAGAGAGGGAACACTTTAGCATGATGCTGTTGCAAATTTAGAGTAGTTTTTAGTTTATCTAAACAGGATGGCTCCCACTGTTTCTTGAATCCCTCCTCAAACCAAAAAGGAAGAACTAGTCAGGACTATTCTCACCGTACAGTACTTGCTTAACCGTTCAGCCAGGCCGGTGTCGGTACTTCGAGGGAGGTTTTACGACGCTTTCGCGAAGTTCCTTAATTAAATAACCTCTTTTCTCTGGGGGCGTAGCCCCGCTGAAACCTTTCTCGACACCTACTTGGTTTATAGCATTGATCGTTAAGTGACGAATCTCCTGATGAGTAGTGGATACTCACAGTAGGATCGGGATCCAAATATCATCATGTGATAAAGCTGAAGGAATCTACCAAAATTATCACACTCCAAATGGTATGCAACTTTTAGCAAATTTCAGTTTCTTTAGAAATTCCCGATGTGGATTTTTGCCCCATGCTCTTATGACCTTGGCGTTGGTCAAAATGTCATAAGTCACATGTCAAGTTCTACCCATCATTATCTTGTTAATTTGAACCCACCCATACATACCCCTGACGTTGGCCAAATGATAGCACGACTGTCCCAAACCAACTCATCTATCTATGCAACAAATGAATACCCAGCAGCTACCAAACACTATATCTTGGCGTTGGTCAAAATACATAACTTGAATACTACTGAATACCCAAATGAAATGACGGAGGGTAATGGTTTTGGCGAAATCGTGAACGTAGTGAACTTGATATGATCAAAGGAACTTGATAGCTTTTAAAAGGAGTGGTTTAAGCTCCGCAATTAAAAAAATATCTTCTGTTTTAAAATAACCGAGTGGTTTCTTTTAAACTGTTCCAACGATTCAACTTTGGTTTATTTCTTTGCATTAATATAATGCGTCCCATCAATTAACCTATCATTGCAGAAAATAACGAAAATACAACGTCCTCTTATGCCATCCGCATTCGCCACTGGGCCCCGTCATTCACCTGTTAGGTTACTTAACTAACGACAGAGCGGGGGCTGGGCTAGCGCGGGTGCAAAACATAAGTGACGCCTACTAGATATCATAT
The DNA here is from genome assembly GCA_030015575.1 of Agapanthus africanus. NCBI lineage: Eukaryota > Viridiplantae > Streptophyta > Magnoliopsida > Asparagales > Amaryllidaceae > Agapanthus > Agapanthus africanus. Next base: position 472,118,879 of record CM057349.1, read on the forward strand.
ATAGATATTGTACATTCGTCAGATGCAATAATAGGCATTCCAGATCACAGATGAACATATTGGATTTTCTACGAATCCGCATTCCTTTTGAGCCTACAAAGAAAGACGGATTACACAGTCGGGATAAATAGCCAAAACCCCACCCTAGACCCCTAAGGGTATGGCAAACTACCCGCCTAGTACCCGAAGTGAAGCGGTCTCCCTCAACGACGTGAGTAGGCCACTAAACACTTCAAAATACCCGGTAGTTTGTGCACCCCACCTTGGGCCTATCCTAGGAGCAGAAAACAGTAAATGAAATAATACAACGGTGGCTACAAGCTCAACCCGGATGTGCCCTACAAAAGAATATTACAACAAATTACAATTTACATTTGAATGAAAGAAACACTCGTCTCACATCCCCGGCTATCCATTCACGACAATCCAACAAGTTCATATTCACAAACCAGTAAAAACCATTACAGAAATGTGCAACCCCCTGCTAACCGACATACTAGCAGTTAGGGGAGCTTTACGAACACATTAAACACAACACAGATATAATCAAGTTAGCCAAACATCTTAGAATTTCGATCAAGCAACACTAATGAATCTACTCCAAACAATTCTCTGTGCACATAAAACCTGAGCAAAAACAAATCATCCCAGGAAACACAATATCAACATAGAAGAATAACTGAGCAAATTTGGGTTGATTCGGAGTCAACTCGGCCGCAGATCCGCGGCGGATCGCTTGGATCGGCGGCGGTTCCGCGGTGGTATGGCCGATTCACAGTCCCAAATTTCATCACAATTCTTAAAAAACCCTGCTTGTATTTTTAAGGGTCCCTGAAAAATTTTTAGACCCCGTTTTAAAAACGTCAGAAACTATATGAAAATGATGTTTTTTCGGGTTCGTTTTGCGATCGAATTTCTAACGACTTTGCTAACATGTTAGTTATGGTTTAGCTAGGCTCTGATACCACTGTAAGTCGACGTTAGACACCACACATGATGCGGGGAGGTGGAATAGGTAAAATAATCATTTTGTTTGAGTTAACATCGACTAACTTTACGGATCTTTGCTAAACCCTAACTAACAACTATCTAGAAGTGATTAACTACTATGATAGATGATTATACCTCAAGATTCTAGTCCTTCTTGTTCTTGTTGTTCACCTCCTCGTCGGCCTCCTCGATATGATAGAAGATCCACCCAAGAGTTCCTTCTCCAAGCTTTAACCTCTCACTTGAGGTAACTAGGTGGCTATGAGTGCTAATCAAAGTAACCTAGAGGATATAGAGATGGATTAGGGATCTATTAGTCTTGCTAACCCTTGGGATCTCAACACATGAGAGGATTAGGGTTAGGTTTTTGAAGAGAGAGAGCTTAAGAAGAGAGAATGTGTTTGTGAGAATGAATATAAATCTTGAGTTATTTGGATAAATAATGAAGCATGAAAATATCTAAGTAATAATATATAAAATTATTAACCATGCTTCATTAATTACTTTGAGGTGAATCACCTCATGACTCATGATGTGATTAATGCAAATTTCACATCATCTCCTCCACCTCATTAAGCTTAATTCATAAATGAATTAAAACATAATGAGTCACCTTTCTTCTAGAAGCTTCTCGAGTAATTACGAGAATGCCCCTCCCATCCATAAAACACGGAAAATCTGAGACTGTATAAATCCAATAATCCAATACTAGAATCTGGCTTAAACTAAAACCCGTTAGTAAAAACTGTCCGAACATCGTACGTGCATAAATACACGTCCGAACCCTGTCGTAAAACCATACGGCCTTTATATCGTTTCGCCTGAAGCAGGGAAACTCTCTATGTAGGACTCTAAAGACTCGACACTACGCCGGCAGTGGGTTTAACCACAGGCCGCAAGCGGTACTAGCTGTACGTAACGATCCCCAGGTAGATGTCGATAAGAAGGCCGATGAGGAAACCCATCCGAACTCTTACTGAGCGTGATATGACAATCTCCGTACAGTCCGGTCTGTTCATCTAAGACTATCGCATATCGGGCCTAGGGGGCGGCAAGCGTCAGTCCCCTAAAAGCTGTATAAGTCGTATCGGAGCGAAGCTCATTACACCTTGAGAAGCTACTCGAAATCCTACCAGTAAATCTCGTTTGCCCTGGTCAGGGACTTTGCGTAATGGCTCTCCAAACTCAGCGCGATATCAACTCCCAATACCGGAAGAGACGAATCCTATCTAACCGCCACTGTCTCCAAGTGCTTCGGGACTGCACCCAACTGCTAGCTGTTTGCACAACTCCTTTGAGCCGTGGTAGAGTAGCAATCTAAGAACAGTGGGAACACACTCGAGACAAAGCAGCAGTGTCAAGTCTGTAGACTATGCTGTACTCATGTCACCTAGGAACTGTTAACTGACGACGGGTATAATACCAACCAACAGTTCCCTGCGAGTCTTGTCCGGTGTACTCGTAACCCAACGAGCACCTGTATACTATCTCCAGTACAACGTATTAATGGCTGTGTGACAGACCATTTCCCCTGCTGGGATGAGAAGCGTACACACTAGTCTACTCTGGAGTATCGATGCCCTGTCTCGATAATTCTACGACTAGGGACCTGAAAAAGGATGTGCTTGTAGACTACCCAGCCCCCACTAGTGTGACTGCCATCACAACGCTGGTGGTCAAGCAAGATCCTAAGGGCTCTATCAATATGTATTCGCGATATGCTAACATATACACATATTAAGATAGATATAAACCAAGTAGCAAACTACTATGTTGAGCAAGATTGTTAATATAACTATAATATCCCAAGCTTCCATTAAGTAATATACAAGCTAGTATGATACAATAATGGCCCGTAGGGCATATACACCAACAGATCCAACCCGGGCATCTCCGAATAGTTCCATGCAAAGCAATCTTTATACTGCATGAGCACGTCCTTTAGTGTAGCCACCCTTTCTTCAGACAACAGCTCACTGACGAATGTCGGCCGCGGGTCACTTGCTGTCCCCAAGTCGATTTTTCTGAGGTCATCTGCGGTAGTTTGTATTCCATCTTCTAGCTCTTTTGGCGCTGGTGGAAATTCTGAGATTAGCTCGCCATCATCGTTTTTGAAGTACCAGGGGAGGTCATCCATATTCTCGGGCTCTTCTTCTGACAGCGTTATCACGTGACAGGTACGAGATCGCTTCCAAGACCGACATTGATCTGGTTCCATTCTCGCTGCATACGTGGCTTTCGGTTCATGCTTCTGCAGCGGGATTACCCTCCAACTGCTGGATAGAGCGAACCTGCCAAGTTGATATTGGTCTTCAACCCAGTTCTTGAAGGTGAAGCAGTCTTCGAGAGGATGCCTTATTGCTTGGTGGTAAGAACAATAGTCTGGGTGAGAGACCTCGTCTGCTTGCTCGGGATGCTTGGACTCCGGGAGTGTCATCATCCGATATTTCATGGCAAGATCGAATATCTTCTTTGTCTTGTCTTGGGGAAAAGAATATTCCCAACCCATCTTCTTTATAAGGGACGGATCTCGGCTGCTCAACTCTTGTTCGCGTGGCTTCTTAGACCCGCTTGGCTGCTGTCGAATGTTTCTTCCGTTCTTTGGTTTATTTTTGCCTCTGCGCCGGGTCTTTTGTATGACGGGCTGGCGACGAAGAGTATTGTCATTCTCCGTGACCTGTTGAAGGAGGCACTGCGTCCTGGATTTCTCGTAAATGGCCATTTCACGGTTATGGTCATCCCGGACCTTTTGACCCGCTTCCCTGATTAGTTTGTCCATCCGTTCTTCAAACGACGGACTCGGCATTTTGATGGCAGGTTCTCATTTTGGTTCAGGGTCAGCGTCTTTTAACAGGGCGTCTCCTTCTTCATCAAAGTCATGTATGACGTGGCTACCATGGATTCGCTCCCATTTTTTGGATTGAACATATCCAAGCCCGATCGTTTCCATTCTCCCGTTGGGCAACTTTCGCTGAGTTCCGGGGACGTCCCAGATCCTGTTATAGAATCGAGCTTGTCGAGCAGTTTGTCTGAAGGGTACCCCTTGGCGCTTCAATAGCCTTTTCAAGCCTTCTGTGTAATATCTAGGCAGACGGATGGGCTGGAGCCGGTCAAGTGTAGAATCGGCACCATGCCAAATTTCTTTTTCCACTTTGGTTTCCATTGATCGATAAAAGAGGATCGCCTTTTCATCTCTTCACCTAGGAGGGACGTAGAATGTCTGCAGTTCTTGCACACTATAGGTGTCAAGCGTGTCAAGCTCTTTGTAATGCTCTTGCGGAACCATGGCAATTTGCAAACTCCGATCATCGCTAGCGAGGGATTGCATTGATGGTCGAGCGGAAAATACAGTGTTAAGCTCATCTTCTGAGTCGCTGCTGAAGATCAACATAGGGATGGACGGTCCCGGCTTGTTGCACTGGGGAGGACCTGAATAAACTATTTCTTCTTCCTCCTTGGTATCACTCCCGAAGACCGAAATAGTAGTGATGGCTTTGTTCTTCGGTTTGTGACATCTTTCCGTGTCCTCGAAATCTGGTAAGAAGTATTTCGCATCTTCGTACTTTCGGACTTCATTCACGGAGAATGGGTTCAACTACCCCGTCACAGTGTACTTGAGACCATCTTTAAAGTACTTCATACACTGATTTTGTGTAGAAGGGATGATGTTGTACTCGTGTAACCAAGGCCTGCCAAGAAGAGCATTGTAGTATGTCTTGGCGTCAATGAAATGAAACTTGATGTCTGTGACAAGCAGCCCAAAGCGTGTAAGTCTACGGTAGCGCCTCGGCCGTCTACAGACGCCAAATGCGGAACAAAAACTTTTTAACTGGCGCTATCGTATACTTTAACCCGGATCTGCCATTATTGCTAAACTAACAAACTGTAAAGAGTGTAGAAAGGTTATACCGAACGATCCGAGTCCTTCGTTCTTTAACCATCATCCCACGCTCCGTTGCGGCTGCTCCGATCTCGTCGATCTCCGATCTGCTCGTCCAGGTGGCACCACATCACTGATTCTTTAAACGGGCTCCCGCCTCTGACTTGAGGCAACTCGGTCGTCAAGTTTGCCAAAAGAGACGACCAAGATTGATGTAGAGAATGGGTAGATGACTTTGTCTCGCTTCGTCCAAGTCCGTGGACGATCGGTTAATGAAGTTGCCGAGGGAATCGGGTGATGGAATGAAATGAACTGTGAAATTCCATACACCCCAAAATCTATCATATCCTTTTCACAAATGAAAACACCAAAGTATATGAGAGAGAGGAGGGGGGCCGGCCACTTATAGGAGTGGGGGGGTGAGTGTAGGAGAGGGGAGAGTAACCTTAAGCAAAATATCATAATGTGAACACAAAAGAATATCTTAAGGAAAACAAGAATGTTTAGAAATCAAAGCATGAGTCATTATCCTTGTCACCATTTTCTAGAACCTTCTAGAACCTTCTAGAAGCATGACTCACCCTCATCCAAGAAAAGATAAATCCGTCTTTAACCGAATGTTAAAAGACGGCTGATAGAAAACTGAAAACTGGCAACTTCCAAAAGTGATCCCGAAACGAATTTCAGGATAACCCCGTAACTGTATAAATATACCCGCATTTGTATTACGACCGAATACAAATGCATCTGAGACAAAGATATTATACCTACTCAATATAATACTCGGATCCGGCTTAAACTAAAGCCGACCAGTATCATCTGCCCGAAAACTGACACGTGCGTAAACGCACGTGCATTTTCCGAACCCTGCCATAAAACCATACGGCCTCTACAACGTTTCGCCCGAACTTGGGAAACTGTCTGTGGGGGACTCTAATGACTCGTCAGTACCCTGGCAGTGGGTTTAACCACAAACCGTCAGCGGCACTAGCAATGCGTAACGGCTGCCCACGGACTGACCTGAAGGGAGGCCGATGAGCGAACTCATCCGGAAACCCTACTGAGCCTAACAGTGACAATGTATATACAGTCCGGTCCGTTCGTCAATGAGTATCGCATATCCGCCTAGGGGGCTAGTAACGTCAGACCCCCAATAGCAGTATAAGTCGTGTCGGAGTATAGCCCAATAACACCCTGAGATACTACTGGAGTACCTACCAGTAAATCTCCTGCCATGGCCATGGACTATGTGTAATGGCTCTCCTAGACACAGCACGACCTCGCCCCCAATACCGGGAGAGACGAATCCCCTGCCGATCCGCTCACGTGCCTCCATATGGCTCGGGACTGTACCCAAAAGCTACCTGTTTGCACGACTCCTTTGAGCCGTGGTAGGGTAGAAATCAAAGCACAGTGGGAACTCACACGAGACAAATGACGACCTCAGGTCGATGAACTAACCTGTACACATGTTACCAGGGAACTGCTATCCGACGATAAGTATACTACTAACTAGCAGATTCCCGGCGAGTCCTGTCCGGTGTACTCATAACCCAATGAGCACCTGTATACATCTTAGGTGATCCAACTGACACCAGTGGCTTGTGAGACCGGCCACCGCCCCTCGTCGGGGTCTCGACTGTACACACTAGTCTACTCCGGAGTATCGATGCCCTGTCTCGAAACTCCCACGACTAAGGACCACAATTAAGGATATGCATATAAACTACCCAACTCTCACGTATATGATCGCCATCATACTGTTGGTAGTAAAGCAAGATCCTAAGGGCTCTATCAAAGTGTAACATGTAATCAGTCACCTGAACATGTACACGACTGATAAAGGCAAACCAGATAGCATACTATCATCTCGAGTAAGACTGTTCTACCGGTATAGGTCCTCCGCAATCATTGCAATCACGTACCTGCGATCCAATAATTGACTATGAGGGCACTATCTCCAACAATCTCCCACTTGCACTCAAGGCTAATTATTGCGATGTCGACTACTCACAGCCCGTGTGAAACCGAACATCCAACTCCTCTACTAATCAGTTTCACAAAGTCCGTTTGTAAAACTATTGTGTTCGAGAAATAGCCTCAGTGAGTGGATCCGCCTAGAAGTTTCTTTCTATATCTCTCTTAATCTCAAGTTCGCGGAGAAAGCCATCTCCTGAATTGAGTAATACCTGTCTTAGAACATGTCTGGATATCTGATGGGACCTAGTTCATAAATAAACTCCAAATCCAAACTTCTTAGACTGTATCGATCACTGAACCTAATCAGTATCCGGCACCATGCCACCCACAGTATCCTCTTGGACCACCTGTCCATAATACTATCCCTCTTCGTCAGAGGGAAAAACTATAACTCTGACAATCACTCTGTCAACCATGTCACCTTTGAAGCTTGGAATGATAACCGTCCCCGAAGGAGGCTGCCGTCATCAAATCCGTAGAACATGTACTTATGTTCTAAAACTGCTTCCTTATGTTTCTCCAGGATTGGATTAATACAAACTTATCGCATCTAGTGCAAAAACAACATCTGGTGTGGTACTTGACATCTCATGATTGACTCAATTGCTTATCTGCCAATCATGCACTTCCCTCTCCCCTTTAGTCTACACGACACCTTTAGAGAGGGTGACTCCATCACCTGCAGGTACACCACCATACTAGGAGTCAACTATTCTACAAACCATTAGAATATCTGTCAAAATACCCATATTGGGAAACTACCCAATTCCATATCTAAAACCATAGATCTAGAAACCAGAATGTCAAATATTATATCCATATCCTGTCTGGAGAAACAACTGTGCGACGACCACAGTACAACCGATCGTAGTATAGGAATTTTACTTCCTACTTTGTGTATGTCATCCAAATACCATGACATCACACCCTACTACCTTCTTAACAGATCCATCCCCTATTCTGATTGAAGTCAAACCCTTGACTGTCACATCAAATTTAGATGATCTATCTCCGCTATAACTGCTCTAGTCTATAAATAGACATAAGCTACTTGCCCACTATGCTTCCGATGCTCCCACTGACTACGACAACCCTCCTACCGGGTCTCATAGCCTGGAACAACGGTAGTGTCAAGTCTGGGTAGATAAGAACCTCCCTGTCACCATCCTTGAGGCTACCGAAGTACCTCTCGGGTGTCTGAGGTTACCCACCATATCTGCGGAGTGGCTATTGGAATGTCAAACCTGATTGAATATATAGGTCCTATTAAATTTTCTGTAATCGTTCGCGGTTCTGGAATCACTTCCAGTTCTACCATACTCCCACTACTGTTTTCTGAAAAAGATCCATTTTACTAAAACCGTGGCGAGTCAAGAACAATATCACTATTGATCTTCCAAATGGTAGAATATCAACCCTCGTCATAGCCAGGGTCAACCCACAAACAGCCATTACAGAAACGTGCCCTGAGTTATCCAGAGTCTGGTTTTAAGCATAAGCTGGACAACTCCCTATACCTTAACATCTTTTAAGGTACGAACTATTCTATATCCAATATAGAAACTTTGACACTTATTTAATTGAAACCATATTCAAATCATGCAGCTGTCTCCAGTGCATATCACTTAATGGAAAGAGGCTAATCAGCATTACTCAACTTAGGAATCCATCCAATTATGAGTAACCTGAAAGAGAAACACGTTTCTCAAAACCATCACTATCATCTGAATACCAATCACAAGAATCTACATCTTCGATCTCTTTGAAGAATCCCGATACTTGTGATACCTGGTTCTCTACTTTATTCTTATACCCACAACTTCTCAAAACTTAGACCTTGTATTTCTATGAAACACTTGTCTAAATACTAGAGAAGTTATAAGTAAACAGAACATAATACGAGGACCTACCCCTTTGTCCTGATGGACACTTGGACAACATACAATACTCTGTATAAGTCCGCTGAGTTGAACAACTCATAACCTGTGCGTCGTAGGTTGAAAACTGTACCCTGGCGATTTCCTCAAATATCACCAATTACAACGAATTCCGATATAATGAGGATGATCACCTAATTCCCAATAACTTACTCCCACTCATCATCTGTAAAACCATACAGATATGAGAATGAAACCTGGTAAATACATACCCTTGGAGTAAGTGTGTAATCGGGAAAACAGTTTTTCTTTAACAATGCACTGAAACATGAAAATGTTTCGTAGGGGTATCCTGGTATTCATAGCAATGCCTCTTCCATAATCCAATTCATGACTTCAACCGTATATCTCTTTGCCATCTCTCCAAATCCCTTTATTTGTCTTTAGTCGTTACCTTCTGTACACCATCGTTAGGCTAAATGGTTTTCTTCCTTCCCTACCGTTCGGCACCAGCCTATGGTTTGGAAGAAGATTATCCAGTAAGCATAATAGGTGTACCCTCCTAAACCAAGGAGTACTCGCATCTCGAGAGAAGGTGATGATAAAAGACAACTGAATAATACCTTATTCTTTTAAAGGTGAATTAAGAGTGGCGATGAAGTACGCGGTTTGGTCGTGAATGATAACAGTCGCAATTTACTTTGCCCTCTTTCTAATCCCTTTATTTTGTCTTTACATATTACCTTCTGCACACCCTACTTAGGCTAATTGGTTTTCTTCATTCCCTACCTTTCGGCACCTGCCTATGGTTTGGAATAAGACTATCCAATAAGCGTAATAGGTGTACTCTCCTAAACCAAGGAGCTCTCGCAACCTGAGAGAAGGTGATAATAAAAGACAACTGAATAAACCAATTCTATTTCTCCTGAACCTGGATCCATCCTCGAAGAAGTCCCTTCGAGTTCGTATATAACCATACGATGGATCTATCCAATGGAAGTGGATATCCGTAGTAATACGGGTGTTCTGAGAAATACAAAGGGTAAAAGAAGGAGTGTCAATGACTTATGCAACATAGACAATCCAAAAGGCCAGTATTTTAAGAAGGTTCGGTCAACCTGGTTACTGAGTCATAGTCTAGGGTCGGTCAATGGTCGCTGCCAAAGAGAGAGAGAAAAGAAACACTCTGTGTGCACTCTAACCTAGATCAGAATGGTCATCACTTTATCTAATTCGGAAACCTCCCACTGTCCTGTCAAATTCTCCCCCAAACCTGAAAGAAGAATCAATCGGGATCACCCGAAGAGTAAACCAACTCATCAGTGGGAATCGGGATCCAACTCTCATCGCATGATAACGTGATGGAATGCATCCACGTTACTCATACTCCAGAAGGTATGCGCATACTTGGCAAGTTTCAGTTTCTTTAGAAACTCCCGATACGATTTTTACCCCATGCTCTTATGATCGTGACTAAGGGCCAGCCCACCATAAGTCACATGTCAAGTTCTTCCCATCATTATCTTGTTAATTTGAACCCACCCATACTCGCCCTTGACTAAGGGCCAACAAGGCTGTACGACTGTCCCAAACCAACGCATCTATCTATGCAACATATGAACACCCCAGCAGCTACCAATCACTATGTCCTAGCTAAGGGCCAGACCAACATAGCTTGAATACTACTGACCATTCATATGAAATGACGGAGGGCTACGGCTGGTTTTTGGCGAAAAACCTTTAACGTAATGAACTTGATCTCGTTGAAGGAACCTGATAGCTTTTTATAAAAATATAGTGGAGAAAACCTTTTGCTAAAGAGGTCACTCCCGGTGAAGGGATCTCGGCTCTTTCCTCGTGGAATGAGGTGCAGGATATTCCACTGAATACCACAGTGCAAAGCAACATGTAATCGACTATAGTGAAGTTATTACCCTGACGCAAACTTCTGCCCAAGGGGTCAGTCCCGGTGAAGGGATATCGGCCCTTGCCCCGTCGAATGAGGTGCAGGATATTCCACTGAATACTGCTATGCATAACAAAAGGGAACGTCTTTGCAATAACACATTTTAAATTGTTCCAACAACATCAAACAGGTTTGTTTTACTTTGCATTGATCAGAATCAACGCAGTCCCATCAATCAATCACACCAGAAAAGAACGAAAATAAAATGTACGTATATGCCATCCGCATTCGTCACTGGGTCCCGTCATCACCCGTTAGGTTACTTAACTAACGACAGAGCGGGGACTGGACTAGCGCGGGTGTAAAACATATACAACATCTAATAGTATATAAACCAATATATAATAATCGCTCCAGGCGTGATAATATGCAACATTACAGAAAAGCAATAAGCATCACAGAACAATACAGATAATCTAGGATCCCCGAGTTTCACAGAGCCACTGCTGAAACCCGACGTTCCCCTGTCGTGTGGATAGCCTGTGCAATGAAACCTAGACCCCTACGGGTGCGGCAAGTTACCCGCCAAAACCTGAAGCGAGGCAGCCCCCTACAGCATAGTGAATGGACCACCCATCACTTCACGGAATCCGGTAATCTTGGGCACCCCTCCTTGGGTCAACCTGTACCCCCTACGAGTGCGGCGAATAGTCTGCCAATTTTAGAGTGGGACCCCTCTGCCTCTCAAAGCCATGAGATGCGGACCCGTTGCCCTCCAGAACCCGGCTATCCGTGCACTCCGTCTCGGGGCAAAACCTAGTACAGTAATGAAAAATAGTACAACAGGTATATCGACCGCAACCTGGTCGTGCCCCAAAAGAATATTATACAACAGGCAGTGACGGCAGTCCACATGTTGGACGCTCGCCCCGCAATATCAAATGTACAAATAAATTCAAACTGTACTACCATTGCACACTGCTATCCACCACGACAAATCCGCAACATCACAGCACAACACAGAACATCAACGCGAATGTCACGTTCGCAAACCCGTCTAAAAGAACTATAGCAATCGGACGCGGTTTACCGATCAAATGACATTCCCGGTCGGAGATATAATGTAAGCACTGTAAACTAACATGTTTAAATTTCGATCGACAAAATATCACAAAGTGGGCCCCACGCAAATCTGTAGAACAGTAACAAAACCTGGGCCCAAAAGATATATACCAAAAACCCCAATTTCCAGAGGAGAAACCACTGTACAAATTTGGGGGCATGATCGCCCAGAACGGCCGCGGATGCGCGGCCAAACCATGGGTTTGGCCGCGTTTCCGCGGCTGTCTTGTCGACTGACGTGCTCAAATTTGTACGGTGTTCTTAAAAAACCCTGCACAGTTTTCTAAGATGTGTGAAATATTTTTAGGACACCGTTTAAAATCAACAGAAACTGTCAAGCTGAAAAATTGCGATTTTTGATTTCCGGTTCGATCGATGTTTTAAACGCGTTAGCACAAGTTAGTATAGCAAAATGGTGAGGCTCTGATACCACTGTAAGTCTACGGTAGCGCCTCGGCCGTCTACAGACGCCAAATGCGGAACAAAAACTTTTTAACTGGCGCTATCGTATACTTTAACCCGGATCTGCCATTATTGCTAAACTAACAAACTGTAAAGAGTGTAGAAAGGTTATACCGAACGATCCGAGTCCTTCGTTCTTTAACCATCATCCCACGCTCCGTTGCGGCTGCTCCGATCTCGTCGATCTCCGATCTGCTCGTCCAGGTGGCACCATATCACTGATTCTTTAAACGGGCTCCCGCCTCTGACTTGAGGCAACTCGGTCGTCAAGTTTGCCAAAAGAGACGACAAAGATTGATGTAGAGAATGAATAGATGACTTTGTCTCGCTTCGTCCAAGTCCGTGGATGATCGGTTAATGAAGTTACCGAGGGAATCGGGTGATGGAATGAAATGAACTGTGAAATTCCATACACCCCAAAATCTATCATATCCTTTTCACAAATGAAAACACCAAAGTATATGAGAGAGAGGAGGGGGCCCGGCCACTTATAGGAGTGGGGGGATGAGTGTGGGAGAGGGGAGAGTAACCTTAAGCAAAATATCATAATGTGAACACAAAAGAATATCTTAAGGAAAACAAGAATGTTTAGAAATCAAAGCATGAGTCATTATCCTTGTCACCATTTTCTAGAACCTTCTAGAACCTTCTAGAAGCATGACTCACCCTCATCCAAGAAAAGATAAATCCGTCTTTAACCGAATGTTAAAAGACGGCTGATAGAAAACTGGAAACTGGCAACTTCCAAAAGTGATCCCGAAACGAATTTCAGGATAACCCCATAACTGTATAAATATACCCGCATTTGTATTACGACCGAATACAAATGCATCTGAGACAAAGATATTATACCTACTCAATATAATACTCGGATCCGGCTTAAACCAAAGCCGACCAGTATCATCTGCCCGAAAACTGACACGTGCGTAAACGCACGTGCATTTTCCGAACCCTGCCATAAAACCATACGGCCTCTACAACGTTTCGCCCGAACTTGGAAAACTGTCTGTGGGGGACTCTAATGACTCGTCAGTACCCTGGCGGTGGGTTTAACCACAAACCGTCAGCGGCACTAGCAATGCGTAACGGCTGCCCACGGACTGACCTGAAGGGAGGCCGATGAGCGAACTCATCCGGAAACCCTACTGAGCCTAACAGTGACAATGTATATACAGTCCGGTCCGTTCGTCAATGAGTATCGCATATCCGCCTAGGGGGCTAGTAACGTCAGACCCCCAATAGCAGTATAAGTCGTGTCGGAGTGTAGCCCAATAACACCCTGAGATACTACTGGAGTACCTACCAGTAAATCTCCTGCCATAGCCATGGACTATGTGTAATGGCTCTCCTAGATACAGCACGACCTCGCCCCCAATACCGGGAGAGACGAATCCCCTGCCGATCCGCTCACGTGCCTCCATATGGCTCGGGACTGTACCCAAAAGCTACCTGTTTGCACGACTCCTTTGAGCCGTGGTAGGGTAGAAATCAAAGCACAGTAGGAACTCATACGAGACAAATGACGACCTCAGGTCGATGAACTAACCTGTACACATGTCACCAGGGAACTGCTATCCGACGATAGGTATAGTACTAACTTGCAGATTCCCGGCGAGTCCTGTCCGGTGTACTCATAACCCAATGAGCACCTGTATACATCTTAGGTGATCCAACTGACACCAGTGGCTTGTGAGACCGGCCACCGCCCCTCGTCGGGGTCTCGACTGTACACACTAGTCTACTCCGGAGTATCGATGCCCTGTCTCGAAACTCCCACGACTAAGGACCACAATTAAGGATATGCATATAAACTACCCAACTCTCACGTATATGATCGCCATCATACTGTTGGTAGTAAAGCAAGATCCTAAGGGCTCTATCAAAGTGTAACATGTAATCAGTCACCTGAACATGTACACGACTGATAAAGGCAAACCAGATAGCATACTATCATCTCGAGTAAGACTGTTCTACCGGTATAGGTCCTCCGCAATCATTGCAATCACGTACCTGCGATCCAATAATTGACTATGAGGGCACTATCTCCAACAAAGCGTAGTGTCAATATTATAGACCCAAGCGTCCGTGATGACTGGGAGTCAAACCCAGAGATGGTGATTTTATCGCGAGTAAGGTGCTGAACGCTCATGCAGATTTCCTTCAACACTCTCACATTAAGGAGATTGACGGAGGACCCATTGTCAACCAGGATTTTTCCTATCTTGATATCATGACAGTATCCGGAGACATGAAGGGGACGATTATGCTCGCATGTCCTAAGGAGGAGATCTTCATCGCCGAAAGTGATATCGGCCGTATGCACTTCTTCCAGCTCGTCCTTCATGTTTTCCTCGGCGAGAAAAGCTTGAAACTGTTCGGGCTCTTATAGTGCCTTGATCAAAGAATCTCTAGCCTCTTTGGATAGCAGAAGGGCATCAAGAATGCTTAGCTGTGAAGGTAGCTTTCTCAAGTGTACCAGAACGTTGTAGTCCGCCTTACTTTTCTTTGGCGGGTCTTTGGCTGTCAGCTCTTTGACGGCTTGGTCATCAAGGATGATATCCTCAGGGATCTTTCCTTTCCCCTTATCTTTTCTATTTGACCCACTGTTTGAGGGCTCAAGATTCTTTTCGGACAGCGTACGATTGCGCAGCTGAATATTTTCACAGGTCTTCGGTTCTTCCTCTTTTCCCAAGGTGAATTCTTTAAGAGAGGGCCAAGAGTCATTTCTTCGTCAAAGTCGCTCCCGAAGGTGAGAACTTGCGATCCCCCAGCGTCGACTATGTGACAGTTGCTGGTAGTTCTTTTACGTTCCTCGGTCGTATTTCTTTGCTCCCGACGAGTTTTGCGTTTCATCCGCTTGAAACGTTGCCGGTGAGTAACATATCCCTGCCACCATCTTTTAAAAGCGTTGCACTCTTCGGTGGGATGCGTAATCTTTCGATGATATAAGCAGTAGCTAGGATGTATTTCCGCTTCACCAAGAGTGTTTCCTTTGGAGGGTTGCAGCTTCATTCCCATCGATATGGCTTTGGCGAAGCTCTTCCTCGCCTTGAACCTGCTTTTATTTGCGGCGGATGTACTTTGATCTGGCAGGGGTGTTTCAACCCTTTCGTCCAGTCGCCGACGTTTGGCTTTTTCAAATATGGCCATCTCACGCTCTCGAGCAGCTTTGCTTTTAAGAAAAGCTTCATCCAGGAATGCATCAATCATTTCGCCTGATGGCCCTAGAAGTTCCGGCTTAGGATCTGCCTCCAATTTCTCTGTGTAAGGAGCTTCTTCATCATCTATCGACGAGTGAGAGATCACACGGCAACTTACCACATAATCTTCAGATTCCTCCAACGCGTCTTCTCCATTGTCATCATCTCCGCCCTCAAGGACGCGGCTGAGAAAATCTTGGAGTGTGACCGGGGTTCGCACCTTCTGGTTATATTCTTCCAGCGTGTCGATATATTTTTGCAGGTCCGTGCGCTTGTCACCAGGCTTCACGGTCTTTTCGGTCTTCTTCTTCTTCTTCGAAGACTTTGACGGCTGGGTCTGAGCGCTTTGACTATCACCACCAATTTTTAGAGTTGGGCGTGGTTTCAGCATTCCCTCGATGATCTCGGGTTCCAGTGGATTTTTCCTCCTGATTGCCGGGCATGTTTGGAGATCCTTCAGCATTCTTTTAGTTTTGGCTGAAAGAACTACCTCCCATGGAGTTTCTTCTACAAAAGAGCATGATGCTCCCAGTGTGTCCGTCTTCTTGGGGACGTGTGGCTGTGGCGGGTTCACCTTCCAATTCTCGGACAGGGCAAATTTTTCCTGTTAGTATTGATCTTCGATCCAGCCTTTAAAGACAAAGCAATCTTCAATTGGATGGCTTACCGTTTGATGGTAGGGGCAATAGTTGGGACTATTAGCCTCACCGGGTTGCAACGGTCATTTTGGATTCGGCAAATTGATGAGTCTATTGCGCACCGCCAGCCCAAACAATCTCCTCGTTTTGTTCTAGGGGAATGAATAAGGGCGCTTCATCTTCTCATTATAGAATTGCCGCCTCTCGTCTAGGCGATCAGTTAGTTTTGGGCCACTGGGCTGCTGTTGAGCATTTGTGACGAAGGTCGCTTTCCCTTTACCATTTTCGTTCCGCAGCTCCGGCTTCAAAGGAGACGGTCTATGACCCATCTGGTCCATTTGGGCCAGTTTGTCGATCAAGGCCTGGAACGTAGTCGGCTTGAAGAACATCATGAATTGGGAAATAGTTGGTTGAGGGTCAAGAGTGCCCACGAACATGCCTACTGCCGGCGCTTCCTCGATGCACTGCTCACATTTTGACCTTAAATTTCGCCATCGTATTGCATATTGCACCCACGTTTCACCTGGCTTCACCCTGGCATTGATCAATGCCGTTATTGGGGTGCGTTCACTAGCACTCGCGAAACGCTGGGTGAATAGTAGCTCCATCTTTGCAAAAGTCTTAATAGATTCATTTAGAAGTTCAGAATACCATTCGAATACCGTCTCCGACAAGCTACCAATAAACTGGCGGAGCAAAAGTTTATCATCACCCCCGGTGTTGCCGCACAAGGCTCTGAATTGAGCAACATGCTGAAGTGGATTCCCCGTCCCTTTATATACGTGGAATTTAGGGATCGTATATCCCGGCGGGTACCTTATTTGGTCATACCAGCCTGGATATGGTCGTCCAGTTTTAACAATTTGTCCAGCCGCTTCGTTTGCCTGGTGAGCTCATATTTGCTGAGCAATGTAATCATCCAGAGCGGCCTTGGAGATGGTCTCCTCTTTGGCTGTTGAAAGAGCCTGAGGAGGGTTCAATGTCTCCCCTCTGTCGTCTTCAACGATGATCGGGGGGTCTTCAGCTGGAGGTTCCGGCTGTAAAATCATCCCAGCCATGTCTTAGAACAAAAGAACCATTCGTTTTATATTGGCTGCCTGCTCCACAGCCTCTTTTTCTTTCCTCTCGAGCATTCTTCGGAGGAACTCGGTATCAGTTTCTTGTTCCCGACGTTGCTCCGAGGTCTCTGGATTTTCTTTTGGCCCAGTGAGTGCGGCCATTGCAGTCAGCATCTCCTGAAGTTTCTGCTGCTGTTTTTCCTGAGCCTTCGTTATCGATCGGGTAAGCGGTCGATGACCCGTAGAAGCACGGCTTTCTTCTTTTCCGGAAGCCATATAAACGGTATGTATTATCATGCCCTCGGACTTGGGGAGTTTAGATTCGATGTCCTTGCGGTTTGCCGCATTCACGGGGGCTTTTTCTGGCCTCCTTCTCTTTTGGGCGGTTGACGTTGAGGGAGCCGCTGTGGCGGGCACCCAGACGGATGACATCTTCTGTGGTACTACAAGATGGCTCTTTTCTTGCTGAGCTTTAAGCTTCTTTGGACGGCGAGAGTAGTCCTGGTTAATCATCGATTCCTGGACCTGTCGCCAGACTTTATAAATTTTGGAGGACAGCCGCTGAGGGGGCTGCTCCGGCTTCTTTTCTGTAGTAATCTCCATAGGTGGAGGAGATCTCTTCAGCACAGCGGTCGGAAAGTTCTTGTGGACCCTCCTAAGAGGATCGAAGCTGTTCCCAGTTGGAACAGCAGCATTGATTTCCACCATGGGGGCTGGCGGAGTTAGTCCAGACGGGGAGCTGCCTTCAGCCTTCCTTACTCGTCGCCGGTGAAGACGGCGAGCATGTCGTGCGGATGGGATTGTCTCAGCCGTAGGGATGACTCCCTCATGCCCCTTGTGTTGGTCGGAAGTTGTCGTTGTCATCCTATTAAAGACTGATGTCCGCTGAGTGGGGATGGCCAACCTATCGAAGGCAGGCTTCCGAGTAGGGGAAGCAACCTTGACGATTTCGCCTGGAACAAGAGCTAAAATAGTTAGTCTTGTGAAAACCGACCCTTTGGCAGGAGAAGCCGCCTTGACGACTTTGGGAGCAGGGATGGCTGTCCTTTTTGGCATGACCCTTTCTGGTATTACAGGCTTCTTCATGGCCTAACTGAGCTTTGGCCCAGTCTGTCAAAGACTAAGGCGTTGGAGCTGGATGACCCGTTAAGAGGGGCCACAGTAGTTGTAAGCCGATCAAAGACCGACTTCTTCTGAGCTTCTTGTGTTGGTACAGGAGCGCTGAAGCTTGTTGGCGAGAGGATGGTCCCGAAGAACAATCCAGTGGTGGCCTGAGTGACCTGTTCCACCGGCATAGCGAAGATGGAGGCTGCTTGGGGACCGTAAGTCACTCCTCCGGACGGGACGGAGCGAGAGTTGCAGTTGCAGTTAGTGCATGTTGAAACCATTGATCTTCTGTTTTCTGCATGGAGCAAGACACCAAATTATAGTACCTCGAACCCAAGGGCAACTATATCAAACCGCGATTCTTTCGTGAACAGGACACATGAAGTCTGGAGTGGAAAGAGGAAAAGGTCCCACCGGGCATGCCAGAATCTGTTCCCCGCCGAAACACAAAAATGTGACAGCGTAGGTCTGTCTTGCCTGAATTTCGGGGGCAGATGCTAATTGGTGCTATCCATCCACCACTCCGAAGATGCCAAGTTGATTTATGACACCATGTATCGAAGGTTTAAACGGACGCGGCCGATATAGCAGACTTCGTCAGATTCCCCCTCGTTGAGGGTTTTTTTTATTGTGGGGACGCTCTTCCCTGCAGGCGCAAGCCCCCACAGTTAATTACGCTACCGCATCACGGTAACAACTTTCTCCTTCTCCAGATGGTCACTTCGTATCATGGGTGTTTGTTTTGTTTTTGGTTGCCCGTGGATTGTATATGGAGACTAATTTATGCTGTCGCTCGTAGGGCATGGATTAGTCCAAATCCATATCTTCTTAGATTTGGGTTGGGGTTGGGTTTAAGGATACGTTAGTCTCATTTGAGACTAAGATAACCTTAAACATATGTTAAGGATACGTTAGTCTATTTTTAGACTAAGATCAACTTAACAGTTTGTTAAGGATACGTTAGTCTAATTTTAGACAAAGATCTACTTAACAGGATCATTTAGATCCAACAAAAGAGTATTTGAACTCTATTGTTTAGTTTAGGGACATTGCGGTCGATTACCAGTTTAAGAACATGGTGGTCCATTGTTAGTTTAAGGACATCTCGGTCTAAGGTTAAGGACATCTCGGTCCATGGGTTTAAAGGGGCCCGACAGTCCGAGATTAAGGACATCATAGTCCATGAGTTTAAGGACCCCACAGTCCAGTTTAAAGACGTCATAGTCTGTGAAATGTGTGGTTGTCGGGACCCGTCACCTCTCTGAAGACGTTGAAGGATTACAACGACATATATCAAAGGAGTGAAGAGATGTACCCTTGAACCAAAGTTGATTAGGAGATCTATAGTTCAATTTGGAACTAAGATCAATTAATTAGATTATGAGCACATTGGCTCAGTTAAATCTGAATTGAGGATTTATGGCCAATTTAGGATAAGTCCAATTAAGTTTGAAATGTTGGCCCTTTGTTGGGCTATTGAACATTTGCCTGGGTTCAGCCCCTCATTATTTAGCAATGCTAAACAAGAGTTTGAAGGCTCTGATAACATTTTGTCTTTGGCTGAGCATTAAACATTATAGCTCTGAATTTTAAGGCTCATTTAAAGGGGATATTTTCCTCTGGAAAAACATAGCCAATTTGGGCTAAGCTGCTTTTAGAATAGTGTTAAACACTAAAGGACATCTGGCGGTCACGTGTTCTCATGTGATATATTTAAAACAGTGTTATAAACACTGGAGACAAAATGCTCAAAATAGTGTTAAAATACTAGAAAGGAAGGGGTCACGTGGGGTCACGTGAGGCGCCTAAGAGGGGGCCAGACCTCCTTTATTTTATTCTCAAATCTGCAAATAAGTGTTAAACACTTCTGATCTTCTGGCCATCACGTGTTGGCACGTGATGGATATCCATATATTGATTATTAAAGTGTTCATTAAGAGTCACGTGAGGACACATGAGAGCGCCCAAAATCAGTACTGCCTTTGCCTTTATTCTCTTTGTTTTGAAGGTCACGTGGGAGCACGTGAGGCATTGCCTCTGGGCTAATGTAGGGATGGCTTAGCACCTTGTGAAGGTTTTGGCAAGTATCAATCATTCTACTTAAAAAAAATTTGGGGTGCTAAACAAATCCTAACCAAGATTTTAACTAGAGAATTAGGATAAACAAGCAAGTAAACAACTTTACTTCTAAGAGTTTGGGATTACAACCTTTGTAGTTCGTTCCTTCGCTTCATAAGCTCCGTGTTGAGGTCCCTTTACCGCGATCATCATGTACCCGGACTCTAAAGAGGCTCCATGAAGAGAAAGATGCAAGCTTTCTTCCAATCTTTAACTAGATGATCTACCTTGAAGAATCTCAAACCCAAGCTCTTGCTTCGCTAATCAAGTATTAGCAAAGCAAACACCCTAATCTAAATGGCTAGAATAGATGAGGATGATGAAATAGGAATTTAGCTCTTATTTATTTTCAATTTCTCACTTATAAACATCACAAAAGAAAAAGCTAGAAAGCTTTTCTCAAGAACAACAAGAAGAAGAAAGTCATTTGTGATGAATAATGAAAATCATTGTTATGGTTACAAATTAACCATGGGTTAAGAATGAAAACTTAACCCATGTAGAGAATTAACTAAAGTAAAGGGTTTGGGTTGTGTTAGAAAATATCTATGCAAAAATATCTAAGCTTAAAACAAAAATAAAGCTTGTAGAACCTTCATGAAAAAGCTAACCCAAATCAAACCCTAACTATGTTTAATCTCCATAAATCATGTTGCATTTGTAATCATAACTTGTTACAATATTATATATTACATATATAATATATTTTTGTAACAAAAGAAAATAATACAATTAACATATATCACATATATATCAATGTATTATCCGGTGAGAAAATGAATCTTGAAATGAGCTTATATTAGTTAATGTAACTTAATATATCACATATATAATTATACATTAAATTATCGAATCAACACTTGATCCGATAATCCGGCTATATCGCATATAATCGACTAATATAACATGTACCGATTCATCGAATCAACACTTGATCCGATGACCCGGCTATATCACATATACCCTGCCGATATTATATATCGCGAGAATGGAATACGATATCTCATATCGTAATATTCTCGGTCCCGCACATATCACATATGCGCTCCTACTCCGTTTTGCCTGAGCCAGGAAACCTTTGTGTAGAACTCTAAAGAATCGTCAATACGCCGGCAGTAGGTGGTGATCATATCAAACACCCACAAGCTGAAAGCGGTCAGCTAAACGTAACAGCCACCCAGGTATTGAGAAATCAGATGATCAACAAGCAAGCCTGTACATTCTCTTGTGAATCTAACCAGTAACACTCCCGTGCAGTCCAGTCTCTTCGTCTGATATGTCGCCTATCTCGCCTAGGGGTGGTAAACGTCAGACCCCAGTAGCTTGATAAGTCGTGTCGATATGAGGTCTATAACAGTTCGAGAAAACTACTGATATCACTTACCAGTAAATCTCAGCAAGCCTGGCCAGGGATTTCCAGTTATAGCCAATCGAACACAGCGCAACATCAACTCCCTATACCGGGAGAGACGAAACCCCTCCTATCGCTCATTGTCTCCATGTGATTCGGGACTGTACCCAAAAGCCACCGTTTTGCACGCCCTTTTGGACGTGGTATGATGGAAATCAAAGCACAGTGGGAATCACACAAGACTCTATGACAATCTCGGGTCTACATACTAACATGTACCAGTGTCACCAGAGAACTGGCATCTGACGTGAGGTATAATACCATCTGGGAGTTCTCGGCGAGTCCGTCCAGTGTACCCAGTCTCCACTGAGCATCCGTATACCTTCTCTGATGTCAAACACCAATGGATATGGGATCATCCATCGCCCATCATATGGGTCAAGAAGCGCATACGCTAGTCTACTCTGGAGTATGGATGCCCTGTCTCGGTACTCCTACGACTAGGAACATTTGAAGGATGTACTTGGCGACTACACTGTCCCCACTAGTATGATTTGCATCATAGTCCTGGTAGTCAAGTACTCATCCTAAGGGATTTATCAACATGTGACATAGAGATAATCAGAGTACATGTTAAGATAAAGGGCAACCAGATAGCATACTATCATGTCGAGCAAGAAAGTCCTCCCTATATATGTCCAAGCATCCACTACAATATACATCATATGTACAGTAATGGCCTCTAGGGCATACATATAACTAACAATCTCCCACTTGCACTAGGGCCATCTGTTGTGGTATCGCATACCCAACAATCACCTGTGGTTGAAATATCTCATACTCAACCATTCCATAAAAATATCTACTGGGAAATAGGCCTTTGTGAGTGGATCCGCGCTGTTGTCCTCTGTGTCTACTCTCCTAACCTCGATCACCCTGGAGATCAACCATCGCCATAATCAGGCGATACTGCCTAAGAATATGTCTGGATCACAGATGGGACGGGGGCTCCTAGGCCTAAGCCACAACTCCATTGTCACACAATGGTAGGAACGAGATTCATCTCATGAACTCATATATATCCAGACTACCTCTTTGGTAGCATCCTCGGTAACGATGTATCTTGCCTTTAATCGTCTAGTAAGTCACGGTATCTAGCTTGGAACTCTTCCAACATACCGTCCCTCCACTGAGGGTAAAGACAACGCTTGCGACTGACATTCAGTCGTCCTTATCACCCTGGAACCTTTCCAGTGATTCTTCCCAGGATCGATTGATACCATCTCACTACAACTAGTGAGAATCCTAACATCCAATTAGATCTATCTCATAGATCCATAACCCAGGATTTAGGAGGTATCACCTTAGAGAATCTTTGTGATAAGAGGAGATTGACCGAGCCTAGCATAGGAAACTCCTTCCCTATCAAGAGTATGCCATCCACGTACTATACGAGGATCACCACCATACTCCCTACTACCTTTTTGTACATACTTGGTTCATCTACCATTTTGATGAAGTCAAACTCTTTGACTACTACATCAAAACAGACGTTCCAACTCCGTGATGCCTGATTTATCACATAAAACATCTTGCACACATTTCCGCCGCTCCCACTGTCTACGAAGGCCTCTGGCTGTGTGCTTATAGACGCTCCCTTCCAAATCACTATTTAGAAAAGCAGTCATGACACCCAACCGCCAGATATCGTAGTCATGGTATGTAGCAGTGGCAAGTAGGATCTGGATGGACTTAAGCATAGTTTTGAAAGTCTCAACTTTTCCATGTACACCAAGTAATCTTCTCAAGATATACTTGCTCCTGATGGGGATTTAACCCTTCAGATAAAGCAACCAAAGTCCATATTTTGTTGGTGTATAAGGATTCCATCTCAGATTGCAAAGCATCCAGCCATTCTCACAGAGTCCCCACTCCTGATGGCCTGCTCGAAACTAGTTGGGTCATCATCTCATGATGCAATCCTCTCTCCCACTGTCATAGAGAAACCGAAGTATCTCTCAGGTGGATGAGGAACCCTACCAGATCGGCGGAGAGGCTGAGGTTCGTTGGAAACTATTGAATCCTCCGGGTTTACCAAATCATCGGCTGCAGTTTCTATAGCTGGAAATCCTTCCAGTTCTACCTCATGACCACTAATTTCTTCACAATAAATTCCTTTTTTTCTCAAAAAGTGGTATGCCGAGAAATAAAACATCTTTTGTTCCTCGGTGTGGTAGAAGATATTCCCTTGCGAATGCTTGGGATATCCAACAAACTTCCACAGAACTGACCTTGCCTCGAGCTTGTCCGGATTTTTCTTTTGACATAGGCCGGACAACCCCAAATCTTAACTTCCTTAAGAGATGGGCTCTTCCGATACCATATCACATATGGAGTGGTAGGCATCTGATTTGGTTGGAACCCTATTCAATAGGTATGCAACTTCTCAAGTGCATAACCCCAAAAGAAAATAGGCAACTCAGTAGTACTCATCATAGAGCACACCATATCACATAGGGTGTAATTGCTCCTCCCCGATACACCGACGTGCTGTGATGTATACGGAGGAGTAATGCTGAGAAAGAATCTCATTCTCCTTTAAAATAATCCAGGAATTCCGTGCTCAAGTATTCTCCTCCTTGATCACATCAAAGGACATAATACTTATACCTGGTTTTTGGTTCTCTACTTCTAACTTATATTCTGTGAATATCTCAAAAGTTTCGGACTTATGTTTCAACAGGAACATATGTCTGAATCTTGAGAGATCATCAGTGAATGTAATGAAGTACAAAGAACCGGTCCTGGCATATGTAGACAGGGGACTTTCATACATCAGCATGTATCAATCCCAAGAGTTCACAAACTCTTTCTCTATTTCCAATAAACTGAGCTGTGGTCATCTTATCTTTGTGACATGACTGGCAAGTTTTACAATATGTTAATCCAAACTAATTTAAATATGCATCTTTATGTAACTTCAGCTAGTTGGGTCGCATTGATATGACCTAGTTTACAATACCTCAAGAAGGATTCATTCATTTCTGAACTCTTTCTCTTGTGTGTGTTCTGTAAGTTAAGAACTGTGGTTTGATTTAGAATATCTATGCTTTTAGATAACGTCCCTGAACCGATCAACTCTTGATATAGGAAATGTTCAAAACATTATCCATCAATACAAAATTATATTCTTCATTACTAATAAAGAGACTGATATGATGTTGTATATCAGGTTCGGTATCTAATAACATTCGTTCAGAATCAATGTATTCTGGTAATACAGGGTGATAACTGCCAACAGACTTGGCTGCAACACTTGCATCATTTCCAACTCTTGAAACTTATCACCCGTTCACATTTCTCTACCTATCTGTAGCCCATGTAACAAATTACATTTGCGGGATCCTGATCCGGTATCTCATACCCAGGACGTAAAAGATACTGAGAAATAGTTCTCGGTAATGAACACACCCGAAGAAGATGCATCAGCATGTACTTTCTTCGTTTGGGCGGCATGGGAATTCTGGTAATCCTCTATTTCCTGCTCTGTCTTATAACAATTATAAGTTGGAGCGGGATCAACGTTCCCCAGCGCAGTATAATAAGCGGGTTCGGCCAATACATCCGTATTATTATCTTGATTTAGGCGTGACATGGTCGCTATCTGGAGAGAGAGAAGAAAACACTCAGCGTATGCTCTTGCAAGATTAGATTGGTTATTAATATATCTAATCAGGATGTCTCCCACTGTTTTAGTCAAATCTTCCTTCAAACCCTAAAAGGAAAGACTAGCCGGGATTAATTACACCCTACAAGTTTGCCAATCTTTCAGCAAGGCCAGTGCCGGTACTTTGAGGGAGGTTCCCCGTGCTTTCGCACGGACCTAATTAAAATAAACCTCATTTTCCCAGGGGCGTAATCCCGTTGACACCTTTCTAGACACCTACTTGATCGGCAAATTGTAATGTGTAAAACTCTCCAAGGAGTAACTCTTACTCGCAGCGGGTATCGGGATCCAACTATCTCATAGAAGGTATGCAATCTCATTGCAAATTTCAACTCTTGAAATTCCCAATAATATTTTTTACCCCTAGCGTGCTTTGACCTTGACGCATGCCAAACAACCCATAGTCCGCTAGTCAAGTTCAACCCGTGCATTTCCTGATTGAATTAAACCCACCCGTACGACCCTTGACGCATGCCAAAAACGCCGTACGAATACCCTAATCCAATTGCATCGTATGCTAGCAGATAAGTACTAGTTAGCTACCGTACACTACGCCTTGACGCATACCAAACTACCGCAGCACGAATACTAAGTAGTACTTATCTGAAATGACGGAGGGCAACGCAGGTTTTTAAGAAAACCATGAGCGTAAAGAACTTGATATCGTTGTAGAATTGAGTAATTTTAAATGGAATGTTTTTTAGGCCTTTTCTAGTTTTGCTAAAGAGGTCACTCCCGGTGAAGGGATCTCGGCTCTTTCCTCATCGAATAAGGTGCATGATATTTCACAAATATCACTATGCAAAGCAAAAACTATAGAAACAATCAAAAGACAAACCGAGTTTGTAGCATCTGCTAGTTTCGCTAAAGTGGTCACTCCCGGTGAAGAGATCTCGGCTCTTTCCTTATCGAATAAGGTGCTGGATATTCTACAAGGAATACTACCATGCAAAGCAAGAACTAGAGCTACCTGTTTTTTGAGACAAGTTTCTACAACATTTTTAGGTTTCTTTTAGTTTCATTAATCTCATTAATGAATTCCCATTTTATTATGCTTCATAAGCATCACATTTGAAACGAAATCAGCAATATAACATATATCTCATATATATAATATAAACATTCGTCTCAGGCAGTAATATGATCTCATCACAGAACATTGCAGCAGAATAACATATATGAAATATTGGATATATTAGGAGGTCCGTGTTTTAATACGAGCCTGTATAAAACACGGATTCCACGGTCGCGATGAATAGCCAATCCCACACTCCTATACCCCTACGAGAGAGGCAAGCAACCCTACCAATTCTAGAGTTAGGACACCCGGTCTCGACTTCTCGAGGTGGTCTCCCACTGGACCCTAGAACTCGGTTACTTGTGCTCCCCGTTTTGGGTCTATCCTAATGCGGAAGAGTAAATAATATACAATGGTGACATCATCCTCAACCCGGAAGTGCCCCAATAAAAGAATATTACAAACAATGAATTTTACATGGATGAAAATGAAAAACTCTCATCTCACATAAAACCCCCGGCTATTCAAAACGCGACGATCCAATATAACATATAACAGCAACACATAACATCGCATGTCATCAACGTAAGTAAATATGCGTATCCCAGTTGTCGTTGATGTATAGCAACGAAATCGGCGATACACCACATATTACACTTACGGTCGCAGAAAAGAAAGTGTAAAACTACAACAGTTGGAATCTGCAACCTCCTTAGACATCTCATGCCTAACCAAATAAATTCCTTAGATATTGCATGCCTAACAATTATAAACCCCGCATTTTAGTCTCAATATCGAAAACTCTTTTCAATATCAAGTCAGGCAATTCAACAAGATTCCCGACATCCTGATCGAATACTCGTCGGAAACTTTAGTAGACGGCCGCACCCCCTGATGCCGTCGACGAAGTGCACTAAGGCGGAACACCGCTGCCGCGAGCACCCGAACGGATGCTTTTGGCGACGGGGTTCTCCTACAGTCACTTGGTCGGGGCTTAGGGTGTGGCTATCTATTAAGTTTACTCGGCGAGTATCCGCGTACGCTACGTGATTGCGACGGACTTTTGATCACATCAAAATTCCGTGGCAACCGATCAAATGAGACTAAAAACTGCTAGATTTATAACATTCAAATTAGTTATTTCATAACTACTTGTGGATTCCAAATATTATATCACATTCCAGATAAATAGACAATGTTAAACTTTCCGATCGAGTAAACAAACACCCAAGATTTCCCTTTAGTTCTCAACACTTGAAATTAGTTTAAAAGCATCCATCACATGCCACAGTACCAATGGTCCATCCGTAGAAGAGTCAAACCAATGCCTCACATGTAGCAATGCCGTACTGCCACAAACCCCAAGGTTTAGAGACGGTTCAGACGGTCACATAATCGAGTTAAGGTTTTAGTTCTTCTAGAGGGTCCACCGCGTTACTTGCACGACAGTGAATGTTCTTTAACTAAGGAAAAAATCCAATACTTGGAAATTTTCCGGTAGGGGAAAAAGTGAGTTATTGATATCCGTTCGAACTTTTTAACACGTTCTAAATTACCCGGAAAAACTTAAACGAAGTTAAATTATCTGATCGAATCAACGAGTTCCTAATATATTCCAGAAAGCTCAACACTTGAGTAGAATTAAAAATTCCCAGAACATGAAAATGTACCCAAGAATAAACCCGTGAAGTATTAGCCCCCAATTCCTAAAATTGGCAGTGGAACCGCCGCCAAACGCATGGTTTGGCCGCGGTTCCGCGGTCCCTTGAGGGAGTTAGGGTTTCGTACTTCATAGTAATTCTTAGAATTCCCTGCATGATTTTCTGAGTATTTTTAATATGAAAAATTTCAACTTTTGAATTTTTTTCCAGAAACTAGGTTTTTAAAGGGTTTCGGAGTTCGATCGGACTTCAAATTTCGTCTACACATCGCCTAATGCTCTAGCTTGGCTCTGATACCACTGTAGGGATGGCTTAGCACCTTGTGAAGGTTTTGGCAA
Source organism: Agapanthus africanus (assembly GCA_030015575.1). Lineage (NCBI taxonomy): Eukaryota > Viridiplantae > Streptophyta > Magnoliopsida > Asparagales > Amaryllidaceae > Agapanthus > Agapanthus africanus. The sequence continues at coordinate 472,147,312 of CM057349.1, forward strand.
GTATCAATCATGCTATGTTAAAATTTTTGGGGTGCTAAACAAACCCTAACCAAGATCTTAAATAAAGAATTAGGATAAATAAGCAAGTAAACAACTTTAGTTCTAAGAGTTTGGGATTACAACATTTGTAGTCCGTTTCTTCGCTTCATAAGATCCGTGTTGAGGTCCCTTCGCCGCGATCATCATGTACCCGGACTCTAGAGAGGCTCCATGAAGAGAAAGATGCAAGCTTTCTTCCAATCTTCAACTACTAAGATGATCTACCTTGAAGAATCTCAAACCCAAGCTCTTGCTTCGCTAATCAAGTATTAGCAAAGCAAACACCCAAATCTAAATGGTTAGAATAGATGAGGATGATGAAATAGGAATTTAGCTCTCATTTATTTTCAATTTCTCACTTATAAACATCACAAAAGAAAAGGCTAGAAAGCTTTTCTCAAGAAGAAGAAGAAGAAGAAAGTCATTTGTGATGAATAATGAAAATCATTGTTATGGTTACAAATCAACCATGGGTTAAGAATGAAGACTTAACCCATGTAGAGAGTTAACTAGATAGAGGGTTTGGGTTGGGTTAAAAAATATCTACGCAAAAATATCTAAGCTTAAAACAAAAATAAAGCTTCTAGAACCTTCATGAAAAAGCTAACCCAAATCAAACCCTAACTATGTTTAATCTCCACAAATCATGTTGTATTTGTAATCATAACTTGTTACAATATTATATATCACATATATAATATATTTTTATAACAAAAGAAAATAATACAATTGACATATATCGCATATATATCAATGTATTATCCGGTGAGAAAATGAATCTTGAAGTGAGCTTATATTAGTTAATGTAACTTAATATATCACATATATAATTATACATTAAATTATCGAATCAACACTTGATCCGATAATCCGGCTATATCGCATATAACCGACTAATATAATATATACCGACTCATCGAATTAACACTTGATCCGATGACCCGGCTATATCACATATACCCGGCCGATATCATATATCGCGAGAATGGAATACGATATCTCATATCGTAATATTCTCGGTCCTGCACATATCACATATGCGCTCCTACTCCGTTTTGCCTGAGCCAGGAAACCTCTGTGTAGGACTCTAAAGAATCGTCAATACGCCGGCAGTAGGTGATGATCATATCAAACACCCACAAGCTAAAAGCGGTCAGCTAAACATAACAGCCATCCAGGTATTGAGCAATCAGAATATCAACAAGCTAGTCTGCACATTCTCCTGTGAATCCAACCAGTAACACTCCCATACAGTCCGGTCTCTTCGTCTGATATGTCGCATATCTCGCATAGGGGTGGTAAACGTTAGACCCCAGTAGCTTGATAAGTCGTGTCGATATGAGGTCTATAACAGTTCGAGAAAACTACTGATAACACTTACCAGTAAATCTCAGCAATCCTGGCTAGGGATTTCCAGTTATAGCCAATCGAACACAGCGCAACATCAACTCCCTATACCGGGAGAGACGAAATCCATCCTATCGCTCATTGTCTCCATGTGATTCGGGACTGTACCCAAAAGCCACCGTTTTGCACGCCCTTTTGGACGTGGTATGATGGAAATCAAAGCACAGTGGGAATCACACAAGACTCTATGACGACCTCGGGTCTACAGACTAACCTGTACCAGTGTCACCAGAGAACTGGCATCTGACTTAAGGTATAATACCATCTAGGAGTTCTCGGCGAGTCCGTCCAGTATACCCAGTCTCCACTGAGCACCTGTATGCCTTCTCTGATGTCAAACACCAATGGATATGGGATCATCCATCGCCCATCATATGGGTCAAGAAGCGCATACACTAGTCTACTCTGGAGTATCGATGCCCTGTCTCGGTACTCCTACGACTAGGAACATTTAAAGGATGTACTTGGCGACTACACTGTCCCCACTAGTATGATCTGCATCATAGTCCTGGTAGTCAAGTACTCATCCTAAGGGCTTTATCAACATGTGATATAGAGATAATCAGAGTACATGTTAAGATAAAGGGCAACCAGATAGCATACTATCATGTCGAGCAAGAAAGTCCTCCCTATATATGTCCAAGCATCCACTACAATATACATCGTATGTACAGTAATGGCCTCTAGGGCATACATATAACTAACAGCTAATTCCTTCTTATTTTTGAGGGTCTGTTTAAGGGTCACGTGGGAACACGTGGCCTAGTTTTGTTCTTCATTTTCTGCTCATTGAGGATGGGGGTCATGTGTCACCACGTGACCAACTTCTTTACGTGCATGGAGAGCTTTAAGTCTTTTTGTTTTAAAAATTAAACTCTCTGTAGGGTTAAACCCTAATTCTGTTTTAGAGGAATTAAATTCCTATGTATGTGGAAGAATTAAATTCTCATATAGGGTTAAACCCTAGTTCTGTTTGGAGGAATTAAATTCTTATGAATTTGGGAGAATTAAATTCTCATATAGGGTTAAACCCTAGTTCTGTTTGGAGAAATTAAATTCCTATAAATTTGGGAGAATTAAATTCTCCTATAGGGTTAAACCCTAGTTCTGTTTGGAGGAATTAAATTCCTATGAATTTGGGGAATTAAATTCCTTAAACTCAAATTCTCCCTCTAAGTCTTGGATCTGCATGGCAGAATCTCCCCAATGAGAATTAAATTCTCAACTTGTGGGGAGATCTGCTTCTGCAGATCTTCAACCAAAGGAAGAACTAAGTTCTTATTCAGAAGAGTTAAACTCTTAAACTTGAGAATTAAATTCTCTTTTATTTTATGGATCTTAGATCTCTTTCCCCTTTCTCACCTAGGGTTTCTTTTTTCTGAAAGGAACTTCTTTTCTCTCTTGAGAATTAATTCTCCTCTCTTTTTTCTCTCTGTTGTTGTTTTTCTCCAGAAAATCAAAATTCAAAAAGATCGCTTCTCTTCTCTTCTTGGTTCCTATTTATAGGAGAAAGGAAAGAATCAATTTGTTTAGTTTATCATTCATTGAAAGATTTTGGTTGTTTTTGTAACTAACATGATCTTTTAGATCACTCAGTGAATTTTATTCACCATTGGATTTTTAATTCAGAAGATATTCTGTTTGTTATTCTTGGTGAATTTCAGGGAAATTTTTCCTTGTATAAAATCTTTCCATAAATTGGTGATTTTTAATCCAACGGTACTCTATTTTACAGAGCACCATCTTTTTTGTTTGGAAAAATTTAAAGAAATATTTTCCCAGTTAGGGTCTTTGATTTCCCTTAATTAGAATTTAATTCTATTAGTTCAGAAGACTTTTAAAACTCTATCACATGTTAGCACGTGATTCCTTTATTTGATTATTAAATAGAATTTAATTCTATTGATTAAAGAGCTTAGGAGCCCATCACGTGTTGACACGTGACCAGAATTTAATTCTATTTTCAGGGAGTTGAGGAATCATCACATGTCAGCACGTGACTCTTGGTCACGTGTGAGCACGTGACGCCTCATTGAGGTCTTTCCTTGCTGTTTGTTATATTTTTGTTTGACTAGAATTTAATTCTATAGAGCAGAGATCACAGGAACCTATCACGTGCCAGCACGTGACCCTTGGTCACGTGTGAGCACGTGATACCCCATTGGGGTATTTCCTGATATTTTATCAGGGAACACTTGGCAAGACTTTCGATATCCTCCGCAAGTACAAAATGAATCTGAATCCCGCCAAGTGCGCGTTCGGGGTCACTAGTGGAAATTCATCAGGTTCTCGGTTACTCATCGAGGAATCGAAGCTAACCCAGAGAAGATCAGCGCCATCCTCAACACGGCCACGCCGAAGAGCAACGTCGAAATCATGCGACTCACGGGGAGAGTGGCCGCTCTAAGTCGCTTCATGTCAAGGTCCGGAGAAAAGTGCCTCCCATTCTTCAAAGCCCGGAGAAAGATCCCAAAGTTCGAATGGTCGGAGGAGTGCCAGATCGCTTTCGAGCAATTGAAAATGCACTTGGCAACTCCCCCACTGCTCACCCGGCCAATTGAGGGAGATGAGTTATCACTGTATCTAGCGGTGTCCGATTAGGCTGCGGGCTCGGTGCTTGTCCGAGAAGTCGAAGGAGTCCAGAAGCTGGTCTACTACGTAAGCCACGTCTTTAAGGACGCGGAAACAAGGTACCCGGCCATAGAAAATATTGTCTTGGCGCTTATCATGGTCTTAAGGAAACTACGACACTACTTCCAGGCACACACCATCCTCGTCCTCACCGAGCGTCCCTTAGGGGCTATTCTTGCCTCCCCCGAGTCATCTGGTCGTTTAGAGAAATGGAGATGTGAGTTATCTCAATTCGACATCAAATACCGTATGAGGCAAGCTATCAAAGCATAAGTCCTGGCAGACTTCATTGTCGAATGTACTATCCCCAACAAGGAGGCAGTGTCCACACCAGTCCCCGGGTCTCAACCCATGATCGAGGGGAAACACGCCGCCTCCGAGCCAAAGCCCGCCACTTCATTTGGAGTAATGGAAACCACTACAAGAAGTCGTACACGCAACCTCTACTTCGCTGCGTCGACCCCCACGAAGCCGACTACGTCCTGCGTGAGATTCACGAAGGGGTTGGTGGAGCTCATCAAGGGGCCCGCACCTTAGTCCAGAAAACGCTGCTCCAAGGGTAATATTGGCCGACCATTCATCAAGAAGCTCAGAAGCTCATCAGAATATGCAAGAGCTGTCAACTCCATGGCAGCATACCCCGCTTTCCGGCTACCGAGCTAACAGCCCTGACCTCCCCATGGCCGTTTGCCCAGTGGGGAATGGACATAGTAGGCCAACTCCCAACTGGTATGGGCGGGCACAAATACATCCTCGTCGCGGTAGACTACTTTACGAAATGGATCGAGGCCATCCCAATCAGAAAATCGGACGCCACCGCGACCATCAAATTCCTGCAGAACAACATAATATCCCAGTTCGGGATCCCGAGGTGTATCGTTATCGACCACGGGATGAATTTTGAAAATGACAAAGTCAAGGGATTCTACAACGAATACCACATACTCATGAAGTTCGCTGCGGTCACGCATCCTCAATGCAACGAGCAGGCCGAGGATACTAACCGAGATGTAATCCGAGGTCTTCAAACTCGTCTGGAAAGAAAGCAGGGCAGTTGGGTCGACGAACTACCCCGGGTTTATGGGATTTACGCACATCGAAGAAGACCCCCACTGGAGAGACCCCCTTCAGCCTCTGCTACGGCACCGAGACGATGGTCCCAACAGAAATCGGACTGCCCAGTGACAGAGTCGAGCACTTCGATGACGAAGCTAATACCTTGGCTCTCCGAACTAATTTGGACATCTTGCTAGAGAAGCGGGACCGGACACAGATCAAAGCCACCGCTTACCAACAGCAAAATGCTCGCTATTATAACACACGAGTCAAGCATCGTACCTTCAAGGCATGAGATCTGGTCCAAAGGCGGAACGAGTTCGTAGATCAAGGCAAGTTGCACAAGTTTTTCTCAAAGTGGGACGGCCCATTACTCGTCTCCGAGGTATTGCCCGGCGGGGCCTATCGCTTACGAGACGCGGCGGGTCGTAAGTTTCCGCGACCTTACAACGCCGAGAAGTTCAAGTTGTACAAGTGAATTTGAAAATTGTATCTGTGAATATGTGTTTCTTCTTTACCAAAGCGATGTAAATTTTTCTAAGTCTTTTGAAATAAAAGCAACTTTATTCACGATCTGAAAGTCTTTACAAATCTTTACAAGGTATTATGGGCTCCTCAGCCTTACAAAAATTGCCCGAAGGCTTACAAAAGTCAAAAAAGAAGAATAAGAAGAAAGCATGAAGGTTCGGGCATTGGGACCGGGGAGGATCTCGATCTGCTCTGCGCCGGCGTCGGGAGCCAAGGTAACGGCTTTCGGATCGGCGCTCCCACCAGGGGCTTCGGCGCTAGGAGCCGGGGTTACTGCCTTTGGGTCGGCACTCCCACCGGGAGCCTTATCTCCAGCACTCCCACCGGCGGCCTCTCCCCCGGCGGCACTTCCGGCGGCATCTCCCCGCGGTTCATCCTCGGAGAGGGGGTACTCGAGCCGAAGCTCTCCATCGGCAAACCCTGGCATCAACGCCTTGACAGCGTCGAGGTCCTTGTGCCAAACGATGGCCGAGGCGTCAGTAAGGTCGGCGTAGAACTGTTCTGACGTCTTGTACCTTTCCACCGACCTCACAGCCCGTAGGTCGGCGATCTTCACCGCTTTCTTCGCCGCCTCGGTTTTCCTCTTACATGCGTTAAGTGATTTCTTTATCGTGAAGTTTAGCACCTTAGCATTCTCCAACTTAGCCTGAGTGTCTTTATTGGATTCCTTCAGAAGGCGAATGGACTCTTTGCATTTAGAGTTCACCACCTCCTCGGCGGTCACTCGGGTTTCGAGGGCGGCGATCCTCTCCTTCGCCTGCCACAGATCGTCCTCCCGCGAGGAAGACTCGTCCGCCTTCTTCATCGCTGGGGCAATCTCCTCATGCTTCATGTTGGTGATGAGGGCGCAATACTGGAGGACCTGAGGAAGATAAAAGAAGGGGTTAAAAAGCATCCGATCCGAGGAAAAAAACGCTTGATGAAAACCTCAACGGAAAGCAGATGCTGACTTATACAACCTCCTGAGCAATGACGGCAACTCGGGCCTTGAGGGTCCCCCGGGGAATTCTGCCCCCGGCCGATCGCTCCATCTCCAAAAGCAAGCTATCGGCGACAGAAAGCCTCGAGGGGACCTCGAAGCAGACGTCCCCCTCCTACACAAAAATCGGGGAGGACGAAGATCGAGATACCATCCTCTTATACCACTTGAGGGGGACCTCAGGGGGTGGGTCAGCCTCATCCTCCACCTCCTTCGCTCGGGGCTCCGGTTCCCGAGCATTCTTATAGCTCTCCCCGCAGCTGGTTTTCGAAGCCCGAGGCATGGTGGAAGGCCTAGCCGGTGCGGCTGCCTTCAAGCCAGGCTCGAACCGGGGCGGGACGAGCTAGTGCCCTCGGTCTTCCTCCCCTTCTTAACGACTATGGCAGCCAGGAATTTAGATCGGTCCATTTGCTCTGCAAATAGAAAAATACACAAAGGAGTAAGTGACACGAGAAAGAGCAAAAGAAAAATATGCAAGTCTATACAGGTCGGCTAAGCTCCTAACTTACCCACGAATCGAGTGGGGCTGAGCCCGGCTCAACTTAGGGCCTGTTCGGAAAGCAAAACATCGGCCCGTTGGATCGGCTCCCACATCGACACCGCCCTCGCCTCGAGAGAGGCCGACCGCTGCACCTGCGGGTAGTCGGCCCTGTGCCACTGTACAGGCACAGGCCAATCCTCGTCCTAGGGTGGCCTGGCGAATAAGAACTTCTCCTTCCATTCGTTGATGGAAAAAGAAACTACTATGACCCCCGACCCGACCGTCCCTCCCCTGCGTTTTCTAAAGAAAACGTACACCCAGCTCGACTCGTCCTTACGGGTGCCGGGATGATTTTTATAACAAAGAGAGGAGAGGAAAATGGTCAAGTTGAAGGGGATTTCATCAAGTCTCAACCGGACCAGGAACCCGAGGAGAATTCTCCATGAGTTCGGCACTATCTGGCCCGGGGCTAGTTGAAAGCGACATAGCACCTCGCATATCTCGTGGGAAAGGGCAGACGCATTCCAGCCCAGAATGCATTCAGGTATAAGGCGATCTTCTTGCCCTGCACCTGATCCGCCCTCTCGTCCTCCCTAGCCAAACGAAGCGAATAGCTAGGGAGAATATGGAAGCATGTCCAGATCGTGGTGAGCTCATCCGCATTCCTTAGGAGGGAGGGCGCATCGCAAGCATTCCCGATGCGCGCTTTAGGGACCCTTCCCGTCGCCTGACCATGAGTGGCGTGGGTAACCCTAACTCTACGAGGGGAATCCGACTCGAATGGAACAGAGGAGGAAGAAGAAGAAGACTCCCAAGACTCTACCCTAACTATCTCAACAGACTCCTCAGAGGAAGACATCTAACCTGATTCAAAGAAGGAGTCCTCCGAGGAATTAGCGCGAGAGATCCAACCTAAAGGAAAGAGCGCCGAGCTATCTCTCACAGCGATAAAGAAATGAAGGCGAAAGTGTGGATGTCACGTCCCGCTTCCTAGTGTACGGCGAAGGGGACGAGACTAGACCCGCTACGTATTTACTCTGAAGTAAATATGTTAAGCGTATCTAAGCAATATAAAAGAAATGTACACAAGAGACAAATGTCATGAACAACAACTTTATTTATTAACATTCTTTTACAATGTATGGAAAAGTAAATACATCTGAATGAAAGCAATGCCTAAACGGTGGCATAACAGAAATGGAAAGTACTGAAATGAAATGTGTACAAGTGTCACTACAGCTCGGGATCTTCAATAAACTGGTCCAAGTCTTCAATGCTAGGCTCGATCTCTGGAAGGTCCGAATCACCTGACGACATTCAAAGAAGAAAGAGAAGGAATGTCGTCAGCGAACAATCGCTCGGTAAGTCCCAAAGATAAGGGAAAAGTAGAATAGAAAGAGAGAGAGTGTGTAACTTTTAAGGTTGTATTATATTTTTATAATGTTGTATTTAGTGTTAATGCTGTTGTTTGTAGTTTGGTACAGAAGGATGCCAGTGTATACGAGAGGAGTCTCTATATGCCAGAAACTAAAAGCAGATGAAATACAAGGCTCCGTTAGAATTTCCGGAACAACGGTGATTGAATTCAGGTTAGGCGTCATAATGGTTGCAGTCTCGTGCCACTTTTAACACCTTCCGTACCAATCTACCCCTTAAACCCCATGATATCTTGTTTGTATTGTTGTATTGTTTGAATTGTATTACAACTTATATTGTCTTGTAATATAGATTGTATAATGGGATGACTTGCCGAAATCATGATATCAGGAAATGGATATAACTGGAGAATCATGGATGTAACTGGAGAATCATGTAAATGGAAGTATATCCATGGTTCGGTTCAGTCAATATAGATTGAATAGTTTGAACAGATTGATTATATGGATTCATGGAATCATATTGAATTGTAGTTCATACTTGAATCATATTCAAGTCAGATTATTTATAATGAGACTCAATTTGAGTCAGACAATTAGAAAAGAAATTGAAATCCTGAATTAAATTTTGGTGTTATCGGTAACCGCTGCATAAGGACGACAGGATTTGTGTCTTTTTCAAAGACGATTACCGTGTTGATAACACCGTTTATTAAGTTGTCTACCTTAAATAGGCAACCACCTATATCTCCAGCTCCCTGAGGCTCAAGAGACTGGTCCCGCTTAAACCTATATTTACTAGGGTCCTTATTGTAATTTATAAAACTTGAGAGGGTTTTATGTAAAAATAATTTGTATAGTTTTCAAAATACACCTCAAGTATTTTATTACTGTCTTTAAAGTTTTCATACATGTAGATTTTATATATGTGACATTTCGAGTGAGATAAACCTATTTTTCATAATACATGTTATTTAGTTGTAAAGTATTGAACTTGCATGGAATTTCATGGTATTTTCATGTAAAGTGATTTCTTTGATTTGGAAAAGTTGGAATATTTATATTATATCAAAAATAGATATTTTGATGATACATATATATATTTATTTATATAAAATAATTTTAATTTATTATTTTTCTAGAAATCTCATTTTCTTAAGATATTTGTATTTTTAAATCATTCGAGACCGAATACTCCTTGCGGAGGTCTGAATCTCGAACTACTAAGCCCAAGGATGTGCGATAATCCGCACCATCACAGACGGGTTCCCCAAAATGGGTTGTAGCTGCACTTTGCAAAGATTTGTAAAAATACGTAATATTGTAGAAAACGGTTTTAATAGTAAAATGTATTTAATTGTAAACTCGTATTCCCGTATTCTATGTTCCCGAAAGGTACTGTTCTATATTTCATATAAGTGTTGTGAAGAGGTAGGTTATTATCTCGTGATCTATCTAAAAGTATAGCAGGAATTATGATGTTTTAAAGTCGAAACTAAACTATATGGTATTTTACTGAAAAAAAACGATAAAAATTGCAATAAGAAATATTTTGCTATGAAACTTTTTCAACATATTTTGTTAATAATTAATAGTCAATATGTAAAAGTTTGGAATGGTTGTGTTTAATGAAAATTATACTTTTTAAAGAAAACCGAATCGGAAGTCGGATTAACTCCGCTTCCATCGGGTTTTAGTTTTACAAATTTTTAGAATAGAATAGAGAAAAGGGAGGTGGGACTTACAAGCTAACAAGAAAGAGGGAAGATATAGGTAGAGAGGGGAATCGCCGGTGCATCGTTTCGTCGCCGGAAACTCCTCGTATCGCCGTCGAAAGTTCGCCGGAGTTTCGCCCTTTGCTAACTCCACTTGTATACTATTGAACTTAGAATTTTCTTGAGAGTTTTGGACAGAATTTGGAAGTAAGGAGGGGTGTGTTTAGGGGTGGTATTTATAGGAAAAACTAGGGTTAGGGTAGGTGAAAGGTTGTATTGAAAAATGGTATGAAAATTGTATTAAAAAATTGGTTTAATTGAATTTTATTAGGCTCTGTTAATGTGCAGTAAAAATAAACATAACAGGGGTTATGGGGATACCAAGAGGCACACGAGTCATGAAGGCCAACTCGGGTTTGGAGCCGAGTTGGCCGGCCTCGCCGGCCGGTCCATCCTTCTCGCCGGCTCGATCCCGGCAAGTCGGGCTCCGTCTTGACGCCACGTGTCGCTCGTCTCTTGGTCTACCCCCTGGGCTCGTTTGTTTTTAGTGTGACTTTTGGGTTTACGGGTTAAGCACGTGTAGACTCTTGGGATTCTAAAAATTTAAAAAGAAATCAATATTAAAAATAATGTTGGGGATGGGATTTGAACTCCGATGCTTTGGTTCAGCAGTGCAAGGTTTTACCAATGAGCTACAAGCTCCTTCTTGCTATTAAAAAGCAAAACAAATTTATAACTTGTGCTCAGGCAAAAGTACCCCTTTTTGTATTTTTTTGAAATATTTGTACAGAAAGTTGTATAGGAAGTTTAGGATTATTACATTCTACCCTTATAAAAATTTCGTTCTCGAAATTTGTAAAAAGAAAGTGTATCAGATTCAAGGAAGGTTCGGTGACTGATGTACTGATAGTGTATGAAAAATTACAAAGTGATACAAGGGTTTTAAAATGTGAAAGAGACTTACTAGTGTTACCTTGACCTACAGCCTCGGATTCTACAGCTGCTAATGTGAAAGTCTAACGCCGTGGTACATTCCTCCTAACTGGAGGCACATTCTTTCCTTGGGGCATGTTTCTCTGCCCTCGAGGCATGTCCCTTATTGCTTGTTGGAATTGGCGAGTAGGCTGTGCAGGTGGTGGAGCAGGGAGTGCAAGACGAGGTGCAGGAGCCTGGATAGCTGGCCGCTGCGGGTAGTTGGTGGGTGTGTGATCTGGGTTGCTTCTATAAGGACAGTTTCCAGTTCCGTGATTGGATGCGCCACAAATTAGACACAGGCATTTTGCGCGCCTACAGTCCTTCCACAAGTGTCCCTTTCTCCTGTAGTAGTAGCAGAAGTCTGGACTCGACTGGTTATTGATTTCTTCAGTTCTCCTGGGTTCGAACGATGGCCTGGAAGAGGCTCCTCCTGCCATTTGAGTGGCAGGGCGCTTCAAACCGGCAGATTGAGATCTGCCCTTCCTCTTCACCACTGCCTCGTATCTTCGGGCAGCCTTCAAAGCCAAATCATGGGTTGGGAAATCCCCCGTGGTTAGAGCAGTTTGGATTTCCGGGTCCAGCCCTTGCTGAAATCTTCTATCTCTGATCTCAGCAGTCGGTATGAGATGGGCCGCAAACCTGTTACGGGCTTATCTTAGCTGTGTAGTATGTGATATATTAAAGAGTTGAATTATTGAGACATATCTTACCGACTGAGCATGGTGAACTCAGCGTCATACTCATCTGCTGATTTTGTCCACATTGAACCTTATTGTAGATGGATGAACTGCTGTTCCATGTCGAACCTGGCATTCTCAGGAAAGTACTTTGCGTCGAACATGTCTCGGAAAGTCTTCCATTCGATGGGTTGATCAAGATGGCTTTCTTCTGCCTTCCACCAGACCCGTGCATTATCCGTGAGTTGTAGCTTCGCAACACGGACCCAAGATAACTTTGGCACTTGTGCTGCTGCCAGATCATCTTCAATGCTCTGAGCCCACTCCTCAGCTTCTAGTGGGCTCTCTTTTCCTGAGAACCGTTTGGGGTGTAAAGCCCTGAATTGCTTCACCCCAGGTGCTTCTGTCACGCCCCGCTTCCCAAAATACGAAATACAAAGGTGACAAGGCCAGCCATACTCCTACGATCAAGGAAAGATCCTGTCGTAGTCACATTTCGGCTTCTAGCATTATGTGGTAATCATTAAAATGCAATACAGGTAAAGAGAATGCAGTCACTAAAACTATCAGGTATAAAGGAATCTGAGCTCAATGGAAGTAAGCAAAAGGACAACTGACCTGGAATATCAATGGAGAAATGTAACTAGTTCACTAGTCTGGATCTTCACAGTCTCCTCGAGATCAGGCGAATTCACCTCTATCACTGAGCATGCATACTCAGGTCGTCAGAGCGACGTAATAGCAATATTATAATAATAACAAAAGACAAGAAAATGAAAGTAATGACGGTGAAGATAAAATGCAGGTAAGCAATATATCACTAACTGATGCAATGTATGATCTATGTCCCTATCAGTCTCTAAGTCACTTTTGAAATCGAATTGTGGAAGGAGGATCATGTTTAACGAGGGTCTCGTACATACCCGAGATTACGGCTCGCTATCGCTCGGGACAAAGCCCTGTCAGCCGGACCGCTAGGCCCAACCTAATATATATAAGAGTCGTTGTTCGAATGATCATCCTCTAAATCACTGTCCTCGCTAAATACAATTTTCTTTCCACTTCGATTTCCCCTTTTTCCCCAGGTTTTCACTATTTGGGTATGGTCTAGTCATGTACAAGTGCGCATCAATAATACAGTTTTAGTCACTGTTCACTGTATTGTTCACTGTCACGAATCATTCACTTTTCACTGACGTACTTGACACTCCTAAACCGATACCATTCACGCACAAAAATGCACTGTACACTGAATAATAACGCGCACTATCACTAGAAGTATGGCAGTCGGGTAAAATGTGTGCATTTATGCAGTTAAACAAATCATGTGTAATACGAGCTATCATGCATCTTATGAACATATAAAAATTGTCTTAAATCATACATTCAAAATTCAGTAAAATGATGCAAAGACGGTAGCAAGTAAACTCAGTCGGCAATACAATGAAATTAATTTCAAGCCAAACGGGTTTCGGGTTCACAAGTTATAGACGTTTCAAATTAAGTGTTCGATGCTGGAATTTCAGTTCCTGAACTGAAAGTCCATTTCGCAACACCGTTTTCACCCTGTTGGGATCAGAATTAGGCGACACTATAGTTGAACAATGTTTAGGTTTTATAGTTAGGTTTCCAACGCAATTTGCGGATCAGTTATATCCTATATCAACAGTGAGTTATGGTCATGTTATGTTCGATGTGTAAAATCTGTCACTGCAGAATTCAGCAGAACATATCGACATTATAAAATATGTTAAAAATACATATAGTTAAGGAATTCAGTGAAACTAGTGGGATAAGGAAGCTAACTCGATTATCTATGTAACGATATAGGGTTCCGCACATTACCACATTTGTGCAAGGACATTCAGTGAATTAAAACAGGGGTTATCTGGAATTACCGCTCTGGACTGTAGTCCAGAATCGTAATTCACCGCAATTTTCTCTATCGTAACTAGTTCAAATTTAGGTATCAAAATAGGGTTCTGTAGCTTATTCTTTTGGCTTCGATACAAGCCAGGGAATGCCAAATACCGATTCTTAAAAGATTTAATGTGAATTTAACGGTCTAGCATGTTCAGGAAATTTAGGTTTCGTAATGATTATTGGGATTAACATTTCATAGGTGAAACGACCATGGTTTCCAACCAAATTTCTACAGTACATCGGTAAATAGTAGACGGGTCTAATGATCACAAGTTCCATCATTTAAAGTTAATTTTCCATTTAAAGTTTCATATCGAACACTTATATTCATTGGCGAGCACGAAACTATATATATACGATATTAACTCTAAACTGGATTAAATACGAGCTAATAGCATGAAGTAAGTAATATACTTGCCTAACGACGTGTCGACGACGGAACGGCAGCGGCAATGGCACTAACGCGACCCGAACACGACACGGCAACGACTAGGCTCGAGCCTCAGCTGCGACTGCGTCGGGGAGGTATCGATGGTGGCGGGGTTGCTTGCTGTGTGGTGGCCGGAAGAGGAGGCGAAGGCGAGGTACACGGCGGTGGGTGTGGTGGTCGCCGGTTAGGGTGCGGCGAGGGGGTCGAGGCTCGAAACTTAGGTGTAGGCTGCAGTGAAGGGAGTGAAGTAGTGGAGGGGGCTCGGGGTAGTAGGAGGTGATGGTGATGATGTTGAGAGATCGATAAGGTGGCCGGCGGCGGGAGGGGACGGCGACGAGGAGGAGGGAAGAGGTTCGTCGGCGTGTCTTCGTTGAGAGGAGCTCAGCGGGGTGCATGGAGGTGGTGGGTTGAGGTGTCTTGAAGTTGTAGGAGGTTTGAGGAGTGGCGATGAGAGGAGGCGAAGGAGGCAAGGCTGTTGGGGAGAGTGGTCGGCGTGCGGTGAAGGGTCGAGGAGGAGGCAGGGGCGCAGGGCAAAAAGGTAGTGAGGATGAGGGGCTCGGTTTTGCATGGGGAAGAGAGGGAGACGAGGTCGAGAGGGGTGAGTGGACGCGCGTGAGATCGTGGTCGAGGAGCGGGGACGTGGGGCGACGAGGCACGGGGCGTGGAGCGTGGGGCGACGTGGGAGGAAGAAGAAGAAGCGGGAAAATTTTGAGGGAGTGGGGAAGAAAAGGATGCGGGTCGGGTATGGGGGCATGAGGCCGGGTCGGTAGGGCTAAGCCAGGATTGGGTTTAGGCCGGGAATTATTATTTTCTTTTGGGCTTTTAGTTTAGGCAAAATTTTAATGTTAAAAATATATGCATTATAAATTTCTCCAAAAATTACGGGAAAAATAGAAAATATTCAGGGGGCTTGGAAAATATGGAAAAAATTTATTTGCGGAACTGGGAATTTACAGCTTCTGCCTCGGGACGGTTCATTAAAAGAGCAGTCTGCTGCTGCTGTCCTTCTAGGAGGCTGCGGATCGCCTCAAGTAGAACCGTCTGCTCGTTGATCGGAGCAGCTACGACAGGTGTAATCGGTAGGGGAGGTGGATGTTGTTGAAGTTAGTGATGGTGTTGTTCGGGGAATCCATAATCTTGAATGAAAAATTTAGGTTAGGACAGATTCAAAATATATGAAATTGTAAGATTCAAGGAGTCTGAATTGTAAAGAATGTTTTCAGTTGCTGGTTCTTGTGTTATATTGCTTAGCTTGTTCACGCAGAACAGAACTGCATGATAGTGTTCCATATAACTCAGACCTGCATGGGCCACCAACAAAATCTGTCACGCCCCGCTTCCCGGTGTACAGCGAAGGGAACACGATTAGGCCCGCTACGTATTTACTCTGAAGTAAATACGCTAAGCGTATCTAAGCAATATAAAAGAAATGTGCACAAGAGACAAATGTAATGAACAACAACTTTATTTATTAACATTCTTTTACAATGCAAGGAAAAGTAAATACATCCGAATGAAAGCAATACCTAAACAGTGGCATAATAGAAATGGAAAGTACTGAAATGAAATGTGTACAAGTGTCACTACAGCTCGGGATCTTCAATAAACTGGTCCAAGTTTTCAGTGCTAGGCTCGATCTCTGGAAATTCCGAATCACCTGACGACATTCAAAGAAGAAAGAGAAGGAATGTCGTCAGCGAACAATCGCTCGGTAAGTCCTAAAGATAAGGGAGAAGTAGAATAGACAGAGAGAGAGAGAGTGTGTGTGTGTGTGTGTAACTTTTAAGGTTGTATTATATTTTTATAATGTTGTATTTAGTGTTAACGCTGTTGTTTGTAACTTGGTACAGAAGGATGCCAGTGTATACGAGAGGAGTCTCTATATGCCAGAGACTAAAGGCAAATGGAATACAAGGCTCCGTTAGAATGCCCGGAACAACGGCGATTGAATTCAGGTTAAGTGTCTTAATGGTGCAGCCTCGTGCCACTTTTAAAACCTTCCGTACCAATCTACCCCTTAAACCCCGCGATATCTTGTTTGTATTGTTGTATTGTTTGAATTGTATTGCAACTTATATTGTCTTGTAATATAGATTGTATAATGGGATGACTTGCCGAAACTATGATATCAGTAAATGGATGTAACTGGAGAATCATGGATGTAACAGGAGAATTATGTAAATGGAAGTATATCCATGGTTCGGTTCAGTCAATATATATTGAATAGTTTGAACAGATTGATTATATGGATTCATGGAATCATATTGAATTGTAGTTCGTACTTGAATCATATTCAAGTCAGATTATTTATAATGAGACTCAGTCTGAGTCAGACAATTAGAAAAGAAATTGAAATCATGAATTAAGTTTTGGTGTTATCGGTAATCGCTGCACATGGGCGGCAGGATTTGTGTCTTTTTCAAAGACGATTACCGTGTTGATAACACTGTTTGTTAAGTTGTCTACCTTAAATAGGCAAGCACCCATATCTCCAGCTTTCTGAGGCTCAAGAGACTGGTCCCGCTTAAACCTATATTTACTAGGGTCCTTATTGTAATTTATAAAACTTGAGAGGGTTTTATGTAAAAATAATTTGTATAGTTTTCAAAATACACCTCGAGTATTTTATTATCGTCTTTAAAGTTTTCATACATGTAGATTTTATATATGTGACATTTCTAGTGAGATAAACCTATTTTTCATAATACATGGTATTTAGTTGTAAAGTATTGAACTTGTATGGAATTTCATGGTATTTTCATGTAAAGTGATTCCTTTGATTTGGAAAAGTTAGAATATTTATATTATATCAAAAATAGATATTTTGATGATACATATATATATATATATATATTTATATAAAATAATTTTAATTTATTATTTTTCTAGAAATCTCATTTTCTTAAGATATTTGTATTTTTAAATCATTCGAGACCGAATGCTCATTGTGCAGGTCTGAATCTCGCACTACTAAGCCCAGGGATGTGCGATAATCCGCACCATCCCAGACGGATTCCCCAAAATGGGTTGTAGCGGCGCTTTGCAAAGATTTGTAAAAATACGTAATATTGTAGAAAACGGTTTTAATAGTAAAACGTATTTAATTGTAAACTCGTATTGCCGTATTCTATGTTCCCGAAAGGTAATATGCTATATTGCATATGAGTGTCGTGAAGAGATAGGTCATTATCTCGTGATCTATCTAAAGGTGTAGCAATAATTATGATGTTTTAAAGTCGAAACTAAAGTATATGGTATTTTACTGAAAAAGTACGATAAAAATTGCAATAAGAAATATTTTGCTATGAAATTTGTTCAACATATTTTGTTAATGATTAATAGTCAAGATGTAAGAGTTTGGAATGGTTGTGTTTAATGAAAGTTGAACTTTATAAAGAAAACCGAATCGAAAGTCAGATTAACTCCGCTTCCGTCGGGTTTTAGTTTTACAAATTTTTAGAATAGAATAGAGAAAAGGAAGGTGGGACTTACAAGCTAACAAGAAAGAGGGAAGATAGAGGTAGAGAGGGGAATCGTCGGTGCGTCGTTTCGTCGCCGGAAACTCCTCGTATCGCCGTCGGAAGTTCGCCGGAGTTTCGCCCTTTGCTAACTCCACTTGTACACTACTGAACTTAGAATTTTCTTGAGAGTTTTGGACAGAATTTGGAAGTGAGGAGGGGTGTGTTTAGGGGTGGTATTTATAGGAAAAACTAGGATTAAGGTAGGTGAAAGGTTGTATTGAAAAATGGTATGAAAATTGTATTAAAAAATTAGTTTAATTGGATTTTATTAGGCTCTGTTAATGTGCAGTAAAAATAAACATAACAGGGGTTATGGGGATACCAAGACGCACACGAGTCATGAAGGCCAACTCGGGTTTGGAACCGAGTTGGCCGGCCTCGCCGACCCGATCCTGGCGAGTCGGGCTCCGTCTTGGCGCCATGTGTCGCTCGTCTCTTGGTCTACCCCCTAGGCTCGTTTGTTTTTAGTGTGACTTTTGGGTTTACGGGTTAAGCACGTGTAGACTCTTGAGATTCTAAAAATTTAAAAAGAAATCAATATTAAAAATAATATAGGTGATAGGATTTGAACTCTGGTTGCTTTGGTTCAGCAGTGCATGGTCTTACCAATGAGCTACAAGCTCCTTCTTGCTATTAAAAAGCAAAACAAATTTATAACTTGTGCTCAGACAAAAGTACTCATTTCTGTATTTTTTTGAAAAATTTGTACAAAAAGTTGTACAGGAAGTTTAGGGTTGTTACAGTGGACCCTGGGGGGATCCCGCCTCTATTTATAGTACTCTGGCAACGCATCTGAGTGCTCAGATCGTTTCCCGCCAAAACAATGCTTCGTGCCAGCCAGCCGTCGACGCTCCACGTGTCGCACGACCATTGGAAACGTCTCTTCGAGCGCAGGAGACAGCGACGACCCGTCAAGTCCGCCAACCAGTGTCGGACATGTGGCCTGCGCCTAAACGAACGTACGATCGAATCGGCTCTCTCTCTTTAATGCACGATCTCCTCTCTGATCCACTGACGTTATTAAAGGATACGCTTAACCGCCTCGGAAATCCGCACTGACGAGGTCCTTAACTATAAGCCGAGCCCGGGAGACCGATCAGACCACCCTCGACCGGATCCATAAATAGGTCGGGACGAGAGTGGGGGGCTAATGATGATGCTCATAAGTGGGAACTCTCCAGATCATGACACGTGGCAGATGACGTGTCTCCAGGCACACGGAAATAGGACAAGAACCACACATTGGAGGCGTTCATCGGGCTATCGCTCCGCGGCCTGGACCCGACCTCTAAGGATTTCCTGAACATTTCTATGATTGCCATGTAAATGACCCTTGGCTCGCCTCCGAGCTTTCCTATACGCCAAGCTTCTCGGCCCTTCGCCTCCGAGCTATCACAGAACCGAACTCGCTCGGCCTCCCGTCCTGTTTTAGGCCTCTCGCCGAGTTAGGCCTCTTCGGTTCTATCGGGTGACCTAGAACGCGGGTCACAGGTGCCTCCGCCACGGCTCCGCGAATCTCGCAAGACGTGAGATATCCGCCGCCCCACGATCCCGCATTCCACGTCGCCGCATCTCTTCCATTAACGAGTGTATCTCGTTATTAATGGGGGATCCCGACATTCACGCAGGCGTAACGGCCGGCGAGGATCTCGCGCCAGCTAGCCCATGACAGCCGCTATATAAACCCCTTTCGCAGACGACTCAGGTAAGGAATTTTTTACATGAATAGGCCGCTACTCTGATCAAAATTATCAGCTAATTTGATCGTCGGAGGGTCCACGGTGGTACAACCACCCCAGGACTTCTTTGCAGGTAGCTCGGCTTCATCCCAAATCAAGCCCACTGAGATCCACACGCTCCAGGAGGCAAACCTTAAGTCCAATCTCAGCCGTCCATCAACGCTCGCGATAGATCGACGGATGACAACATCTGAAGGAGATCTGATCTCCATCACGAGGCAATCAGACCCAATATAAGTCATATACGTCACTCCAGTCTTTTTGTTGTTTCAGTATAATGGCCAGTGAAAGTCTTTAAAGTATCTCACTCTTCTGTCCTCTTGCAGTGCATGCACTGGAATAATTCTACTAATTCTGCTTTATTTCGGCACTCAACTTATTTTTATTTTTATTTTTTGGGTCAAAAGACTTGTTGGAAAAATCCTAGTTTTTCCCAAGGGACGAGCCAACTGCAATTGCCGGTAACAGCCACTTCCAGCCGTTGTGTCGGTCGCGTTATCGTGACCGGTTATAGCGGGTTTCTCGCGAAAAAGTTGGCGGGGAGTTTGATCCTCACGTGAGGAAGCGGGTCCTCTTTCTCTCTCTACAAAAAACAAATAATAAAAAAATTAAGCACTTTCTCTCTCCTCTCCCTTCCTCTCTTTCTAATATTAGAAAACTCTACCCAAGCTTTTACTTTGCTCCATCAACATCATCATCATCATCAAAGTCCCACTTCCATTAACCTCTCCTTTTTTTTCAATCCTTTTTGATAATTTGATTTTTGTTGGAGTGGTTGAGCTGATGAAATCTGGCGGCATTTCAATTTTTTTTTATAAAAAAGATGGAATTTTTATTTGGAATGGGACAAATGAGTAGGATTTTTTGAGTAGATGCCTGCTGATGTTGCCACTTTCTCTTTATTAATTACAGTTCCTTGCTCCTCCTTCTTTCTGGAAACTTCATCAAGCTGCAAACTTTTTTGCATCTCTGACATGGGTTTTTCTCCATTCCATTGATTTTGTCGAAGCTTTTGCTGTTTTGTGAAGTGGGTATTTGTTGATCTTGATATCATGACAGTTGAGAAAGAGATATGTGCTTTGTTTCCTCAAAAGAGATGTGTTTTGATTGGAATCCAAATTGATAGCAATGGCAGGGAGCTGCTCAGCTTTGCTCTCAACAATGTCATCGAAGAAGGCGACCGGGTTTTGGCTGTTCACGTTTCGCGCACTTCAGGTATCGGAATTGTTAGTTAAGATTTAAGATCAGCTTCAAGTTTGGAAAAAGTTTATGTTTGTTTCTAATTATGCTTTTTGTGGTGAATGATCCTGTTTGTAGATCTAGGTAGGACTACTCAATCCTCGATCAAAGCGTTAGATGAATTTCTAGCGGAGTATGAAGAACTCTGCACTTCGAAACGAGTGAGTGTTTAATTTTTGGAAATTTTGTTGAAAATTTGCGATTTCTGCTCATTTTTCAATCGATTTAGGTAACACTAGTGCCTCGGGTGTCTCGGGGAATGTCAATTAGGAAAACTTTGGTGAAGGAGGCAAAGCTTTGCAAAGCTGAGTTGGTGGTTGTTGGAAGAAACACCAATTTGGCTCTCGGGTAAGTTTGAAATCAAATTTCCTCTTAAAAGAGTTAAATAAGAGTTGTTTTGGTAATAATTTGAATATATATATATATATATATATATATATATATATATATATATATATATATTTGCAGGGGTTCAGCTTCAGTGGCTAAGTACTGCGTGAAGAAACTGCCTACAACTACTGCTTTGATTGCATTTCATAATGGAAAGGTTATCTTTGAGAGGGGATTAACTAAGCCAGCTTCAGGTGTGATCTTGTATTTCTAACAATTTCTAATAGTTTTCGCCGATAAATTTTGGAGTTAATTGCATAAGTCACTTGTAATGCATCTCTCATCAAAAGCTCAGGAGTTGGTCTTGACCTATAATTATAAGCCGGTCAAGGAGGTATACGTGCTGGATGAGATAAATATCAAGGGTATTGTATGCAATTGATACAAAAATTCATTTATTATTATTTAAGGAATCTGCATAGAGTGAAATATTATGATTTAGCCAAAAAGATGATTTAGTGAAATTATGAAATAAGAGAGCATTGCAAGATAGAAAATAGAGGTCTTTGATGTACAATAAGCATCTCTAAGAAAGGAAACTCAACAATATGAATCACATGTAAAATGGTTACACATCTGGTTCATTTAGCATCATAAGTTTATAACTGTTTTTTCCCCCTTCGGGAACAGGAGATGAACCGAAGCAAATTCTTTGGAATATTTTGCATCCTAATGTTGGAATGGACATCGAATCATCTAGATCACTGAGCTCTGTATCAAGAGACGAAGAAAATAATGATGCTGTAAATGATCGTCGTCTTGTTGTCTATGAGGGAAAAACTCAAAGCAATTTGAGCAATATATCGATTCTCGTGAGAAAGTTGCAAGAACAAAAACCGGGTTGGCCTTTACTAAGAACAGCCGTAAGAGCTAATATCGAAGGTTCAAAAGAAACCGAGGCACGAAAATTGTCGGTTGTTCAATGGGTTATGAATTTGCCGGATAGATCTTTGTTATCGATTCAGTCCGCAACGAGTGATTTGATTAAAGAGTTGGAGATTATTCTTCAAAATAATTCGTCTACGTGCAAATGGTTTCAATACGAGGAGCTGCAGATTTCAACCAACTATTTTTCACCAGGTTTTTTTTTACTTCTTTGCTCTCAAATATCTTCTATATCAAGGCTAAATTACTCTGAACCATCCTCATTCATCACTAATCTACCTTAAAGTTTTTTTTTGGGGGGGGGGGAAATTCCAGTTAACTTCCTTAAACTTTGATTTTATAGAAGTTGTTTTTCACCAAATTACCCTTAATTGTAGCACTTTAATAGCTTACTGGAAGAATGAAACTTCAAGGTCAGTTCAGTGAACGGCTATAGTTAAGGGTAGTTTAGTGCATATTAGCCCTATATCAATGTTCAAGTTCATTACTATTTTTTATGTTATAAACAGAGTATTTGATTGGGGAAGGAGGAAGTGGCCAAGTTTATAAGGGATGCCTACAAGATGGCGAGAAAGTGGCTATAAAGCTATCAAGATTATCAGAGGAAACAGCAAGAGATTTCCTTTTAGAGGCTGATATCATCACTAAATTGCAGCACAAACGAATCGTTCCTTTATTGGGTATCAGTGTTGAGTGCAAAACTCTTCTCTCCATTTACGGTTACTTCTCCAAAGGGAGTTTGGAAGAAAACCTCCATGGTAAGATACATAGTGTTATGATGTATTTAGGGTAAATTTCAGGAAACACCCTTCAGTTTTACCTGTATATATAGCAAGATGTCACCTTCTCTTTTTCAAAAGTTGCACTTTGCCCGCTGCTTCTGCCACAGTGCAATATCTTATCCTGTATATTTAATTCAAAAAGTGATATTCTGGAAATAAAATAATTACATAGACGGAGAACAAATGAGCAGTAAAAATACAACGCAAAGTATAGCTTCTGAAAAAAGGGCGATGCGTATTTTGCTATACAGGCAAAAGCAAGGGAGGTTTTGAGCAATTTAGCCAAATATTGAAAGAAGCTAAAGTTTTGAAATTTTCTGTTAATTGTCAGGAACTAAGGCTAAACCTCCACTAGCTTGGGATAAAAGATTTCAGATTGCAATCGGGGTTGCAGAAGCATTGAACTACCTGCATAATGGCTGTTCCCGACCCGTTATCCATAGGGATGTCAAATCTTCGAATATTCTTCTCAACGATGAATTCGAACCAAAGGTGCTAACTTTAGATCATCATCAAAATCATTTCAAAATCTTTACATAGATTTATAAGGGTTTTATTTCTGTGTATATTCAGTTATCTGATTTTGGACTAGCTATATGGGCACCAACAAATTCGTTATTCCAAACACACAGCGATGTCCTTGGAACTTTTGGGTAAGTCATCATAATTTTGTTAGAATGTTCCTTGAAAATTGGTTGATTATGATATAATTTTTTTTTCTTTGAACAGATATCTTGCTCCTGAGTATTTTATGTATGGGAAAGTGAGCAATAAAATCGATGTATATGCCTACGGAGTTGTCTTGCTTGAGTTATTGACAGGTAGAAAACCAATCAGCAATGAGAACCCTAAAGGCCAAGAGAGTCTAGTTATGTGGGTAAGAAATCTATTTGTTTGTACATTTATATTTCTTCTGGCTTCATGTAGTTGCAAGGAATTAATCCATGTTATATTTATAATTTTTGTTACATAGGCCACACCAATACTAGAGAGAGGAGATTTAAAAAAACTTTTGGACCCCAATCTTGACGGAAACTGCAACGAGAATCAATTACGAAGAATGGTGTTGGTTGCATCTCTCTGCCTCACAAGTGCTGCACGACTTCGACCTCAAATGAGCCAGGTTAAAATAAAAGGGCTAAATAGGCTAAATTATATTGAATTGCCCTTAGATATCGTTGTTCTACGCCAAACTACCCTTAAAAAAAATTTACAGTAAGCTCCCCTGGTGAGCTACATGAAGGGATTTTATTTTAAAAAATTCCTAAAACCAAAAATTAACTAAAAAAGAAACTTTAAAGCAGTTTAGTGAAGAATGGCTATAGTTAAGGATAATTTAGTGTAATTCAGCCTGGATAAATAATAAACATTATTACTTTCTTGCATCTGTATTCAGTTCAACTTCTTGTTCTATGGAACAGGTGCTAAGACTCCTGCAAGGGGAAGAAGATATCGAGTCATGGATCGATGCAAAATCAGATACCAGCCAAAATGAATTGGAATGCCAAGATGAAGAATCTTATCCATCGTCGAGCATCGGGTCACATTTAGGACTAGCGTTGCTTGATGTGGAAGATGACGACGCTTCTATATTTAGCTTCGAACAAAACCATCTTAACTCCTTGGATAATTACTTGAGAGAAAGATGGAGCAGATCTTCGAGTTTCGATT